>CAWUFW010003287.1:890000-1490000 GCA_963921515.1 Calotriton arnoldi | reverse complement strand
TCGTCTGCCCCCGAGGTTGGAGGTCGTGGTTTCACGACGCTGGGTCCGCATCACGGGGGTGCCGGACTTGCTGGAGTTGGGGTGTCACCGTGGCGTGCTGTGGGGCCCCCCCTGATTGGAGCACTCACTTGCTTTTCATCATGGGTAGAGTGGACAGGGCCCAACCGAAACTCTCCTTCGAGAAGCAGCGATCGAAATCGCACGACGCCACCACCGTGGAGGCCTCCGGAACACACACCCCTGAGGAAGATGACCCGAACATGGACATCTGCAAGCTGCTCCTCTCCATGGAAAAAGGTTTGCAAAGTGGCATCGCCACCTTAGGTACGAAAATGGATGCCCTCACCTATAGGATGGATAGGATGGCGGAGTGGCTGGGTAAACACGCGGAACGACTCAACATGTCGGAGAGGAGGCTCACGGAGGTTGAGGAAGCGCACACCACGCTAGACTCGGAACACAAGCAGCTAGGGAGAGTTATGCGCCTCCTACAAGATAAAACAGAGGACTTGGAGGCCCGTTCGAGACGCTGCAACCTCAGAATCACTGGCCTACCGGAGACGACCTCCACGGGTAATATGGAACAGTTTATTGAAAGGCTATTGATCACGTTGTTGGGGGAAGGCGTTTTCTCCAACATGTTCGTGGTGGAGAGAGCACATCGCTCACTGGGCCAGCGTCCGCCCACGGGGGCTCCGCCCAGACCAATTATTGCGAAGCTGCTTAACTATCGCGACCGAGACGTCGCGCTCCGGCTGGCACGAGAAAAGCAAGTGTTGACTTACGAAGGCTCTACAATTTCGCTATATCCAGACTTCACAGCCCGGGTACAGGAGGCGCGCAGACAATTTGCCCCTATGAAAAAACAGCTTCGTGAACTGGAATTGGACTACGCCATGCTGTATCCTGCCAAATTGCGAGTCAACAGGCAGGGTCGGTCTCACATTTTCACGGACCCGAAGGTTCTCCAGAAGGCCCTTAAAAATTGGTCCAGAGAGCAACGTGGCACCCCGGATCAGCATCTGCTAAGCGAGGCGGCTGGAGGGTCGATGGAAGACCAGGACTGATGCAGTAGCGCACCTGCTAGCCGATGAGTATTATGGGAAGTTTGGTATGATGTGGGGTAGGGTGGGCAGGAAGATGGACTGCTGCCTTATTGCTGAATTGACGTCTAATTGAACTCGGCTGTACTTTGTAAGTTCTTTACTGTAAGATGGTAGATGGGAATGCAGCTTTCGCGCAGGGTGGCACTTAGTCGATGTCTTACGCTCCACAGCACATGCCGGGTGATTGTTACAGTGTTAATCCCCTAGGGGTCTGGGCGCTATTTGGGAGAGAGAGTTGGTTTTGGTGGCATGGCGCTTTTCTACATTATTAGGGGGGGGGGGTGGATGGTGCTGTACCATATAGTAGACGGCACACGAGAGGCGGGGCAGCAGAATTGTTGGTTTTCTTTTTATTTCACTTCTTCCTCTTTTTTCCTTTTGCATCACTACTTTTTTGCTCCTGGTTGTCTTGCAACCTCTGCCCACGCGTGCTACACACCAGGGTTGTTATTTTGGGTGGGGGGAGGGCTGTGGGGAGGCGGAGTGCGGGTGATCTGGGCCAATGTGCGACCGTGTTGGGGTAGGTCTGCTGTGGGTGGGGGGGGGAAGGGTTGGGGTGATGTTCGATTGTGTTGGTTGTGCTTTTCTTTTTTTTTGCACAAGATACACTAAAGGTGTGCGCGCGAGTCAGTTCCGGAGTCAATAGGGAATTCCACACACATTATGACGACACCTAGCGAGGTTAGTGCTCCTAAGCAGAACGACTCCCTGCGTGCTTTGTCATGGAATGTACGAGGACTCAACGACTTTCGCAAACTGCGTAAGGTGCTGCATTATTTGCGCAGGCAGAACATAGATTTGGCCTTACTGCAGGAGACACACCTCCCCCAGTCTAGTGCATTGTTGCGTGGTAGGGGCATGCTGGGAGATGTCCATTCCTCAGGTTTTACGTCACATGCTCGGGGGGTACTGACCTGGGTTAATCCTAGATCTGACTACGCACTCGAACAGCTACACTCCGACAGTGAAGGCCGATATGTGATCTCCAGATGCCGGGGCAGGGGCTTGGATCTGGTTATAGTTAATATACATGGTTGACTGCCCCGATTTTTTCGTGTCATTAGCCAACTTAGCATACAGTTTTCAGGGCGCACAGTTCCTTTGGGGGGGAGACTTTAATCTGGTGAGAAATCCTGAACTAGATAGGTCTGCTGGGCCTCTGAGGAAGCCTGCCGCTGCGGCGCGGGCGCTGGAGGGCATACTGGTTGGAAGAGACCTCTGCGACGTGTGGCGTAGTCGCTACCCCACCAAGGGAGGTTACACGCACTATTCGGCGTATTATAATTTGCACACCCGTATAGATTACTGGTTGGCCACCGATTCACTAGCGGAACAAGTTTGCTGCTGTCGGGTACGCCCTCGTATGCTTTCGGATCATTCTCCGCTGCTACTGGTCCTGGCCACGCCTAAGAAAACTATACCGCCATTCACATGGCGTTTCCCTCCTTATTCACTGCTAGACCCCGTTTTCAAGGAGGAACTTGCTGAAGCCATAGAGACATTTTTTGCAACCAATATTGGGTCAGTGGATAGTTTCCAGACCATCTGGGAGGCGTTCAAAGTGTATATACGCGGGGTGGCAATGGCTAAACATTCGGGCGTCCTTCGATCGATTCGGCAGAGACTTGCGGACCTAGAGCAGAAATTGGGTGACTTGGAGCAGCGTCAGGTCGCGGGTGCAGACGAAGAGCTCGCTAACGAGTTGAAAGCCACATTAGCTGAGTATCATGATGTTGCTGATAGCGAAGTTAGGCACCTGGGCAAGTACGCAACAGCTCGCACTTACGGAGAGAGGGACCGGCCGGGCTCGGTACTGGCGCGGATTCTGAAGGATAAGCGTAACAGAATGTCGATAAGTGAGATAAGATCTGCGGAGGGAGTAATGCTAATTGATGACGTAGCCATTGCGGATAGGTTCAAACGGTATTATGCGGAATTATATTCCTCACGCTCGGCGGGCTCGGAGGCTGAAATTCTTTAGTACTTGGAACACATCAAATTGCCCTTCCTTACTAATGCGCACAGGGAGTTCCTTATGCGCCCAATAGAAAACGACGAAATAACGGAAGCCCTGGCGGGAATGAAAACTGCTAGCGCCCCGGGGGCAGACGGTCTCACGGTTGGCTTCTATAAAGCGTTCCTTGAGCTACTGCTCCCTCACTTGTCTGTGTTATTCAAGGATATGTGTGTTTCAGGCACGATGCCCCACTCGATGAGGGAGGCGCTGATAGTTACCATTCTTAAACCTGGCAAACCCCAGGAGGAATGCAGCTCATACCGCCCCCTATCGCTGTTAAATGTTGATACTAAGATTTTCGCTAAAATTCTGGCCAATCGCCTTGCCCCCTTATCCTCATCCCTGGTGGCACCGGAGCAGGCGGGGTTCATCCCCGACAGGAATTTGACGTATAACTTATGTACGGTGTTTGGTTCCATACAACACGTCAGACGGGACTCTAAAGCGGTGGCGGTCTTCCTCAATATGGAAAAGGCCTTTGACTCGGTGGAGTGGCCTTTCATGCGACAGGTGTTGACCAGGATGGGTCTGTGTGAAGTCTTTCTACAGCTGATTGGTATTCTGTACAATACACCCACGGCGCGGGTCCGGCTAGGCAATCTGGTCACGGATTCATTCTCTATCACCAGGGGGACTAGACAGGGCTGTCCCCTATCTCCCATATGGTACGCGCTGGTCGCTGAACCCCTTGCTTGTGCTCTCAGAGAGTATCATGGACATAGGGGCATTCACTTTAGGAATTTTAAGATAGTAGTGTCTACATATGCGGATGACACTTTACTGTATGTGCGTGACCCGGAGCGTAACCTGTCCTCGGTACTCAGGGAGGTGGGGCACTTTGGTGCGCTATCGGGCCTACATGTCAACTGGTCCAAATCTATTGTTTTCCCGCTCACCCCTGTTACGGCCAATTTCGAGATGGACTACCCGCTACAGTGGACCACTGACTCGATTCGATACCTGGGGATCCGTCCCCACACAGATTCAGAGATTGTGTTCCGGGAGAACTATGGTGTTGCCATAGATAAGCTGGAAGACGACGTTGACACCTGGATTCGGTTGCCGTTGTCGCTAGTTGGCCGTGTGTCCATCATGAAAATGGTGGTACTACCCAGGTTTTTGTTTCTTTTTACTAATATTCCCATAGTCCTACCGCGTTCCTTTTTTACTCGGGTTACCCAATCTATGATCAAACTGGCCTGGGCGGGTAAGCAGGCGCGTGTGCAATGGCGTATACTTACCTTGCCATACCACATGGGGGGTCTGGGGGCTCCATATCTAGATTTATATTACAGAGCAGCGCTGGGTGCTCTCGCTCACCATTGGATACACGGTGCGTCTGATGTGCCATTCCTCCGTATCGAAAGACTAATTGCAGACCCGCTCCCCCTACCAGCCACGCTATTTGAGCACACGGACCGGAGGACAGGAATCCTCGACTCCATCAATTCGATACGGCATGCCTGGCACCGCCTATTGCAACAGCAGGCGGGAGCTCTTCTGTATTCCCCTTCCATGCTGATCTAATGGGTATTATGGATAGCCCCCTGTAGAGACGGCGGGGTTGTACGAGCACTGCACGGGCTAAATATTGTCACGACGGGGGATCTGTTCCAGGAAGGGGTGGTCAAGACCTGGGCACAGGCTGCGGGGACGATAGCTACTACCACTCTTTTGCAACAATTTCAGTTCTATAGAGTGCGCGGGGCTCTGCGCGAATTGTTGGGGGAAGACTTGTGTGAACCCCCAGAAGTACCAGAATTGTCTTATGTAATAAAAGCCGACTCCCCCCGTAAGGTGGTCACCATCATATATAAACTGGCTATGTCTCATAGTGCCAACAAATATACAAAGGCCCGGCTGGATTGGCAGAGAGATTTACAGGTCGCCATTGATGACGCTATGTGGAAATATTGTTGCACTAGCATTAGACGCATCTCTCTGCACGGCAGGCATAGATTAATACACTTCAAATTTATTAACAGAATCTATTACACCCCAGAGAGGCTCCATAGATACGGACTAAGGGAAGACGCGTTATGCGACAGATGCCGTGCGCACCAAGCGGACTTTATGCACCTAGCATGGCAGTGTCCGGGGGTATACAATTATTGGGAGGCTATTTTCCGTGAGTTGAGTGCCGTAGTGGACAGGGAAATCGCTCCAAGTCCCGCGCTCGCCCTTATGGGGTACTCTAAGACACTCCCTAAAGCGTTGCGCAGATTGGTGGATATGGGGCTCCTCATAGCAAAGCGCAGGGTTGCAATGTCCTGGATGAAAGGCCCTGTTCCCACTGTTGCACAATGGTCGCATGACATGCTTTACTGCTGCACACAATCGGAGGCCTTTAGCGAGCTGCTCCCCTCGGAGCAGGCCTAAAAACTTCTGGGGGCTATACGCAGCCTATAACCTTACTAGGGGGGTGGCGCCGAATGAGGAGGCCTCGGCAGAAACAGATGGGGGGACGTAATATTTTAATTTACTGCTTTTACGTGAGCGGGGGTTGACTGTGCAGTTACTTTTCATGTGTGACCAGAAAGATGGGTTGCCTCGCGGACTCCAACAGCTGGTCTAGGCGGGCCCCGTGGGAAGTTTTGTAAAGGAAGCAATTTGGGGAGTCGCTGGTTCAATTGATTAATATTTCAGCTATAATCGCTGGGTGATAGATAGTGCTAAAATACACCCTGACTGCAGTGCACACCGACTTTTACGATACAGTGATTTGTGTGCATTTTTGTTTGATTTTGTTGGTCATGCATAGCATTGAAGGTTTGTCTTGCGCTGCCTGCCCCTTGGGTTTGTGGCCACAAAGCTGTGTTTTAAAACTCTTCCGTTACATTGCCGCTGGCCCCAGGGTTGTAGGCGAGTGGCTGTGTATGATTGCATATTTCTTATGTAATAAAAATGTCAACAAAAAAAACAAAAAACTGTATAGCTGAGGAAATGGGAGTGTGATTGATTCTTTGCCTGACTGACTAGGTGTATGAGTAACTCCATGGGTGAGTGGCGGTGTTTGAGTGTCTGTATAGGTGTATGAGTGCATATGATAGTGTTGTATTGATGAGTGACTGTATTTATGAGTGATTGTATGGGTAAATGAGTGGATGTGTGTGTAGACCTAGGAATCAGTGAGTGCGTATGTAGTAACTGGTATTGGTGTGTCGATGGTTTCGAAAATGGTAGTCTGTATTTTACAGTGGGTGTATCAAAGGTTATATTAGAGTGTGAGGAGGTGCATCAGATTTTCACGTGGATGATGTCATCAGTGATGTCATCAGTGATGTCACTGACCATGTCATGAATGATGTAATATGTGACGTCATCAGCAGTGCATTGCGGAGCGCGAGTTATACTTAGCTGAACTAACTATAACGGGGGAATTTCTATGGTTTTATACGAGTGAAATGTCCAACTAACTATAACGTCCCTGAAACCTATGGTTTTTCAGTGAATATATATATATATATATATATATTGCTGGTTCAGGTGTATATAGAAAATATAGGTGGAGAGTAACCCTCTGCAAGCCACTGGCCTGTGCTCAATAATTATTTTCACCTGTGTAATGCCATAAAGAAGACAAATTTATAATTTTTGCATCCCTAGGGTATCCATTACAGGTACTGGGAAGTGGGGGGTTTCACTGCTCAGGAGGCTGACCTCCTGGGACCTGTCACAGAGGTTGGGGTGGGCTCACAGCGGTGAGCACAACCCAGGGAGGCTGTCAGTGCATTCTGGGGTGGGCCTGGAGATGGGACGTGGTGACTTGGGTGTAGAGGCAGAGCTGATGGATGTCTGGGTTTTCCGGACCGGAAGCCATCATTTGCCAATATACCACCTTAGGGAATTAGAAGACAGTGAGAAGACCAAAGGAGCCGAACCGCTCATGAGCACTGCTGAGTCCAGATGGCAAATGGACAAAATGGCGGCAACGCGGGAAGGGGGAGGCAAGCTTCTTGGTACCTGACCAGACAGGACAAAGAACTGTGTTATATAAAGGGCCACCTACCGGAATGCCCACACAATCAATATCGCAATTAAAAGAAAAATACTGTTATCAAAGTAGGCAATATACACTCAAGTATTAAAAAGTAAAGCATGTAGTGTACTTAACATGGCAGCCGAGCAGCAAAGAGGCAGTTTCCATGTTTTTACTTCAGTTATATAGGGTCACCAGCATTGTGATTAGTGAATGTACTGCCTATGATTAGGACATGTTTTTTCCTCTGGATCTATGGGTTTTGTAATTCGTTCTTTTGTAACCTTAACCAATGTTTTACATGTTTTTAGAAGGCCGCTGTTTTATTAAATCAGAGACGAGTATGCATAATCCAAAGCCTCTTGTCCTTCCATAGAATTGAGATCTACACTCCATCGCTGATCAAATCTTGGAACAGTTGGAAATGCATTGAGCGGTGGATCCTGAAAAGAACAAGATGTTAATCATAACCTGTTTCATACATGGTAATATCTTGTTTTTTCTAAGCGCTTCATACTGCACCTCTACATGCATAAGCACTGCAAATTACAGATGTTACTATTAACCATTTAAATGGTACTCAATCTCTGTATTGTAAATTGCAGGTGTTACTATTACCCAAGTTAATGGTACTGAATTTACGGAATAAAGGTGGGTGAGCCACTTAAGGCTGAAGTCAAGCTTGAGCCAGATACTTGACTCAGGCTCAATTAGAGATCTTCTTGGACCCTCGACCCCAAAACGAGCTAAGCCTTCGTGTGGTTTCAACCAGCCACACACTCTTTTACCTCATTGTGCAATCCTCCACTCATCCACCGCCCCTCCTGAAGCAGAACTGCTGCACCATTGTAGTCTTTATTAAGCCCGGACGAAACTTTTGTCATGCCGGCATGATCTAGCTTAATTTCCTGCATTTCATGTGACTTTTTTATGCAAAATGCCCGAAATTACACCATTACACCAGGTCATGTAATTTTCCATCCGCTTGGGGGAGAATGGTATTGCTGGAGCTCGGGAACAACATGAACAAACGGAGCATAAGTCGATGCTGTTTGCATCATAAGCGATGATTTAAAGCTATTTTTAGTGGAAAATGCAACCTTGAGTCAAAATGCACACAAGGATGCACTTCACGCTAAGAAATAGCACTAAGGGCTTAATTTAGAAATTTGCAGACAAGTATAGTACTCCGTCACCCTGATGGAGTACCCACCCATCAAATTTAGAGATGTCTGGTGGCCCAGCGGACATCTCGTGCATTGGCAGGAACGGCGGTCACAGCGGTTCCTGTCAATACGTTGAAACTTTGATGGGATGGAGCTGTAGGGCAAACTTTCAATGTTTTTTTTTATTTTCAAAAACAAAATCCCACAGTATGATTATGTTTTTGAAAATAAAAAAAGCAATGACCCCCTCACCATGGGAGTTTTCTCTCATGGGGTGGAGGTCATTTTACAACTTACAATGGTCCTTACTGCCAAGTTTTACCTGGCGGTGACGGACAGTAAAAGCTTGCCATTTTTTGTCCACCTAATAGGGTGGGTGGACAAATGGCCAAACCTCCCATGGCCCTACTTTAACCAGGCAGTCGGAGATGTATGTCAGCTTAGGAGACGGAGTTGTCTCCAACATTGAGATACCGAAGGTCTGCCCGAATCTAAATGAGGTGGGTGGAAGGTCAGTTTGTCGGAGAGGGTACTCCCTTGCCATCCTCTCCACCAAACTCTAAATTGGACTTTAAATGCAGAATGTGCAGTTAGCGTAATTTTACCAACATTTTGTGTCATTATGCAAAGTGAAATCATGCAAACATCGCACACGCCATAGTCTTTCTACAGGTGGGGAGATAGAAGAGTCCTACAGCAACTAAAGCAGCCCACTCCCCTAGGGAGTAATTAATTACGCAAAAGGCTTGCCCAGGAGTTTTGACATGAAATTCCGTTTGTAGCTCAGTTCTGCATTTCACGTCTGGTGGTGTGAAGAAGACATGTAATCCTGTTCGATCTCACAGACATTTTGTTTTGTATGAATCCCTATACTGAGGTGTTGAGCCACTCCTAAAGCCGCTGTCTCTGTGAAATCAGGAGAGGCTGGTGATGTGATTATTAAAAACAGAGCGCCCTGCCTTCACTCACCAAATTTAATCCAGAAAGGGTTCTTAGGTCAACTTGATTTATCATGGAATACGTACATTAGTTTAGGTACTGCTTTCGCTCCTCAGAGAATTAAACACAAAGCATGAACCTTTGAAGGAAACTGGGACAGAGCTACTCATCTAGTGGCTGAATAGCATCTTGTGATCAGTTCTGGCTTCATGGCTGACCAAATTGTGTGGTCCTACACAATCACAATATTTCACTGTGCCTCCTTTGCATTTATTGATACATTTGAAAGCACCTTGGGCCGTAGAGCTAAGGGCAAAGCTAACACTGGTGCAGCAAGAGCAGTGGCACCGGGCCAGGAGCCTTGAGGAGCCCATTGAACTCAGATAATTGCTGTATTTACTTCCGGAACAGCAGTCAAAGGGGCATTTTCCTTGTTTGCACTGGGGCCCTTGGCCTCCGTCCTGCCTGCCAAGCCAGACCATAGACTCGACTCTCCCTATTAATTCGCTTGTGCGCGCACCTCTATTATTGAACCCGGCCACCAGGCTGTCTGTCCTGGTGAGATTCGAATGCGTGACCTGTGGATCACTTCTTATTAATAATGCCAGTTTAAAGTGGACTCTCAAAGAGTGTACACGAGTACATACTGTGCAGGTGTTGCAGCCGCGTTTACTGTTCCGCAACGATCCAAGTCAGAAAGTATGCTTGTACACCTGACGGAAAGCCGTACACATTCTATCGATTCTCTATCCCTGAAAATAAGGACACCGTATTCCGCTGTAGTCAAGGAGACATTGTGTGCGCTCTAGGCTGCTTGCTGTCTGAAGCAAGGTCGCTGCTTCTACAAGTTGGAGTATTGGAGCTAAACACAGATTAACAACCAGATGAGACGCAAGCCCGGACAAAAACGCATTGTATGCAGCCAAATAAAGGATGCCATCTGCTGCGGCCCGCCTCCAGGCCGCTCATGCGAACGCGGCAGCAAGGCCTTCTCAGGCTTCCGACGTCACGGACGAGAGGCGATAGCAGAGGCAGCACGTGCACAGCTCAAGGCTGCAGGGAGGCAGAGAAGCTAGGGATGTGTGCACTGATAATGCAAGGAATCAGTCGTGTGTTTCCCACTGGTGAGCAATTGTGTAGCGAGAATATTATAATACCCTTCCCCCCACTTGAAACATAACTCTGTTTACACCTAACACACAAAGCGAACAAACCCGCACCCCAATAGAAGAGTTCTTTGTATGCTCCTCCTCCTCCCATCTATCCATCCATTCACCCTTCCAACTATTCATCCAGCCAACTGTCTTTCACCTCACCTTTCCATCCACTCTCCCATTGCCCATCCAATCCATCCTTTCAAATATCCATCCATCAACCCATCAGTATTTTCATGTATCCATGTATCTATCCATCCATCCATCTGTCCTTTCTCCCATCTATCCACTCTCCTATCCTTCCATTCATCCTTTCACCTGTAAATCCTTTCACTCTTCCATCCATCCATTCACTCTTCCATCCATCCTTTCAACCTTCCATCTATTCATTCTTTTATCATTCTATCATACCTTCACTTTTTTCCTTCTTTCATTTCACGTTGTATAGTGCTTTTAATGAAAATGTACATTTGCATTAACACAATGTGATTAACACAATGAATTTGAAATATTTTACTGAGAAACTGTGTTTATTTTTAAGATGAATAATCTAGGCCTCGATCTCAAAATTGTTGTTGCTGCCTGTCACCATCTTCTCTATGCACACGGTCGTCTTTCTGTCCTTTACACAATGTGCATCCAGCGTAGAAGAGATATTTTGTAGGCAATGTTTTGAACACAATGTCATTCTCTTATGTACAACATGATGCTCTGTTCTCAAGCTTTATTCTCATGTTGTGTTAGCAAAGTGAATGTTTTCTCATGGTCTCACCTATTACGACCACATAATGATTCTCATGAGAACTAATCCTTGACCTATAGCAGAATTTATACTAGCCATAAGGTGTCACAGGAGTACCTGGGATGAGAACTGTACTGTAGAAGCCTGTGGGGCAGTGATGACAAATATGATTTCAGCCTGTATCATACTTTCTGTAATATGATTCAGTGGGATTTATGAGTCTTTGAACGTTCACACCAAAATCTATAGTCTCTGATTTATGTCCTATTTATTGAGCTTCATTATTCTCTGTTCTGCTATTTCATGAGTTGCATTTTATTCAGAGCTTCATGCTTTTTATGACAAATGACTGACTGACTATTTGCCATTTATTTGATTTCTGTAATGTATTTAAACTTTCAATAAACCTTCATGATTTTTATTTTAATATTTGTCAGTCTTTATTGTGAAGCTTAATGTGCTTTACATTTAATTCTGAAATATTATTTTGTATTGAATTTACATATCAACCAAGACCCATTTATGGAGCAACAAAATCCCACTGGGTACTAACACCTCTCCCAGTTCATCAGTACTGTTTATGTTCGAATATCAGGGTAAAAGTGATGCATCTCTTTTCTGGTAGCACAGGATGGTTACAGACTGGACTTCAATGGTTTCATCCAGAAAGGCTGCTCGGATTTGGAAGGACCTTTATTGTTCAGAAAATTAAACTTCCAAAACTAAATTATCCCCGATTCCCTCCACATTCCCAAATTTCAATGGTCCAGTTTGGATTAATGGCAGTGTTCCAGCGTCTCTGAAGCTGGTCCGCGAGTTGGAGAAGGGAGCATAAGTAGGTAGATGCAATGTGGTAGATTGTGTTATTGAAAGCATTGCATTTCACGTTTTGTGTAGTGCTTTGTGCAATTTTTAGTTTAGGTTCAATGTCATTGCAAAATATATGCTTTGGCTATGAGACTCTAATTTGCTGGATAATAGGGACTTTGGTTATTGTGATTTTGATGTTTTTGTCTTATTTTTTAATTGCATTTTCATGCTGTCCAAATCATGTTTGAGAGAAGTATGCGTGTGTGGGAAGAATTTTAGACGTTCATTCATGTTTATTGAATATGCTTATTGTGATTAATTTGTTAATTGCTTGAGATTGTGAATCTGATGCTTTTTTTAGGGGGTGTCCATGCTGTGTTCAAGAAGGATTTGTGTAGTTTATGAAATTTTGAGTGTTCATTCATGCTTTTTGGTGGCATTTATTGCTATTCATGTGCTAATTGCTAAGGTTTAAGGTTTGGTTAGCAGATTTTGTTGAAAATCCAAGATCACGAGGTATAAAATAATTGTTGGTAAGTTTCTGCTAAGGTGCAGTATGTTTTGTAAGGCACCACATTCACACCATGATAGGGATTTGTTAAAGGTCTTTTTATGAATGCGCATTAATTTAAGGTTGTGTTGTTTATTCCTTACTGTACAGGAGTAAATTCATTATCTAGGAGTAAGTAGCCCTGGTCGAGAATCTGCTTTTACTGTTTTTGTGATTAGTTTAAAAGAAATTTAATTTTAAATTTTCCCATCTAGATAAAGAAGACAAAGGATATTGTTATTGTTTATTTCTTCATGTGCAGAATGGCAAAGTAAGCTGTGTTGTGTGTCTCACTGTGGTCAGTGGTTGCATCACTGGATGTCAAGCTGAGATTTAATAGTTGGTTCCAGAGGCATGCTGTGATTGATTAACCTTTGAACTGGGCTCATTGTAATTGGTTGATCGTGCAATAATTTGTGCTGTACTAGCTGGTTGTGTCAGACGCAGCATTCGTTCACATGAGTGCTGCATTTGAGTTTATGGATAGTCATTGTTTATATTACGTGACTGATTAGAGTGAGATTTAGTGGGAAAAATCGGAGCTTTGTTTAGTTAAACTCCTCATCCTGTTTGGAGGGGAGAGAAAATACCACGCAAAGGCACACCTACCTATAACATGGCACTCCATAAGTGGGACATACGGTCCTATGGAATAAGGAATGGAATAAGATCACTTCTAATGACAACAACATATAATTTCCCCTGAATGGTAGCGTTAAAAGTGAGAAAGCTTGAGTATTTCAGACGTATGATGTGTGATGTGTGATATGAAATCCCAACCTAGAGCTGCTCAATTTGTGGTATTGAACGTATGGGAACGTGCCACTCATGAGAAGGAAAGCAACAGGATGAAAACTTAGCTTAGGCACTCTGTAAATAATTGTCTAGATGCAAAGTGAAATTCAAATCACCAAGCATGGCGTGAAGGTATGATTAATGATGTGAGCATTTACCCTGCAATCGTGAGGAAGAATGAAAAGAAGGTAGAAAACAGGAAAGACAGACAGACTAAAGATCAAATGAAGGAAAGAGGCACAGAATCCTATGAAGGTTAAGATTAAAGATTCTTGAATCATTTAATAAATTCAAGACTGCCTCCACAGGTGGTGTCCCCAACTGTAGGGCCAGTAGCATAAGGGTCTGGGACTGAGAGATCAGGAGCCAGTGTAAATTAAGGTTTGAGTACCTCCACTGCCCCAGTTCCCCTTCAGAAAAAGAAATAACGCCTGCTGTATCAGGCACATCTGCGTATGCTACTGCCATATCTACTGTCTCAACTGCTGCAATCATAGAATCACAGCAGGGCCGGACAGGCCGTAGAGGGCACCAGGCGTTTCCCTGGTGGGCCGAAGGGGTGGGGGCCGGTTTTCTGGTCATGGGAGCCAATTTGCAGCAGTGCAATATCAGCCCCCTGTAACAAAAACAGGAGTGATGCTTTTTACTAGCACCCCCCCCCCCCCTCCCGCTCCCAGGGCCGGTCGAGCAGCAATCAGCCAGGGCTGGTTGCTGTTCCCAGTCCGGCCCTGAATCACAACCTGCCCACAGAAAATCTGCACTCAAATAAATTTGTGAATAACAATTAAAGACATAATTTGAAGAGATTTTGAAAGGTACTATAGGCATACAGAAGTTGGATACTTATGATGATGCTGAGTTGAGATGTCTAAGCAAGGGAGCTGCTAGACAAGCCCATGAGGCACATAAGAAATTGGAGACTTCGACTGAGGAGTTTAAAATTAATCTGAATGAAAAGCCCATCTTGCGGATGAAATTTAGAATGACGATGGGTGACATGAGAATGCCAAGCATAAGAGTGCATGTTAGGGAGTTAATACATTATACTATAGATCGGAGAGGATTGAAGAAATACATTTACAGGTGGGCAAAGAGAAAATGGGCTAAGGCAAAATAAAGGCAGAAAGTGACGCTAACAATTCTATGAGTGAAGCCAAAAAGGCAACAGGGTTAAGTGAGTCTAGAACGATCTCCGAATTACCTATGAAGGAATTGCATGGAGGAGGTTAGGTGCCTTGGAGTCAATCTGATCTTCTTTCATTTACGAAGAACTTCCCCAAGCTGAGAAAGGTGCCAGGGAAATGGTCCTAAGAGGTAGAAAGGGTTGTGACAGTGCCCACTGTGCTTAGAGAAGATTTCAATACATTGTTTGACGTTATCGTCCCTAGGGATTTTTGGATGGAGTGCAAGGGAGTTGTGAATTGGCCTATACAAGAGCCCTCTGGAATAGCTCCACGTGGTCCATCTCCTGAGGTTATGATAAAGTATAGGGAGTTTGATTGAGCACTTGAAACTGAAAGCTCCCCAGAAAGAGGTGAATTGGTACAAAATAATGAGGGCAACCCAAGAACCAAAAGAATCGGCGCATGCATATTACAAGATGTTGATGAAGATTTACAGACTGAACAGCGGAATACAAGTTCCAGCCCATGATGGTCTTATTGGTTTAGTTTCAGCATTTGTGCTTGGTTTGTGCCCGGAGCTTAGTTTTCAGATACAGCAGAATGCGGTGTGCCGGCAGACAAAATATATAAATTTGATGCTAAAGATTGCTAAGTATTGATATTCAAGAGGCCAAGCAAAGGAAGATTAAGGAGAGGTACATGGTGGCACAAACAAGGTTGTCACAGAGAATTGGTGAGAAAAGTTCTTCCATAGTGAAACTTGGGTTCTGATTCCATTTCGACTATGCACATGGGTGTGCAGGAAGTTGGTGTTCAATATGCATAATTAGGGAATGTTGTTCCTCAAGGAGGCAGAAGTTTTGTTGATAACTTGAATGCACATGTCAGCATTAGCGCTAAGAAAAAGAGCACCCCATGCCATATTTGTAACAAGTTTGGGCATTGAAAGTGAGAATGTAGACTGGATGTAGACTGAAAACTAACAGAGTTCAGAATGATGCTCAGATGCATTCTCAGAATATGAATGTAATGTCTTAGAGTGAGGGGATGCAGTCAGTTGCCCCAGCCCAACTTGCTCTGTGCAGAATAAGCAAAATCAGAGACTGAACAATCCAAAATTACCACAAGCCCTGATGCAGCAGAAGAACATGCGAAGTAAGGGATTTAATTTTCCACAAAGTCCCAGATTTCAGCAGAACCCTCTGATAATTGATGACAGTTGTCATCAATTTTCTGCAGCTACTGAAAGTCCCATTGGATTTGGCTATTATCAATCACAATGATGGTGTCTGAGGGGGGAGGAAGACTCCATAATTGGTGCAATCTTGGAGGTAGACCATAGTGGGCCATATGGGGAAGGTGAGGTGAATGGCCACCCAGTATCGATACCATGGCTGCCTGCTCCACAGTTCGTCCGACGGAGGATCCAAACCTACCCCTTTTGGGAAGAGAAATCCAAGTTGTAGGCATTTCCAACCAACAGATAACAAATCATGTTTCAGCAAATGTCCCTGTAAAGATTGACCAAATTGAAGATATTCATGAGTTCATAATATGTGAAAAGATTCCTTTTAATTTACTGGAATTGGCCTTTTGTGCAAGATGGACTGTAGAGTATTCTGTACACCAGATGGAGTAGTAATTCAGACCAATGATGAGGTCACTGACTTTAGAATCAGAAGTCTGTTTATTCCCTGCTCTGGCAAAGGAAGACTTACCACCTGATTGTAAACACACAGCGAAGAAGGAAGTTTAGGATTTTACAGGCCAGGACATTGGGCTAATTAAAGGAGTAGAGCCCCTGAAGATAAAATCAGATGTCGTCTATCCCCAAATGTCCCAGTACAAACTCACTCCAGAGGTAGTGCAGGAATAACTCCCATAGTTGAGCAGATGGTAGACCGAGGTATTTTAAAAGAAGTACAAGGAAGTGCCTGTATATCCCTTCTCATGAGACTTCGAAAAGCAAATAAAAAATGGAGGACAGTGTAGAGCCTGAGAAAAGTTAATCAAATTGTAATCTCATGCTGTCCTGTGGTACCAAATCTTGAAGTAATCCTTTTCCAGATTCCTGCGGATGTGCAATGGTGGACAGTCATAGACTTGTGCCAGCCTTCTTTTTCATTCTCCTACATGAGGACAGTCAGTTTTTTTTCGCCTACAAAGTTTTGAGTAAAACCGTTGCTTGGTATAGGGTCCCAAAGGGGTATGCAGAAAGCCCCTCAATCTCTAATCAAATACTGGGGGGAAAGCTGGAGAACTTACAGTTAGCCTGTAATTCAATGCTTGCGAAATATCTGGGCGACCTACTGGTGGCATCTAAAATGGAAAGGCGCTGCAAACTAGACAAAATGGCCCTGTTAGGTCACCTAGCAGAAAATGGGCACAGGGTGTCTCCAAGTAATCTCCAGTACTGTCAGAAGGAAGTCCCATACTTAGGGCATCACAGTGAAAAGAGCGTGAGAAAGGTCTCCAAAGCACTCATCTATGGAATCCTGAGAATGGACCAACCCACTACATAAAAGGATGTCAGGATGTTCCTGGGAATGGTTGACTACTGTCACCAGTGGATTCCAAACTTTTCCCTAGTGGCAAAGCCTCTACAAAGGGTTACTCACAATGATGTAAGTGATCCAGTGCCCAGGAATGAAGACTGCATGAGTACCTTCCTAGAAGTCAGAAACAATCTCTGCAGGGCACCAGACCTAGGAATGCCCATCCAATGATTTTGTTTTGTAAATTTGTTTTTTCGGGTTTCTTTTAGCAAAAATAAAGATAACATTGAAGCATAGCACATTAGGTACATACATATACATCTTCCATTGTGTGATATGTGTTAGGGTAGAGCAGGAGGGCCAGAAAAGCATCAAGGAACAGAGAAACAGATCCATCAAACACTCATGCTACCATATATGCAGGGTCTCAGAGTTCACCAACAGTGAGGGCTCTCCGCTCTGTGTACAAAGTCAGCACAACAACTCAATGGCCTGGTCTCCAGATTCATGCATGTTCAATGAGTGTCCACTGTTTAATGATACATGCACCGCTAGTGTGGTCCCTGATGTGTGTGTCTCAGCTGAAGCTGTGACGTCCCCTCTCTCCCCCCTGACCGGTTCCCATTCATCTCTCTGCTCTTCACCATGCTCTCCCAGAGCTTCCAGCACGCTAGCCCAGCTTTCAAGATCTATTTCTGCATTTTCATCAGTGCGCACCCTCCTAAGCCTGCATTCCTCCGCCACCGCCCATTCCAACAGGTCCGACCTCCACTTGCAGACAGCCAGGGAGACGGGACTGGCCCAGTGTATTGCTATAGGGCCAGTAGAAGGCCTAGTTGGCAAATTTATATTGCATTTTTTCCCCTCCTTGGGAAGTGGTGTCAGCCCCAACACACAATGACGCACCGAGAGCTCCATGGCCACTCTGGCTAACCTGTGTAGCTTCCTGTCAGGACCCAGAGTCAGTTACCACTAACCTGCTGAGGTGTCCGGCGGGGATGATGGAAAGCTGCCAGATCCTCTATTCCCCTAAACGCTACCACCAAGAGGAGTATTCGTAACCACCCCTTTATGCAGGAGCGCCACGGGAAAAAGGGGAATAGGGTAAAACAACAAAGGCTGCGAAAGGTAGAGCAGCACATATGTGGGTACCCTTGGGAACAGCTGGCTTTACAGGAATGCCTCGGGGAACTTCAGTAACTTTAAAATGCCCCTGTGTGTAAGAAAAAAGACAAGAGGTGCCATTCCCAGCACTCATACACACTCCGACTCATTTCCCATCTCCCCAAGTCTCACTCTCTTTTAGGGCTGCACAATGTAACATAAAGGTGCTTACCACCTAGTCCCCAAGGGCAGGAATGATGTCCAGAACCGAATTCAGGTAACCTAGTTGAGATTTACCAGTCTCTGAATCTTTGTTCTCCTCCAGGAGAGTAATGACGCCAGTCAGTCAATAACTTTATTTTGGCCATTGCGGCCATAAAAGCACCTTATGCATACAATACAATACAGACATGATAAAACATTCAAATTTAAAATAACAATCTGTAGCAACATGTAGATTTTTCCTTTGAGAGTCCAAACTTCTTAGTACTCTAAGGGCTGTAAAAGTGCAAATGCGTAGAGTGTAAAAGATTTCTAACCATCATACAAAAGCAGGTACCTAGAATCGATAGGATCAGCCTGGTCCCCAGCTATCGAATCAGGGCCTTAAAAGCGCCAGTGCCTAAAGTGCAGAGAGACCGGAATTTGATTACAAATTTCCAGAAGCTAGTTCAGCTCAAACCAACTTGTGCAAATAAGAGAGAAGGGTTAAAAGAGCAATAAAAACAGCAAAAACTATATCTAAGAACTATAACTGCAAAAGTCTATACCGTAAGATTTAACGGCATGACCCGTCATGCAGGTACAGGTCTAGGATTAGTTCAGATCCGAACTAATAAATAGATACATATATACAATCATTTAAAAGTATTAAGATACAAAAGAGTTACATCTGTTACATAGTCAGTGCGTTCCTCCTACTAATCCACATTTTGCCTAGAAATTTAGCCACAGCACAGACAATTAGCATGCTAGAATCAGATTTTAAAATACGTAGCGCATCGCTATGACAACGGGTGCCAAGCTGTCTACAAACAGGAGCTATCCACCTGGATCTCAGATGGTGGTACCTAGGATATGCAAAAAGAATGTGACTGATGGACTCGGCTGCAAGAGAGCAGCCAGGACAGAGGTGAGATGTGGAAGAGGGCTGGCACCAGGAGGCAACAAAGATGTTAACAGGAAGGGAACCAAATCTAAATTGCATGTAGAGGTTCCTATCCTGGGGATTTGTAATAACCTCCAGATACTGCTCAAAGGCACCTTCCAGTTTAAACTCCATAAAATCAAGTGTCAAACAACCCCTGAGTGGATGGGAAATAAGTGACTGCGCCACCCAGTCCCAATAATATTTCTTGTCCTGAGCTTTGGTTGGAAGAGAATCTGGAATGTCAGTGTCCCATGTGCCTTCCATCCCTAAAGTGGACATCAGAGATTTCACCCTAGTTAGCCAGCCAATTATCTTATGGCGGTCCAAAGCATAGACCTTGTCCAAAGCAGCAGCATATGGGTGTAACTCAGGGTTGGTTTTTAGACGTTGCCAAAAGAGCAAAGGGCGCATCTGTGCTTTTTGTACAATTGAAAATCTACCCATATCTAGTCTCACCGGTTGCAGGGGGTACTCTGTGGGAGAGAGCAAAGTGATGTCAGAAATTTATTTTCGGTCACTAGGAGTGCATCCAGTTTTTCGAACCCCCAGAGTTCCGCCCCATAAAGAGCTGCTCCCACAGCTTTATGATCGTAAATGCAAAGGGGGCGGCTATTGGCTTGCTCGAAGAGATTTTGTGCTCCTTGATCAGAGCCCGTGAGATACGCCTTAGCTGGAGGTTCTGCCTCTTAACGTGATGTCTCCAGGAAAGGTCGTCAGAGAGAGTGATACCCAGATAATCAAAGGTACTGACTCTCTCTAGTGGTTTCCCCTCTAGGAAGAGCTTCCCCTTAAATGATCTGTGTGGATTAATCATTAGGAGTTTGGTCTTTGTGGTGTTTATCTCAAGGCCTCTTAGTACACAAAAAGGCTCAAAGCGTTTTAGAAGGGATTGCAGGCCACTCGGAGTCTTGAAAACTATCAGTGTCGTCTGCAAAGAGTAAGGTCATCACCCTAGCCCCCCCCCAGGATCGGCGCATCTGCTGGGCTCTCAGCAAGAAACTGGACAACACCATTGATGAAGAGTGAGAAGAGAGTGGGGGCCATTACACATCCTTGTCGGACCCCTCTGTCAACTCTGATCGGGTCAGACAATGGACCTTGGTTACCCCAATGAACCCTTGCATAATTGTTCTCATGCAGGCGAACGGTCAATGCTAAAATTTCAGAAGGGATGCCCATTTCCTTGAAGACACACCAAAGTTTGTGTGTAGGAATGAGGTCGAATGCAGACCGTAAATCAATAAAAGCTACGTATAGGCTTCGAATAGGACACGTTACAACGCAAACATTTACAAGGCATGCCTTTACAATGCGGTTTTTACATCGCAACATCCATTACAACGCATGATTTTACAATGCATGCCATCACAATGCATTTTTAGAAACTACATTTACAACGCATTCCATTACAACGCATACCACTACAACGCATACCATTACAACACATAATACTTTTAGGGCAACAGTAGGGTAAGTGTTAGATAGTGTAGGGGTAAAAATTACTATTCCCACAACAGTGAGTGCAACAGTAGGGTAAGTGTTGGATAGTGTAGCGGTAAAAATTACTATTCCCACTCCAGTGAGTGCAACAGTAGGGTAAGTGTTGGATAGTGTAGGGGTAAAAATTACTATTCCCACTCCAGTGAGTGTAACAGTAGGGTAAGTGCTGGATAGTGTAGGGGTAATGCGTTGTAATGGCATGCGTTGCAGTTACATGCGTTGTAATGGCATGCGTTGTAGTGACATGCGTTGTAATGGCTGCGTTGTAATGGCATGCGATGTAAAGGCAATTGCGTTGTAATGACTGCGTTGTAAATGTAGTGCATTGTAATGACTGTGTTGTAATGGTTGTTTTCCATAGGCTTCCCTGGGAGATTGTCACTGTCTTCCAAGCTAGTAATAGGAAGCGGAAAACCTGATCGACAGTGCTGATTTTCTGTCTAAACCCGGCTTGAAAAGGGGACAGAATGTTGTTGTCACCTATCCAAGTTTGGATTTTCATAAGTTGTGCTCGGGCACAGACATTTTGGGCACTGTCAATCAGGCTAATGGGTCTATAATTCGAAGGCAGTGAGCGATCACCCTTCTTGAACACAGGAATTACCTCAGCCCCTTTCCATGAAGATGGAATTGGGGAGCCAGCGGCTATTCTATTGGCCAGGGCCAATACAATGACCAGTTGTCGACGTTACTAAGAAATATGTTGCCAGGAATGGCGTCAGGCCCAGGGGCTTTAGATCTAATAATTGCGTTAATACTGGATCTTATTTCAGCTAGGGAGAAGAACCCATCAGTCTGAGAACAATCATAAGCGACTGTTGGGTCTTCATTATTAAGGTCAGGCTCTCCAGTGTATAGTGACGAGAAGTGGTGATTGCCATGCCTCAACAGCAATATTATTGTCAGGTGACTGGGACCTATTTCCATCTCCCCTGGTTACTAGAAGCCAGAAACGTTGTGTATCATTTTTGGTGCAAGCATCGCTGATCAGTGACCAACGCTCCACTTCCCAATCCTTTTTGGCCTTGAGAATCGCTTTCTTATAGGATCGCCTAGTTTCCCTCACTTGATTTACATTATTTGATCGAATTGCAATGGCCAGTTGGGTTTTAAGGTCCCTGCACTCTCGTGTGAACCAAGCAAACTGTGATTTTAAGCTTTTTGTCCCACCCTGTGAGCGTCGTCGTATTTTAAAATAAGAAGCCAGCAAGTTAAAAAAGTTAGTGTGACAGTCAGCAATCTTAGTGAGATCATCCAGGGGTTCTAGCAGACTAAGCATCTGTCTAATGCTAGCCTCCAGTAATGACGCGATTTCCCACAGAAACGGGGTCTTTGAAAGTCTCGCAGCCAAAAATGAAATGACCCGCAAGGCAAGAGCTCCCTGTTCAGTCACATGAGCTAAGTAGCGGGAAACAAATAATTCAGTCCACAAAACCAAAAAAAAGAAACACAAAAAGCTGCAACCGTCACTCAGGCAATCCGGGGACAGGAAATAATGGCCAAATCCAGGAGTCAGGAAAAGTGGCCCTCGCAAGGAATGGAAGATGCGGCTAAAAGGGGCCGCTGACGAAAGAAGATTGCACGTGGTGAGTCCGCCGCAGCTAGCGAAAGTAAAAGAACAGGAGAAGGAACACCGCACACACTCCCCGTGTGCCGTAGTAGGCAGGGTTCAGCAGAGACCAGATGTCTTCCGAAAATCCTCAGATCGAGCCAGGAACACAAAGCAGTCCGATTGACAAGCCCAGAGTGATTGGCAAGGAGGGGCTTATATCCTGCCCTCTGTCTGCAATCATTCACGGGATTCACTTCCTCTATGCCCCTGAGCCTGCTGGGAGATGTGGTTCCACTAGCATACTCGTCTCCCAGTCATTCAGTTATAGATTAGAGGTGGAAAACTATGATGATGTGTGTTCGCTACCTGCATGAACCGCCCACCTGGTACCACAGTGACAGTACTCCTCCGCAAAGACCGTCGTCTCGGCGGTCTGCCAGGCTTCGAAGGGAATCGGTTGTGAAATCCCTTTAGCAAGAGAGGGTAATGGAGGTTTTGAGCAGGTTCCCAGGATCTTTCCTCCGGTCCATATCCCTTCCACTCAATTAATTAGTGAACATGACCCCTGACTAGTTTAGAATCTAAAATGCCTTGTACCTCATACTCGGCTTCATCTTCTAGATCTACGGGAAGAGGGAGGTCGGGCAACCGCGTTTGAGCGGAACAAGGGCGGAGTAGGGAAACCTGAAAGACAGGGTGGATCCGCCATGCAGAAGGCAGAGCCAGTTTCATAGCCACAGGGTTTATGATTTTTTCAATAGAATAGGGCCCCACATATTTTGGTTTCAGTTTGTTGACCCCTTTTAAATGCAAGTTCTTTGTTGCCAACCACACCTTGTCCCCAACTTGGTATTCTGGTTCTTTCGCCCGTTTCTTGTCAGCAAAGCGTTGGTTACTGCTCTGTGCCTTGGATAATTGTTCTTTGGCATCTTGGAGGATAGCGTGTACCTGTGCATGATGTTCTTGCACGGATGGATGTGCTGTTGAAACCGACCATTCAAAGGGAAGGATATTGGGAAGACATCCATTCTGGCAAAATAAGGGAGAACACCCCAGCGATGAATGCTCAGCATTATTGTACGCAAACTCCGCCATACAAAGTAAAGAGCCCCACTCTTCTTCATTCTGTAGAGTGTAGATATTGTTCGAGGGTTTGATTTAGGCGTTCTGCCTTCCCATCGATTTTGAGGATGGTTCCTGGTAGATAATCTAGCATCGATTTTCATGGCTGTGCACAAAGCCTTCCAAAACCTAGAGGTGAACTGAGATCCTCTGTTGGTGATTATGACCGCAGGTATTCCATGGAGTCTGACAATGTTTTGTAGGAAGGCCTGTGCTACCTTAGACGATGTAGGTACTTTCTTCACGAAGATGAAATGTCCCATTTTAGTCAAATGGTCCACAACCACGAGGATCACAGTAAAGCCTTCACTAATCAGCATTTCAACGATAAAATCCATTGAGAAAGTATGCCAAGGGGAAGGAGGCATGGGGATAGAGCGTAGTAGACCCACTGGTTTGCCATGGTTGAATTTTCCCTGAATACAGACAGCGCAGTTTTGTACATACTGCCCGACGTCATGACGTAGCTTTGGCCACCAAAAATGACGTGCAGTTAGGGCAATGGTTTTCTGTACTCTCATATGTCAACCGATTGTTGAGTCATGGGTCCATGACAATGCCTGGTTTTGTAGAAGCTTATCAGGTAGAAAAAGAGCTTTGGAACGATACAGCAGGCCCCGTTTCTGGGTACAAAGGGCTGATTCTTCCATAATCCAAGCCTGTTGATCCATCAAGGCCAGATGTGTTTTCATCCCGTCCAGAAAGGAGTCCATGGTGATAATCGCCAGCTCCGGGCTTGGGAATGCTGCCTTTTGGAGAATTATAGGCGGTTCTTGTTCCTTTGCTCTATTCGGCTCTTGAGCAATTCTTGAGAGGGCATCGGCTTTGCCATTTTGTGGACCAGGCCTGTATTTGACAAAATCATAGTTCAAAAAGAAGAGGGACCAGCTCAACTGCCTTGGTGTAAGGGCTCCAGCTGTTTTTAGGAATAGCAAGTTCCGATGATCCGTATATATCTCAATTGTGTGGGGGTCTCCTAGTAAGTAATGTCTCCATTCCTCACACGCTCTCTTTATAGCCAACAGTTCCTCATCGGTGATATTGTAATTGACCTCACTGGGATTTAGCTTCTTGGAATAGTACGCTACTGGGTGTATTTGTCCTGTTTCTGGATGTCTTTGTGATAACACTCCCCCCAATGCATGCTGAGAGGTGTCGGTTTCCATGATGAAAGGTAGATGGACGTCCGGATGGCGCAGTATAGGGGCCTGAATGAATCTTTCCTTCAATTCTTGAAAGGCTCGTTCGGCATCATCTCCCCAGATGTAGGGAGTGCCCTTCTTCAACAAACGGGTGATGGGTTGGACAATGCGAGAAAAGTCCTGGATAAACCTCCTATAAAAATTTGCAAACCCAAGGAAGCTCTGCAACCGTTTCACACTAGTAGGAGAGGTTCACTGTGTAATGGCCAACACCTTCCTGCTATCCATGCGTAACCCCTTATCGTTTATCACGTATCCTAAGAACTCAATTTCAGGTACATGAAACAGACACTTCTCGAGTTTGGCGTATAGAGAGTTTTTCTGTAATCGTTCCAGTACTGCTCTCACATGTCCTGTGTGTTCTTCCAAGGTAGTGGAATAAATGAGTATATCATCAATATAAACGATACAAAATACATCGAGATACCCTCTGAGGACCTCATCCATGAAGTATTGGAAGGCGGCAGGGGCATTGCTAGCCCAAAGGGCATCACCTAATATTCAAAGAGACCGAACTTGGTCCAAAAGGCTGTCTTCCACTCGTCTCCCTGCTTCACTCGCACTAGGTGATAAGCTCCGCGGAGATGCAGCTTAGTGAAAACTCGAGCCCTCTTCAGCTGGTCCAACAAAACAGGTATAAGAGGCAAGGGATAGCGGTTCTTGACTGTGACTCGATTAATTGCTCTATAATCGATGCAGGTTCTTGGATCCCCTTCCTTCTTAAGGATGAAGAAGAGGGGGGGGAGAAGCAGGCGAGGTCGAAGGTCAGATGAATCCCTTCTGAAGGTGTTCGTCGATGTATTCTTTCAGATGCTGTGTTTCAGGTTCAGTTAAGGCGTACACTCTACTGCACGGTATGGAGGCCCCAGGAACCAGGTCTATTCTGCAATCATATTCATGATGAGGAGGCAGTTGGCTGGCTTGTTGTTTACTGAACACTGAGAGGTACTGATCATAAACCGGTGGTAGAGAAACGATGGAATAAATCATCACGGTTTCACAACCTGATGCCATAAGACTGGACTGGGTTTCCGCCTTCCCAGGCGGAAAGAGTTCTTCTTTACGGCAGTGCTCTTTATAAAAGGTACAATCCATGATAACTGAGCGAGCAGTCCATCACACTGCGGGATCGTGTAGAGTCAACAAGGGCATACCATGTATGAGGCGGAAATGAGGGGCGGCTATTAAGTCAAACTGGATGGATTCATGATGTTCATCCCCGAACTGCATTAACAGGAGACACGTGTGATACTTTACTGGACCTGAGGTCAATGCCGTTCCATCCACAGCCTTAACAGGTTCAGGAACCCCTTTTTTCACACAGGTTATCCCTAACTGCTGAGCGTAGGTTTGATCCATGAAGTTTCCAGTGGCTCCTGAATCCAATAATGCAGGTATCTCCTGAATACGATTAGAGTCCAACCAAAGAGGCATCACCACGTTGAGCTACGGACGTTTGTATAGTGTTGGCCACTACTGGGGAGATCTCTGGATGTATTCCCCCCGAACAAGGGATCTCAGTCTTGTCCGGTTACTCAGTTTACCGAGTTCTCATTCAGGCTCCATTCTTGTTGCAGAACTGCTTGCGGTCTTGTCCCAGGAGTTTTTTCCACCACTCTCATCCTGGCCTTGCATTCCTTGAGGAAACGGCCTCCCTTGCCACAATAAAACAGAGGCGTAGCTTGTGCCTCTTTTCCTTCTCTTCCAACATCAGTGGTCCACGAACACCATTAATCTGCATCGGTTCCACGCCATCTCCGTTCTGTGATACCTCTTCCTGCGCTGGTTTGGGTCGAGGTAGGAAATAACGTGGTTCTGGCCTTGCCTTATCCCCCTTTCTCTCTTGCAGACTGTGGTCCAACTGTACGGTGAGGTCGATTAACTCATCACAAGACTGAGGCATGTGTATAACCTGGGCTAGCACATCCTTAAACTCTCCTCTAAATCCCTGATAGAATAATGAGGTCTGTTTTTCTACAGGCCAATCAGTCTCAATAATCAGTCGGTTAAAGGTTGTGATGTACGTCAGGAGGTCCTGTGTACCTTGTTTCAGGGTAATGAGTTCTCTGTCCATGGAAAGACAATGCAACCTCCTGTCAAACAGTTTTCGCAATTCGTCGCAAAATGCCGGATAGTTGTACAAGATGGGATCATCTTTTTCGATTAGTGGAATTGACCAGCTTGCGGCGTTCCCTTCCAAATACGACATGATGAAGGCCGTCTTCGCTTGATCCTACCGGAAGATGGCGGGGTTACAGAGAAAATGTAACCAGCACTGATTCAAGAATATGCCGAACTTCTTCGAATCCCCAAAGAAATGTTCAGGCGGGGCCAGAGGTATTTGTGGTTGTTGTATGATGTTGATCAGGATATTGTTTCCTTCGCCTTGGGAGGTGGTATGGTTGGCAGCAAAAAACCCTGTGATAGGTGGGTGACCCTCCGTGACTCACTGAGGACCCTGAACAGGAGAACGCCCAGATGCCTACATGAGAGGAGGCAATGTCCAATCCTTAATATAAGGCCCACTGCTACTCTCAGGCTTCTCTTTCCTTGATAACCCTGCCACCTATCTACGGACAGTCCCTAGCTCTTTCCTCAATTCCTGGTTCTCAGCCCGGAAGGCCTGCACCTCGATTTGCAAGGTAGTCATGGTTTCCAGTACTGATGCCAGCATTTCGTGAGTTTCCATAACCCAGGCCGGACAAACAACGTGGGCTTGTCAATCTGTCAGGACCCAGAGTCAGTTACCACTAACCTGCTGAGGTGTCAGGTGGGGATGATGGAAAGCTGCCAGATCCTCTATTCCCCTAAACGCTACCACCAAGAGGAGTATTCGTAACCACCCCTCTATGCGGGAGCGCCACGGAAAAAAGAGGAATAGGGTAAAACAACAAAGGCTGCGAAGGGTAGAGCAGCACGTATCTGGATACCCTCGGGGACAGCTGGCTTCACAGGAATGCCTCGGGGAACTTCAGCAACTTTAAAAAGCCCCTGTGTGTAAGAAAAAAGACAAGAGGTGTCATTCCCAGCACTCATACACACTCCGACTCATTTCCCATCTCCCCAAGCCTCACTCTCTCTTAGGGCTGCACAATGTAACATAAAGGTGCTTACCACCTAGTCCCCAAGGGCAGGAATGATGTCCAGAACCGAAATCAGGTAGCCTAGTTGAGATTCACCAGTCTCTGAATCTTTGTTCTCCTCCAGGAGAGTGACGCGATTTCCCACAGAAACTGGGTCCTTGAAAGTCTTGCAGCCAAACATACGGGGACAGGAAATAACGGCCAAATCCAGGATTCAGGAAAAGTGCCCCTCGCAAGGAATGGAAGATGCAGCTGAAAGGGGCCGCTGACGAAAGAAGATTGCACACGGTGAGTCCGCCGCGGCTAGCGAAAGCAAAAGAACAGGAGAAGGAACACCGCACACACTCCCCGTGTGCCGGCGTAGGCAGGATTCAGCAGAGACCAGACGTCTTCCGAAAATCCTCGGATCAAGCCAGGAACACAAAGCAGTCCGATTGACAAGCCCCGAGTGATTGGCAAGGAGGGGCTTATATCCTGCCCTCCATCCGCAATCATTCACGGGATTCACTTCCTGGATGCCCCTGAGCCTGCTGGGAGATGTGGTTCCACTAGCGTACTCGTCTCCCACATATTCGGTTATAGATTAGAGGTGGAAAACTATGATGATGTGTGTTCGCTACCTGCATGAACAGCCCACCTGATACCACCGTGAAGATCCCGATTACATCCTGCCAGAATGTGTGGAGCTGCGTGCAGGTCCATGCTACATGACAAAAATCTCCGGTGCGGTCTGGCATTCAGCGCATCCCGCTGATCTCGCCAGGTAAGCTCTGGGTAAATGAGACGGTGTCAAATAGGCTTGGTAAAGGAAATAGAAGTGCATTGCTAGCTACTTTGCACACCTGTGCTTGTGCCCTACACCATTCGCCATCCGTTAGTGGAGACTCTAAGTCCTGAACCCAGGCCACCCGTTTTAGGGCAACATTTGTATTCCTATCGGATTTTAGGGCTGCATTTAGTCTGGATGTGATACCCTTAAAGGAGCTGGGATCCAGGATTACCTGAATGACCTGCGACAGCTTGGGTTCTTCCGGGAAAGTGGGTCAGATCTCACGTACAATGTATGATATACTCGCATATTGGAGGAACTGTTGGTTGTCGATGCCATAGTGCAACTCCATTTCCTCCGCAGACATAAAGTTACCATTTAAATACAAATTTCCTGCATTCTCACATCCCCCTTCCATCCAGCTTTCATCATCCATAGGCTCCTGAATATGCAGGAATGGGCACAACCAACAAAGCAGAGGGAGTGGGGTATATGGTGCCCTTTTTACGGCTTTCCTGACGGCTATTACCCATGCTCGTTTCACCAGAGCAATACTGAATGGGGTTCCCGGCGGCAGACTCTGGCCACATATTAGCAAGTAGGGGAGTCAAGTGGTCTCAGTGGGTCCCGAAAGCAAGCTCAATTCCCAGTTAGGTTCAGTGTCACACCACATAGCAGCGTACTGTAATAGTCCAGCTACGTAGTATAGGTGTAAATCAGGGAATCCCAGTCCTCCTCTATCGAGGTCCAGCTTCAGGATCTCTAGTTTAACCCTACATCACTTGTCCGCATATATTAGGTCAACCAACAGCTTATCTAGTCGTCGGAACGTTCCAGCTGGTAGGACACAAAATTAATTCTGCATCGTATAAAGGTAACTGGGTAGGAGGACCATTTTACTCAAAGCTACTCTGCCCATCATTGACATGGGCAATGTGATCCAGAAGCGGACAGAATTTGTGTGACCATCTAGAATCCTGTCCATTTTTTATTGGTACTGTAGATTCCGGTTTTGAATGATCTGGAGACCAAGATATCAGAAACTACATATTTCCAGGGCATCCCCAGTACAGGAAGATCAGTGTCATCTCTGTTCACTAAGGCGGCCAAAAGGGTAGAGTACTGTCTTGTGACGATTGGCGCAGAGTCCTGACACCCTGCCAAAATGTTCCAGTAGCTGCATGAGAATATTGAGCGTTCAGGGTCTCTTAGATAGATCAACGTATCTTCTGCATATAATGACACAATGTGGTTGTTATTGCCTACCGGAACACCCCAGTCTCTCAAATGGTATATCGCCAGTGACTCCATTGCCATTGCAAACAGGAGCGGCAACAGTGGGCAGTGCTGTCGCATACCCCTCTCAATTCTAAATGACTCGGATACCTCTGTACCCAAACACACTCTCGCTGTGGGTGAGCTATGCAATAGTTGGACCCATGATAGGAACCTGGTTCCTACTCTCATACGACATAAAACTTTCCAGAGGTATGGCCAGGAGAGGGTATCGAAAGCCTTTTCTATGTCTAAGGCCAATAGAGCTGCCTGAAATTCGGATGCCTGAGTTTCATGCATTACGTGTGATAGTTCTCTCAGGTTCATGTGGGAGCCCCTCCCCGACATGAAACCGCACTGATCCTCGCATATCAGGTGCGACACAACCTGACCCAACTGGAGAACCAAGACCTTTGCAAGCAGTTTAACATCTAAGTTCAATATAGAGAGTGGCCTGCATGAACTCGGGTCTACGGAACCTTACCTGGTTTTGGAAGTATAAGTAGAACTGCATCCCACATGTGCATCAGGAGTACTCCCAGTTCATGTGTCTTCAAAAGGGCCTCCATCACAGTTAGGAGCAAAGTAGCAGAATTTTCCTGATAATATTCTCCCCGAAGTTTGTGCATTTTCCCCTTGCCATGTTGCAGAGCGCTTCCCTCAGTTCCTCCAGAGTTATGGCCTCACCGAGTCCCTCCGCCTGGGCCAACGTCAGCCGAGGGACAGTTACCCGATCCAGGAACTCTTCTGGAATGGGTTGTTCCCCCAAAGGCGGGGCAGGATATAACCTGGTGAGATGATTACGCAGGAGCTGGGTAATAGCTGTTTGACCCATAACCAGCGCACCATTGCCAGGTAAGATTTGTTGGTTGGGGAAATTCTCTCTTAAGTAGCCCAGCCAACATTTGTCCCGACCTATCACCGTCTCTATGGAGACATTGCAGGTAGTCCTTCCAGATGTGGCAGTCCAGCCTGTCCCAGATATTTGTCACAGTCCTATAAGCCTCTGTCAGTGATATCTCTTCCTGCCCCTGCATCTGACGCTGCAGTTCTTCCAGCTGTTCCTCCTTTTCTCCCAAATCATGCTCAAACCTTCTTCTAATACCATACGTCTTATCAATGCTCGCCCCTCTAATGCCCACTTTTAATGCCTCCCATTCCATGCCTCGAGAACCCACAGAGGTCCAGTTCTTGCTAAAGAAGCCCTGGAGTGTGTCCTGCATATCAATGGTATATTCCGGGTCCCCAAGATCCTCAGTCCTGAACCTCCATAGGGGGATATTGGGTCGATGACTCCTCAACCCACAGTCCAGAATCAGGGGGGCATGATCTGAAAGGAATCTTACTTGATAGGATGCTTTCATAACATCAAGAACCTAACATTGCGTTAGCAAGGAAAAAGTGATCCAATCTAGTATGTGTACCATGTGTGGGAGAGTAACACAAGTATTCCTGTGCCGCAGGGTGAAGTTCCCACCACACATGCGTAAACTGAAGCTGAGCCATAACCTCCAGTAACCCCGACACCACGCAGGGCTTCGTGCCCAGTCTGGGCGGGTGTCTGTCTGGTTGCCCATCCAGAATACAGTTAAAGTCTCCCGCTCAAACAATAAGCAAGCCAGTATAAGGGATCAGCTCGGCCTCTAGTTGTCCAAAAAATTCTTAATCATCAATATTAGGAGCATAGGCATTTAGCATGCATAACTCTTGTTCATCCAATAAACAATGCAACAATATATAACGTCCTTCCACATCCGCTAGCTGCCCCCTTAACTGGAAAGGAACTCCCGGGGCCACCCATATAGATACCCCTTGGGCATAGGAGGAATAAGTAGAAGAGTACAACTGTCCTCCCCATTTTTACTAGGTTTCTGAGCTTCAGCCTCCAGGAGATGCTCCTCCTGTAGAAATGCGAAACTTACTCTCAGTCATCAGAGGTACGTGTGTGTTCTATGTCTTTTCACAAATGAGGTGAGCCCCTGTAAGTTCCATGTTAACATTTGTATTATGTAAGCCATGTAAGCCATGTCTCCCCGGCTTCTAGTAGACTCGCCGTTCCCATCCAGGCACCCCGACCCCCCACTCCCCCCAACCCCTGCACTCCTACGTACATCACCAAGGAGAGTGTCGGATAAGTGGCTTTCCCTGTGTTAGTGAGTCTTCCACCACCTCATGCCAACGTGTCCCAAGGGCTCCACTTCTTCCACCAAAAACTACATGTGCACTTCTGATGTAGAGCACAATTAAAATACTCAGAAAAGAGAAGGTAACAAGCAGTCAGAAGAAAAGCAAACAATAAAGAAAAGCAGAAACAATCCTAAAAGGATGAAGGGGGGGAAGAATTTTGTGACAGACTGTCCCCGTGCCCCATGTAAGCGGCCACCCTGTTCTTCTGCCCCATTGCCGCATAGAGTCCGGATGGCACCCCAATGTCTCCATGGCAGTATAGCTACACCATGACCCTGTGGGCGCCACCCCACCCAGCCCTCTGACATACGTCTTTAACAGCCACATCTGGTTGCCTACAGTGTTCTTCCCAATCAGAGGGGACTGTTGTCTCTTACCATACCCTATTTATGTGAACTATTGCTCACATGTCTCAAACAGCACATCCCCAGTCCTCTCATATCTCAGCAGTGTTCGCCCTTAAGTCACTCGGCTCGTCCTGGAGCTTTGAGTCGACACTGGAGGAATGCGCAGACGTGACTGTTTCCACCAGTGCCCTGGCCCCCACTCTCTCCTGCTGCTGTGATTCCAGAGTGATAGTGCCATCCATCCTCACCACCACTCTCGCACTCGACCGTGCTTTTAGTCTGCGCCTACTTCTTTTCCGTGGCTTTGCACTAGTTTCCACCTGTCTCCTGTATTAATATGTTTCTCCATCTGGATGATGTATCCTGCATGCGGTCGCCGCTCCGAATCTCCAGCCAGTACCATGTATCTTCCGGTGTCGTACAAAAAGTGGGTGTGACCGTCATGAATCACCTTCAGCTTGGCTGGTTACAGCAACATATATTGTAATCCCACAGCAGCCAGTTTTTGCTTAATGCCTCGAAACGACTGCCTCCGAAAGCACAGCTCTGGTATAGCCAGGAAGACGTGGATGAGGGGCACCAGGTTGCGGCAGCAGAGCCAATGCTTTTATGCGCTCTCCACTGCAAAGAAGTTGATAACTGTGCAGTCAGAAGCGTCGACTTAATCAATTCCTCCAGGAGGGTTTCTGGTCTGCCTTTCTTGACGCCCTCCAGAAACCCCACGAACTAGAGGTTGCATCTACGTGAGCGCCCTTCTGCATTTTCCATTCTGGCATCCATTTTACTAGAAAGAGATTCAAGAACAGTTGCTGTCTTCTTCAATTGTGTAAATTTGACTTCTCCCCTCAGTTCGGTGACCTGGCTCTCCGTCTCTACCGATCTCCCCTCCACTTTATGCAAGTCAGCTCTCAGCAAATTCACATCGATCTCTACAGCCTCAATTTTTGCCTGCACTGTCAGTCTAGAAGCTTCAATGGACGCCAGTATCTGAGTTCCAGTTGGTTCAGTCGCATTCAGTGGTGTAGCACTCTGCACTGACTGCTGTCTGGTGTTTATGTTCAAGGCGGTGTACTCATCCATTTTTGTTTGTTGCGTGGTCCGTGACGTCTTATCCTTACCCATGGTGTGAGCGGTGTTGGCACTTTTAAATCAGCACAACGGCTAAATCGTACTACAGATAGACACCACTGTATCAACGTTCAACCTATTAAAATATGCAGGGTTCCACAAATCTGCCCTGCTGTGGGTCCTTTGAGCGATATCAATGGGCCACCTGTGCCATCCTGTTCTTGGTGTCTCAGAGGCAGTACTTACTGCACACACCCCTCTAAGCGAGCTCACACCAAAGCACAAAAAAGTAGCAAGCTTGAAGTGTTGATGGGGAGGGCCATGGGAATCCAATCTGTACCTGCAGCTGTGCTTGTAAACATCACAAATTATATTTTTCTTGAATATTGCAGGGGACTGGCTGATATGGTGCATTCTATCTTTGGTCAGGTTCGATTTGGCAACCCCATCCGTGGAGCAGAGATAGTGGCACACCGTCAATCCGGAGACTGGATCCTAGTGAGGAAACATGAACGGAAGAATTGTCTGGAGCTTCGTTGGAAGGGCCCTCGCCAGATTATCCTTGTGACCAACAGTGCTGTAAAGTGTGCTGAACTGCAACAGTGAATTCCTGCGTTGCACACAAAGAGGGTGAGACTAGCTGATTAATAAGTGGTGACAACAGCCACTAATTCACTGAGTCAAATCCCTATCAAATGTGCGCATCCTGAAAGAGAAGAATCACAAGTTGAATCTCTGCAAGATGGGTTCCCAGTCCCAGTTTGATCAAGTCATAGAGCTGCAGGGGCATGATCAAGACAAAGATAGTAAAGAGTCCCACATCCTGGAAAAGAGAAAAAGATCAAAACTCAAGCTCCACATCTCTAGAGTTCCTGGTGAATCCTGGATTGCTGTGAGGAACGAAGATAATTGAGGCAAAAACAGTCTTCAACATGTCCCAGCAGTGGTCTAAACTGATCTGAAAACGGGAACAAGAACTGTGAATCGGAGCCAGTCGTAAGCACAGTAAGTGAAAGAATGTATTGAGATGAAAGTTGGCTAAAATGAAAAGAATTCTCAAAGGAGTTGAGGTAATGGAAGAAGAAGAAGAAATAGAGCAAGAAGAGCAAGGCGATGGTCTTGATAAAAAACTCAAAGTCAAAAGATCAAAGAGACTGAAGGTGCCTAACAGAAAGTATGCAGGTCCTGAATGAGCATATCTAGTTGATGTCTAATAAGCTGAACTGCTTTAATGCAGGAGCCATTAATCTGGCAGATTGCAATTAAATTTTTGAAGAGCCTGCATGAACTTGAACTGATTAGAGTTGAGATAAATATTCTTGAATAATTCCTGATGAAACACTGAACCGAGATTCAAACTGAGATTTTGAAAAGTCCATCCGTTTTCTTGTACCTTAGGTATCCTGTTGAATATATTAGATTTCCTTAGGTATCCAGCTGAAGATTTAGGGATTTCCCATTTAGCTACCTAGTCAAAGATAGTAGGTTTTCTTTCCTGAACTAACATTGAGTATGTGAACTGAAACAGTCATTTGGATTTTGATACTTTCTTGATTTTTGATTTTGTACCGTAAAATTTAGTGACTATGGGGCATATTAGCAAGACCGGCGATAAAATTATCGCCGTTTTAGCGGCAGGAAACTGCCGCTAAAACGGCGATAATGGGCTTGATAATATGGACTTGAGAATTCCAATAGAAGCCCAGGTTAGATGTCCTGCACATCTAACCTGGGCTTCTATTGGAATTCTATAACGCATATTAGCATCGCCGGTCTTGCTAATATGCCCCTAGATTTTTTATTTTTCGTAGTATTTTTGTATAAGAAACACGACAAATGGCAAAGAATTTGCTGCCAAATTGGATTTAGTGATTATGATATTGATATTCATGGTTGATTTACTGGTGGGATGTAGCACTTAGTTGGACATGTCTCACCTAAAAATGAAAACTAACCTGACTAAAGCAAATGAAAGTGTGGGATTAGATATTAAGTGACTGTATGGCCATAACTGTTAATTATATAGTGAAAATGTTTATTAAAGGTTACTAGATGAATATTCAAAAGTTAGGGACACTTGAATAGGCAGCCACTCAAATGTGCACTTTGGGTGTCGTAAAGTGGGGAGATCTGTACGAGGATGGCTAATATGCTACATCAGACAACTTCGGAGCACATGTGGGCCCATCCCATTGGACATATTTCTCTACCACAGACTGAAGTCCATCAGCAAACCAATCACTCCAGACTTTCAACCAACGACCCAGCAAAATGTACACCATTGTAGCTGGTTGTTGATGCTCACTCTCTCAAGCAAATCATTACCAAACTATACAGGAAAATGCCCCTGCTAGAGAAGGGCGGGAGAAAGAGCTTGGGCCCCCTCCTGGAATGGGATGTGGAATTACTCCTGCACCCAAACTGGGGAGTTTTTACCCTGTAGTCGACATAGACTGATACACTATTGCTTCCAGCATCACAAACACAACACCCCAGCAACACTGTGCAAATGGGGACTGAGGGAGGTGAGCAACTGCAAGAGATGTGGGACGCTGGAGAGTGTGGAGGTAATCAGAGGTTTTGGAAAGTGGTGGGGCACACTGTATAGCATATACTAGACGTGCCAGTTGAAAGTGACACTGCAAATGGCACTTATGGAATGGGTAAAGGACACAACCAGTGCCCACAGGAAATGTACTGCACTGGCACTGCTGCTGGCCAAGTGCCTAGTGATGAGACACTGGGGCAGAGGACAAACCCCAATAAAAAAGGATGGGTATCTGAACTTCCCCATTCCAATGATCAGCTTGAACTATATGTGGAAAAAATGCCAGTAGCCTACCACCCATGTGATATATGGGCACCTTTTTGAGAATTCCTGCTCTTGGCAGGAGGTGAGGAAACCCATTCCAGGATACACAGTAATCATGCCAGGACTGGACTATGATAAGTATGAAGAGGGGGGAAGAGCATGCTGATTGAACTTTATGTTAGTGCTGGTATTGGAATGTGTTGTTTGATATGGTACTATTTTATCTTGTTTTTTCACATTATTAATATTGAAAAAGTGAATAAATGAAAATCTTTGAAAAAAAGCTTCATTCTCATGTTGTGTTAGCAAAGTGAATGCTTTCTGAAGGTTTCACCTATAGGGACCGCATTATGATTCTCATGAAAACGTAAACTTGACTTGTAGCAGAATTTGTACTAACCATAAGGTGTCACAGAAGCACTGGGGATGGGAACCGTATTGTAGAAGCTTGTGAAACAGTGTTGACAAATGTGATTTCAAACTACATTGTTCTATCTGTAATATGATTGAGTGGGATTTATGAGTCTTTACACTTTCACATCACAATATATAGTCTTATTTATTTTACCCCTAAAATGAACTTGTTGCAATCCAAAGGAAGTCCAGAAGTAGCCATATTGTATGTTATAACAAGATGGTTTATTAAGTTTAGTTACAGGTAAATAGGATGGTATGATAATTGATAGCCCCACCAGGAGCAGCCTCCCTGCTGCTCAGGCTGCACACTCCAACTGACACTCAGCACATCACCAGGCACCCATGAATTCTATGACATCACCAAGCATTCAGCATTCCACTCATCAACAAGCACTCCAGCACTCATCCTGGATGAGCAGTAGGGAAGATGTAGCTAAGGAAAAAGAATGGCAACAGTTAAGTCACAACATATCCCCTTTTCTTACGGAAACTATTGACAGAAATAATGCGAAAAGTGAAGGTAATAAATATAAACCAAAATGAAGAAATAGGCGATAAGATTACAAGCAGAAATGTGGACATGTAAATTCAACAGACTAAAGATAAAAAATAGATAGAGCGTTGCTAAATCATTAAATACATTAAAGTCACCAAATAATTGATTGAACATTGATAATGTCATAAATGCATTAAATCATGAAAAGAATTGATAGAAAGTTACTCCCTAAATCATTAAATACATTAAAGTCACCAAATAATTGATAGAACATTCCTAATGTCATAAATGCATTAAATCATGAAAAGAATTGATAGAACAATCCTCCCTAAAGCAATAAATACCTTAAAGTCTCACTCATCCCCTTTCCTTATGGAACTAACAGATACTAGCACACCGTAACCAGCAAGGTCGAGGAGTCTCATGCAATACACACTATACGCCCGATGAAACAAAAGTCTCAGGCAAAGCATGCATACTCTACTGTACGCCTGACAGGACCTATAGTCTCAGGCAAAGTACACTCTACTGCACACCTGACAGGACCTATCGTCTCAGGCAAAGCACACACTCTATTGTACACCTGACAAGACATCAAGTCTCTGGCAACGCATACACTACACTGTAAACTCTAGGGCATCCAACCCAATAACGCATACACTACACTGTACACCTGACAGGACCTACCGTCTCAGGCAACACACCTCAGAGTACACAACCCTACATGCAGCACTAGGATACACAACCCTATAACTCAGTATCAAGCACATAACCCCACAATGCAGTACCAGGGAACAGGACCCTTAACTCAAAAAAATTCAGCACCCAAACGCAGTACAATACAAGTAAGTTAGAAATCAATGATAGCCTCACTAAATTCCCATAGCATAAATAACAGCACACTCAGAAAAAACAAGGCAGCAAAATGAGCACAGCATATAACAATACATCAGTGGATAGCAAGTACATCATGTGACCTGAAGAGATAAGAAATCAAAACAACCAGCAGCATGGCACTGTAAATAAAAAAAATAACCATAAGCATATCATGCACTAACATCACTAAACACATCAATATAGAAGAAAAAACAAAACAAATTTAGAAACAGCATTAAAATCATAGTCAGGTATAATCACTGGTGCAGCTCCAGTGAGCGACACGTCACCCGAAACTTCTCACTGCATACCAGATCCCTGCAGACACATATATGTGTTTCATAAAGACTGTGGAAAGAACAATCCCACACACAGTAACGCTAAGTCAAAGTCACACAGGTTTGGCTGTTGAAAAATAATTTCTTCACCGATAAACCGCTTGACGTGATCTTCAACTCTCTGTAATCAACGTGAGACGCCAATTTCCAATAGAATGCGGCTCCGTGTGGATATTCGATTAGTTGAACTACTTTCCCCTGGAGAGCTGCAGCGGCTGAGATCGGTTGCGGTTCAAGTCACCAGCCTCCCCTACTCGTGATGTACATGGCGCACTGGGACAGGCGAGCGGACAAGGCCGGTCTGGCTTGCCTGCTGGCTGGAAACAAACATGGTGGCAACGCAGGAAAGAACAGCGTCGGGTGGCTCACGGCGAGTGCGTGCTCCCAAAACGTTATGGGACAGCTTGCGTTCCTCGATGTTGACAGAGATGCCACAGACCATCGCGCAACACCTTCATGCAAGCCCTTGGCAACAGAAAGCGGTGTGTGAACCTCTAGGAACGAACGTCTCGCAGCCCTTTCAAATGCCGCACCACCGCAACTGCAACTCGGCAACACGATTCGGCATGGCCCCATCAAAGCGCAAATCGCAAAATCCGACAAATACTCTGGTAACACAGTTGATTTCAAAGTAGATGGTCCCGCAACCGGCTCCTAAGCTCTGTAATAAAAGCTCACAATGTTGCTGGTTCATTTAAAATAAACGCCTCCAAGTACACGCAGTTGGCACACTTAAGTTCAAAGTAGAAAGCACAGAGAAGATCAGAGCTCAGCGACTCCTTGTGCCTCAATACACATTTAAATTTGTAATAGCACAACAGGGAAAACAGGAATCAGGCATCAGGTAGTTCCAATAAGTTCATCAAAACCCTTGATGTAAGGAAGGTCAAACGCCCCAGGCAGGCTCTCCAGTTGGTAAAAGACAGTGGTGGGGCTAACCAGGGCGTTTCTTTCCTTCAAGCTTCAGTTTTCTTTATTTCAGGTTTCAGGTTTCCACAGCAGTTTCAAATGCAGTTCATCTTCCAATACAGGCAGGTTCTTGTTTCAAATCGTCGCCAATGTTGCAATCCAAAGAAAGTCCAGAAGTAGCCATATTGTATGTTAGAACAGGATGGTTTATTAAGTTTAGTTACAGGTAAATAGGATGATAAGTGTTAGACCTGGCACCATTGGCGTGGGTCTCCCTTCCATCTTTCGCTTTTTTGTCTCCTCTGTGTTTGCTGGTGTTAGATGCTCTGGGCGTTGTGCCACTGCCATTCAGTGCTACAGCGCGAATGCTCCCTATTGTAAATTGACTGGATGAATTGGTATTCCCATAATTGGCTCATTTGATTTACCTGTTAGTCCCTCGTATAGTGCACCGTGCGTGCCCAGGGCTGGTAGACCGAATGCTGCTGGTGGGCCTGCAGTGCTGATTGCGCCACCCCCCTAAGCAGCGCGTAAAGTGTGTCTAGCTAACCGAAGGAACACGTTTGGAAAGTCGAATTTAGTATGCCTGAGCTCAGAATATTAAACTACATCTTTTAGTGAGGATTATTTTTATATTCGGTGTTTGAAAATACCACTTCTAGGAAGTAGGTATTTTCTTGCCTAAGTTATGTGTATTGGATGTCTGGTCTTGGAGGGACAGGGCAGGCTGAGCCCGACCTGGGGTGAAGAACGGAATCTGCAGCTGGAGTATGGGGAGGGGTGACCCTTTGGTCTGAGCAGGGCTGGGCCTGGCAAGGTGAATGATGGCTCCAGCCCCCACTGTGCGTCTGATGGCAGACCCCTCTTCCTCAAAGGCAGGATGCCGCCTCGTAAATAAAGTGCTCCAGGACCACACCGAACTGGTTCTGGCTGGGTTCAGTGACTTGTGACTTTTGAGAACAAAGACCTGGGGGGTATAAATATCTGCGCCGAAACCCCTACAGGGTGTGTTACTTCTGGATGTCAAGACGAACCTCTGTCCGTGTAATGAGAGGAAAAGGACTTTGAAACTTTCATCCATCTTGTTGAAGCAACTACCCAAGGGCCTGATTTGAGCTTGCCTCCTGCTGAAGTCTCTGGGATATTAGACTTCACCCATCCGCCTTCTGAATTCCTATTGAGAGGGGTTCTACTCGCAGGTGAGGCCTCTGTCGAGAATTCCAGAGCCTCTGGGTCTACTGCGGGGAACGCGGGCTGAGAATCATCGCTATCGCTATTGTGGGCCGCTGCAGCTGAGGAGCTGTTGCCGCTGAGAGCCCGCATCTGTCTGTGCTACGAGAATCATCGCTATCACTATTGTGGGCCGCCGCAGCTGAGGAGCCGTTGCCGCTGAGAGCCCGCATTTGTCTGTGCTACGAGAATCATCGCTATCGCTATTGTGGGCCGCCGCAGCTGAGGAGCTGTTGCCGCTGAGAGCCCGCATTTGTCTGTGCTACGAGAATCATCGCTATCGCTATTGTGGGCCGCTGCAGCTGAGGAGCTGTTGCCGCTGAGAGTCCGCATTTGTCTGTGCTACGAGAATCATCGCTATCGCGGGCCGCCGCAGCTGATGAGCTGTTGCCGCTGAGAGCCCGCATTTGTCTGTGCTACGAGAATCATCGCTATCGCGGGCCGCTGCAGCTGAGGAGCTGTTGCCGCTGAGAGTCCGCATTTGTCTGTGCTACGAGAATCATCGTTATCGCTATTGTGGGCCGCTGCAGCTGAGGAGCTGTTGCCGCTGAGAGCCCGCATTTGTCTGTGCTACGAGAATCATCGCTATCGCTATTGTGGGCCGCTGCAGCTGAGGAGCTGTTGCCGCTGAGAGCCCGCATTTGTCTGTGCTACGAGGATCAGCGCTATCGCTATTGTGGGCCGCTGCGGCTGAGGAGCTGCTGCCGCTGAGAGCCCGCCTTTTTATCACCGCCTCAGGAGCCTCGTGAGTGCACGCCGCGGACGGCTGCAGCTGGGAGCTGCGGCCGCTACGAGTCCGCCTGTCATCATCGCGGCTTCCTCCCGAAGTTGCGTGCCGTGCCCTTTTAAACCTCAGGTACATTGTGCATCGCCGGGTCGCGTAGACCCCGGCCTCGAACTAAGTTCGTTTCACACGCTTTTGAGTGCTTTTAATTGCCTTTCTTCGTGAACTTATATTTACGTGCATTGTGGCTTTTTGATCGTATTTGAGCCTTGTGTTAAGCTTATATAAAGATACCTATTTTTCTATAGCTACTTGTGTGGTGTCCCTTGTGGTGTCGCTCACTGCGTTATTGTGTATGGTCATAAATGCTTCACACACTGCCTCTGAGATAGGCCTGTCTGCTCGTGCTATGTTACCACAGGGTTGAGCAGGGGTTATCAAAGGGTGTAGCCCCCTTACTCTGACTTAGGAAGAAGGGTCCCTACTTGGACATTGGCCAGCCACTGCCAACTAGAGACCCCCATTTCTAACAATAAGTATGATAATTGATAGCCCCACCAGGAGCAGCCTCCCTGCTGCGCAGCCTGCACACTCCAACTGACACTCAGCACATCACCAGGCACCCATGCATTCTATGACATCACCAAGCATTCAGCATTCCACTCATCACCAAGCACTCCAGCACTCATCCTAACTGAGCAGTAGGGAAGATGTAGCTAAGGAAAAAAAAATGGCAACAGTTAAGTCACAACAGAACCTTACCCTGACGGTGTTGGGTTCTCTTTCCCATGATCTTTAGCAGGTGACACTCTGTCAGACTAAGTCAGGGGAGCTCAACTTTGCTGAAAGTAACATTGCCACAGAGGACTTGGTGCCCCAGGATATGCCAAGCCAGGAGGCGCCAACGCAAACCGGGGGTGAGAGGAGGCCACACCCCCTTTCACACTACAAAGTGCGTCGTGGGCTCCCGCTGCTCGGGGAGCTCCATTTTGCTGAAAGTAATATTGCCACAGGGGACTCGGTACCCCAGGATACGCCGCAACAGGAGGCGCCAACCACGAGACCAGGGGGAAGAGGCGGCCATAACCCCTCTTACGCTATAAAGCGCGTCATGGGCTTACCGCTGCATGGGACGTGTGTGTGCCATGCCCGGGCCTCCCGTCCGCAGCTGGACAAGGCTGGGCTGGGCCACCCCTCTTTCGTCTGACTGATCAAGGTGTGGAAGGTAAGCCCTGTACAACGATTTACATAAGATATTTTTCCAATAGATCTCTCAGCTAACCTGCCCTGTTAGGTATAATCCTTGCTATACGAGCAGAAAGGAAACTGCAAGGCACTAAGTTGGCAAAAGCAAGTAAAGGAACTGCACTTGTTTCAACTAGCACACCTCCTATAACCAATTATTTAGCAACAGTTATGGGTGCTTTGAATACTGAAATTGGACGAGTCAAAGAAAGAATAAATGCGGTGAGAAGATGCTCACTATCTTCATCAAATACTCTAGATTACAGTGCTCAAATAACACCCAAAGCGGATGTGCCACTTCCTTCTAATGGTTTGCCAAGTACCAGCAAGGGCCTGGGAGCAGCAAGTATAAGTCTGGACAGAACTGTTATGTCTAATAATGTCAGCATCTCTGTGGCCAACGAGTCATTGGGTGACCTTAGAGGAACAGCAAATCCCACTGACAATCTGCTTGTTCCCAGCCTCTCTCGGTCTAAGCCCCGAACAAGCAGAGTAGGCGTAATAAGCAATCGCTCCCAAGAAGGAACCATCTCAGCAGCCTTGAGACTTTTGCTAATGATAATTTCTATGGAGACATCCTTACGCACCTGGGCACCTTAGTGAATTCATGTAAGGATGAGTTACTCTGAAGGATTTAAACACTAGTTTTTGACCTTAAAAAGATTAGTTTTACAAACTTGAACAGAGGATGGGAAAGATCATAGCCCATTATGCATGAAGTTCCCCACTTTACAGCGGGCGACGCACTCTGAGAGTATTATAGTACTCCATGTGTACATCCTTCTACGGTACTGGGTTCATGTCATTCTAACCCCATACATCACCAACCCCAATGCAATGGGACTGCCACCACACGATTTGCCTTAGATCATCCTGATGTAAACCATGCTCGTTCTCAGACAAGATCGGCTTCTCTTGTGAGCATAGAGCCGTCCTCCTTAAACCCGCCTACCAATCGCCCTGCTCAGGCACATCTACACCGCCTACCCAAGTCAACAACCTATGTTATTATTCTAGATCATGTTCCTATTTTATCCGGAGGGGGGCCTGAAACCAAAGAAGCTCTGAAAAACAAAGTCTTGGTTTAGCTCTAATGCAGGAAGAAGCATGGGCCTCTCACATGAGACACTCCCCGTCCCTCGAGTCTCGGGCATTGGTCGCTGCCCAGCCCTCCCAGATAAAGACTGTGTGGTGGTTAATTTTAGATCACAAGGGTTGATGAGGAAACTTCTGTCTATTTAAGCCATTCACAAGTTTCCCACGGCCAGGTTAGAGCGTTACCAGTGAGATATTTTTATGCGCCCTCTATTGCCTGCGATGGAGCCCTACTGTTAATCCCAAGGTCCCTACACACTTGCTGGTTGGCCCTTCTCCCTTTGATCTTTGTCTCAGTAACTGCTACTCTGCCCTACACAATCTGGAGGAGAATGATTAACTGCTATCAACCCATGTGCATCCAGGCCCCCCTGCTATACAATTACCATCGAACCCCGATTCAGCCATAGAAGGAGTTTTGGCCGCCTCTATTATCACCGCCAATTCAAAGACCCCAGGAAACAGGGATGATCCAGTTGTTTGCAGGGTGGCACTAACCCCTTTAAAGTATTATCCTGGAACATTGCGGGAATACGCACAAAGCTTGGAAATGAGGACTGGTTGAGCCATGTTTCAAGCCATGAGCTGATTTTTTTCAGGATGCATGGTCCTTAACAGATTCTCATATGAACAGGTATCGCTCCTATTGCAATCCTGCTATACCTACTACCTCAGGAAGGCCTGGCGGTTCTGATTTCTCACAAATGTATTAATGTGAATGTTAAATTCCTAAATTCTTCACCCTGCTTTCAATTATTGCTGATAACCGGGTTTGGCACTGCGGACATTCTAGTGGTCAATTTTTATCATAATGTATTTGACCAATGAAATACTCAAGAAGCTGATATCCTCTATGAGGAAATTGTGAAAGGAAATGCTTCTAGCCGCACCCTGTGTACTCTGTGGGTTGGGGGATTTTAATTGTTCACTATGTAATTTTAATAACACAAGGGTATGTGGTTTGGAAAATGAGGATGGCCAAACAATAACGCATTTTAAACATTCAAAATATGGAGAAGTTTTAAACAACATTATTACTTCCACAGACCTAGTATTTATGTCTCACTGTATAAAATCCGATTCCTCACAGCACCCCACCTTCTCAGGAAGTCTTAATCACAATATAATAGATTTTATGCTTATCTCCAGTAATTATAATTATTGAGTTACTGATTTTAGCATCACCCTGAATTGTGCTAGTGACCACAATCCTTTGGTTGCCCATTTAAATATTAAATATAGTGGGGAGGCCGTTCAAACTACTTCAATCCTCGTTAAGTAAAGCACAAACCAAGGCCTCAGATTAAAATGGGAGTGAAACGATGCGCCCGTTCTTTAGACCAAAATAATAAGGGAGAACCTTAGCCTGATATACAGCGGTCTGCCAGCTGATTCTACACCGAATACCCTGATCAGAGATTTCAAGACTCTGTGCCTTGTTGTATCATCTGAGTCAACAGCTAAATGTTCCACACATATGGTTCAGCCTTTTCGTTGGTTTGATAATGCCTGTAGTAAAGCACACAAAAAAATGAAAGAATGCCCTACACATTGCCTCAAGAAACAGGCACATGGTGAATGTAGCACAGAAGAATTATAAAGTGACACTTAAAACCAGGAAGGACGAGCTTAAAAGTAAAGCCTGTACTGATTTATTGGTAGCTGGTTCCCTCAGGAACTCACAAAACTTTTGGGACGTTGTCAATCGCCCACTGTTCAATGAGGGTCCAGAAACCAAAATTGACTGTTTGATTTCAGGGACAGAGTGGGTTGCGTACTTGTCGCGCATCTTTAATCCTCAAAATAATATTACTGACACTGAGGAAAGGGACATGTAATGAATTGGCACAGGCCTGCCGTTTTAGTGAGTCTTTTTCGGTTAAGGAGGTGGAGCTAGCGATAGCCCAGGGCATTTGCAGGAAAGCCCAAGGCCTGAATGGGGTTCTGCTAGATCTTTTCAAAAATAATCCTCTACTCTGGGCTTCAAACTTGACTAATATTTTTAGGGCCGCAGTTCTTGGTCCACTTCCTGCATCATGGAAAGAAGCTATCTATGTCCCTATATTTTAAAATGGGGATAGAAACGACCCGGCATGCTACAGGCCAATCTCTCTGATGGATACCACGGCCAAGGTCCTGGGGAGGGTGTTATTAGCCGGTCTGGAAACATGGGCTAATGATAATAGCATACTCTCAAGGACCCAATATGGCTTTAGACATGGCCAAGGAACTGTTGAGCAGTGTCTAAACTTAGCTCTAATTGTTAGCAAGTACACCAAGTCCATGAAGTCCTCATTACATCTGGCCTTCATCGACTTGTCGTCTGCTTTTGAAACTGTAAATCTTGATAAGCTCTGGAGCATGATAGGGGTATGCGAGTGGAGGAGCCCATGGTTATCCTACTTCAGAGGCGACATCAGAATACCCTGGTGAAAATCAGCCATGGCCGTGAAGGGGATATCACTGACCCCCTATCAGTTCAGGGAGTGCAGCATGGGTGAATTCGTTTCCCCTTTTTGTTTCTTGTATACTTAAATGGATTGGAGGCTTTTTTACGGCAGAAGAAGTTAGATTGTCCTAAGGCTGACGATTCTTCACTTTTTCATGCAGACGATGCCGTCCTCCTCGCAAGGACAGCAAATAGCTTACAGAAAGCCCTTGACGCTTTTGCAGATTTTATGGAATCTTTAGACTTGAAAGTAAATCTAAAAAAAACGTTCATAATGGTATGTGGCCAAAAATTAACAAAAACTAAAACTTTCCATCTGCAAAAAACACCATGGCACAAATTCGCAAATTTCTCTTATCTCTGCATCCTTTTTAATAATTTACTGAAATAGAATCCCCTCATTTCATTAAGGGTGCAGCAAGTCAATAGGCCAATGGAAGCCCTTTTCCAATTTGCAACTATGCTGGGTCAGAAGCCTGCCAGGTAAATGTTGACGTTATATAGAGCAAAATGTATGTCAGTAGCTGCATATGGGGCAGGTGTATGGGGGTACCCAGACTGCTCTAAGCTTCAACTTGTCAAGAATGCCTTCCTCAGGAGGCATCTCATGGTCCCCCAGGGGTCCTCAACCTTTTTCTTTCCCTCCGACATTGGGGTTGAACTACCTTGAGGATTGTATAGCTCTTGCTCCGTTATTACTATGGGTCAAAGAGTGGTCTGCTGATGAATTGGATTTTTCGAGGCAAATTGTATCGGACTGTTTATCTACCTGTAATGTTGAGAAGATCCCGTGGTTAAGATATGTTAAACTTACATTTAGTGATTTGGGCCTCGCTTCTTTCTTTGAAGATCCAGTTCATATTTTACCATCAGCTAAAGCTCAAGTTAAGGAAGCTTACTGGGAAAGGACCTTGGCCAGTCAATCAAGATTGGCTCCTAAGCAACTGTTACCCAAGCAATTCGACTTGACGCTTGTTTTAAATTCTCAGCATAGATTTTATTTGTCTAGACTTCACTTTGGCATGTGCACTTTTTAGTGGCATTCCCGCTACAATGTGAATGGGTGCAAAATTTCCCGCCATGTTCTTGCGACAACACATCAAATCAATCTACTGTACAACTTTTACTGTTTTGCCCTTTATATAAATCTGTAAGAGCAACCTTTTCGCTTCCCTTACTAAGACCACATAGGCCAATTTCATATCAGGATGGTTTTAGATTTTTGCATTCATTGGAATCTCACGAAATCTGTTAGGCGGTTCTCAGTTTTATAAGGGGGGCACTCCCCCATATGGCTAACAGTTGTTTTGAGATTGATAAGGAATCCTGATGAAAGGTCCATTGCGTTCTTGCACTTTGTTAAAATGCACATTGCACTTTTTAAGGTTGGCCTTTGATGATCCTGAGTTCCTAGTAGAGAAGTATTGTGATTTTAATTGATTCATTTTCAATAATTCTGAGTTGTTGCCGTATTTTTATGTATATACAGTAGGCTTTTATGAATTTTTGAAATCCAATAAAGTTTTTATGACGGAATAATCCCTGATTTATGACCTATTTACTGATCTGCATTATACTCTGCTCTGCTATTTCATTATTTGCATTTGATTCTGAGCTTCATGTTTTTGTGTGACAAATGAAAAATTGACTGACTCTTTGCCATTGAGTTGCTTTCTGTAATGTCTTTAAACTGTTAATAAACCTACATGGTTTTTAATTTTATACTTGTCAGTCTTTATTATGAAGCTTAATGTGCTTTACATTGAATTCTGAAATATTACTTGAAACTGAATTTACTTGTTGACCAAGTCCAGTTGTGGAGCAACAAAATCTCACAGGTGATTAACACCGCTCATCAGCAGGGTTAACGATTGATAGTGCTTCTTCATTATTTTACGCTTTGCACATCGTTTGCATTAATCTGCACCACGCATACTTACATTGGGTGTGATGTTCATTGTTAGAACCTGGCACCATTGGCGTGGGTCTCCCTTCCATTTTTCGCTGTTGTCTCCTCTGTTTTTGCTGGTGTTAGATGCTCTGGGCGCTGTGCCCCTGCCCTTCAGTGCCACAGCGCGAATGCTCCCTGTGTAAATATGACATGTGAATTGGTATATCCATGATTGGCTTATTTGGTTTACCTGTTAGTCCCAAGTAGCGTGGCCTGTGTGTGCCCAGGGCTGGTAAACCAAATGCTGCTGGTGGGCCTGCAGCGCTGGTTTGCGCCACCCACAGAAGCAGCTTGTAAAGTGTGTCTCAGACCTGCCACTGCAGAGTCTGTGTGCAGTCCAGAACTGCCATCTTGGCTGTGAAGTGCACCCACTTCCCAGCCCCTGAACCTTCCCTTGGCATCATGTAAGTCACCCCTATGGTAGGGTGCATTGTGTGTGTAAGGTAGGACATGCCTTGGTGTGTGTAGCATGTCCTGGTAGTGAATTACACCCAATTTCGTTTTTCACTACTGTAAGGCTACCTGTTCCCCATAGGCTAGAATGGGCAGTTTGACTATTACATTCTATAGTCCTAACTGACCCCAGGAACATGGTAGAAAAACGAATTTAGTATGCCTGAGCTCAGAATATTAAAATACATCTTTTAGTGAAGTTTATTTTTATATTCTGTGTTTGAAAATACCCCTTTTAGAAAGTAGGTATTTTCTTGCCTAAGCCTTCCAGTGTGCTCTGCTGTTATGTGTATTGGCTGTCTGGTTTTGGAGGGACAGGGCAGGCTGAGTCAGACCTGGGTTGAATAGAGAGATCTGCATTTAGAGCAGTGGTCTTCAAACTTTTTATGTCGGGACCCCCTTGTCAAACCTTTTTAAGCGTAAGGACCCCTTCTGACAAAATTTTCTAGAAACTGGTTCTCCTCATCATCAACATCTATCGACAACCATAAATGCCCCTATTAGACCTGGCATCTTTTGGCATGTTTCCCCTGTTTTTTTCCTTTCTGACTCCTAGTTTTGACTCTGTTTTTGCTGATTCAGTAGTCTCTGCGCACTTTCTCACTGCTATTCAGTGTTAAAGTGCTCCTATTGTAAATTGTATTATGGATTGGTGTTTCCATGATTGGCATGTTTGACTTACTAGTATGTTCCTAGTAAAGTGCACTGAGGGTGCCAGGGCCTGTAAATCAAATGCTGCTGGTGGGCCTGCAGTACTGATTGTGCCACTCACCCATGCAGCCCTGAAAAGTGTTATCAGACCTGCCACTGCAGTGTCTGCGCGGTTTATAACTGCCATGTCGACCTGGCAAGTGCACCCACTTGCCAAGCCCTAATCTTCACTTTTCTTACATGTAAGCCACCCCTAAGGTAGGCCCAAGGTACCCCCAAGGTACCCATGTGGGCAGTGTGCCGTGTATATTAAAGGTAGGACATGTACTGGTGTGTGTGACATGTCCTGGTAGTGAATTACAGTGTGTTTCATTTTTCATTATGGAAAGGCTATCTGTCCCATAGGATAAAATGGGAGTTTACTTATAACATCTTATAAGCATATCTTCCAATTGGGACTAGATAGAGAAATGGGGTTTAGCATGCCTGAACTCAGAATATAAAAATGCATCTTTTAGTAAAGATGATTTTTATGTTTGAAAATACCACTTTTAGAAAGTAGGTATTTTCTTGCTTAGCCATCCTGTGTGCCTCTGCTGAGTTTGTGGATTGACTGTCTGGCTTTGGAGTGACAGGGGCTGGGGATGTGCATTCTCATCAGACAGCCACTGGGGGGGTCAAGGTGTCCTGCCTTTCCTGGATGAGTCAGGGCTGGGCTGAATAGACCTGGGCTGTATTTATAGTAGTGGGAGAAGATTTCCCTGCACCTGAATGGGCCTGGTCTGCCTTGGACAATGCTGTCTCCACCTCCTGCCAGGAAGCTGGGCCAGAGAGGATATAACTGGTTTGGGCTGGGCACAGGCACTCTTTGCCCAAAAGCACAAAGAGAAACTAAGTATAAATATTGGGGTCCAGACCCTAGAACTTTAGAACTCACTGGAATCAAGGAACCTGCCAAGAAGAAGAGCTGGAAGAACTGCCAAGAGGAGTACTGCAACTTTACTGTGTTGTTGCTTTGTTGGTTTGGCCTGCAGTTGCTGCTTCTGCCTTGGGCAGTGAAAGGACTGGACTGAACTTTCTTTACTTGTTGCCTACTGTTCTGAAGTCTCAGGGACCGCAAAGACTTCACTGACCTCTGGGTACCGCCTCTGGAACTGTGGTTTCAGTTGACACAGAGGGGGGAAAGCAACCGACTCCGTCACTGACTCTGTCGTTGGCTCCGTGCCCTGAAGGCACTGCAGAGGGCACCGCTGCATCTCGCACCGCAACCCTGGTCTCACTGATGACGGCTGCTGAGCTGCTGCTTGCACCGGGACCGGTGGGCACCGCACTCCGCAACGCCTCGCTTCACTTCGCCGCCCTGGTCTCACCAACGCCGTCACTGACTTCGACAACCGGGACCGCACCGTGGCTTGGGGGCACTGCTCGTAAGTCTTGCGACACACTGCTCCGTCCCACACCGCAGTCCGGACCGACCAACGCCAGCTCCCCACAAAGTGCAGATTTTTAAGTACTGTATGTTGGATTTTTATCGTTTTAGTCTTGTTTTGAATATATAAAGTATTGGATATTTTTCTAAACTGGTGTGGTGTCCTTTTGTGGTGTTTTCAGTGTATTGCTGTTGGTTATGTGCAAATCCTTTACACACTGCCTCTGAAATAAGCCTGACTGATCGTGCCAAGCTACCAAGGGGGTGAGCAGGGGTTATTTTAGTAGTTACCCTGATTAGAAGGAAGGGTCCCTACTTGGACAAAAGGTGCAAGCCATTGCCAACTAGAGACCCCCATTTCTAACAGCCCCCAGGGCAGGAATGCACTGTAATTATGAAATACGGTGCATTCCAGTCCTTTTCCCTTCACAAATTGCTGCCTAGCACCAACGTAGGCAGAATCTTTTTGTACGGGAAGAGGCACCTTCCTTCACCAAAACAATCCTGAGGGGCTATTTCCTATTTCTATGAGAGCTGCAGTATGCAGCACACGTGGAAAGAGGAAAAAACGAGGAGAAATTAAAACATTTCTCCTCGTTACGCCTCCACTGGAGAGGCGTCAGTTTTTAGAGCTGCCCCAGTTTTATGTGGTTTTGTAAATATGGGGCAGCATCAAAATCCATGGGCTTTGCGCAGAGTAAGGCAACGCAGTGACTTGCGCTGCTATGTCTTACTCCATATCTATGAGGCAATGCAAAGCCATGCAGGGTGATTTTGCACTGCCTCATAGGTATGGTTGAGACGCTTGCGCCACCGGAGCTTCAAAAAAAAGTGATGCTCTGGCGATGCAAGCCTCTCATAAATAAGCCCAAAATATTCTGTACGTTTTTAGGTCTTTCACCTTCAGGTATCTACATATAAAATAATGGGCAGCGTAAATGAAAAATAAATTTAAAAAAGTTATTGCTCAGTGGGAAATGCACTGTAGTACATTATGAAACCTCTATTAGTTAATGCACTGCAGAGGTCTGTGTGTAACCAGAGAACCACAGAATTAAATCTTGATTGGTGCAGTGGAGAATAGTGATGTGTATTTTTAGTGCTACAAAGTCACAGCCTGTGACAGAAAGCACTGTGAATATGTAAGTCAATTTTTTATACTTGCATTACACACAGGGTAAGATAGAATGCTGCAAAACGTGCGCATAGTTTTACAATAAAATGGTGCTTTCAAAATGTAGGTTTTAATAATACCAGAGCGTATGTAATGCAGTTTTCTTTTTTTACATAACTGTCCCTTCAACACCTCTTTAGGGGCACTAAGGGCTGTGTAAATGCAGTTAAAATGAAAAGCAAGAACTTCCCAGCCCAGTAGTGAACTCTTTGCACTTCCACTCAAAAAAACACACATCTTTGTCTTCACAAAGAGCCAGAACTGCTCCCAAGCATCCTTTACACTTGCAGATTACCAGATAAGGCACATTTGCCTTTCATTCAGGCAAGCAGCTGATAACGATCTCAATTAGCAACAGCTGTCTTTTTACAGGGACAAGTGAAGCTGGGGAATCTGCGACCCCCTTCCTAGGACTCCACGACCCCCCTGGGGGTCGGGCCCCACAGTTTGAAGACCTCTGATTTAGAGTATGGGGAGGGGTGGCTCCTTGACCTGAATAGGGCTGTGCCTGGCAAGGTGAATGCTGGCTCCACCTCCTACTGTGTGTCTGATAGCAGACCCCCTCTTTCTGAAAGGAAGGATGCAGCCTGGTAAACAAAGTGCTCCAGGACTGACCAGAACTGGTTCTGGCTAGGCTCAGTGACTTGTAGCTTTTTGAGAACAAAGACTTTTGGGGTATAAATATCTGTGCTGAAACCCCTACAAGGTGTATTGCTCCTGGATGTCAAGACGAACCTCTGTCCGTGTAACTGAAGGAATCTGCAGGAGGTGACTATCCTTGTGCTTGTGTGCTGCTTCTGGGATTGGCCTGCAGTGGTTACCATTGGACTTGGAAGAAGAGGAAAAAGGACTTTTGAGAGAACTTGTATTAATCTTGCTAAAGCAATCACCCAAGGGCTAGGAGAGAGCTAGCCTCCTGTTGAAGTCTCAGGCACATCAGACTTCACCACCAGCCTCCTGATTCCTCCCAGCGAGGATTTCTATCTGCAGGTGAGGCTCCTGTGAGTTCCAGGGCCTCTAGTTCTACTACAGAGAAGAGAGTGCTGAAATCGTCGCTAACGCACGTTTGCGAGCCGCCGCAGCCAAGAGCGCCCGAAAAATCATCGCGCTGCTGCCGCCGAGTGCTCGCAACCAAAGATCGAGTCATCGCACCGAGATCATCGCTTCACGACATCGCAGCGCGGACGTCGAGCGTCCGCCATTTTCATCGCATCGCATCAGGATCGTCACTCCCTCACGGAGCGCCATTTCTTCGCATCGCAACCCGATCGCACACGCAACAAGATCGTCGTCTCGCCTCCTCCCTCGCGGCAAGGAGTCATCGCATCAACGGCCTAGCGTGCAGAAGTTTGTCGCATCGTCTCCGCACGCCTCAGCAGATCGGCGCATCATCCTCCCTCGCGGCAAGGATTTAACGCATGGCCGGCCTCGCGTGCAGAAATTCATTACTACAGCTTCTTTGCAACACTTTGTTGGTTTTTGCTACGAAATCCAGGTACTTTGTAGGTAAAAGGGTCGCAGAGACCACTGCTTTGAACTGAACTCCTCTTTGCACACTTGAACTATTTTTGCAGCATTTCAAGAGTAATCCTATTTTACAGTATTGTGGCTTTTTATCGTTATTGGTCTTGTGTTAAGTCTATATATAAAGATACTTATTTTTGATAACTACTTGTGTGGTGTCCCTTTGTAGTGTTCCTCACTGTGTTACTGTGTATGGTCATAAATGCTTCACACACTGCCTCTGAGATAAGCCTAACTGCTCGTGCTACGTTACCACAGGGTTGAGCAGGGGTTATCAAAGGGTGGAACCCTCTCACTCTGACTTAGGAAGAAGGGTCCCTACTTGGACAGTGGCCAGCCATTGCCAACTAGAGTCCCCCATTTCTAACATTCATGTTTAAGCTGACCGAAGTTAATGTAAGCCTCTGCTTAAAGTGGCTCACAGTTGAAATGCTTCTCTGTCTGCTGTGTATTTTTCACTCTTTTTCGTTTTAAGAGCTAAGGTGTAGCGGCCAGTGTTCATGAAAAAGTATTTTTTCTTGCTTAGTTCCGTGTGACTGTTTATTTTTTTTATGTTCCTTGGAGAGCTGAATAATGAGCCCCGCACCTGTGGGAAGAGGACGTGCTGATCGAATTGTATCATCCGGATGTAGGTAATCAGATGAAGGAATTTGTAGCAAAGACTTTATTGTGTGGTAACTGGGAAGAAGACTGAAATCTTTATTATTGTAACATGTTCGATCCTGATTGGCTCTCTTCATGGGAATCTTAGGAAGTTCAGCTTGCCATAGAAGAACTGGACTAATTATGCATTGCTGAGTTATTTAGATACAGATGCCCTTTCCACTCTGCTTGCTTACACCTTCTGCCTGACCTCTCTAAATGACCCCTATTTCTCTAGACTTGCAAATTCTCTTCATGGGAAACAGAGCATGCTTTGATTTATTTTATGACAACTTTAAATAACCTATCTGTGCATTTTCTGTTTTGAATTACTTTAATTATACTGATTAATACATTCATGTACTGATTTTTTTTTTGGTAAACAAATTCTATTGGTTTTTATATCAAGAGTGTATAATACAATGTGACACACAGTTAACTCATCGAGAAAAAATATATTTTGCGGTTGCAAGGCATTGGCATACAATTGATACAACTAATCGTTACAGTGCAACAGCGACATTGACACCCTCATCTCAAAATGATACCTTGAAGTTATAGGTCCAACCATTTCCGCCATTCCCAGCTGTGTTCACGGGGCAGCCCCTGGCCTCGTAGAGAGTCCTCTCCTGCAACAAGCACCAATCTACACCCCCGGTGCCATTGTGAAAGAGTGGGGGATGAAAAGGACCGCCACCGGACAGCAAGATCCCTCTTAGGGACCATAATGGCTATCTCCAGGAATGTTTGTTCAGCCCTTGTACCATCCAAGCCCTTGAGAACACCCAACAAAAGCGTGAGGGGGGGGAGAGGGGGACTTCCCATCCCAGCACCCCAGACTGTTCACCAACTACTGCCGACCAGAACCTTTGAATGATAGGGCACAGCTAAACCACATGGTAAAAATCAGCAGTAGTAACACCACACCAAGGGCAAGCAGGGTCAGGGATCAGTCCCGCTCAGTGGAGCCAGGGCGGTGAGAGAACAGCACTATATAGGTAGTATGAATCAGGCGTAACTTGGAGGAAGTTGTGATTATTATGGGCGCCATCAGTGCGTCGCGCCAATCAGCATCCTCAAGGGGTCCCAATCATGCCTCCCATCAGAACCTGAGGTGGTCTAAGGTGCCTGGGGTGTTTATTATCAAGGTGTGGTATATTTTAGAGACTCCTCCTCTGCTCAAGCTACCCATTAACAACTTAGCCTCCAGTGGATTAAACTCCGAGATTGATGCATCATGAGATAGATGTGACTGAAGTGCATGTCTTAGCTAGAGGTATTTATAATATTGCGTGTGAGACAGGGTATGTGTAGTTTGAAGTTCTTGATATAAATGCATATGGGTCCCCGACCATACTCCCACCAGTTGTGAGATCCCAAAGAGGCCCAGCTGCCGGAACCCTCTAGAGATGCCACCTCTTCCAACCAGGTACCATGCCAAAGAGGTGTTTTATGTGTGAGTTTGGCATCCCAATGGGTGTGTCGTAGAGCAGCCCTCCATGCCTGAAGGGCCAGCTTTGTCACAGAGGGTGTAAAGTTGGGAATAGGGGAACCATACAACATAGAAATTATTTTGGGGAACCCAATAAGGGTGAGGTCCAGGCAATAGGCCACCCCCGTTAAACCAGTCACGGATAATCGAAAGGTGTGATGCTAAGTGATATAAGTAGAGGTTAGACATACCCAGTCCACTGTCATAGGGGCCCCGCTGGCAAGGAGCAAATGCACGGCACACCCTAGAACCATGCCATAAAAAGGAAGTTGCAGCACTATCCAGAGTCTGAAACCATTTCCGCGGAATAAGGAGTGGCACATTTTGGAAAATTTAGAGAAAACGAGGTAAAACCATCATTTTATAAAGGGCGATACATCCCATTACATTTAGTGGAAGGGACTGTCATGCGTCCAAGTCAACCCTGGCCCTCCGAGTGAGGGATTTTACATTAAGGGCACATGCAATCTCAGGATGTAGCGCAACCCAGATGACCAGGTATTTGAAGCTCAGACGACGGATGGGTATGGGATCTTGCCAATAAACAAAGCCCTGGGAGGGGGATAGGGGCACAAAAAGTGATTTAGCTGGGTTTATTTGAAGACCCGAAACACCTTAAGAGATGGAGACAGCGGGGCCCACTCTGTGCAGGGTTCGCCAAGTAAAGCAGGTCGTCGTCCGCTTACAAGGCAATGCGATCTTCGTGGTCTGCACTCCATTATCATCCATAAATCAACGCATCTAATCGGACAAGACGGGCCAAGGGCTCAATTGCCAGCGCGAAAAGGAGCGAGGATAGGGTACAGCCCCGCCTGGTCCCTCGACCTATGGGGAAGGTGTGGGAAAGGACCATGTTAATCTGAACTCTTGCCTTTGAATTAGAATATAATGCTCGGACCATACCCATGAAGCGAGGTCCAATCCCAGCCCGCACCAGCACTAGTTGGAGATAGCCCCAGTCCAACACTTTTATAAAGTCTATAAAGAGTAAGGCTAAATTTGGGAATAAGAGATGACAGCGGGCTAGGGACACATGAAGGCGCTTAAGGCAGTGTCGCGTGCCACGGGCCGGCATAAAACCACATTGGTCTGGATGAACCAGTGTGGGCAACACCCTCCTGAGCCAATAGCGTTGCAAAGATCTTAACTTCCTCTTTATAGAGGGCAAGGCGGTGTGGGTTCAATATGTCCCCGGAATGTCCGGTAATACTCAGTAGGGAACCCATCGGGCCGGGGGTTTTCCCTGGCTTCATCTTTGATAATGCGTCCTCCAGTTCTTCAATCGAGATGGGCTTGTCTAGGACCTTAACTTCAGCCTATGAAAGGCGAGGAAGGGGAACGTCTGAGAGCAATTCAGAAACAAAAGCCGGATCTCTGCCGGAAGGGGCTGTGTATAGATGGTGGTAGTAACGAGCAAAGGCGCTCAGAATCTCAGGGGGAGATTGGAGAGGGGCACCGTGTTTGTCAATGATCTCCAGTATGATCCTATTTACATGATGGTGGGATGCCGGTCAATAGAGCAGTTTCCCAATCTTGTTCCCCGCCTGTATATCCTGGCCATTGTGGCATGGCACAGATGCTTTGCTGCTTCTAGAGATAGAAGAGGAATGTCCTCGTAAATCATGGCCAAGTGTCGAGAGCCACCCTCATCATCTCAATCCGAGTTTCTAAACGGAGGGCTCGGCCTCCGACTGAGTGATGTGTAGGGAACGTGCGTGCTCTTGCACACATATTTTCCCTTTGGCAAACCCACACATTGTGGCCTTACTACCAGCCCAGAGAGCACCCACGGTGGCAACTGACCCTTCATTTTTATGAAAGTATCTTCGTAGTTCTTATTCGAGGGCTTGGACAAAATCTTTATCCTGTAGATACTAGGCGTTGAGACGCCACATAGGTCGTGGACCATCTCTGGGAGAGCCAAGGTGGAGAAGGATCGGGGCATGATCAGATATGCCACGAGCTAGTATCTGAATGTGGCTAATATTGCGACAGTCGGGGGCCGGCAGAAAGATGAGGTCTAAACAGGAGTGGGAGTGATGTGCAGCTAAAGTATGCATGTATTGGTGGCGGCACAGATCCTCCAAGCATCGCAGAGTCTCAGGGCTGCAGCCCAATCAGAGAGTCTACAGGCACTGGCATGCCTCGAAGCAGAAGGAGGTCCAGTAGCATCAGACCCAGGGATTGGGACACCATTAAAGTCTCCTCCTATTACGGTCAATTCCTTCAGTAGATCGAGGCTGGCCTTAGAAAGGTCACGAAAGGGGGGTAAACAGTCACTAGATTGACCGTTTGGCCTTAAAGTGTCCCCATGATAGTGAGGAAACAACTCCATGGGTCTTGGATCTCCCGGGAGACCGTGAGAGGAGGGGAATGCCTCAACAAGACGGCCACTCCCCTAGAACCACAAGAATATCCTGCATGGAAGACTCTATCATATCCTCAGCAGTCCAGGAAGGAGCAGTGATTCCCAATGATATGAGTCTCCTTGAGCAGAAGGATTGCGGGAGATGGCAGTGGGCGAAGGTCAGGACCGCTGTGCAGTCTACCCAGTCCAGGAGGCTGTTAATGTTCCAGGACAGAATATGGAAGGACGCCATCAGGGGGAGGAATAAGCACAAGGGCAACAAGAAGTAGATAGGGGGAGGTATTCTCATTGATGTGAGGACAGGGGGTCAAGCGCATTGCTCATGAAGAGGAGCCAGGTCTCAGCAAGCATTGCATGATATAGAATGTGCATGTCTGTCGGTGTGAGTCTGAAAACATAAAACAGGTGGCAATTCAAAAATTAAGACAGGTCAATAATAACAGTTGAAACAATAACAATGACTTAATCTGAAAACCCCACCCCCAACTCCAGTCCCATCCCATACTTCTACCCTAGAAGCATCTGTCGCCCTATCAAGGAAACTGAAAAGAGACAATTTCATTCATATTTAGATCCCTTCACCAAGAACGGATGTGTACTTGCCATCAGGTGGGATAAGGCTGCATATAATAGAGAGTATGGCCAGGTTACCTTATTTACCTATAATAGTAACATCACAGTGCAGGAGTTAAAGAAAGATCGAAATCTTCCAATGTCTCATCAGGTACCAAGGACCCTATGTCTATGGGAGTCTCTGTAGTATAAGAAAGTGGCTCTGTATATACTGAACCAAAGTAAGGTTCAATGTGCACAGAGTCCACAGTCCCCAGAGGTTTGGCAGAGGCTAAAGTTAGATATAACCTTACTCTCTAAAGTGGTAGCTTGGTCGAGCAGTAAGGCAGTATCAGAGGACAGTGTAAAGCATTTGTTGTACACACTCAGTCAGCAAATTGTCTCACACACTCAAGAACTGAACTCTAGGCCAATGGTTTTGTATCAAAATATATAGTTGTTTTATTTTAGAACCAACAATAGGTATCAAAATATACTTTCTCAGAATGAGTTACTTTAGTTAAATACTTTTCAAATAGGCAATAGACTTTTGAATACAATAGTTACAGTTGTTGCAATAGGCAACACAATTTCAAACACAATAATACATTGAGCTCAATGGGAATTTCTAGTTAATTGCAATAGATTACTTTTTGGATTACTTTTCTTACCACAGGACTGGATCCTAGATTCAGTCCTGGGACATCTCCTGTAAACAGTTGAGTAAAAACGTTTTGGTTACAGTTGTGATTTTTAAGGAATATTATTGTATTTTAAAAGTTGACACTTAGAAACTTTTTCAGCAAAAACCAGGCAATGTTATCCTATGGAAGGAAATTCAAGTTACCGGTAAGTACAGTTATGATTACTTTTCAGGGTCAGTGCTGGGCACCAAGATCCAGCACTGGGATCTCTCCTGCTAACAAGTGAGTAATTTCGTTTTCGTTGATCGGACGATTTTTAGTGATTATTTTAAAGTTTCAAAACTCGACACTTAGAAGAAATTTCAGTGTAAACCAGTCAATGTTACCCTATGGAGAAAATGTAGGTTATCGGTTTTCAGGTAAGTACTTAACTGGCAGAGTTAAGGTTCTGGGCATAGACTTAGGGGTCTCCCAGGGTCAGTGATGCACTGTTGTTGCACCCTCAGCGGCACTAGGGCGGCCGGGTGCAGAGTGTTGAGGCCCAATGTTATCCTATGGGGGATGGGGGGCCTCCGGTTGGTGGCTGCTGGCGAGCAGGCCACAAGGTTGTGTGAGCAAAGCTCCTAGGGTTTAGGTCAGGGCAAATTGGGAAACAAGCCAGCACAAAAGGTGCACCCTCAGAGGCGCTGGGGCGGCCGGGTGCAGAGTGCTGTTTTGGCGTTGGGTGCCCTGTTGTTTTCAATGGGTATTTTCGGTTTTGGTTTTCAGCTGCAGGCTCGGTCCAGGAAGACTTCCAGGAGGAACCAACAGCTGGGCAGGTAAGTTGGAGGGCTCGGGGACGTAGGTGCACCTCGGGTTCCTTTCTCCAGGGCGCAGGGCGGCTGGATGCAGGGGTGTCTTTTGATGTCGGATTTCACCTTACCGGGCCACTCGCGGTTGGGGGGGGTCTCGTGCACAGGACGTCGGGGAGTCACGGAGGGGTCAACCCACAGTGGACTCGGACTCTGGAGCGCTGGGGGACCTCGCTGGGACCGGTGGGCCACTTGAACTCGGGCTGTAGGCGACGGGTGCAGTGGTGGTTCCAGGCGTCGGGTTTCTTTTTCCTCAGCAGGCTCGGAGTCTTTGTTTGGTGTTTCTTTTGAACAGAGCTGCTGTTCACAGGAGATCCGGTCTTTGTTGAAGGCAGTCAGTCCTCCCCGGGGTTCTGGAGGTCGCTGGCTGCAGGACAAGACGATTTTTGGCGCAGGATCTGTGGAAATTGTTGACGGGCCGGTAGGGCTGGGGCCAAGTCAGTTGTTCTCTGCAGTCTCCTCTGCTGGGCATCTTCTTTCGTCCTTTTTCTTCTTAGGTTGCGGGAATCTGAGGAAGGAAGGTTCAGGGTGCCCCTAAATACTAAATTTAGGGGCGTTACAGGTAGGTAAAGGGCAGGGACCAATGGGTCCCTTCCCTGGGGTGGGTACACCCCCTATCCTGCCCCTCTCCTGTGGGAGGGGGGGCAGTAGCCTAGTCCTGTTTGGGCAGGGCTCCCCATCTTCAAGATGGCGAGAGCCCGGAGTTGTGCTTCACCTCGCCTCCCCCACCTGAGGGGTGGGGTTGGCAGAGGCTGGCACATCCCCTTTCCTCCCTTGGGGTTTCCCGCCAGTCTTCCCGCCAGAGAGGGGGTCAGAACCGGTGGGGGCCAGTTGCTGAGTACAGCAAGTGGCCTGGAGAAGCTCACAAAGGCGGCATGCCTTTGAAGCTTCCCCTGCCCATCCTGGGGGAGGAGACCTAGCACCTCGCCCAGGATGTGCATTGTTGCAGGCCCAGGAGAGCGGATGGCTCTCCACCCAGGGGTCCAGCAACATGTCTGCTGTGTGGCAGCCGGGGCAGCCCCTCAGACAAGACGTGGATTGTAGGTTAGGTTCAGGGGGCAACTCTAAGTTGTCCTCTGTCGTGCATTTTACATTAAATCCCACACTGGCATCAGTGTGGGTTTAATGTGCTGAGAAGTTTGATACCAAACTTCTCAGTCTTCAGTGTAGCCATTATGGTGCTGTGGAGTTCGTAATGACAACCTCCCAGCACCATATACTCTTAATGGCATCACTGCACTTACAGTGCCCAGGAATGGCCCTGGGTACTGTAGGGGCACAGGGCTCATGCACCTGTGCCCACACCACTGGCAGAGTGCACCCAGCTAGAGGGGTGACTGAGGTATGCCAGGGCAGTGTGTTTGTGGGCATGGCACACAGGGATGTGTGCCATGTCGACTCTCTGTTTAGTTCTGCACCAAGACACTCAGCCTGCAAAGGCAGGGTGTGTGTGTCAGGGTACAGGGCCTCTAAGGGTGGCACAATAAGTGCTGCAGGCCTTAGGGGCCTTCTCTGGTCACGGTGCCCTGGGTACCTAGGGTACCATTTACCAGGGGCTTACCTGTGGCCAGAGATGCCAATTGGGTTTAGGCTTTAGTACAGTTTTTAGGGAAGGAACACAGGCCCTGGGTACCTGATTGGCAGGGTCCCAGGGCACACCAAGGAAAAGTGCATCAGTTATCAGGCAAAAAGTGGGGGGGTTACTGCAACAGAAACCCACTTTCCTACATGTAGCCGCTTCTTGTGCTCCCTCATTGGGAGAGCTGGGAGGTGGCACGACAATGAGGGAGAGAGTTCCCATGCTGGAGGAGATCCAGAGGGTGACATGGATCGATTGGCGAGACAATTTCTTCTGCGGGAGCGAGTACGATATCTTCGCGGTTTGGGTGCTGGCGTGTGTCCAGGCGGTTCCATAGCCCCGGCACCACGTGGCAAGGTCACCACATGATTTCAAAGAGGTCGTTCCTCTGTGATCCATGACCTCGCAGACTCTGGAGTTTCAAAGAAATACGATTTGTTGGCGTGGATCACTCGGAGCTTAATAGGAAACAGAAAGCGATATTGGAGACCCATCGTTCTAAGCTTCTATTTGACCTCCTTATAGGAACGTTGCCTCTGTTACACCTCCCGGGTGTAATCAGGAAAAAGGAGGACCTTCGCTCCCCTGTGCCAAAGTTCTGGTCGGGATCGTGCCTCCCGTAGGATCGTGTCTCGGTCTCTAAAATTCAGGATCTGTGCGGTCATAGGTCTTGGGGGGGCACCCGAGGGAGGTTTCGGTGTAAAAGCATGATGGGCCCTCTCAATCGCGAACCAGGAGGAGAGATGTTCAGCAGGCATCCAGGATTTTATCCATGTTTCTAAGAAGTCAGTAGCTTGCTGGGGCTCGGTTCCCTCAGGGATGCCAATAACACGCACATTATTTTTCGGTGTCTTCTGCGAGATGGTGTAGTTCTGATGTGCGTGTGAGAAGGCTGTTGACTTGGGCCTTAAGGGATGCGACATCGTCCTCCACCCCGGAGATTCGCCACTCAGCCTCGGTGATCCACGCCGTAGCGTTTCTGAGACTGTGGTGGAGCAATGCCATGTCCATGCAGACTTCTCCAATTTTGTTTTCCACAGCTGTTTGGGATGTTTGTATGGCTTTGAGGATTGTGGCTAGATCAGTAGTGGGCAAGGAACCATTTGTCCCTTCTCCAGCAGTTCCTTGTTGGTTGCTCATTGATCCGGTGGTAAACTGTTCCATGCGAGTCTGCGAGGTTGCTGGCTTAAAAGATTTTTCCTTGCCCATGATGGTGGATTCGTTATTTTCCTAGGACCTCTCTATGAAGGAGAAGTGGCCCGCCTGTCACAGCCACATGGCAGCACAAGCAGCCGTTCTCGTGTGGAGAAAAGAACTTTGCTGTGAATTGTCGGGGCAATTAATCTGGTGACCATTGCAGGCCATCAAGGGCACCCCGGGCCCGTCCGCTCGGGTCACGTACCACGCAGGACCAAAGTAGGTCAAGTGAAATGAGGGTTGATCAGACCATGATTTCTGGGCCAGTCACACTGCAGCTGTTGATTCAGGAATGTCCCTCAGCTGAGAGTACAGCACAAATTGTCCGTTCGGGAGGGAGCATCTCCAGATCTCCAACGCGGCCCGAGCCCGACAGCCAGCTACCAGCAGGAGGTTATAAGGAGGAGAGATCAATGTGAGGCCAGTTAGCTCAGTCCGGGGGCCGATCACTAGTTCCCCATGGCCGAATGCAGAAATGAGGCGGGGCAATAGCACAAAGGTTTTCAGTGTATCAGGGGAGTTTATAATACTTGCACTTCATTGTCCAAAGACTCCCAGAAGGACATGTCCCTGGACTGTATTCAAGTGGTATGCCAACAATACCTGCTACTCCACCAACCCCTCCGGGGGAGGCCCAAGGCATGGATGCAACTCAGCTCAGGGCCCTCAACCCAAATTTTGGGACTGTGCTCCTTCCGGCAGGGCCTTCGCAACTGGGCAGTAATGTAGCTCTGTCCCCCCAGCACTATGCAATGCCCAACAAACTTCGGACCCGGCCAGATCACAGCTCCATTCAGGGTTCTATGGGGGTCCTGCCTCTATGCCTGGTAGGTGTTTGGGAGGCAGTGCCATAAGGGAGGGACGCGACACCACCGCCCACTGGGTCTAGGCCTTCGAGGACTGGTGAGTAGACGGCCGTGAGATCCAGCTGCTCCCCTCCCCCTCACCTCTTTTGGTCGGTGGTTCCAGGTACCTCGGCATGCGGTAGCAGCAGTCACTTCTCATCACTGGATCATAGGCTGGGCTCTCTCCTGCCGCAGGGCTCCACCCGCCAGGCGGCCTCCTCCTCGTGGCCCGAATGGGCCCGCGGCTTCACAGCCGGCAGGGTGGCAATGCGAGTGTCTCGTCGCAATTGCACTCCACCCCAGGGGATACCTGGGCTCAGGGAGCGACCCTGATGGCGATTCTTGGGACGGATTATTGTCAGAGTGAAGAAGAACATGCAGAGCTCCGTTAGAGAGCGACCGCCATGTTAGCTATCCAAGCCACGCCCCTCCACTGATGACTGATTTACGACTAATTTGAATGACGTGAGTTGTAACTTTGCTACTCTGTTAATAAACCACCATGGTTTGCAAATCTAGCACTCTCCATCATTCTTGTCAGGCTAAATGTGCTTCACTGTAGTTTAACAATATATGGTTTGTCACGGGACTATAGATCCATTTGCTTGAGTGCAGCTTGTACTTAAGTTTGCACCAGAGACCTGCATTGTGCAAGTCCGCTGCATCAAGAATGAAGCCGAGGGTAAAGTCCTGCATCACGTGCTTCTTTCTTTCCTCTCACATTCCTTTATCCTCCCGTTCTTTTCCCCCTCCTAGCTACCCATCTTTTTTCTCTCATTCTTGCTTTTTCTTTCTAACCTTTCGCTTTTGTGTGTTGTTTTTCTGTTTGTCCATCTCTCTACTTTTTCCCCCTATTTTAATTAATTCTCTTTCTCTGTTTCCTTCACTGAACATGCCAGCCTATCGCCCACAACCCTCTTTCATGGTATTCCCTAACACTGTTATTTATGACCATTTTGTCCCCGCAGACCTGCAGACAGAAGAGGACCTAAACAAATAATTAATGTTTTAATGGGACCCATTTCTTCAGCCCATCTCACCCACTAGCAACCTCTGCTTAAGCTGCTAGAGGGGGTACTTCCTATGCCACTGGTGCGAAGGTCTGTTGCAGGACTATAAACCACCAGTCCCCTTTCTCCTGATCTTTACCGTCAGCCTTGAGATTGTTCCATGTCTACGGAGAAAAGGCAGGGCACCTGACCCTACAACCATGGAAAAGGAGATAAAATCTCTATCAACACCTTGGTTAGTATAATATTGTTAAACACACAATGCACTATTATTTGTAAAAGTCTGAATGTTAATCTAAGACCCTGGTAACAAGCCTGACAGATCTGTATTCCCTTGAAGTATTCTACTCTGCCACATCACTAGTGGCCTGGGGTTCTGCACCCAGTATTACCAGGTGCTGTACACTGGGCCATATATTGTTGGGTGTTGGTCAACACCTGCTAAAATCATAAAAAGCTCTGGGCTGGTAATATGGGCAGTGGCTGAGCCCTCCCCTACATGATCCAGTCCTAAACCATGATAGGAGCATGGAATGGCCCGCCAGTCAGGTCTAAAACTGCCTTGTACTTCTACACCTTGTCAACTTCAAATCAAATCAGCTTTATTCGGCTGGCAAACGGCCATAAAAGCCCGAAATAAAAACAATGGCGCAATATAAAACCAGAGACCAATCTTAAAACTACTCATACATATGCAATTATAATCATTCAAAACAGCCTCCGTATTACATCTATAAAAAAGCCTACTTAAAGTGCTATGGGCCATATGTATCAAACTCCCCTTTTACGAATCTCTAATAGCGAATCTTAGCGAATCGCTATTAGAGATTCGCAAAACGGTATGTAAACAAAAATTCACAAATATATAGCGAATCGTTAGAAATCGCTAAATGATTAGCGAGTAGCTAAATAGCGATTCCTTATTAGCGAAATCTATATATTGCGAAATCGCAAAATAGCGAATTCGCAAATTAGCGAATTCGCTAAGTGCAAATCGGGGAATCAGGTGCAGGTGGATGACATCACAACCAGGAAGTGTGACTACCCATGCTGCACCTGAGTCCCAGGAGCAGAGTGAGAGAGTAGGAGTTGAGGTTGAGGCATCACTGCAGTGCTACACACATTGGAGAGAGTTGAGACATGGCCAGCAAGGACAAGCAGCAGGGGGAGACCCCCAGAATGAGGAAACAAAAGTTCACAGAAAGTGAGCAGGAGGCCCTGATACAGGAGATGGTTGTGAGCCATGAGCTCCTGTTTGGCAAGAAGTCCCTGCATGTGCCAGAGACACGCAAGAGAAGGATATGGGCAGACATCCAGCGCAAAGTCAGTGCAATTGGCGTCACAGATCGTAGCGTCAAACGACCTACAGAAGCGCTGGTATGACATGCGCGTGCGCTCAAAGGAGAAGGTCGCTGCCAGGTTGGAGGAGGCCAACAAGACCGGTGGTGGGACCTCCACTGCCACCGCTTCAACACCACTCGAGGAAATGGTTGAGGGGACCCTGCTTCCGGAGAGTGTAATGGGCGTGTCAGACCTGGACAGCTCCGACCACCCACAACCAAGACAAGGTAAGAAGCATGCCATCACACCCCTGATACCTCCCTACATCCCCCACACACCCAGGAGAGACCCAGGGGCACAACCAAAGTATAATTCCAGTGCAGGTGCACAAGTACACACAGCAATGCATTATGGGAGATGTAGTCACATGCACCTAACAGTGGAGCAATGACACCCAGCCAGGCTCAGACAGTATGTGTGCATCATGAAAGTCAAAATACAGACAGATAGGACCCATGTAACTCCAAACAGTGAAATTTAATGCAAGGCAGGACAGTAAATTAATGTGTGCATTTATGTCCACAGCACCAACAGAAACACAGGGAACAATCAGTGGAGGGGAGGATGAATCCCCCAGCCCAGAGGCAACAGGGCAAGAGGAGGAGGAGGAAGAGGAAGACGAGGGCAGCCCAGTTATCCCGCCAACACGCCGCAGGCGGATTGCAGTGCCACCATTGCCCCCACTGGAGGAGGAATCCCAGGACACCGATTCCAATGTCCAAACAGTCCAGGGACAGCCAGAGCCACAACCCCGTGCCCGAGCACGTGCAGCACCAATACCACCAATCCCATCCAGGCGCAGGGCACCACGGGCATCCACCAGTGCAGCAGTCACAGGAGACGACACAGTCTTCCAAGGGCTGGAGGGCCACATGTTAGAGGTCCAGCGCCAATTTGAAGCAAAAAGCCTAGGCAATTAAATGGTCATAAACAGACCTACAACAGGCACATTGATATATATACATAGACTCAGTGCAAAAACATTCAATTTAAAATCTTCATTTATTATTTATATATAAATTCATGCTGAAATCATATTAATACAAATAGTTGAAACATACTGTATTAGACAACATGGTCACATCAATGTGAAATACATTTATACAAACAATTGAGAATTAATTGAATTTACAAAATTCAACCACAAAACACAAACAAATAAACATTAAAAAAAAAAAAAAACGTTCTTATTTAAGACATAGTGGCTAGATGTTGGAGTAATTTGTCGACAAGTTCTTAATTTGTCTACGCGCGTTTCGGCTTTTAAGCGCCTTCTTCAGGACAGCCACAAAAAAAGACCTGCTTGTTCTTTTGTCTATTCCTTTTACTTCAAGTTATAGACAGGGCACATTTCTTTAATCTCGTTTAATTTGACATATGTCCGTTGACCATCCGGTCTGGAATTTTCTTTGTGGTCCGAAGCCGACTTGTTTTCCAGCTTCTTGTCTTGTTTCATAACCCCGGATTTAGGTAAAGAACCGATCAAGGTCCGATTGATTTCTCTCACTGTTTCATTTAAATTTTTTCAGCAGTACAACCATCGGCGTTGTGGACACGTTCTCACTGGATGAAGCAATCACGAGTTATCCCGCCAACACGCCGCAGGCGGATTGCAGTGCCACCATTGCCCCCACTGGAGGAGGAATCCCAGGACACCGATTCCAATGTCCAAACAGTCCAGGGACAGCCAGAGCCACAACCCCGTGCCCGAGCACGTGCAGCACCAATACCACCAATCCCATCCAGGCGCAGGGCACCACGGGCATCCACCAGTGCAGCAGTCACAGGAGACGACACAGTCTTCCAAGGGCTGGAGGGCCACATGTTAGAGGTCCAGCGCCTGCAGGCAAAAAACATACGGTCAATACAGAGGCAAATCAGGGTTGGCTTCATGGGCCTGAGGGGTGCCCTGGAGGCACTCTGTGCTGAACTAAGGGCGGACCGTGCTGCTAGGCGCAGGGAGAGGCAGCGCCTACACACCCGCCTAGACCTCTACACCAGGGCGGTCAACCGCCTTTCCTCAGCAACCTCTGTGCTGTCAAGGCGCAGCATCAGTATGCAGCACGAGGTGGCACACTGCAGCCAGGACGTGGCCAGGGGTCTGGTACAGGTGACATGTGCTGTGGATCAGCTGTGTGCAGCTGCCACTGCTGGCCCAGGAGTCCTCACTCCAACAGACGAGGATGCCCAATCCAGCAGGAGCAGCATTACCCCACCGCCCCCACCGGACAGGCGCCGTAGTGTGCGTCACGGCAGGCCTGCTGAGACAGGTGAAGAGGGCACTGTGCAGCCACAGCAAGGGGCTACAGGCCGACAGCGCCGCAGTTGAGGCGCCCAGACATTGACATGGATATGGGTGCACCAACCCAGTGCACACGGACACTTGCTCAGGATAGTCAATTTGCACTGTGAATCACACATGTGCGGGACTCATAACAATACATTGTGTGCCACACAGGCTGTGTGCCGATATATATCCTGTACTAAAGGAAATTAAACACAGTCTCGTATTAGATCTTTGGCATTGGTCATCTTTTCTTACCTAGAAATAATTGCGTGTGATCTCATCTCGCCTCTGGCGGCCAGCAGCTGCACCAGTTACACCGGCTGGCATGCGTCCAGGAGCTGGCCCCTCCTCATCCGATGATTCCGATTCGGTGAGCTCCACTGGTGTGCCCTTCCTGGTGGCGATGTTGTGCAGCATGGCACACACTACCACTATCTTGCAACAGGTCTGGGGGCTGTATTGAAGTGCCCCTCCACTCTTGTGTAAGCATCGGAACCGGCTCTTGAGTATCCCGAAGGTCCTCTCGATGGTACACCTGGTCGCTATGTGGGCACTGTTGTACCTCCGCTCTCCAGCGTTGGCAGGATTAAGGTGAGGAGTGAGTAGGTAGTCCCGGACCGCATACGTACTATCACCTGTGGTGCGAGAAAAATATGGTTGAACACTGTCCTGCCACTGCTGTGCATTACTAGTGTGTCCTTCTTTCACATGCAATTACCTAGTAGGTATCCCTCACCAAACTCCCCACTTGTGAGTCGGCGGTGTATCCCACTGTGGCGGAAGATGAATGAGTCGTGGGTGCTGCCTGGGTATTTGGCGACGATGTTGGTGATGATGTGCCTGGCATCACACACCACCTGTATGTTCAGGGAATGGTAGGACTTGCGATTCCTGTACACATACTCGTTCTGGGAGGGGGGGGATATGGCAACATGGGTCCAATCTATGCATCCAATTACGTGGGGGAATTGTGCAATTTGGTAGCACTCCTGCTTGGTCTGGGCTAGTGCCTGTGGTGTGCTGGGGAAGTATATGTGGTTATGCAGCCTCTGTACCATGGCATCAAGGAACGCGTGGAAGAAGCGCGACAATGCACTCTATGAGACCCCTCCTGCTGTGGCTATCACCCCCTGAAAGCTCCCTGACGCCAAGAGGTGAAGTGAGCACAGGACCTGTATATGGTTGGGGATTGTGTGTGTCCTGCGTGTGGGGTGTTCAAGTATGGGTTGGAGCTCTGCTATTAATTCCAGGATGCTCTCTTCATCCAGCCTGTAGTTGGTATGGATCTCCTCCTCAGTCCGCTGGAACAGGGTTATGCGTGCTCTGAAGATTCTTTCCTGGCGTCTCCTCCTCTGTGCAGCAGCTCTGAGTCGCAGCCTCCTGGCTATCACGTACCGCCCAGACATTGTGGCAAACGTCAGTTGCATTGTGGGTCTCTTTAAATAGGTTGCACCTGGTTACCCCCTGCTCAGACTTGGTGCTAATTGCGATTCTCTATTTTGCGAATCTCGTGTAATCGCAATTAGCTAATTGTTCATGCATCCCGTTTAGCGACTCGCAAATTGCGAGTACGGCAATTGCGATTATCGCTGAATTTCTGTCTCTGTTTGCGAATTCGCAAATAATTCACTATTTGGGGATATTCGCTAATTTTGCTATTTGCTAATTTAGCGATTTGCAATTTAGCGATGGGTGTGTGGCTCATACATAGCGGTGCTCTGTTTTGCGATCGCAAACACCGTTTTTTTGCGATTCGCCGTGATTGCGATCGCAAAACATCTTCATACATATGGCCCTATATGCTTTAGGACACTAAAACAGTACATTAATCTGATTTTCACCCTTACAAATTATAAACCCGCCTTATAAGTTAAAAAACAGCAGTTTAGTCAAGGTGTATTGAGTGTCTAAAGCATACTGCAGCCTTTAAAATAGGCTTACATTAAAATATGTTTCATCATTACACAGTTGTTTCAGAAAGAGTAATGCATAACTTAATGTGGCCCTCCCACTGATATTTACCATCTGCTCAGAGCAGGCATTATTCCACTCTGTGCCACTCCACTCTGCTATACTTTATTCCACTCAATACTAACCACTCCACTCTACGACCCTTTACTCCACTCTATGCCACCCCACACTACGCCCTTCCACTCTATGCCCCTCCACTCCACAACCCTCTGGTCTACAGCACTCTACTCTGTGCCACTCCATACCACACTATGACACTTTAGTGAAGGGTTTTATTTTACTTTTTTTTTTTAACAAGGAGGAACTGCCCCCGAGACATCAACTTCCTGTTCTTTTCCAGCAGGCTCCTTCCAGTGCTTTGTCCATCTCCTGGTCTCTTTCATTTGGATTTGGATCTGGAAGGATCATTCTCTTTGTCTGCTGCATATATACAGTTGGATTTAAGGACTTTGTTTTTGTGATTTCACAAGTTTAAAAACTGTTGTATAAGGGTGTTGCTTGTTTTATGGAAGGCATGCACCAGGATGTATTTGTACTTTTATTTGATTTTTAAAATTTACTGTGGTGGATGGCCTGCAGTTTCAGTAGGGGCTTAGTTATTTTTTTGCATTTAATTTGTCTTCTTTTGTAAAGCAAAAATGTTGCACAGTTCAGTACATTTTCTCCGTGTTTTTTTAAATATATTTGCAATATTAATTCATTTTACTATGCGGCCTAGTCTGCCAATGGGTTCACCTAGCCAGTAGGCCCAGTACTAGTCATGGGTGAATGAAACAACTGTTTCTGTGGTGTCTATTGAATCGAAACATCATTTTGGCCAGGGAGGACATTGGATTAAATTTAAAAAATTGTTTTTTTGGAGCATGTCATGTTTTTTTCTGCAAAAAGTGTATAGGTGGGGTAATATATATTTGATGCCTTTGAAGGCTGTGTGTTGTTGTAAGATTTTACAGCTCAGTTCATTTTCGTTTTTGGCATTGCTGAATTAATGCTGTTTTCTTCAGTATTACCATGCCTCCTTTGTCTGCCCAGTGTGTTTGCCATAGGCTACCATTTGCCTTTGTTCCCCATGTCATGTGGCCATGGGCCAATTTGTATCGTCGGTGTCCATAGGCCTGCATGTGTTCTTTGTTTTCCATGCCTCCTTGCTTGGTGTTTGACCATGTGGCCATTTTGTGTAGCCAGCCAGTGTGCTTTTGCAATAGGCCTGCATGTGTTCTTTGTGGTGGCTATGTCTCCTTGCTGGTTTTTGTTGTTTGACCATGTGGCCAGTGGCCGTTTTGTGTAGCCAGCCAGTGCGCTTTTTGCCATAGGCAAGCCTTCCTTCTTTGTTGTGGTCATGCCTCCTTGCTTGCTGTTGTTTGACCATGTGGCTGGTGGACATTTTGTGTAGCCAGCCAGTATGCTTTTGCTATAGGCCTGCATGTGTTCTTAGTGTTGGCCATGCCTCCTTGCTTGCTTGACCATGTGGCCAGTGGACATTCTGTGTAGCCAGCCAGTGTGCGTTTTGCATTGTTGTTGGTTGACCATATTGACTGTGACCATTTTGTGCAGACACCCTTTCTTCCAGTGTTCAAAGCCATTTTCTATGGAGATTGATAGGTCTGACCTAAGTCTTTTTGTTTGTGTTCTTTTTTTATACTTTTCCCTGCTATCAGTTTAATAATATGCTTGAGGCCTGGTCGCTCATGGTAAATGTATTGTATATTAGATTATGAACAGTGTTTTATATTATATTCATTTTTTGCATTTTTCACCTGTAGCTCATTGCCTCCCAAGCCCCAATGGGTTTCTCATAGTCCCCTAGTACATCAGCTGTTATTATTTTAAAATTTTTATTTTATTTTATCTATTTGTTTTTCAATTTTTTTTCTTTTTTTCAATTTTTCATTTTTTTTTCTTGATTTAAATTTTTATTTGTATTTTTTTTGCATTTTTTTCATTTTGTCTAAAATATTCTCCCACCATCCATTATCCCCCTGTCTGCCATTGGCACACAGCCACACAGTAGCTTTATTTTCCATGGTTTATCCATTTCCAGCTGCACCTCCCTGAGTGCCACATGTGTCTCCGTAGATGATGCCCATAAAGCAAACAGGTACATCTATATGTTGTTTTTATCCTTCCTGATTGTAAATGAAATATTATGTTATGTTGGTGTAGCTTGACTTTGGAAGGGACACACTGTATTGTTAATTATTTATTTATAACTTAAGTAACCACATTAAATAGGGAAGCGTGGCCTGGACAGCAAGCATGGCGGACGCCATTTGATTGAGCTCCGACCGAGCCCCCAAACATCCGAACATATCCTGCTGTGAATGAAACATCCATCCAGCTTGCACCCCCGTGCTGCATCAGGGCGCAAAAGTGGCAATTCCCCAACCTGAGAAAGACGGCGAATAACCGAAAATGAACACGTGTCGAAGACTCTGAATACTGGGCCTACCTGTTTTGCTTGGGCCCCAACGTCTGCTTTCACCAAGGTGCTCCGACCGGGAAGATACTGGGGCTAGCTGCAACTTGACCTATCTGGAGCCCAGGTGGTAGAACCAGAGAGAAGTGGAGCTCGCCTCCCTGGGCTGCCGGTGTGGAGATAAAGACCGCCTGAGATCTGAAGGGCAGGGCGCGGTGCTCTCTGCTGCCTTGAAGCCACGGGACTAGAGGCTGTGGTGTGCGGCCTGCCTAGAGGATAATCGTACGGCGGCACCCACCGTGGAGGGGGAGGCTCTGGGTCTGCGGAGCGGAGGGCACTCGCTCTGCGGCGTGGGATCATATTGCCGCAGGCCTGATGACTGTTGCTGCTAGAGCGGGCAATGCAAAACCAAAGGGGATGATGGACGGAGTGTTGAACATTGCAAGCACTCACCCCCAGTCAACTGATCTGGGTTTAATCCATCATCATTCTTTAGCTCACTCCGCCACCCCAGTTCAGACATGGCCATATGCAAATCAGTCTGACCCAGTGCCTCATGGGAACAGTCCAGCCCGAACTGCCAAGCCATGTCTTCCCTGGACCGGAAACAAGCATCCTGGGACCGGTTTCGGGCTCACAGCCCTCATCAGCCAGGCTATCTTGAATCCAGTGGCAAAGTGAGCAAGGGACCCACGTCTGGGCATACCCTGTCAACTTAGGGCGAACAATGCAAAACCAAAGGGGATGCTAGAGCGGGGGCTGAGGTGCGGTGACGCGGCCCCGCTGACAGTAATCTGTGCCACTGGTCCTCCACCCTGCTAAGACAGAAGCATACCGGTGTGCCCGCTGTGTCCGTGGATCGGCGGAGAGGGTGGTGACCGCCCATACCGCGGCATCATGGGCCTGATACTGCGGGCCTGTGGACTGAAGCGGCCCCTGCAGGCTAGGGCAGACAAGGAAGGGAACGGCCCAGGAGATCAAAGGTGAGCTGGTAGGCAGTGAGACTTGCACGCTGCGGATCGTATGGGTCTAATGTCTTTATCAATATCCTTGAGAGGCTAGGGGGGTTGAGGCTCCCTCCCCCTCCTCCATTGCAAATTTCTGCAGAATTAACATGAAGGTGAGGTGGCAACTGGAAAGAATAGCTTTAAAGACAGGAGAAGAGTAGGAAAGAAGGAGAAAATATTTTTTTGTTTTCTGTTGACCAGACAGTCCAACTGCCTGCTCTGAGGGAACAAGTGGGACTCCATATACCCTGCAAGTATTGGGGGGCATAATGCTTCGGGGATAGCCCAATGGCTGCTTGATGTCTACTAGCTCGGGCACTTTGTATATTTATTTATTTATTTTTCATTTGTATCGCGCGACGAATCATCCCCACAGGGATCTCTCGGCGCTTTTGGCTACACAGTGCTGAAGGCTAGAACAAAATTGCGGATTTAGAACAGCCAGGTTTTTAACTGCTTCTTAAACTGCCCCAAGCTTGTGCAGGCGCGTAGCTCATCCGGCAAGCGGTTCCAATGGAGCGGGGCTAGATGTGAGAAAGCGCGCCCTCCCATTTTGACTTTCCTGATTTTACAGGGACGTAGTAAATTACGATTGCTAGATCTCAATAAACGGGCAGGTATATAGGGAACTAATTTCTTCCTTAGGTAGACCGGGCCAATGCCCTGCTGTGCTTTAAACACTGACGTCAAGAGCTTAAACACTGCTCTCTTCCTCATGGGCAGCCAGTGTAGTTGTTGCAAAAGAGGTCGGGAGGGGGTACGTACTGGTTTGTTGAGGACCAGTCGGGCCGCCGTATTTTGCACTACCTGTAGCCTAGATGCAAGGTCCTCCCTAATTCCTACTAGTAGTGCATTCCCATAGTCCAGTCTACTAACTAGTAGTGCCTGTACTAGGGTCTTTCTGGCCTCCAAAGGGATCCAAGGAAAAATCTTCCTCAGCATCCGCATGATGCCAAAGCATGTGCCTGATACTGACTTCACGTGTTCCTCCATCGAGAGCTTATTATCAAACAGGATACCCAAATTCCATGCCTGAGTGGTTGGATTGGGTGCCTCCCCCAATTCCTCCGGCCACCAGTCCGACGACCATAATTCCGTCGCCTTTCCAAACAGAAGGATCTCCGTCTTATTGGAGATGAGCTGCAGAAAATTCTCGCTCATCCAAGCGGCAATTTTCAGCATGCAGGATTTAAACTTTGCTCTGGCTTTTGCTGGGTCCGTCTCGATGGGGATTATCACCTGTGTGTCATCCGCATACGAGATTGTCTCAAAACCGCAAGATCTTATGATGGTGGCCAGCTGTGCCACATAGATGTTGAATAATGTGGGGCTTAAGATGGAGCCCTGTGGGACCCCATTGTCTACTGCGGTGGTCTGAGAGACGAATGTGTCTAATTGGACACATTGTGCTCTATTGTTAAGAAAGCTCTGCAGCCACGTCCATGCCAAGCCTTCGACACCAATCTCCCGCAACCTGTCCAACAGGACACGATGAGAGATGGTGTCAAAGGCTGCCGATAGAATAAGGAGCACTAGCATGGTGGGCGTCCCTCTGTCCAGTGACATCCTGATCGTATCCATGACCTCCACCAGTGCCGCCTCCGTGCTATGGGCTGCACGGAAACCTGATTGCGAGGGGTCCAATAACCCATACTGCTCCAGATATCCCGTAAGTTGTTTGTTTACCAATGTCTCCATGACTTTCGAGCTGCAAGGGAGGAGGGAGATTGGTCTATAATTTTGAAGATCCGCCGGGTCTGCCAGAGCCTTCTTCAGCAAAGGTTTTATATGTGCTTTTTTACCATTTCCTGGGAAATACGGCCGTAGCCAGGGAGATGTTACAAACCTCAGCTAGCGACGGAGCTAGAATTGGGGCGAGTTCAGCCATTATAAATGGCACCGCCGGGTCTGAGGGGGCACCTGATTTCGTTTGTGCCAACACTGCTACCACTTGCTCTGTGGTAATAGCTGTGAAAGCGTCGAGTCTAGGTAGTGTGGGGTCTCTCTTCGGAGGGGCCAACCCCTTCGGTGCTGCTCCTGCCGCTAGAGAGCTGTAAATCTTGTCTACCTTATCCCTAAAATGATTTGCTATGTTATCACATAGTGTTTGTGTCGGGGGTATAGAGGGACTGTTAGCTTTAGGGTTTGTGAACTCTTTGAGTATTTTAAAGAGCTCCTTAGAAGAGTTCTTTGCCTCCCGTATTCTCTAGCCTAGGTGGTCTCTTCTTGCTGAGTTACAGTTTGTTAAATAGGCTTTGTGTGCTACTGAAAAGGCCAGTTTATCCTCTGGCCGCTTGGTTTTCCTCCATTTTCTTTCCCTGCCTCTACACCTGGCCTTTTTCTTCTTAAGACTTTCAGAGTACCAGGGTGCTGAGGCAGCCCTTTCCTGCGTTCGTACTACCCTGCACGGCGTGATGATATTTAGCGTGTCTCCAATTGAGGCCTCCCATTTTCCTAAGACATTATCACTTCCCTCTCCTTTGTCGAAGGACGGGGGTCTAAAGACCTGACTAAATGCCATAGGGGTGACTTTCCTCCAAGCTCTACGAGGACTCATTCTACATTGGGACTGGCATCCTCTATCCGCCCTGCTCAAGGTGAATTTAAGCGCAAAATGATCGGTCCAGGTTAGTGGCCACGGGGATTCTATATGTGTTGGAATATACGCAAGAAGCTACTGGAAAGGTGCTCTACTTTTCTCCCCGCTCCCTGGACATAACAGAGACCAATGAACAGTGGCCACTGCCTTTGAAGTCATACCATATCGCACCTGCTCTAGGGAGGGCTTCCCCCTAGGGGAATTCTGCTGCCACCAAACCTGCCCAGTCAAATGAAATTGATCATTATACTCAAGTACTTGCTCAGACAGGATAGACCACTGAGCAGCTTTTGGACCCCACTATGCCCTAGCAAAATGACACCTCCCCCAAAGAACCCACACTCTCAGATCTTATGATGGCCATTCAGACCACTAGTACAGAACTAGTCCAAAAAATAGACTCTGTAGCCATAGATGTAACACTATTGAGGGCCGATCTACGCGGTGCTGCTGAACGAGTGACTACCGCTGAGAAGGTTGTGGCAGAGTTACAGTCAAATGTAAAGACTCTTAATGAAACAGTATCCTCCCTACAGAAACTGACCATTCACTTAGAAGACCGAGTAGAGTACGCGGAAGGTTGGTCCCGGAGGAACAACTTCCGCTTAGTTGGATTCCCTGAAAAAGCGGAAGGACAATCCGCGGAGCTGTTCCTTGAGGAATGGATTAGTAAAATCATGCATCCGCAGCCACTATTTAAGTTTTTTACGGTGGAACGTGCCCATAGGGCCCTGGCGCAACACCCCCGCCCTGGGGAGCCGCCAAGAGCCCTTATCGCTCGAATGTTTAATTACAGGGACAGGGACGCGATACTACAACATGTACAAGTGAAGGGCGCACCAAACTTTGAAGGCCATCCAATTTCGGTGTTCCTCGACTACAAACTGAAAGTTCAGGAGCAACGACAGACCTTCCTAGAGGTTGAGGCGAAAATGAGGGAACATAACCTACGTTATAGTCTGATGTTCCCTGCCAAACTCAGGGTGTTGTATCAGGGAAAGACTCTATTCTTCACCTCAGCAACAGAGGCTTCGGACTGGGTTGATACACTGCCAAGGCCTCCTTTCAGCACATCTGGGTCCCTGAATACACCTGCTAACACATTACTGAAACGCAGATCTTCGCGTCAGCGATGCCGGGTTCTGAAACCCTCGAGTTCACATTCACAGCCGGTTCAGGGTCGCATAGAGGTCTGCTCTGACAGGACGTTACTCAAATCCACTATCCAACAAAAAACATTGATCTCTGGTTCATTTAGACACAGCGACCCTGAAGAGTTCTCAGATAGCACTGATGGAGGCAAATTGTGAATTGGGGATACCCCATTGATTTGCCTTGCATGGTTGTTTAGGCCCTGTTTTATTGCTCAATATCAGGGGTGCTTCTGCTATATAATTAAGAAGTAACGGGTGTGAAAATGTCATATAAGCGCACACACTCTCCCCTATAAAGATCACAGCACTCATATCAACTGCGGGGTGGTATGGCCACGTCGGGTTAGCAGGGGGGCAGGAGCGGATTGTATCTCTTTTGCTCTCTTTAAGTCCCCGGTACTGGCGATGGTGAACTACACCTAGCACAACATGCCACGAATTACATGTTCCTGTTGTTAACACAGTTATAATGGGAAAAATGGGCATGGGGCGGCGCCGATGGCCGGTTACTTTGCTTGTTGCGAAATGGGACGGGTTGGTGGCACTGCCCAGAGGGTGGGGGGGAAGTTCAGGGTTACGTTGACTATGGGAATGTTGTATGTTACTGGGTGGGAGGGCTAAACAGGGGATTAAGATTTACACTTGACCAAGGCGAGGTGGTAAGCAACGTGAACTACCCAAAAGGACCCCACATAAGGTATGGATAGGACACTTAAGGTCATAACATGGAATGTTAGAGGGCTAGCGCAATTCAAAAAATGACAAAGAATTTATGCGTACCTTAAAGGATACTGTATTGATATTGCCTTCCTCCAAGAAACACATGTATGGGGGGATTGTATCCTGGCCTTACGGAAGAGGTGGAGGGGGCAACTATATGCAACATCGTATTCAGGGTTTGCTAGAGGCACGCTAATTTGGGTGGCCCCGGGAACCCCATTTCACTACACTGCACATGTAGTTGACCCAGAAGGACGTTATGTAATACTTACCGGAACACTAGATGGATGTGACCTCTTTTTCATCTCAGTCTATGCCCGAAATTTGGACCATGCCCAATTCTTCACTGACCTCATCGCAGCAGCAACCCCACTCCTGACTGCCGATATTATTCTTGCTGGCGACTGTAACTGTGTGCTAGATGCTAGACTGGACCGGGATCCCCCTAAGGCTAACACGAAACCACACATGACGGTATGCCTACAGACGCTGTTATGGGACCTTGGCCTTCGGGATGTATGGAGGGAAAGAAATCCCAATCCTAGAACATTTTCCTGCTCTACACTGGCATTGGTTACTCATAGCAGATTAGACTATCTTTTTACAACCCCTACCGTCGCTACCTTGATCACGGACGCCACATACATGGCTAGATATCTTTCGGACCACTCCCCATTATTAATGACACTGACATTCGCCCGCCCGCGTCTGGCTGTACTACAGTGGCGATTACGGGCGGAGGCACTGACAGATCTCCCATTCATGGCCACAGTACAGACAACACTCACCCATTATTTTCTCCAGCATTAGGGCACTTCCACGACGAGAGCCCATGACTGGGAGGCAATAAAAAATTTCCTCAGGGGAGTGTGTATGAACACAACATATGGGGTCAGAAGACAGCTAGAACATGACTTCGAACGCGACGAGGCCAGACTTCTGGAATTAGAACACGTACTTCCAGCACAACCTGATAGATTGGAGGACTGGCGCCAGCTTCGACTCGCAACACTCGAAGATTGGCACAGACTGGAAAAATACACTTACAAAGCACACCGACAGCGTTGACACGCAGAGGAGGACAAAACAGGGGCACCATTAGCAAAATTAACAAAACAATCTCAATCGCGAGACCCTGTCCTGGTACTACGCGATGCAAAGGGCAATCTCAGTACCCTACAGGTAGCCATAAATACACTGATTAGAAACCACCTTAAGGAGGTTTATGCGTTCAACCCTCCATCCACAACACCCATAATACAAGACTTCCTAGCCAGTCTAGAGCTCCCAAGCCTATTGGTAGAAGATAGTGAGATTTTGGAAGCAGACTCACCAGGAGAGGAAATTCTAGAATCATTAAAACTTCAGAGACCAGGGAAAACCCCGGGAGGGGATGGCCTACATCATATCATAAAACTGCAGGTCTACTCACCGATAAATTGCTGGAGGTTTATAATGAGGGTTAAAGGATGGGACGTCTCCTTGATACATTGCGAGAAGCAATGGTAGTGCAAATCCTGAAGCCTGGTAAACCTATTGATGAGGTAAAATCGTACAGGCCCCTTTCCATGCTCAATGTGGATGTTAAAATACTCAGTGGACTATTGGCACATCGCCTACTCCAATTTTTACCTGGATTGGTACACGAAGACCAGTCCGGATTTATACACAAAAGAAGTACAGCATCGAATCTCCGTAGACTATTCCATATTCTACAGGCATGCAATGTCCAGACAGGCCCATACGTGCTTGTTTTTCTTGACGTAGAACAGGCTTTTGATTCGTTGAAGTGGGACTATTTATGGCAGGTTTTGCAGAGACTGGGATTCGGGCCCAAGTATATAAAATGGGTGAAATCCGTACAGGTGGTCATGTGTCGGAGTCTTTTTTGCTCTGTAGGGGCACCCGGCAGGGATGCCCCCTATCCCCATTGCTTTTTGCGATGGCGATGGAACCATTGGCGGTGTCTCTTCGGCACAGATTAAATCCTTGGGGAATTTCGGTAGGAGGTACTGCACACGTGGTTTCTCTTTATGTGGATGATATTTTACTGTACCTGCGGGAACCAGAGAAGGCAATACGTGTGCTTCAGACTGCACTTTTGGAATTTACAATAGCCTCTAGCCTATCGGTGAACACCCAAAAGTCACAAATAATGCCACTTGGAACGCTAGCGAAACTACCTCCCTCCACCTTACAACAACTTCCCCTCCCTCCCCTCCCTTGGTGTTTGGGTATTCGATTGGCATTAGGTTGACAACGATTCCTGGACATGAACCTCGGTAAGTTCCTGAACGGATTACATGCCTCGGTTCAGTTTTGGAAAGATCTCCCACCAACGATAATGGGTAGATCTGCCCTGATTAAAATGGTGCTTTTGCCTCGCTGTCTGTATGTTATGCAGAACTCCCTATATGAGATTGCCAAAAGATAGTTCCGTGAACTAGATAAGCTCATGGTGGACCTCCTATGGTCCACTAAACAGAAGCAAATCAGTTTAAAGATGCTTCAGCAGACATGGGACGGGGGGCATAGAAGTCCCTAATTTAGAATTTTATTATCTGGCGGCAAACTTGCAACACGCAGTGCATTGGTTTGACGAAGAGGAAAACTGGGAGAAAAGATTACTGCGGCCCTTCGAGGGACAAGTGACCCTCCCCATCCTCCATATAATGGGAGCACGGATTCCAGACAGATACCCATATTTAATCAGACTAATGGGCCGCATGTGGGAAAGGATGGTCATGACGCTCCTTATGCACAAGATTTGCCCATCAGGATACTTAAACCTTTCAGAGAAATTGAAGAAAACACCATGTCTATTTCCAAATGGAAATCCGGGGGCTGTGAGGGACTGGGAGACCTCTACCTAGGTGGTCAATATATAACTAAAGACAATGCCATTGATTCATTTGCATTTGGCGCAGGGCAATACATGCAGTACAGTAAAATGCTAGCTACCACACCCAAAATCTGGCTAACTTTCCCGGACGAACCTATCCCATCTCAGACGTTAACCAGACTCCTAGACATGACAGGAGGTCATAAACTCATTACACACTTATATAGAGCCATCAGAGAGTTCGCCCCTGTGATTATCCCAAAAGCACACTCTAGATGGGAGGAAAGTTTAGGAATAGACATCACCCAACGAGAGTGGAAAAAAATACACAAGGGGACATGGGAAATCAGCTCAAACACCCAATTTATATTAATACAATTTAATTTTGTACAGCAACTATACCTTACTCCTAAAACACTACATAACATCTACCCCACCAGGTCGGATGAATGTGTGCGTTGCAGGAATCCTAAAGCGGACTTTTTTTTACATGTGGTATGGGAGTGTATATATACTAAGATGTTCTGGCAGGAGATATTAGACAAACTTACACGAGCGACAGGATGGGCACTGGAAGGTAACCCGAAGGAACTACTGTTGGGGCTAATACCGGCACCCATTAAAAAGAAACTTAGCCGTAAATTCCTGAACCTAGGATTAGTATTAGCGAAACGCCGCATAGCTATGAGATGGCTGCAGCCAAGCCCGCTGAACCTTAAGGAATGGTTACGGTACATAATGGAATGGGCCATGGCGGAGGAAGTTAGGATGAAGTGGGTTAGACGTGATGAGAAACTAGAAGATGATCTACGAGCATGGGGGCAAATGCTACTAGAATTAAATGCGCAGAGGGATACACCTACCCTGCTTACTACTCCCGAATGAAAGCTTGACGTTCATTGCTCTCTGACACCCATTAGATGATGAACAAACTATGATAAAACATAAATAAAAAATGGTATGACACGCAACACCAGTTGAACACAAAGGGGACACACACCTTACATGTCACGCATTAGCGCTTCGTCCTCTTGTGTTTTTTAAAGTTGTTGGAATTAGATACGGAATATTATGCCTTTCGCCTGTAGGGGAGGAGGGAGGGATACGTTGGGGAAAGTTTTGTTATATGTAATAAAAAAAACAATTGCATGTATTAACACATAAGGTTATAAGATGTGTACTTCATTCATGCCTCTGAGATTGCATATCAACAAAAATATTCCCCAAAAAAAGTAACCACACTAAATTATATCGTCTTTGTCTGTACTAATTTAGACTGCAACAATGCCACATTTCACTAATGTTTTTCTTGCTTGTTTGCTTTTAGGTGCACAAGAGAAGAGATATCACCCACAGTGCTGCCAGACAGAAGGCCTGTACACGTGATGCGTGACCACACGACAATACCTGATGTCAGTCCTCCAATCTCTTTAGCTTGTGCAGCTAAATGCCATATCCTCATCAACACTATATCCTCATCCTGTTTCCACACACTCCACCAGATCCGAACGACATTCAGATGGATCCCCACAGAATCCAGAATGACGGTCACCCACACACTCATCACCAGCAGACTAGACTACGGCAACACACTCTACACCGGCATCACCCAGAAACAGCTCAGAAAACATCAGAACGTCCAAAACACTACAGCCAGACTGGTCCTCGACATCCCCTGCTGCAGCCACATCACTTAAGACCTCTGTCAACTCCACTGACTCCCAGTCAATAAGAGAATCACCTTCAAGATCCTCACACATGCCTACAACGCTCTCCAGGACGCAGGTCCAGTATATCTGACCACTGCCTCTCTTTCCACGCACCCGCGAGACAGCTTATCTCCGCCGACTTGCCCTGGCCACCATCCTACGGATCCACAAGACCAGAATTGGAGGAAGATCCTTCTCCTACCTCCCCACCAAGACCTGGAACACCCTGCTCCTCCACCTCAGACAATCACCCTCGCGGACCAAACTCAGGAAGGATCTCAAGATCTGGCCTTTTGACTGAACCTCTACGCCCAGATGGATCAGCAGCCTCCCCTCTCGTCAGCGCCTTGAGACCCTTACGGGTGAGTAGCTGTGCTATATAAATTCCTAATTGATTGATTGAAGTGCCACTGCCAACTGCCAACTTCAAGATGGCCCCAAAGAAAGATGCTGCCAATAAAGTGGTGAGTGAGAAGAAGCTTCCCACCACTAGCGTGTCGGCCCAAACTTTTTTCAGGCAATGTGGTGTGCCTGCCGCACCAGCCTCTGGGGAGCAAACTGGAAGCAGCACTCCCTCATCAACGGCCTCACCCCAACGTAGGCCCAAGCCCATGTCTGGTATAGAGGCAGCCACTGCAATCATGGCAACACCGGCGAGCAGTGACGTTGAAGTGGGTTTGTCTCTTTAGCAAAGTAGTACCCAATCATTGCGGCAAACTCAGCTAAGTGGACAACAACTGCCACAGCTAGCAATAATAGATCTTCCCAAAGTAAGAGCAGGACAGGAAATTGAGCTTCCTGCTGAGCAAGTAGAACCCCCTTATTCAGAAGATACATTGGCTTCCAGATCTCCAGCAAGAAAAAGGAAGGGTACTCCATCATCTTCTCCAAACCCCCCTTCTGATTATCTGGATGTGAATTGGAACCTGCGTCAGTCTGAGACACGCCAGGAGAGGCAAGGGAAAAAGAAAGCTCCTGAAAGCCTTAGAGTTATGGAAGAAGAAAAGGAGGCTGATGAGACCAGTCATCATTATGGACTCTACCCCAGCACCAGAGGAGATCGACATTACCCACCCTCAACATGCTCTGAGGGATGTGACACTAATGCCACCCCCACCACCAGCTCCCATATTTGCAAGGCCCCTGCCACTTGCATCCACAACTACTGCAGTAGAAGTACGCACTGCAGAGAGGCAATCATGGACATGCCCACCTACCTGCACTTCTTCAGGCAGTGGCACCAGTGGCCCAATAAGAAAGTTTACCTCCCCAGTTTGGGACTTCTTTACAGTTATCAAGCAGGAGGATAACATGGCCATATGTTTCATTTGCCATGCAAGTGTTCAACGAGGTAAGCCTGGTACACACTATAGTACTGGAGGTCAAATGACCCATATGAAAAACATCACGCAATCTGCTGGGCGGTGCACCTTAAAAAAATTGCTGCAGGTAGTGTTGGTGAAGGTAATGAGAGTAGGTAATCTGCTCTGATCAAGGCGGAAGGTGAAGGTGATGAGGAAGAGGAGGGTGAAATCTTTGCGCAAAGCAGCTCTGTCCCCACTAGTATCGCCCACATCAGTAATTTCGAAATGGCACAAGACTCAGAGTCAGATGGAGACACCACCGCAGCAGCATACAGTGACTGCCACGAGACGCACAGTGAGTCTACCACCTTCTTTTCTCCAGAAGTCACCTATATCAGTGGCACCAGAAAAGAAAAAAGTCCAGGCTACTATTACTTCCATGTTTAGGCAAGGGTAGCAGTACGAACGCACCCACCCAATGGCACGTTTGTACAATGGGAAGCTGGCTAAAATGTTAGAGCTGGACCTCCTCCCTTTTTCTTTTGTGGAAGGAGTGGGTTTTCTAGAATTTGTGGTGGCCATTTGCCCAAAATGGAAGGTTCCCAGACGGACCTATTTTGCCAGAGTTGCTGTTCCAGGGCTCCATCACGATGTGCTGAAATTGGTTCAACAAGCTTTGTAGCAGAGTGCTGTTCACACTATCCACCTGATGTTAGACACGTGGACCAGTTGCCAAGCAACTGATTACATGTGTATTACTGCACACTGGATCTCTTTTGTGGGTTTAGAGAAATTATTTCTTCAGGTTTTGACGCTGATGAGATTTTTAATGGCGCTTGGAAGCATGCAACAGTAGCCATGTTCGCCATGGAGAAATCCCATACAGCTGCATACATCTTGAAAGACTTTGACAGCAAGGTGTTTGAATGGCTGTGACCCAGAGGGCTTAACATTGGATTTGTTGCCACGGACAATGGCAGTAATATAGTTAAGGCCATGGCAGAGGTGGCTATTTCAGGGTCCTGTGTTTGGTGCACTGCATCAACATCATTGTACAGGACTTTTTAAAAAGAGAAGACGGAGTCAGCAACTTACTGTCCACCTGCAGGAGAATCTGCCCTCATTTCAGTCATTCTTTAAAAGCCCAGAAGCAGTTGAGGATCACTCAGCGTAATAACAGAGTGCCAGTTAAAGACCCTCATACAAGAGGTGCTAACACGTTGGAACTCTACCTATTACATATTGCAACATCTGTTTGAGCAGTACAGACCGATCAATGATTATGTCATGCAAAGAGGGGATGCAACTGGGAAAATCATGGTCATTGAGATGGACAAATGGGGCCTAGTTAAATGCCTGATAGAGATGCTGCTTTCTTTTGAGATTTTCACACAGGAAGTCAGCAAGGAGGACAGTACGATGGGCCAAGCTATCCCATTATTGCATCTGCTACAGGACCAGCTAAAGAAGGTGTCTGAAATGTATGCAGGTGTAGATGAAAAGAAAGATGCACATGAGATGGTGGAGAGCTTAATCCTTTGCTTGGTTGATAATACAAGGCTGCACAGAGACATTGTGTCATCCAAACAGTACATTTGTGCCCAGATTCTTGATCCACGGTACAAACAATTACTGCCCACTTTCATTCCTATTTCAGGAGGGGATGTTTCACAATACAAGATGTGGATTGCTGAGCAAGCCAGTGACCTGGAAGAAGAATGACTGGAAATTAGAGGCCCACTCTCGGGCAGAAGTTCTGGGGTGCAGCCTTCAAATTCCATAGAGGGCAGTGCTGTTTACTCACAGCAACCAACACCAGCAACAGAAACACCGGCAACAACCACAACCACAGGAGCATCAGCCCTAACCTCTGCAGTGGCTTGGCCTCAAGTGCCAGGTCTTAAGTCCGTGCAGAGGTAAAAGTAAAAGAGGTTGAGTAAGTTGCAGCACCAATGACCATTCAGAGGATGGTCCAGGACTATCTGGATGACCCAACAGAGGTCTATCTGGGTCAAAACACATTAGTGTATTGGTATGGGAAGAGGCACCAATGGTCAGTGATCAGCAGGCTGGCAATAAAGAATCTGGCTTATCTGGTAGCCAGTGTGTCTGTTGAGCATGTGTTCAGTGCAGCTGGCACAGATGTCACAGTGAGGAGGACCAGTCTCTCGCCTCAAAACGTGGAGAGATTGACCATGATCAAAATCAACCAACACTTTATACCATCTAATTACACCATACCTCAAATAACACAGGAGGAGGAAGAGGGTGATTGGTCAGACTCAGGTCATAGTAGTTTGTAGATGACCAACTTCTGGGTGAACCACCTGAGTTTGAGGACGAACTCTACATCCCTGACTGAGTATGCCTTGGCCACCATAGAACTTTCTATTGCCGAACTGCTTTGCCAAAAAAAAAAATGGATCTAGCTACCGGAATATTATATATTTTGTTTGTTTGTGTCTGACTGACTTATGCAGCCCCATCGTTTTAGGCACATGTATGGCCTGAGTGAAGTTGGACCAGTGTGCAGTGAAGAAGCCTCCCCCCCATTCCCTTCAAGGATATTGGAGAGACAATACCTGCCTCCGACCCGTCCCATGCATACCCTTTTTTTCATCCCCTCGCAGGACTTCCCCAGAACATTTGATTTACAAGACTGCCCTATGTGTGTTGCGTGCATCAAAGAGGATCGAAAATTGTGTACCACCGTGCTTCAATTGGAACAGGTAACTACTGCACCAATGATATATGAGTGATTGTGAGTGATGATTCACGTGGTGGCAGACAGTGAGAAGGGTGATCAACTATAATTTGTAAGCTTGATTGTGATGATTTTTTTTGTAAAATCATTTTTATTTGCATTACTTATAGTGTACATTACAGAATTTATAATTGCTGCGGAGACAAACCTCATACCTTTTGTACATCATATCGTTGTTTAGGACCGAGCATTAGAACATGACCTGTACAACATTTCTTTAATCATTACCGCCGACTTGAGGAGGCGTGTGGGTATGATGTGTGTGTGTATGGGTGGGTGTCTATTGTATGTACTGTGAGCGGAGTGTAAGCTCCCAACGCTGGCCCAATGATTCTTTGTTTTCTAAGTTGTAGATAACGAGATGAACTCTTCGAACTGGGGAAATAGAACTGGGGTACACTATGTCGGAGTGGGTGCCGCGTGGTATGAGCCGGCGAGCAAATTCAGCGGAACCGGGTTGTGGACTGTGTGTGCGTTGGGGGGGAGACAGGGATACTGTTTCGGGGGTGGTGCCTGTGTTGTAGATCTTCGGCGGCGGCGAGCCCTGTCCCACTGGGTATCTACTCCGCTGGGGGACTGCAGTGGGTAGTCTCATGGTGCGCAGTTGCTGCGGGGGAGCGAATACTCTGTGACAATGGCTCCTCCTCAATTTCGTGCTTGAAGGAATGGAGTAGGATGGCCCAGGGCATGGATATGGGGTGTTTACGGATACCCTTAACCTCTTCAGTTCGGAGCACCTCTTCCTCTGCGGCGCCCCATTTGTTGACCGCCCCTGCCCAAGCCACTAGCGGGGGTCCCCCAGGCGCCCTCCAGTGGATTGCTATGCATCTTTTAGCCAAAAGGAGCGAAGCGTGTTTCCACTTACTGATTCTTACGGCGTTTATTTATACCTAGCGCACAGGCCACCCATGTGTGAATGTCCGCAAGCCCTGTGACTGTGAGAAGGGTGGCATGAATTCTGGTCCAGTAGGCATGGAGCGTTGGGCGGTCCCAGAACATGTGTAGAAAGGAATCATTTGGTTTGGGGCATCTGAGACACGTGAAGGACGAGTCCGGATAGTAGTGTTGGAGTTCCTCCAACACTACTTGGCGTGGTGTAAGATATGGAGTTGTATGTTTTTAAAGTGATAGTTGCGGGACACTTTTTTGGGAAACTCTAATGCGCGTTCCCACTCTTTGTCGTGGAGTGGTCGCTGGAACTCAGCCTCCCACTTCTCCCGAAGAGGTGCAAGGGTGATCGGGTGCAGTGCCCGCACCGCTTTGTATAGCCATGTGACCAGATGTCGCCCTGGTCCCATCTGCAGCAGTGTGTGTATCACTGGGTGTGTGGGGGGCTCCGTGTCTATTGTGTGCCACATCCTACGGCAGTCTTCCAGCAGTTGCCGATGCAGGAGGAATTGCCCCCTGGGGAGATCCATGTCGGCCGCAGTGATGCAAACGTCTGCAGTTGCACGTTTATGTATAAGGAGCCTACCTTCGTGACCGAGTGCTCAGTCCACTCTCGCAGCGCTCGCTCCGTGTAGTGTGTGCGACCCCTGGGGAACCCCACCAGCGGCAGGACGGGGGAATACATGGGTGCTTCGCGGTGCATTCTATGCACATGGGTTAGGCAAGCACGCGCCACTGTTACTTGGAGGGGACACTCCCGTATGGGTGCCACCCCTGGCAACAGCATGCGGAGTATGGTTGGGATCGGAATGAGCCCAGTAGCTGTGGTTGTTTCCCCCAATGCACGGCCTGCGGTCCATCTCGACACCCATTGAAGCTGGGCCACGAGGAAATATGTCTCAAAGGAAGGGGCCCCTAGTCCTCCCTGATCCATGGGTAGCTGCAGCTTAGCAAGGGCAATGCGCCTACGTCCTGAGCCCCAGATAAGGTGCCGAGTAGGGTGTCCAGCTCCCGGAAGAAGGAGCGTGGGGTAACCACTGGGAGGTTTGCGAAATAGTATAGTAATCTCGGAACTAATACCATCTTGGCAGCTGCGATTTTGCCGATGACAGCCAGGGGGAGATCCTTCCAGAAGTGCACGGAGGATCGGATACCAGCCATAACCCGACAATAATTCCCCTCATACAGATCCTGCGGCGTGTGGTATAAGCGGACGCCCAGGTACCTCACTGCTTGTGGGCTCCATGATATATCTACGCCGCCCAGACGCACCGGACAAGGGGGGAGATCGCTGGCGAGAGGGTAGACCGTTGACTTGGACTCAGTTCACTCTGAGTCCTGCCACCGCCTCGAATTCTCGCAGCGTGTGCAATATGGGGGTCAGATCCGACGCGACATCGCGGACGTAGATGAGCACATCGTCCGCGTACAGCGAGACGGTGTGAGTAGTGTCTGCAAGTGGGATGCCCCATCTCTCACCCTCTTTGCGGAGACGGATCGCCAACGGTGAAGAGCAGAGGAGAGAGCGGGCAGCCCTGGCATGTACCCCTGAGTATGGGAAACAACAGCGACATATGGGGCCCAAGTCTTACCCTAGATGTTGGCGAGGAGTATATGAGCTTGGTGTATGCGCGTAAACGGGGTCCCGCTCCCATCCGGCGTATGACCTGGAATAAGTAGGGCCACAGGAGAGTAACAAAGGCCTTCTCGAGGTCCAGGACCAGACACGCCGCACGAGGATAGCGGTTACGGATCTGGTCCTGAACGTGAAACAGGCGCCGTATGTTGGAGGAAGTATTTCTGCCAGGCACGAACCCACACTGATCTGGGTGGATCAGCTTTGGCAGAACTGTGGCGTACCTGTCCGCTAGTATCTTTCCATATATTTTATAGTCAGCCGGTAACAAGGCTATTGGCCGGTATGAGCCCTTGTGCTGTGGATCCCTGTCAGGTTTGAGGAGCGAGACTATAACCGACTTGCACATGGATTGTGGCAACCCACCCTCGTCCAAAGCTGCCTGGAACTGCTTTACTAGTTGGGGGACCAAGTGTGCCGCAAAGGTGCGAAAAAATTCCAGCGGGAGGCCATCTAACCCTGGGCCCTTATGTGAGAAGTTGGCCTGGTATATGCTGTCCACTAATTAAAGTGGGCACCTTGCACCAGTCTAAACGACCCTTATTGATGATGAGGTTAAAGACAACCTTTATTGAAAGCTATCCTAGTGGTAGCTATGGAGAGCAGCCTTCAGGCTAAGTCTCGAAGGAATGTAAAGCAGCTTGTTTTACCAGTATATAACCTCCTGAATGACCAAATGAAAGGAGAACCACACCAGGTGTATATAAAATATATATATTTATTACTAAACACTCTCTACTAACCTCTTTATGAGATTAGAGAACAAGACACACAATATTAAATCACTAGAACGACAGTAAATAGCACAATACACAGCGGGCTCCAGGGGGAGACCGAACCATATACTAAGAAAGTGGTATAAGAACCACGACTTGACTAGACACAGTGCCTAGAGCACGTAGAATCGCTGGGACCCCAAGGAACCACCCAAGGTAGTGACACAGGGGACCCACGGAGGAGGGGTGCAGTGTGGGAACACAGACGCGAGCTCTGTACAACTCTATGGGAAAGTCGCGGTTGGAAATTTAAAGATTAAGGACACTTAGGAGAGGACTTTAAGCAAACCCAGCTAAACATAGAAGGTTCTAAGGCCAGCACCCTTGAGAGTACCGAGGTACCCGTGTTACCTATCCCAGAGGAGCCGGGTGCATAGGGGTCAAGTGGTGTCGGAAACCCTCGTCGTTTTCAATGGCGTGATGCGAAAAAGTACTGCTGCCGTGGAGAAGAAAAGTGTCCGGTGTGATCCAAGCCTGGATCGGAGATGAGACGAACCTGAAAGCAGAGGGGACAAAGTCTGGGTCACTTCACGTGACCAGGAGCGGAGCAATCGAATGCCCACTGATGTCGGGTGCTTCAGGTGAGTAGAGGTGAAGCTTGACTCTGCAGCCAAGGGGACCAGGAGACGCCGACGACCACCACAGTCCGGATTCGAGCTGTCCCACAAAGGATGTTGAGTGCTGGGGGATCAGTGTCCAGATTGAACAGCAACAAGCCTTGGCAACTGCAACCCACGCGGTCAGAGGAAAGATGCTTCTGTGAGGACCAGCAAGGTCCTGAGGACTCCCCAAGCAATGGAGAGTCAGGGCACGTCTGGAGCAACCAGGAAAGCCCACTGAAAGTTAAAGTTGCCTTCACAGGGACCCACAGGCCAACGGATCAGGGATCGCAAAGGGACCTCGAGCTGAATCACCAAATACCAGCCCACGGAACACTCGTGGAGTGTAGGCCAGAAATCTTCAGTGGAATTACTGCTCGGGGTCAGGACTACAAGTAGCCCAAAGCACAGCTTCAGGGATTGCCGAAAAGCATATGATGCTGCAAATGTACACGGTGCCCAGGGGTACGGGTTTCACGGTCCCCATGAGGGATACGGGCCTCAGAATTGCTGAGTGTGCAGATCGACCTCAGAGACCTTGGGAACCCACCTCCTGTGTTGCAGAAATCTTCAGAGTCCTTCAGGAGCTTCGTAGATGCAAACCAGTCAGATGCGTTTAGGTGCCTGCTCAGCAGGGGAGTAACTCCTTTACTCCAAGGGGATTCTTCTGTCGTCCAACGAAGTGTAGATCGTCAAAAGTACTTGGTTTCTGTAGCAGAGTTTAGTCCAGGCAAATCTAAAGTCCTGTAGTCAGGGGTTCCTACTTTATACCCAAGGAAAGGGTGGGACAAACTCTGGGGACCCACCTATGGAGGGTCAGGACAGAGGGGTGGCTACACCCATGTCCTTTGTCCAGTTTTGCGCCAGAGCAGGAGCAAATGGCTCCTGCAACCGGTTTGAGCTGGACTATGCACAGGGACACCAAATGTGCCCCCAGTGCAGACATCAAAGCACTCTTAGAGTGCACCCACCCAGCCCCAATACACTAAAGCCTGTCTGGGAGGTGGTCACACCTCCCTGTGACAGGAAACCTATTGTCAAGCCTTCCCCTGCCGGAGTTTCGTCCAGCAGCAGGAGGGCAGACTCATGTCTGTGGCTGGCAGCATCCATTTTGTGATGCCAGGGTTCTGTGAAGCTGGTACCGGGTGTACCGGTGTTGTCATATTTCTCCCTCTATGAGGGTGGAATCATACCTCCCACACCAGTTACTGGTGTGGAGGTAGGATTCCAAAGTGTTTGACACCAAACACGACATGTTTCCATGCAGCCGTTTTAAAGTTAGCATTTACCGCGAGGTTATAATGCACTTAAGTATATATGGTTGGCTGCATCACAAACAACCCCGGAGAATAGGTTCCGAAGGCTGCAGAGGGGCTCTGCTCATGCATGGGCACCCTCTCACATAAAACCCAGCACCCTGCCTTCAGGATTGATAAGGCCTGCCATAGGGGTGACTGATAGGTTTATATGTGCAGTGATTAGGATAGATATAGTGAACCTATATCTAAGTAAGGGGTGCATGCACCACCTTACACAGGCTGCTGTAGCAGACCTGTTGTGTCATTTTAAATGGTCTCTAAGGGGTGGCATAATACATGCTGCAGCCCCTGGGAGGCCTCTGGGGTACCTATGCCCTGGGTACATAGTATACCTTATACTAGGGACTTATAAGGGTACCCCAGAATCCAATCTGGAGTGTACCTAAAGTACATGCAATCAATTTAGAGGAGAAAGCAGATAGACTGGGGTCCTAAATAGCAGGATCCCAGTCAGACTAAGTCGAAAACAGTGAAACATCAGCAAAAAGTGGGGGTAACTATAAGAAGCAGATCCTACTCTCCTACACCTTACATGTGGCCAATGCCTGTAGTGCCTGTATGACCTCAGTTGAGGTTATGGGCTCATCGAGGTCTTGTCTGTCGCTGCGCGCTATGCGGGGCAGGTGGTATCTGCGCAGAAACCGGGTGAGTCGCCCTGTGTCCACTGGGGCTGGGGCCGCGTAGAGCTGTGTGTAATGTCAGTGAAATGCGTCGAGGATGGCAGCCTGCGAGTGCACCAGAGTGCCCTGTTCAGTGCATATCGCTGTGATCGGCGGGAGAGTTGTGTTTTGCTTCACCAACCACGCCAAAAGCGCCTCTCGCCCTGTCCCCCTCCCTGTGCACCCGAGCCGCGTATGCCCTAAAATTATATCTGCGGAGGTCCGCTAGCGCCTCCGCGTTCGGGTTTTGGCATCCGCTACTTGGGCTGGTGTGGCCTCATTCCTGTCAGCTGCACGTTTAAGTGTAGCCAGTGCATGCTCTGTTTCTTGGATGCAGCGCTCAAGGGTTTTGCGGACACCTGTGATGTGTTGAATACATGCGCCTCTGATAACCTTAAATGCGTCCCATTCCGCTGCACGGGTGGTGGCGGTGCATGTGTTCTCACGGAAATAGTTTTGTATATGCTCCGCTTGTGTTTGTCGAAAGACCGGGTCTTCCAAACAGCCTTTGGGCAGACGCCATGTGGGGACCGGCGGCCTGGGTGGACACCACACACGAGAGTGATCGTATGGGCGTCATGATCTGAGATGACCCTGCCCAGGTAGTCAGTCTCCTGAATGGTGGGCAGAATGGAAGGGGAGCAGAGAAAGCAGTCCAATCGGACCTTGAGGTCATGCGGGATTGAGTGGAATGAGTATAGCCATGTATGCGGGTGTTTAGAGCGCCAGGCATCTGTCAGGGACCAGTGAGCCGCCCACGCTGCGAAGCGTTTAGCTTGCACTACAATTGGAGAGGCCGGGTATGTGAGCTGAGCGGGAGGGAGAGCGTGTCCCAGAATTTGCACTGATCTGTATTAGGTGCGTAAATGCTCCCTAAAACTACCGGTTGGCCATCCAGTAGGCCTTGCATAAGGACATAACGTCCCTCGGGATCGATTGTCCGAGACAATTCTTGGAAGGGGATCCCTGGACGCACCCAGATAAGGGTCCTCCGAGCATAGGCCGAATATGTGGTAGCGCAAAAAATGCCACGCCATCGCTTGCGCAGTTTTGCCAATTCCCCTGTGGTGTGGTGGGTCTCTTGTAACAGCGCAATCTGCGCGTGCTGGCGCTTTATGTAGGTGTATATTGAGTATCGCTTGCGTGCTGTGTGCATGCCTCGCACATTAAGCGTGAGGATAGTGATGGTACCTGGCTGTGCCATTGGGAATCGGGGGGTGTTGAGGAGAGGGGCGCAATGGAGCCCAGCCCCGAGGAGTGACCCGCCTTACCCCTCCCAAGCACCTACGTTGGCCCGGTGTAGCTGCAGCCCGCTGATGGTGCAGACATGTTGACACAGTGTAATGTGGTATGGAAACACGGGGAGGAATAACTGGGGTAGTGTAACAGCCCCAATGCTGGGGACCTATCGCTACAGGCGATACGTCCAAACTGACTCTCATATAAGAAGAGAGCGTGAACATAATGTGGGGGTGGCGCCACATGCCTGCGAGATGGTCCTCCGTAAGGGCATTTGTATGATCATTGTGCGCCAGCTGGCCTGTAGTAAAGATGTGTGAATGCTGTGCTGCTGGTGCATGAATACTCATACCGTGAGTTGTACCATAGTTCTGCAGGCCCGGAAACCCCGCTTACATGGTCTACTGAAGTCTAGTGCAAATCAAAGTATCAGTAGTCTGTGGTGTGACCAGGGGCGGAGTCACAGAGTCCACTCTAGATTGCGTATCCTCGCTGACGCCTTCGCCATCAGATGAGAAGAGGTGTGGGCCACGGTCTATGTCCGTTGCAGGGGAGGAGGGTCGGAGTTCCGCCGCAGCCTGCAGGGCTTTGCGACGTTCTCGTATGATTTGTTCCAGGTCGGGCGATCCCAAGGAGCGGGACAGCGCCGCTGTGTCCCCTGTTCTGTTTCGCTGCTGTGAGCGATGTCTTCTGGAGCGCGGTGTTTTCGGGCGCCGATCGTGTGTGGCCTTCGCGTTAGGGCGCTGTGTGCAATGTTGATCCGCCCAATCATGGGCCTCCTCTGCGACCGTGAAGAAGATGGTGGAACCTTCGTACATAATTTTGAGACGCGCCGGGAACAGCAAGGAATATTGTATGTTCTCTGCCCGCAGGCGGCGCTTCACCTCCAGGAACGACGATCTCTGTCATTGTACGGCCCGGGAGTAGTCTGGGAATAACATGATCTGTTTGTTCTCGACGCGGATGGGGCCAGACTGCCGGGCTGCTCTGAGTACCGCATCACGATAGTGTTGGAATTTGGCTAACATTGGTCGGGGCGCCAGGCGGGGGCCTACGTGCTGGGACCCGATGGGCTCTTTCAATGTAGAAGAATGTAGTATGGTCCGTACTCGGAGTAAAGGACTTAGTCCACGTTTCCATATACTGCACAGGTTTAGCGCCTTCAATGCCCTCCGGGAGCCCCAGCACGCGGAAGTTACAGTGCCTCGAGCGGCCCTCCAGGTCATCTATGCGCTCCTCCATGGTGGTCATACGGCCTAGGAGGGTTTGTATTGTCTCTTGATGGGCGTTTACAGAGGGCTGCACAGTGGCCAGCACTTTCTCCCCATCTGACACTTTGTCAGCCAGTTTGCGGTGGTCATCCCGGAGTAGGCTGATGTCGGTTGTCAGGGTACCCAGCCGTTCTTCCATGGACACCCTGGAATGTTCGATGGCCGCCAGTACTTTGTCCAGTTTGTCCGATAGGAATTGATCCGATGAGGCTGTACCTTCTTTAGATGATGATGATCCGGCACTCGTGGGGTTGTCTAGTGCGTTCCCCGGCGGCGCCGTGCTCGTCGTGGCCCTCTGTTTCCCCATTATGCTGGGTGTGGGAATGCGCAGTACTCGGGGCGTCTTTCGTGCTATTAGTGAGTGTAGCTGAACCGCCGATTGGTGTGGCATGCTGCCGACGGCCCAGGCGGTCTCCCGGGGGCTGCCGCCATCTGTGACAGGGAGATGCGTTGGAGGGGGGGGCGAGGAAGTGCCGCCAGCAGGGTGCAGCGAAGGCCTACTCAAACCACCTCAGTGACGATCTGCCAGTCCGCGGCGCAACCTTCCTCCTAGAGTGAAGAGGTGCATGTGGAGAGGGGGGAGCAGCGGCCAGGAGCTGGGCACACTGGTGACCCGCAAGCCGCACCCAACCTAGTCGGGCCGCTTCCGCGGAATCACCGGGCACACTCTTGGCGGCCGCCGCTAATGGCGGCCACGCTCACTGTGCTCGCGCTTACCTCCCACTATGGTGTCCACCGCGCGACAACTGCAAATTCTATGGGCACCCGCTGAGGGCCTCCAGGGGGAGTTTTCCTGGTCTGTACTGGGTGAGCAGAGTTTGTGGCTAGGGGCCGCACAGGTTCAGAAACTCAGTGTGCAGGTATGGACCGTGGCCAGAAACTGCACCGGGCAATGAGCCTGTCTCTGACCGGTGAAACGCAAACCTGAGCGCACGCTTGCCTCTGTGCGTCTCCAGGAGTCCGAGAGGGAGAGGGGGAATAGTAGGCCGGTAATGATCCAACTGCGACTCTCGATGAGCGTATATTCCCCGGTTATTGCAGGCTGTTGCTGACTTCAGACCGTTTTCCCTCAGTTTATCACCTTCCGTGAGGCCGAGTCCAAGGGCCCCTGCGCGTGCTCAGACAGCAACATGCCCCGGGGCTCCAGAGGCCGCCATTGTAGAGGTTGTCGCCATTTTAGAGTCCGGCACCATCCGGCGATTTCGTCGGTGATGGGTTGTCCTTCGGTCCGCCAGACCTCCGTATCTCAGGTGGTGTCTGCCCATGCAGATCTCGGTCGCGACCCCCCTTCACCATGCAGCAGCCAAGTGGGGAGAATCGGGTCAGGCAGCTTGGCTCAGCGCGATCTTCCTCCACACATGTACGACGCTGATAAATGCTGCACCATGTCTTTACATACGAGAGCACATCTCGCGGCATCCGAGCACCAGTACCAGGGCCGGCGACCGCTCTCGTGGTGTCTCTGCTCTGCGTGGCCCCAAAATCCTGGCAGAGGGAGGGGGGGCCCAGGGCGTTGGGCTCCTGTAGCGCTCCACTGTAATCAATCTCCACCCCGCCGTCGGCAGCCCCCAGTGGGTATACCGCATCGTCTGGGTCAGACTCTGGTCGTGGAACAGGACTCTTGGGCCCCGCTCGCTCTTCAGCAGGTTTCAATGGCCGCCATCTTAGGGTCAGGCCTGACCCACAATATTTGTTGTGCCCGTGTGGTCACTCGTTCGCGGAGGGGCCTTAATGTCAGTACACTGACCTCTTCACCGCTGCATGGTTCCTCCGTCCCCCGATCGACACCTCCGTGACCAGGTTCAGGCACGATCCCTTACTCCCAGACTCCGAGCCGTAGGGAAGGGTCCGGATGGTGCGCTCTACTCGGCGTGGCCCCTGCCTCCACCTGTACGCCGCTATCGGGTAAGTTGCTGGACATCAGGGCACATTCCCCACGTTCCGGAGACCAATGTTAGGGCCGGTGACCAGTCCCACAACTCAATTGTGCGGTGTCGAGCTCCAGTCAGCCGCCATTTTGTGCGCAGGATCGCCGCCGCCGTAATCCCTGATTCTGTGAGGATCACTGGGCAGAATACCGGAGAAGGTGTCCGGGGTGAAGTTACCTCGACATGAGACACCTGCCAGCTCGATTACACAGCTTTTGCAGCGCAGCGTGATAGGCGAGATTCATGCCCGGGTACGGAGCCTCAGCTCGGCACGTCCGCCATCATGGTTTGCTTAGCCATGATCCCAGTTTGATTGTGATGATTTGCAATGTTTTTGGCCTGATGGGTGATCATTTTTCTGAAGTTGATTGGCCCTTACCCTTTGACACTTAGTGTGATTTGCATCCCAAGTCCACTCCTTTGTTTTCTGGTTCACACTCTTCAAAGACCAGGCCAGTCCGTTTAGCTAACAAACACAAATCTGCACAAAAAATTACTCAATGCTTCTCTTCCTGTTCATCAACAGCAGTGCACTATAGGTCGATCTATCTCATTCGGGTCAGGAGTCGGAATGGTGTTGGAACGATTCATTACTCGGAGTCAGGAGGATGATGAAAGACTCAGGGTAGAAGTAACTCAACAACAGCCAGAAGAAAGAAGTTATCAACTTCAGGAAAACCAACATAATGATGACTCTAAGAGGCCTACTCAGCTCTGTTGCCTGGTGAGAGGTGGTTTGGGAAATGCAATGCTGCTTAGAGTGTGATTGCTCAAATTTGAATCTCCTCCATTATGTGGTTTTGTGGTTGGGTGGGGGACCTGTAAGTAACTGGAGACGTACAAGTGATGTCACATCATCACATTATGAGGAAGGCATTATGTACTATGGAGTAAAAGTTGTACTAAATTAATGGAGGCATGCTAGCCAGTGCGGCTACTTTGCTACTTTCTGCAGTCTGCAGCGTGGGCACCTGTAATGGGCAATAATCTTACTTTAATTCCAATAACCTTCTCTTTTCCAAGTGGCTTTCAAATTCTACCCTGACTCCAAAGAGGCAGATGAATAATAAATAAGATACTACGTCACACATATCACATATAAAATGCGGATATCCTGGCTGCCACAAGTAGATGGTGGGAAAAACGATTCACTGCACTACAGGGAAAGGAACAGGATATATAGATTCCATTTGACACATTTGTCACAGAGTATCAAATCTGCCAAACTTGAAATCAGGCACTTAGTCCCACTTTACTCTCTGGCCTCGCGCTCCACCACAAATTATTTCCAACAAATTCATTTTCTTGGCAGTAAGAAAAGGAAACTTAACTTACTCTTCTGCAGGGCAAGTTAGAGGGATTAGGCCGTGAAGGTAGAGCTTTTGCTATAGATTAGTGGTGTGTCCCTGATCATCATTATGAGCCTAAGCTTTCGCTTATTCAGTCCCTGTAGATGACGAAAGTCAAAACAGAACAATTTGAACAAGGGTAAATCTGTTATAGAAACCATGAAATATATTTATGAATCACTTCACATGGCCATAAAAGTCTGGCACATGCCAAGAATGGATTTTTCATTGTTTTGGTAGCCTGGGACAGACCTTAGAAAGTAAAGTACTAAGAAGTGACTGAGTGGGCGATAGGAAACACACCTTGTGTTCAGTTCGCAATGCATTTCAAACTTTGTAAATGCTGAATTAACTGAGCAGGCGCACATTGCACAGCCAAGTCATGATGCTGCACTTAGGTCATGGGTGGCGAAATGCCATGGACAGGGAGGGAGGTGATGAATGATGATGATAGCTTAACAAATACAGTGTCATTGGAGTAGACCAAAAATTAAAATACCCCCACTTTGAACCATAGCTTTGATAAAACCAAGTATTCAAAGTAGGTGAGCATGCCCCTCTCCAGGAAAGCTCCCTTGTTTCTTCATCCAAGTAATTATTAATTCATTCTTTCATTCTTCTATATTCACCCATTGATAGTCACCATGATCTAAGCTTTACTTTTCTCATCCAGTCTTTCACCAAAATTTCCAATCCATATATTCATCCATCCATTCAGTATCCACCCTTTCAACCATCTTTTCACCCATCCATCTATTTATCCAATACCCTTCCACGCATCCTTTTACCCACCCACACACCCTTTCACTCGTTTACCATTTCACCCATCCTTTCTTTTAACCTTTCATTCTTTCCCGTTTTCATCTACCCATCGGTTTTAGTGTTCATTATGTGAGCTTTTGCTGAGTAGGAGATAGAAGAGACCATAAGAACTGAACTACCGCTGTAGCTGATAAAGTGGGGGTTCACGAGTCACGTTTCTCACGACCTTGTAGTGATTATAATAGTAATTGTCAATAAGCAAGCAATGTGACTTGCTAACGCCAGTCCCTGCCGCCGTTTTGTCTCCCCCTCCAACCCCCTCTGCAGCAGAACTGGCCCCGGCAGTGGTGATCTGTGCAGCTAGAAAAAAACAGTACACATTTTTTAGATGCAAGATATGCCTCTCCTTATGTTTTTTTAATAAAAAAAATACAACCGAAATATATCACCATAGTTCGGTTAGCAGTATTTTCTATCAAAAATATCACTTTGGGCATTTTGTTGATTGACAATGTTAGAAAAGCTAGGAAGTCAAGCAACCAAAAACTTTTTGCAATGGAGGGGCAGAGCTATATATAGCCTATGATCACTCTGAGTCATTGAAACGCAATGAAGGGGTGGAATAATAGTCAATGAAGGAAATATGGTGTTGGTTGGCAAATGCAATGTGACCTCATACTTTTCAGCCATGCTGCACTGTCATGGAAACTGCTTTTATACTGTATAAATAAATTACATCACAACATTGGGGGGGCGTCCATGGCCACTCTCTTGTTAACTGTTAGAGCATGAACAATAAAAAGAAAGCCTTCTCAACAAACATGCGTGGTGAATAATACTAGCTTACTTGTGCCTGCAATCTTCACAGTTAACAGTAGAGTACCAAAACCTGTTACAGTACCACAACAAATATAGGGGAGAGGCAAAGCTTACATACAAACAGAAGAAAACTAGAGTCTAGTACAGATGGAGAAAGTCCGCTACAAAAAAAACATGAAATATGAAAAAAAGGATAATGCAGGGATAAGAAGAATTAAACAAAAATTGGATGGGGGAGTAGGAAAAAAAGGAGACACTTCAAAAAAATAAACAAGGCAAAATTAAAAGTAGTATAATAGTGCGCATAGGTAAAAGTTAGGGAAATAATAATAATAAATAATGAATATGTCACGTTAGTCCGCATGCATTTACAACGCATGCCATTACAACGCGGTCGTTACAACGACCGCGTTGTTACATCGCATACCTTTACAACGCAAGTCGGAACAACGACTTGCTGTAGGGGGCGCTAGATGTTGGAATAGTATAATTTACTATTCCAACTCCAGTCTGTGCAACAGTAGGGAAGGTGTTGGATTTTAAATCCAACAACTTCTGCCCCCTAACGCAAATCGTTGTTCTGACTTGCGTTGTAAAGGTATGCGATGTAACAACGTGGTCGTTGTAACGACAGCGTTGTAATGGCATGCGTTGTCTCGCATGCGTGGTAAACGCTGTTTACCATAAATAATAGGACCTACTGGGATGAGCAGAACCTTCGGCAGCGGCGCTGGTGGTCGGCACCTCCTCACCTGCTCCCAGACCCGCCTCCGAGCTGTCCCTCTTCTTCTTGCCCTTGGATATTGATGTAAGAAATAAAGAAGATCAAAAAAATGGTACAGTTAATCTCCCCAAAAATATTTTGACTGGCAAATGCAGTAACATTGTACTTTTCTGACCAGATCGCTTATAGAACTTGTATCGACTGTCAAGTTGGCCATACTAATCCTAAGATCCCTATTCCAAATTTCCTTAACAAAAACTACATTTGGAACTAATGCATTGCAATGAATGATCTTTGATTCAATTCTCATTTCTCAACCCCCTTGATGGATCAACTCAGTCTCCCTTTTTTGCAATGCACAGATGCCTACTACACATCACTGTAAGATTGCTTGGGACTGTACGAACACATAAAGAAAGTCACAGATAACGCTAACTCACTGACACTAATTCACTCTCTTGGTGTCAGAAGGACAGAGGAGTCTGCAATGGCTTCTTAAATAATCAGCCAAAGCGAGTGCCAACGACTATGATTTGGTAGCGCCGAGTACCTGGCTAGCTCAAACTGGATCACATAATATTCTTAACTTAAACTTAACTTACCTCTGTGTGTGAGCAGCATGCTATTCGGAAAAAACAAATATTAGCATTGTAGAACACAAATACAACAAATAATTACTCACTAAGCCCCGCAATCTCCACGTCTAGCAGGTTGAGCAGGTCCTGCTCGCTGTTGATGATATCTGCCCAGCGGTGCATCAGCTGCTGTTGGGTGCGCTGGATGTGGGTGGTGTGGCACACACACCAGCACACCCTCCCTAAACACAGCCGACGCTACCTCACAAGGTTAACCGCTACCAGGGCTGCCGCCTGCTGTCAGCATGGAGGGGAGGTGGCGATGCACAAAAAAAACCAGTACTGCTACCTCCGTATCACCAAATTTAGCGCAGGCTGCACCCTTGGTGGTGCCAACAACCGCAAGGGGTGCACCTAGTCGTACTGGGGCAGGGCGCCGTCGCTTCCCTGTTCGCCCTGCTCTGCCATGGCGCTGGGTGGGAAGGAAAAAGAAAGGAGAAGGAAAGAAGAAAGGAAGGAAGAACTAAGGAAATAAAGGGAAAACTTTTAAAAAGTACAAAAAAGTAAAATACATAAACACAAAGACATACACTGATACAATAAATAAAAATGAGGGTTGGATGAGTTAGATAGGGGGAGGATTGAAAAGATTAAAGATAGAATGAAAACTAAGGCCTAGCACCCTGCACAGAACAGAAAGCAAAATGACCGTGCCCTTGTGAACCACGTGGTGCCATTCGCACACAGTTGCCGGCGTGAGAACACACTTTGCGCTGTGTAAAATGTAAAAATTTCACGTGATCGGGTGCGTCCAGCAGCTTTGCCTGCTCGTGGAACTCTTTAAGCAAAGCAGAGTTTTAGCAGCACTTCGCGGAACTCCGAATAGTGTGTCTCAGCGAGCTCTGCCAGGGCCTACTATACAACACTCTGACACTCCACGCCACTCTATGACACTTCACGACAGTCTACATCCCTCTACTCTATGCCACTCAACTCCACTATATGTCACTCTATGAACACTTTACTCCACTCGTCCATTCTACACTATGCCACGCCACTCCACTCTATGCCACCCTTCCATACTCCATTCTATGCCACCCCACTGTATGCCACTCTGTCACTTTATGCCCCTCTACTTCACTCCATGCTACTCCACTCTACGACACTTTACACCACTCCACTCTACTCTATACCACTCCACTCTATGCCACTCCACTCTAAAATCTCTATGCCACTCCACTCTGACACTCCATGACCCTCTATGCCACTCCACTCTACTACACTCTATGCCACTTTACTCCACTCTAAGACACTTCACACTACACCACTCCACTCTGACACTTTACTATACTCTACGCTACAGCATTCCACCCTTCTCCACTCCACAGCATTTCACTTTACTTCACCCTGCAACACTTTACTCCCTGACACTGTACACCACTCTATGCCACATTACTCTAGGCCACTCTTCTTCACTCCACGCAAATCCACTCTATGACATTCCACTCTATGACACACCACCCTATGCCACTCTACGCCACTCCACTCTATGACGCTTTACTCCACTCTTCGCTATGCCACTCCACTCCGCTCCATGACACTTTACTCCACTCTACGCCCCTCGTCACCTCCACTCTATGCCCCACCACTCTACAACCCTCCCCTCTACGCCACTCAATGACACTGTAAGCCCCTCTACCCCACTTTATGACCCTCCATTGTATGACCCTCCACTCTGCGCCACTATGCAACACTCCATGCTGCTCTACGCCCTCCACACCACTCTGCTCTATGCCACTTAACTCCACTATACGCCACTCTACCACACTTCACAACACTCTATGCTTCTCTATTTTATTCCACTCTACGCCATTCTATGCTATGCCACTCCACACCACCCTACTCTACACCACCCTACTCTACTCCACTCCACTCTGTCACTTCACTCTACGCCACTCTACTCCACTCCTGACCCTCTACGATCCTCCACTCTATGACCCTCCACTCTAAGACACTGCATTCACTCTACGACATGCCACTTCGCTCTAGAAACACTCTACTTTATGACACTCTACTGTACGACACTCCACTCTGTCACTCCACTCTATGCCACTCCACTCCACACCACACCACTTCACTCTACGACACTCTACTCCACTGTATGCGACTCCACTCTACTCCATTCTACACCCCTCCACTCCACGACACTCTAGTCCACTCTATGCAACTCCCTCTACGCCACTCCACTCTACTTTACGATACACCACTACACTCTACGCCACACTATGCCACCACACCTTACGACACTCTATAGGCCATATGTACGAAGACTTTTTGCATTTTCTAACGGTGTGATTTGCAATTTCAGGCCGTTAGGAAATGCAAAATGCCATTTTGGAATGCTCTAAAAGCATTTTCAGTGGTGCAAAATGCAATTTCTATCCAGTAGAAATCACATTTTGGAAATCGCTAAATAGGAAATCACAAATAGGGATTTCCAAATAACGAATCGCTAACACCATGAACAAAGGATTTCCTAATTGCGAATAGTCTCAAAATGGCCATTTATGGAATGCAATTACCATCAATCTGTATCAGGTGGTAATCAGGTGCAAACTATAAAAAGGCACTCAGAATGCATCTGGCTCTTTCAGAATGGCAGCTCTGTATGTCTTGGCAAGGAGGGTGAAGATTTTGGCTGGCAGGCAGGGAAGGAGGAGGAGTCAGTAGAGGATAATTAGGGTGAGGGTCATCCTGTTTGAACAGACAGAAGAGGAGATATATGAGAAGTATAGACTGAGTAGTGAGATAATCCTGGAATTAATTGCTGAGTTACAACCTCAGCTTCAGACCCCAACACTTAGAATCAATGTAATCCCACCACATTTACAGGTATTGTGTTGTCTAGACCTTCTAGCTTCTGGCAGTTAGCAGGGGGTCATAGTAGTGGCAGGGTCTGCACCACATCGCCACAGAGCCCCAATTCGATTCAGATGAGGAATTACCATCACTACAGGTGCAGCAGGATGGAACACATGCAGCAGAGGGTCGTGCACGATGTACAGAGGTCACCAACAACTATTTTTGGGGTAAGAATTATTACAACATCTAAGAAAAATACATAACACATGATGGTAATGCATGCTGCATAACTGAAAGATCACCTTTTATTCAGACTGTGACAATAATGTTTCTCTCCTAAATCAACTGTATCCATTGCAGATGTAACATTGATTCAACAAAGCAATAAAGTATGTAATAACAAACAAAACAAAGTAGATTCATGACTCTGAGTGTTCGGTGGATTCACTTTTTCCGGCCTCTGGGGTTGGTTCCCTTCTCACCAACATTGGCCTGTGGAACAGGGGACATGTCAGATCCAGAAGTGTTTCGGCATGTACACCTGGTACAGCATCCCTCTTGTATAGATGTGGCACTGATGCTAGAGCTGTCTTCACTCTCAGGTGGCAGCAGAATGTTCGGGACAAACAGGTTGTGTGTCTGTATGTTTTCAAGGCTGTGGTCACTTGTACTAGCCCACATGCAACATCCTGATAGCAGTGCCCCAAGTCATTTTGTATGTTGACAATTCTCCTTGCAACAGTGGTTGTGGCTACTGTCAATCGATTAATTGAATGAGTGAAGACATCAAAGCATGCCATGTACTACCTGTGCCTGTGTCTTTGCAGACGTTGCTCCTTCTTCATGGCAGCAATCCAATGTCTTGCCATTTCTGCAATTGCTGCATTGACCTTGACATGCTTTGCAGATGCCTATTAACAGTCTTAATTTGTTTGGTTTACAGGCGCTGTACTGAGATGATGGATTTTTTCCCGGCCACCAAATAAGGGAGATCTGTCTGCCATGTCGTCTGACACATTGTCATTGTGGACTGTCGCTGGTTGGACTCTACAGTGTGTGTGTGTCCTGCCCACAGATGTAGTTGTGTCCTTGCTTTGGGGATGTCCCTCATCACCGCCCACAAAGTCTGGTAGTGGTGCAACGGTTGCTCTCCTAGTACTTGGAGTTGGAGTAATGGGCATAGGAGTTGCCATTGTGCTGTCCTTCTTTTCCACATGCGTGTCAGTAGCTTCTTCAGCTTCAATTGCTTCTGACACATCCTGGGTGTGATCTGTGGAAATGCATGTATATAGTTAGTGTAAATAAATGGCAAATGTTTGTTCACCATATTGTTGCAACTGTGCTTCATGTGTTTGTGACATGTTTATTATGTACAGATATGTGCAATGGAGTCATCAGCACAAAGTACAGCATGCAACTTTGATGTACTATTACTCCCATGATGCATGCCAAGGTACAGCAAGCATCAAAGTGGAGCTTTGTTTGCTGTGATGTTTTACTTGAGGAATTACAAACATTATGTTATGTTACGTAAGTAAAGGGGAGTTGACTTTCCCTAGCAGGTGCCTGCAGGATTGGAGGTGTCAATGTCTGACACTCCCAACACACTTTCTGGTTCCATTGCCCCCTCGATTAGTGATTCCATAGGAGTGGGAAAGGGGTGTTTGGAGAGTCCACCACCTGTGCCAGAACCCTCAGCCATCCTGCTGGCCACCTTCTCCTTTTTGCAGGATCTCAAGTCATACCAGCGTTTTCTGATCTCTGGTATTGTCTTCTGGGGGACAGCAATGGAGTTCACCTTCTCCAAGAAGCTGTTCCATATCTTAGTCTTCTGGCTCTCAGGATCAGTAAATGAAACCCTACCAAATAGCTGGTCAATATGTGTCACACATTCTTCGGTTAGCACCTCTAACTCCCTTATGAGAATTTCACCTTGCGCTTCCTGCTGCCTGCATCCTTGTCCCCATCTTCCTTGGAAATCGTGTTGTTCAAAAATAGGTATTCCACTGCCAGTGGTGAGACAGGTGCACTCCTTCCTTCCAGCACCTTCCTAGGCTTTTGGGTTGTGGCCACACTCTGTATTTCTTAACTTCCTGGTCTGACATCATCATTCTGCATCCAGAATGTGACTTTTCTTAATTTGCGATTTCCTACTAGGATATCGCAATTTTGCAATTTCCTAAATTGCGATTGCGAATTGTAAGAAATCGCTATTAGTAGAATCCACTGTTACATATGTCTCATTTTGCAATTCCCTCATAGCAATTTCTACAATTTAGCTATTTGGAAATCGCAAAGCCTTACTTTTGTACATATGGTCCATAGCCACTCAACTCTACAACATTCTATGCCACTATTTGTCCCTCCACGCTATGCCCCTCCACTCTACAGCACTCTACACTACTCCATTTTACACCACTTCAGTCCACAGCACTCCACTCTATGACAATTCTCTCCACTCTATGCCACTCCACAACCGTCCACTCCACTCCACTCTACGACACTCCACAACCCTCCACTTTACGCCACTTCACAACCCACCCTTCCACTCTATGTCACTCCAAGGTAGTCTAAACCACTCCACTCTACAACACTCTACTCCACTCTACGACACTCCACTCCACTGCAATGCACTCTTCTCTACGCCACTGACTTTCAGCCATGTGGAACAGCAGCCACGCTGGTGTACAACATGGGTAAAACACATTGGCAAAGCCAATAGCTCTTGTATAGGCGAGAACTATTGGCTTTGCCAGTGCTTGTTCTATTCAGTTACAACCATGGCCATGTCAGCCCTGCCAAGTATCACTCATCAGGGGTTAGTCTAACACAAAGAGATGACTGTTACACAATAAACGTAAACATTTTGGCACACGTTCGAGAGCAGCTGCACTGTATCACTTTCACACACATGCTGGCCCACCTGAATCAATCATTAATAATCAGTGCTTAATGTCAGGAAGTATTTTGGTAGCATTTTTTTCAGCTCGTGTTGCCGAAGATTTCAAGCCCCGGGTCATGGAGAGGTCAAGTTGTCAGGGTGACGCTGAGCCCTTACAGCTGAGGCTGTCGGACGCCGCCACACTGTGATTTGCACTATGTAGTGAGCCACCCGGCCACTGCAATACAACGTTGCCACCCGCAACTCCCAGGACCGGGCTCGGGCCGGGGAGTATAAATAAAGGACGACGTCAGCGCACGTGGCTGACGCCGTGAACCCGATCTAAGGTGTGGTTGCCCCTTATTGCCGGCGCATGCAGTAACTAGGCCCCGCACCCCTCTATGCCACTAGTAGTCGGCTGTAGCCCCCAAGCCGCATGCCCCTAGGTCAAGGACCCCGATACCCACACTATCACACTGGCGACGAGGATGGAGAAGGAACCACGCGTGTCGCTCCGCGCTTGCTGCCCGCGGTGAATGCCGGTGGCGGCGCGTGAGGTGAAGAGCGTGACGGCGAGAGGGTGGTGTGTCGATCGCCGCCTGCCGTGGTGCGGTAAGAGGAGTGCCAGATAGGGGGCGAAGAGCATTGCGGGGGAGGTGCGAAGGCGGTGGTCGAGCCACCCGTGATAGGCGCGCCGAGTGTGGGCCCCGCATCTACTGCAACAGGGAGAGTACGGGTGTGCGCTGGAAAGGGCGCGGCCTGTCGACACGACGAGGAGCGTGAAGCGCTCGCGGCAGCAGGACGGACCTGCGAGTGAGGCAGGAGTGACACAGCTGTGTGGAAGGCCCCAAGGAGGCCGGGAGAGCGACGCTGCAACCCCAGAAGGGGTGCCCCATCAGACACAGGCCGTGGGGTGAAGGGCTGAGTGCCCCGTCTGAAGGTGCACACAGTGCACACAGGGAGCTGTGCGTGTGCGAAGCAGCGGAAGGCCCGCCCCCAGGATGACTACGCCCGCGGTTGCGGCGGAGGGGCTGTGCCCCAGGACGCAGGGGCGGTTGGGCACCGGCCGGGGAGGATGGCTGTTAAGGCCCTCCCAGAATTCAGTCAACTGGCTGATCCGGCGACGGCGGCGCCACGGTGGCGCAAATGGTTGGGGCAGTTGGACAACTACTTTGTGGCTACTAGGGAAACTGATAACGCAGTTAAGAGGTCGACGATGCTCCTGATGGGAGGGGATGAACTGTATGACCTCTTCCAGGACCTGCCCGACACAGGAGATGGCAGTGACTATGAGAAGGCGGTGAGAGCCCTGAATAGACATTTTGATCCACAAGTTAACCCGGATTTCGAACATTTCAAATTGCGCCAGGCCAAGCAGAGGGAGGATGAATCTGTGGACATGTTTTTCGCGCGCCTGCGTAAACTGGCGAGCACGTGCTCAGGGATTGATCGCCAATTTGAAACAAGGGCACAACTCATCGTGGGGTGCAAGTCACTCGAGTTACGGAAGCTCATATTACGGCAGCCAGGGATCTCACTGGATGACATTTTAGTCCTGGGACGGTCGCATGAACTGGCAGATGTCCGCGCAGGGGCCATGGAGGAGGCACTGGCCAGAAAGTCAGGGACAGTTCGACCCACATACCCGATTCCAATCAAGGAGGAACGGGTGGACGCTATCCGGAAGTCGTATGCCCGAGGGGATACTCGGCGCCCGGGCGGGAGACCGCCCGAATGGCAAGGGGTGCAAGAATTGCGGGCTGGCTATGCACTCCCAGAGGGATGCCCGGCGCAAGGAAGACAGTGCCTGAAATGCAACAGGTATGGCCACTTCGCGAAAGTATGCCGAGGGGGGGCAACCTTGGAAGTGACGCGGACGAGAGGGACACGAGGTCAGAGGCATGCCAGGAATGTCCAGGAAGTGGAAGACCTCGATAGCCGGTGTCAAAAGCTGGCGGTGGCGGAGGATGAAGAGGATGATAACGTGTTCGTGATATCTAATGTGAGAGGGGTAAACACCACGAGGAGGCCGCCACCAATGTGCCAGGTCTGGATTGGCAGTAACTGCGTAAGGACACTAATTGACACAGGGGCGTCAGTGAACATTCTTGACGCAGCGCAGTACGGCGAATTAAGACCCCGACCAAGGTTGATAGCGACGACCGCGAAGATCCTCACATATGGAGGACACACACCCATTCGTTTGCAAGGCGTCATAGACGCGGAGGTCAAGCACAAAGAGAGAACAACATGTGCCAGGTTCTATGTTACGTGCGACAGGGCTGGGTCTCTGCTGAGTGGCCACACGGCGGAAGATTTAGGATTGATAATGTTTGCCAGACATATCCACCAGTCGCAAGCCGAAACGGTGTTAAGTGAATTCCCGGAGCTGTTCAGAGGGCTGGGGCGTTTGAAAGGGGTAGAAGTTCAACTACACATTGACGACACTGTCAAGCCAATAGCACTCAGACATCGGAGGGTGCCTTTCCACTTGCGGCCGCTGGTGGAAGAGGAATTAGAGCGGCTAGAGAGAGAGGGGTGATTGAAAAGTGTCAGGACCCACCCCGTGGGTGTCCCCGTTGGTAATTGCGCCCAAGCCCAAACAGCCGGGAGCCATCAGGCTGTGTGTGGACATGCGGCTGCCCAACAAAGCAATACGGAGGGAGAGGCACATAACACCAACCATTGATGAGATTGTGGCGGACATTAACGGAGCACAGTGGTTCTCCAAAGTGGACCTCAATTCTGGATACCATCAGCTGGTGCTGGCCGAGAAGAGTCGGTACATCACGACCTTCTCAACACACGTAGGCCTGCGACGTTTCAAGCGCCTGAGTTTTGGAGTGTCCTCAGCGGCGGAAGTTTTTCAGGATGCCGTGAGGGAGGCGTTGTCAGGATTAGTGGGGGTACTCAATGTCAGTGACGACATACTGATATTCTCCAAGTCGTTGGAAGAACACCACGTGCGACTGCGAGCCACACTAAAGAGATTAGTGGAGCAGGGCCTAACATTACACCGAGCCAAATGTGATTTCTACGCCAAGGTAGTGGAATTCTTCGGCTACAGGTTCTCTGCCCGAGGATTGCAGGTGGATCCGGGGAAGGTGGAAGCCATTCGAACGGCAGCGATCCCGCAAACTCAGTCCAAAGTCAGAAGCTTTCTGGGCATGGCTACCTATTGTGGCCGGTTTATTCCGCATTTGGCGACGCTATCGGAACCCCTCCGAAGGCTGACAAAGAAAGAATCGCCTTGGAGGTGGACGGATGAAGAAGCACGAGCATTCGACGACATCAAGAAGGCATTGGTGACAGGGGCCACCGTTGCATACTTTCAGCCGGGAGCATCCACGGAACTCATTGTGGACGCTAGCCCCGTTGGGTTGGGCGCAGTATTGCTCCAGAAGAATGGGCAGGGGGACTGGGTTCCCATTGCCTATGCCAGCCGGGCGCTCACCGCAGTGGAGACAAGATACGCCCAAATCGAGAGGGAGGCGCTGGCTATTCGGTGGGCGTGCCAACATTTCGATATCTACCTCTGTGGGCACACGTTCACTGTGGTAACTGATCACAAGCCATTGGTCCCAATATTTTCGGGCACAGCAAGGAATGGGCCGCCTCGGATTGAACGCTGGGCTGTCCAAATTCAGCATTACCGGTTTGGCGTGGAGTATCGCCCTGGGGTCAATAATCCCGCAGACTATCTGTCACGACATCCCCTGGCTCAAGGTACTGGGAGCAAGGGAGAGGTGGACGAAGGTACCGAGTCGTTCATACGATTAATCGTGGAGGAGGCGTGCCCGCAGGCAGTGACCATCGAAGAGCTCATTGAGGCAACAGGACAGGACCGGTGCCTACAGGTGGTGAAAAGAACTCTGCGAGACCACCGGTGGAAATGGTTCTTACAAGGGGCGGAACGCCCAGCCGATGACGATAAGGAATACTGGGAGAGTATTTGGAGGTGTCGGGAGGAGCTCAGCGAGTCCGGACAAGGGCTCATCCTGAGAGGCACTCGTCTGGTAATCCCGGCACGTCTCAGGGGAAGAATCGTAGAGCTGGCGCACCAGGGACACCAGGGTGTCGAGAAAACAAAGGCCAGGCTGAGAGCGAAGGTGTGGTTCCCGGGAATGGACCAGATGGTCGTGGAGAAGGTGCGAGGATGCCATGCATGTTTGATCACGGGATCCGATCCACCTGTCACCCCGGTGATCACTGAAGGGCCCAGCAAGGTGCCGTGGGGCAATGTGAGCCTGGATTTTGGGAGTTTTCCCGAGGGACGGCATACCGTGGTCCTGGTTGACAGTCACTCCAAGTTTCCTGTCGTGGAGGTGGTACCGTCTACATCTTTCGAGTGTGTGCAGCCAGTGTTGGAGAAGGTTTTCGCCCTGCTAGGAATGCCCGAGGAAATAAGAACCGACAATGGGCCACCGTTTCAGGGGCAGGAATTCAAGGAATTTCTGGAGCATTATGGCATTCGACATCGCAGAGTGACTCCACAGTGGCCGCAGGCCAACGGGGATGTGGAGCGGTTCATGAGGACTCTGAATAAGACCATCAGAATTGGAGTGGACCAAGGGGAGCATCTAGAGAATTGCCTACACCGTTTCCTAAGGGCCTATCGTAACACCCCTCATTGCACCACGAAGTGTGCCCCCAGTGAAGTACTCATGAACAGAGTGGTGAGAGACAGTATTCCCGTCAGTGAGCTGGAAGTGCCAACAACCATGGATGTGGCGGGCACCCAGAGTCGGCGACAGCATAACAATGACCGGGCGAGTCGGAAGCGAAGAGCACAACCTGGGAACATTCAGGAAGGTGATTATGTGGTGATCAAAGACCGGCATCCAGGCTCAAAGTTCCGGACCCCTTTTGAAAGAGACTTGTGGAAGGTGGTGCAAATCAAGGGGTCCATGATCACAGCGAGGAGGGGACTCAACAGGTAGCACGCAACGTGTCGTGGTTCAAAAAGCGAGGGTCCCTGAACAAGGCCCCAGAAACCAAGAGGTGGAGGACTGGCCGGAAGAGGAGGTCGAGTTGGAGGGGGAACATCCGCTATCCCCAGAGATGGACGGGCCGGTTGGAAGCGGAGGAGCAACGAGGGAGGAGATCCCAGAGAGCCGGGCGACAGGCACCGTTGTGCCCACCAACACGGAGGACAGGGGGGAAAGCGAGGGTCGTGGCAGTCAACATTATGGATTGCGAGGGAACCCCCGACCCAGTACCAAATTGAGAGACTTTCTATGCTGAGGACGTTGGCGAGATGACCGAGCTGGAAAGGCCCGACAACCAGAGTTATTGTGCATCACTTTGTGTTTGTGGTTCTTGTTGCACCAATGTTTTGTGTTTTGTTTTCCGTGGGTTAGATGGGATGTAGTGAGCCACCCGGCCACTGCAATACAACGTTGCCACCCGCAACTCCCCGGACCGGGCTCGGGCCGGGGAGTATAAATAAAGGACGACGTCAGCGCACGTGGCTGACGCCGTGAACCCGATCTAAGGTGTGGTTGCCCCTTATTGCCGGCGCATGCAGTAACTAGGCCCCGCACCCCTCTATGCCACTAGTAGTCGGCTGTAGCCCCCAAGCCGCATGCCCCTAGGTCAAGGACCCCGATACCCACACTATCACACACTATAGCGCCATGAAGTTGGTCTCTGATTGGCACTGCACGGCTAGGCCCTGCAAATGACCCTGCCATGGGTCTTGTGGTGTCCTCACAGCCCAGTACTCGAAAGCGGGAAGCAATTGGAAAGACTTTATTTACAGCGACGGCCAAGCAAGTTACACACTTTTTAAAGTCCACTCTGGAATAAATCAAACATTACATCTGTCCCGGCAGCATCGGCTCAGGGCAGGGGCCTGCAGCTTGCTCTGAGCTCCTCCAGCCGGGACAGATGTGATGTCTGCTTGTTTCAGCCATGGGGCAGCGGCCTCCGTCTAACACTCTTGTGATCCGAAGGAACCTGTGAAATATATAACCCTGCTCTTGCCGCCCATCCTAGCTGACAACCTGAAAACATCATTGCCCAGAACAAAAGAAGAGACAGGACGAGAGAGGGAAGGAGAGAGACTCAAAGGTAGGGGAGAGGAATGGGAGTGTTTCAGATAGAGACGAAAAGAGTGGGAGAGAGAATATGGCAAAAGAGGAAGGAGAGATGGCAGGGAGGGTAGATGGGCAAGAAGATAGAAGAAAGCACAGGTGCCTGGCTATCCAAAGTACGTTAGGAGCTACAAGGGCCACAGGGGCTCACTGAACCTAAATTATGGCGTGTTTCTGCCCTTCCAGCCATTCCTTTACTTGCCCCGGGGCTAAGGCAGCCTTGCTAAGCCACTGATGAAGAGAGACGAAGGGAGGGGATGATGAGTGAGGAAATAGGGGAAGATGAGGATGATGGAGCTTTTTATATTAAATGTTTTACATAAACATGACGTTACTGCATAATCACACTAATGCTATTTGTCTAGGGAAATTATGTTTATGTACGTACGTTTAGACTGAAAATAGTTGAGGTAGGCCTGAATTTCAAAATGTTTGATCATCTGAAGAAATATTTTAATGAATAGGGCAGGAGACACCTGCAGAGGAATCCATGTATTTCATCTAGTTACAGATGGTGTAAGTTTGATAGATGCTGAGGGAAGCGTGTCAGTGAGAAAACCTTGAGAAACCTGTTTTTTTTTTCTTCCAGAGTTTTATATAGCGCAAACTTGACCCAAAGGTATTGGGTATCAGAGCGCTTTACATGAGCACCAGTTACATTACACAAAGACACATTCATTTTTGTTAGGTACGTGGAGATTCGGTGGTTTGCCCAGAATCACAGGATGTTGAGGGTCACTGCCCAGACTCGAAACCTGTTCCCCAGATTTGAGTTTGCCCGCCTTAGCCCGTCGGGCCACATCCTCTCCCCAATATGTAATTGTATCATCTTGCTTTAACCTGGTTGGCCAGTCCTATAAGAACAGTGTGTAGGTGTGCAAAATGTTAGAGTTGTGTTTTTAATATAGTGCAGAGCTGAACTGAGCTTTGAGACAGCATGAGACTTTAGAGTGCTCTCAGAGAGAGGGCTGACATTCCTTTGTCCTTTCATTTGAGATGACCCCATGCAGGATCATCCTTTGAATTATATAACTATGATACCAATTGGTTTACATATAATTTGAAGCATACACATTCTGATTTTAATTTGCTGTTAATCTGTTTTTTGTTTGCTGTAAACTATTCACTTTTAATAAACCTTCATGGTTTGAAACTGAAGGTAAACATCCTTTACAACTCATGCGTTACAACGCATGCCATTACCCCGCAAAAGCATTTACAACGCAGGGCTTTACACCGCAAACCATTACAACGCATTCCCCAAAGTAACGCCCCGGTGGAGTTAGAATAGTAAATTGTGTTGTAATGTGGAATGCGTTGTAATGGATTGTGTTGTAAAGCCCTGCGTTGTAAAAGATTTTGTGTAGTAAAAAATGCGGGGTAATGGCATGCGTTGTAAAGGTGTATGGGGTAAAGTGTCCTATTCGAAACTGAATATACGTTTTCCCTTATTGAGGAGCCTAATGTGCTTCTTATATTATAAAATGTATGTATTTGATTTGCTGACCAAGCTCAGGTGTGAAACCCGATCCATCCGATAGTGCTTTATGGTCCCTGAAATTGGCACATAATGAAGCGCTAACAAGGGTTTCTGGAGGAAGAGAGAGTGATTGAAAAAGAAACGGGAAAATAGAGAAGGACAAACAGGGTGAGCAGGAGAGGGAATATTTGGAAGAGGAAAGAAAAGAGCAGAAGAGGAAGGAAAGGAGAGCTAGATAAGCGGAGATAAAGGATGGAAAGAGAAAAGCAGTAGTGGGGGTAGGTGAGGAAGAACACGGAGCAGAAAGGAAGGGGAGAGGGAGTAAGTGGTCGGAGAGGAGGGAAGAACAAGAGATTGGGAAATGAAGCATCACTGGCGTAGCAAGGGGGGGCGGCGCCGGCGAAAATCATCGCCAGCACCCCCCCCCCCCGCTCTTCGGGGCGGCAAAAGGCAAGGACCGCCACGGGCGGCAGGGTGCCTAGCTACGCCACTGTGAAGCGTGTTACATGCAAACAAAGGGGTTGGAGACTGAGAAGGGACAGGATGGAAAGAAAAGTAGAGAGGAGGAAGAAAACAAAGGGAGCGAGTAAACGAAGTAAATTCGTTATCTTAATTACATACCAAGAACGGATGCATAGTGCCTCATGTGCTTTCCCTTGCACTCCAGCGGTCCAGGGGTCTAAGGGGCACATGCATCAAGCCATTTTCCGTTCGCAAAGGGGCCGATTCTGCGAATCGGCCGTTTGCGAACAGAAAAAGGCATTTCTAATGTTTCAAAGGCTTGACAGTCGCAATTTAGGTAATCACAATCTTTTGCGATTACCTAAATTGCAAATGCAAATAGGGAATCGCAATTTGCGATTCCCTAATGTGAACTGTGCATTTAGGAAACTCTAATTACCATCAACTTCAAGTTGATGGTAACCATGTGCATACTTTGAAAAATGCACAAAAATGCATTTTTCAAAGTGCCATGTAGCGCACTGTGTGTGCTTTACATGTCACACTTTCTTTTTTGGGGGTGATTCAGGGGGGGCCTTAGGCCAACAGGCACCCTTGGCTTTGCATTCGCTAATTGCGATTACCAATTTGGTAATTGCAAACTAGCAAATGCACAAAATGAATGGAGTCACATTACCTAATAGCGATTCGCTATTTACCAAATCGCTATTAGGTAATGTTAAGGAATGGCAAACTATTTTGCGATTCCTACATGCATTGCATTTTACGATTCCAAAATAGCGGTTCGGTAAAAATCGCTATTTTAGAATCGCAAAATGTATGCTTGATGCATGTGCCCCTTAGTTATTTGTGGGTGGCAACAGAGAAGCCACTGATTCCTAGAGGAAGGGCAAAATCTGCAGGAACGTTCACTGGTGGAATTTATTTCCAATAGGGATACTGTGTGAATGGAAATTTCACTGATGGGGAGTCAGTGTCAGGTTTTCCTTCAATTGTCATGGTTCCAAAAGCCAGGATACCGAACCTGCCTCTCTGAGCTAACCATCTGCTCCTTACATTTGCTTGATTTTTGACAGACTTAAAGGTTCAGGAATGTCTCCTAGATTCTTACTTTGCCTGCCTGTGACCCTCAGATCCATGTCATAGAACCATGTTTCCCTATTATCCCAATGCACTGATTACCTATGTCAAACTCCTTAACTTTTGTATATTGAACCGTGAGCTGCACTGAGGGCATCTGTGCTCCACGTGGGCATTGCCAGCTTTATAACCTATATCATCATTTCAGGAAGGGTGCAGGAATTTTAATGCCTCTTCCAGACCATTACGTTTTGGAAAAGGGTTAATTTCTGAAACGAATCTCTATATTTACATAACTGCCTTGACGCCTAATCATAAAGTGTCACTTGAAATGTCACACATAAGGCATTGAAATATATAGGGACAGTGAAAACATAGTAATGTCACACATAACCAAACTAAACACTATGCAGCTCTGCTGTATTGTTTTCATGTTTCATGTCCTGAGGAAGACCCTACTTGATTTATCCATGCACACATTGCTTCCAGGGTCGAAACGGCGACGTAGAGTAGGTTTATGTCCAGGTCCACTATAACCATAAAATGAACACTGCAAGTTATAGTGGAAACCCAGAAAAGGACAGAGAAATTTATGTCATTGTCTCTTTTTGTTTGAATTTGGCATGTTGTTGTCTGTTTCACTAATTGTCACATCAGTCACTTATTGATTTCTTTTTGTAACATCATTGTTCGTTTTGTTCTTGTGACAGCTCATGTGATTAACTATTTGAAAAACCTCACTTGATAAAAATTAAATGGAATATTCATTCATTGTATACTTTTTTGGGTGTGCTCCATATAATAACCTTTGTCGCCACAAAATAATTCTTGGTTCTAAAAAGTAATTTTTTGGCTTTACCCAACTGAACCATTTGTAGTTCTTTATCATTATTACCCAGGTTCCGAGGGACATAGGGTTACCCCATTGTTCTTAATGGTATTGTTTTCATGTAGCACAATAGGATTGGTTTCGACCTACTGTCTGTAAATAGGTCTTGCACACACTTGCATGTCAAACATAACAATTTTAATGCCATGTGTTTGCAAAACTGCTTTCTGCAAAGGCCTTGTGAAGTACTATTAAACTTGATGCTGCATTCAAGACATCATGTAATTGAAGAATTTCATATATTGGCAGCCCACCCGGACAGCGCAATGACATAGTTTAAGTTAATCACAGCACCTGCCTTGGGGATGGTGGGCACTGATATAAGGCAACAGCTGCTTCAATTGTCAGAGGGGGTAGAAGGTAGATTGGACTACAAAACTGACATGTGCTTTAAATTATTCCACCCACGGCATTGCTGGACTTTGGCAACTCCATGTTACTCTTGTAATGTGGAGTTCTGACCAAATTCTGTCAATCGCCGTATGGCGGAATTTTTTCCTGTGAAATGCGAACGAGATTTGATGTCCCCCTAGCACCATTTTCTAACACAGGCGGTCACAATGAGAGGGCTGCTTCTTGAGTAGATTTGCTGCCACTGTAGTAAATTTTGTATTTGAGCGGCAGCAAAATCACATCAAATGTCCAGGCATTCTTGTGCACTACTTGGTGCCATTTGCGCTGATTTTCCAGTGCTTCTCGTGCTACTGGTGTTGTAGGGATTCTGCACATACACAGAGCTATGCACAGGATAATAGGACCTCGGAGTATAGTGGTGAGCCAACCATACACCTTAGTACCCACAATCCCAACCCGACTAGCTTTAGCGTCTCATTAGCAACGATGCTACCAATGATTAGACAACCCAGAACACGGTCTCTCTCTCTCTCAGGACTCGCAGGAGCAAGAACACCCTTTCATAACTCACTCATACCTGTCCACAACGTGCGTAATCAGAGACACTGTATAGTTTAAAATGTTTATTTCAACTACCGTGCTCTAAGATGCAGTACACGTGCCAGTACTATCAGCATAATGCATAAGAATAAAACAATAAGCATAGTTACAATTCCATAGAATACAAACGGGGAAAGCATTTCATAAAGCAGTGGATATAGGGCTAAATGACCATACCACCCTCCCCGTGCTATTAGCTAGTTTATTATAAAAATAGAAGACCTCTGGGCATTGTCAGGCGGACCCTCATACCTCAATATCTAGATGCAAGTTTTACATCATCAGACAAGCACAGCTCTTCTCTCTGGAAAGGTTTTTCTCCAAGTGTCTCTAACAGTGAAATCACAATATTAAAAGCACACAAATTTCTCCAGCGCAGCTGCATTCAGTGTTATGGCTAAGTGCGAGGGGCTGACCAGATCAGCAAGAACAAGGGACATTGTTTTTCGACCTTGTACATGATGTGCAGACGAAACCCAAAGGGAATAGGAGGAAAGGTGAAAGGCAGAAATGCAGACAGTTCTAAACTAGCCGGGCACAAGCAGAGGCTGGAAAAACAAAGGCACAAAGGAACGTGCGCAAAAAGGCATCATGGCAGCCAGGCCTAAGCTAACTTAGCAATGCAGATCATGAGTCCACAAACCACACAACACCCTCCCCTGGTCAGTCCATTGGTGAAGACATAGGACGAAGACAGAGTTCAAATAGATGGAGCAGAACGGCAACGCCTGTGACCGAATGTGTCCATGAGAAAGATGATGAACGGGAGAGAAAAAATAGAATAAAAAGTCCAGGGAGGCAGGACGCCGAAAGCGGATGCCCCCTAATCCAAAAGAGTGTAGGTGCAGAAAAACGCCAAACCTTCCAAGAGGACACCGTTGGAATCGACAGAAAAAAGAGATGCCATCCAGCCCAACAAATCAAAACTGCATTCATGTTCCTCGCAAGAGGGAGCAGCGAACAGCATTGCGGGACAACTTGCGTGATACTCAATATAACTTTGTTGTAGGAGAGTCTGAGCAGCCGCCCAGACATCCCATTGTGCCAAAATTCCAAGTGCAGCTGCACGCGCCATGTAGCCAGCACCGGAACAGTCTCGTTCATGGGCCTCTAAGGGACCCACCAACTGGACAAAATCCGGGCGAGACAGAGACGTATTGGAGAGGCAATAATCCAAGGACCACGAGAAAGGACATCGGATGCAAGACATCACAGGTTGCACGCAAGTGAAATACGCAAAGCGAAAAGAAAGTCTATATGACACACCGAGTGCCGCCAATGCAGGATGCCAAAGCCGGCGAGGATGCGCTCACGGAGCATCCGGAGTCGACCGTGGTCGAGGAGGGCCCCAGGAAGAGCAGCCATTGCGTAGCACACAGACCAAAAGCAAGACACCAGCCGCCAAGGCGAGAATCAACGGAAAGCCGCCAAAGACGCTGGAAAAAACTGAATGAATAAAAGCCGGTATTACACCAAAGATAGTTTGAAAGGAGGTAACAAGGCCAGATCCCACAACCTTAAAAAAGTGCACAAGACCTTCGGTGCGTGAAGCATTAAAAACACCGGGCCTGATTCACAGAACTAACTTACGTCAAAAACGTAAAGTTAGTACCTTTTGGTATTCACAGAATACACTTACTCATTTTGGTATTCACAGAATACACTTACTCATTTTGGTATTCACAGAATACACTTACTCATACTAACTTTATGTCCGCACTCGGGCCGGAGATTCCGGCCCGGTGGTAGGAGATTCCGGCCGTTTGTGGAGATTCCGGCCCGGAGGTGGAGATTCCGGCCCGGAGGTGGAGATTCCGGCCGTTTGTGGAGATTCCGGCCGGAGATTCCGGCCGTTTGTGGAGATTCCGGCCATTTGTGGAGATTCCGGCCGGTTGTGGAGATTCCGGCCGGTGGCGGAATCTCCACAAACGGCCGGAATCTCCACAAGCGGCGGAATCTCCACCTCAGGCCGGAATCTCCACAAACGGCCGGAATCTCCGGCCCGAGTGCGGACATAAAGTTAGTATGAGTAAGTGTATTCTGTGAATACAAAATGAGTAAGTGTATTCTGTGAATACCAAAATGAGTAAGTGTATTCTGTGAATACCAAAAGTACTAACTTTACGTTTTGACGTAAGTTAGTTCTGTGAATCGGGCCCACCGTGAATCAGTTCACCGTAATGCTGTGGGAGGTTTGTGTTCAAAAGGGCCTGTATTTCACTGTGGGTACTCGCCACCTGGAGAATGAATGTCTCCCGGGCCGACGTGAGTATAACCTCCTGGTTCAATAATAGTGCCTTTATTCTGCTCAATTTATTGAAATCTGCCTTCAAAGTCGGAATGGAAGGCCAAACGGAACTATCTATGATGTCGTGCGGGGGAGGAAAAAGCACATTTTTGCAGCAGACAACTCTGTGGGAAACTGTAACAATATAGGGTATGCCGGCTAGCATGCCACAACAGTCCTGATTATTCAGAAGGAGATAGCTACCATTTGCAAGCACAGTAAAAGTAGGAGAAATAGCAGGAGCAGGAATGCCCTTTAAAACACACGCAAGATTCGGAGCCGAAACGTTACAAGCTCCGTGCAATTTAATGTTTTTGCAAATAAGGGAATGACCCACAGTAGAATCGCATGACTCCCCTGTGAGAAATACTTCCTTTCCGTCCCTAAGACATTTATACATGAAAGGCAGGGACCAAAGTTCATGCAGGAAAGCACTGCCCGAGGGCTGAAAACGGCCCACAGGATAGTGTTTCATGCACGAACTGAATTCAAATAAAGAAAAAGGCAAGGCGATAACCCCGTGAACTAGCCACACTGCAGAATCCAATTCCGCCACAGAGAACGGTAAGGGCTCTATTTTTTCGATATGTAACAGAGTGTATGTTGCATCTTTCATGGACATGAATTGCTGTTTTTCAGTCAAGTTAAAAGGCAAGAATAACGCAGAGGTGTTTAAAAAGTGCCAAGGAACTTACCCAGTTTAAGTGTTTGCAAAGTCCATGCAAATTGCATTACTGAACGTAATTGATTTTGACCATGATACAACACAGAAACATCATCTTGTACAATATCAACAACAGAGGAAACAATATTCTCTAATGTGTAAATGCGGGAAGACAGGGTATTAATACTATTGTCAACAACAGCAAGCACCTTCTCTAAATTTGCTTGATCGATTTCCCGAAGACGGGAAGCAGCTTCAATTTGCGAAAGCTTCCAGAGTTCATTGTAAGTTTCATAAATGAATCTCTTTGGTCGAGGACCACGAGGCCCCAGAACAAAGTCGGACAGATCAATGTTGCCTGATAGGAGGGATAAATGTTGTTTTACAGAATCTAAGGACGAGTGCTGCAACCACTGTTTACACAATTTACCAACAGAATACGTTGTAACAGTACGAGAGTCAGAAAACCTTGGATCTGGTCTATCTTGTTAACCAGGATCAGTGTCATGAAAACGCAGTTGGCAGGCATTAGATGCTATGGGCCAAGCCAACCAGGGTGACTGAGCCAACGTAGAGACATTAAACGAATTGTTCTGAAACAAAGCTTGCAAACTTGTCAGGGACATATTGAAGTGCAAGCTCTCAATGGGAGCGGAAGACAATACGGGAATGGAGGGGGCATTTAATTGTTTGGAAGTAGCCAAACCCCAACAGGTCGTTTGATAGATAGTATGATTTAAAAATAATATTTGGGCCGGGATTAGGCAAGCACGGTGCAAGGCTTCCGTGCCTTGTACCTGCCACGATTTGGTGCCCCAAATAGATTTCAAGTCTATGGTTTCCTGCCAGTACTCATAACCACCCACAGCTAAGGCGTTCAAAAAGGAACCCAAATACAGCAATTTGGTGTGGGTCAACATGATTTTCTGAGTGGGCGAAGAGTTTAATTTAAAAAAAATATGACCCAGGATTTGATCTATCAAAGTCCGTGAAAAAAGTAAACTTATTCCAAAGAGTCTGGGAGCTACCTGGCAAAGGGGTCGGACAATGCTCCCATTGGGTGTAATTAACAGGACCCCGAAGGGTACTGGGTTTATGGAGAAAGTGGTTGCCCCAATGCTGGTAACAATATAAATCGGCATAACTTGCAGAATTCATGTACAAATCTTCAGCGTAAAAAGCAGCATAATATTTCAAATCAGAAAATTACGATTCGACTGCATTTACATCCCAATCGTCAGAATGAATGTTACTTTTAACGACATCACCCATTGAAACACGGAGGACATTTGGTACATTAATAATCTCGGTTGGTCCATGAATTTGGAAATTCACCGCATCCCATACGATGCCATCAGCGATTGGGAAAGCTGAAATGTTCACAAATGTGTGGTCACGCTTCATGATGTGAGAAGAAGAATGCGGAGCCAAAGTTCCAGCGACACAGTTCACAGCAGAGCGTTCTGATAAATAGTGACCATTAATGAGTAGAAAAAATACTGTCACAAAGCCAATGGACACGAACAGGAAAATCAGGAATAGTACCAACCAGATGTATGTCCATGGGGGGGGGAATCAAAAAATTGTCTCTGAACCAGGATACAAAAATACTGAATCTGGACGGGATAAGTGGTGAGGTGGAATCTGAGTCAAAGGAATAACGTGTTGGGCTCAGTGGCGTTGTTGGCAGATGAGCCACGGACTCGGTGGCGGGGTAGGTATACTCGGTCTCCTCGTTGCAGGGGGAATCCGGGTAGTCGAGCAGGCGATCAGGCAAATCTACCATCTCAATGGCAACATCAGTGACCGTTCGGGCTGGAAGGCCACAAACATTTGTCCTGGAAATGACTGGACAAGAGACCGCTGGTGTTACACTATTCAGGATCGGCCAGATGTTGTAGCTTGACATTTTCCACTGAGATGTATCTGTTTTCCTTGCGACCAGGAAGCGGTGGTAAGATGACTGTACGAGTACCCTTCAAGCCAAGGACTGGAACCGGTGCACGATAAGAGGGGCCAAATTCTTTTTTGTTCTCCACCTTCTCTCGGACCAAGTCTCCAACTTTCGGAAGCCAGCCGGCAACCGGAATCTGCAGCGCAGCGTCTGTGGCTGAAGGTAAATGTTCGATTGCAAGTTTGTCTCGGGCTTCTTGTAAGTCCTGTAACATAGTAGAATGGTTATCTACATCAAAGATGGCGGATTGTGCCGCCATGTCTAGACCATCAAGGTCAGGCACAAACATTCTTATGCCAAAGAGGATTTCGTATGGGGTCCGCCCACCCAGAGGTCTTCTAGGGAGATTATTAAGTGCACGTTGTACGGTATACAAGTGGGCCAGCCAGTTCCTGCCAGTACCTAAGACTCTAGCTGTCAAGGATTGCTTTAAGTCACGGTTCATTCGTTCAACAATCAAATTGCCCTCAGGCCGATATGGAGATGAAAATTTCACCTGCACCCCCAGTGACCCCATTGCGTCCTTGTAGGCCTTAGAGGCGAACGCTGGACCTTGGTCAGAATGGAAGGTGCCGCAGGCAAAAATTCCCACAAAGACACGCAAATCCCTGATGACATTTTGAGCGTCTGCACTCCGTTGTGGCCAGACCCAGATGAAACGTGTGCACGAATCCACTGCAACCAAGATGTACTTATATGCAGTGTCAGAAGAAAATGGACCGCAGTGATCCAGGTAAACACACCCAAAAGGTCTGTTAGAAATGCAGAGCGGTGTCTGTGTTGGCCGTGTAACCGTGGAAGGCTTAATTTGCTGACAAACGTCACAAGAAAGCACATAAGTACGGGTCTTTTTATATAACCCATGCCACCAGTAACGCTGCTGCAAGATGGAAACTGTCGCAGACACGCCAGCATGAGCCGAAGCCATGCCTTCGTGTGCGGCCGTTATCAAGGAAAGTCTGCGGTCCGCATTGGGAATCAGCCGATCACCAACGTCTGGAATTCTTACGTAAGGAGCCTGTTCGGGTCCTAATTGATAAGAGTATTTGGAAGGGAAACCCCATGGGTAATTAGCACCTTCCTTTGTCGCAGCAATAGCTGCCAAAATATCATTATCTATTTTAGTCATGGATCTTGTAACTGCTGCGACTGAACACGTGGCTACTGCTGATTTGGCAGCTTCGTCTGCCAAACCGTTACCGACAGCGTGTGCGCCCACACGCTGGTGGCCAAGAGTGTGAATCACCTGTGTGAGAGGCAGACGTTGTTTCAGATCTGCCACTCGAACCCAAAGCATTTTATGCTTAATTGTGCTGCCTTTTGCATCTCTATAGTCGTTTTGTGACCAAAAGAATAGATTATCATTGAAAGACTGAACACAGTAGTAAGAATCACATACAATAAGAGTGGTCACATCGGGATTAGCGAACTCAAGTGCGAGCAACAAAGCGGGCAGCTCGGCCAATTGTGCAGTACTGTCTCCTAGTGCCTGAGTGTGCACTACAGTCTGTTTGAACTCTCCGTTCACCATAGTACCTGCAACAATAGCACATGCTGCTGAATAAGCATGCTTGGAACCCGTGGCCGGTTGTGCCGAGCCATCGGTATAGATAATACATTTGTACTCCTCAAGCGGTAGCAAGGACAGAGGAGGGGGATGAACAAATTCATACTGTAAAAACTCCTGCGTCTGAAGTGAAGAATCGAAGATAAAAGTGACATCCGGAGATGTCAGAGATGTAGCCCATTGTATCCAACGGGGGTGCAAAGCCTTAGAGTTCGGTACACTTGCTTTCGTCACCGCCTCAAGGGCAGGATAGGGTGTTACCACCAAAATGCGTTTTCCCTGTGCCAGTGCGCGTTCCTTCAGAATCGCCATCTGCACTGCAGTCAAAACTTTCTCCACAGAGGAAAAGCGCATTTCTGCAGAGGTGTATAGATGTGACTTGTATGCAATCGGTACTGTGTCACCTTCGTTAAAGGTTAAGTACGTGAAACCCACTGCCCCTGGAACGATTCTAATCACCAGGTTTGTGTGGTTGTCACGAGTCAACAAGAATTTAGATTCAAGTAAATCTGACTGCAAAGAATGCAGTATAGAGGAATGCTCGGGAAGCCAGCATGACTTCGAAAAGTTAGGTTGTATCAAGGCATAAAGTGGCTTGATACGCTGGGCGTATTCGGGAATATAAGTACGCCCGAAGTTTAGAAAACCCAGCAAAGACTGAAGTTTCTTCAGAGTGGTTGGAGGGCACAAAAGTGCACATTTTTCCAGAAAATGGGGAGCTAAGCCCTTACCTTCATTATTGAGCTCATAGCCCAAGAACAAAACGGTAAATTCAGCAATATGAGATTTGGCAAAGTTAAATTTGTAACCTAAGTCCGCAAATTCAAGAATAATGCGGTCCACTGGGAAAGATGCGGCCATAATTAGTCGTCTGTCAGATAGATATCGTCGACGTACGAACACGCATCTGGGACTATGCTATCCAACAAAAAGACAACACGGGCGGCGAATACACCAGGACTGTTTTTGCAGCCCATGGGTAAACGCCTGAATTTGAATTGTTTACCACCGGAAGTGAAAGCGCTCCATTGGCTGCACTCCGGGGCTAAGTTGTGCATGTAAAATCTATTGGATAAGTCAAGTGTCGTTTTGTATTTTTTACGAACAAGACTGTCTACAAGCGCAGAACTGTGGGTATTTTGCACCGCAAAGGTCCGACAATGAGAGTTCAAATGTCGGTAATCCAAAACTAGGCGGTACGATCCATCGGGTTTAGAAACCGCGAAAAGGGGATTATTCATGGGTGATACGCATGTTTCAATTACTCCTTGATATTCTAACTGTGTCAGAATTTCGGAAACGGGACCTTTAGCTTCCCGCTTGATGGGATATTGGGGTTGTGGCTGTGGCAGCGACCGCAAAGGAATATCATGGGGGGGAGAATCTTCATCCCAGCCCACGTGATTACGGTATAACGCTGGAGCCAGGGACACAGCCCACTCAGCTGCGAGAGCCTCCGCTTTGTCCTTGGGGACATGTCGAGAAAAGCTCGGAAGGATTACCTCCTCCCCTCTATGCGCAGCAAGTACGAATGGGGGCGGCCAATCCGCCTCTGCCAACAAAATGTCGTACGAAAAGGTCAGATTCTCCCAAAAAATCCCTTTAATAACACGCTGTATGTCACCTTCAATTTGAATGACAATATTATATAGTCTGTCAGGGGGTGCCACTCGGGTGTCAGCTGTCTCGACAGTAATGAATGTATCAGTTGCTGTCGCCTCCACATGAGGACGTAGTGCCTCCCGCACTATGGTAACTTCCGCGGCGCTGTCTAGGAGCGTCACTGCCCACGTCCAATTCAGGAGTCTCGTTCTCACCGTCTGTGGCATACCTCGCTGTTACTGCTGCAACTTTTTTCTTCTGAAACTGTGGGCGAGAACGTTGAAATTCTTCTGGTTTCCCTCGGACCGGTTGTCGAGGTTGGTCTCATCCCTGTGGAGCCTCTCGACCCCAGCCTCTATCCTGGCGATCTCCTCCACCTGTCTGGGAGGTCGACGGTGCCTGTGAAGAACGAGGAGAACGCGGATCAGGGACTTGAAATCTCTCTGGAGATTTAATTCTCGCTCTATCGCGCAAATCATATGTGCGTTCAGAAGAGACGGAAACCGGGGAAGCACCTCGCGACCCTGGCTTCTTCTGTTGCTTACCCTGTTTTTTCAACCTCCAGCTCTTTTTAGTAAAGACCGGTTTCTCATCTTTCTCAGATTGAGTTTTTGGTTGTGATTGCGATTGTGTTTGCGTTTTAGCAAAAGGCTTGACTCCCAGGCTATTGCGGCCAATGGTTTTGTAAGCCTGTGCAATAATTTTCGGTAATTCGCGCGGCTTGTCCGGTTCTGGGATCAAAGCCAAAGCATTAGCTACTTGAAAGTTAACTGCATCGCCCTTGACATTCGCAAGGATCAAATCAGCCACTACATCGAACACTCCCACCAGTCTCATCCCTAATTCCACAGCCGCTTCAGGGCCATGCTCATCCTGCACTCGTTTAATTACAGAGGGGAGAACCGTCATGGAAGGAGTGCCGAAACACTTCGCATATACTGCCGCGAATACCTTACCCCAGTTGTTGCATTCTGCCAACTCGGGAATCAAGTCTTTTGGCAAACTAATCGTCAAAATCCTGTGTTTTTCCACAGGAGAAGTATTCGGAAAAACTGCCTCCAGCTGGTCAAATTTTTCTGCAAGCCAATAAGGCATATCGTCCTTATTTTGTGGGCGCTTGCCCATCACCGAATTAACCATGACGGGACTTATGGTTACACCGCCCGGTCCAGCTGGATGCGCGGCAACTCCAGGCGGGGCTCCCTGGAGGTTGCCTGTAACAAACTGTACTAAAGCTATATATCAAAGACGAATGCAAATTACGCAGTTCAGCGACTGCAAGCGTCATATAACGCGGATGTGGGGTGTACCCGGCCAAAACAGACCAAGTGGCCCCCTCAATCGATAAGGGGCCTAAACGAACCGAGGTAACCGGTTGGGGGAGGGCGCCATCAAACCAAACACGGTGTTGCCATGCCGTGAGCGGTACTTCAAGATTCCTATACGGTCTATAAAGATTAGGAACTGCGTTGGCTGTATATTCATGGAACAAATTATCAGTCCCATCCACCGCCGGAAAGGTGACCCAAGAGTAAAACACCTCAAAGTGGTAAGCAGGATCCGCTTGTACCACAAAGATCAGATCGACACCCGCGTCAGGCACTCCATACACTGTCAAGTGTGCCCGGAGCGCTGCGCGGCTATGTGCCGCAATTTGGACAGCCATTTAAGGCAAAAAAATTCGACATCCTAGTAGTAGGCAGCACAATATAGGGTTTTATTTAAACACATTTTAACAACTTCAAGCTTGAAAGAACCTATAAAAACGTCAATATAGGAGGTATTGCCCTCACACACGCCTCCGGAAGCGTCTGCGAAGGGTGTTGTGGACAAGCACAAGTACTACTCAAGCGTCTCGCAGATAAGCAGCCCACTTCGTTGGTGGCGCCATGTTGTAGGGATTCTGCACATACACAGAGCTATGCACAGGATAATAGGACCTCGGAGTATAGTGGTGAGCCAACCATACACCTTAGTACCCACAATCCCAACCCGACTAGCTTTAGCGTCTCATTAGCAACGATGCTACCAATGATTAGACAACCCAGAACACGGTCTCTCTCTCTCAGGACTCGCAGGAGCAAGAACACCCTTTCATAACTCACTCATACCTGTCCACAACATGCGTAATCAGAGACACTGTATAGTTTAAAATGTTTATTTCAACTACCGTGCTCTAAGATGCAGTACACGTGCCAGTACTATCAGCATAATGCATAAGAATAAAACAATAAGCATAGTTACAATTCCATAGAATACAAACGGGGAAAGCATTTCATAAAGCAGTGGATATAGGGCTAAATGACCATACCACCCTCCCCTTGCTATTAGCTAGTTTATTATAAAAATAGAAGAACTCTGGGCATTGTCAGGCGGACCCTCATACCTCAATATCTAGATGCAAGTTTTACATCATCAGACAAGCACAGCTCTTCTCTCTGGAAAGGTTTTTCTCCAAGTGTCTCTAACAGTGAAATCACAATATTAAAAGCACACAAATTTCTCCAGCGCAGATGCATTCAGTGTTATGTCTAAGTGCAAGGGGCTGACCAGATCAGCAAGAACAAGGGACATTGTTTTTCGACCTTGTACATGATGTGCAGACGAAACCCAAAGGGAATAGGAGGAAAGGTGAAAGGCAGAAATGCAGACAGTTCTAAAATAGCCGGGCACAAGCAGAGGCTGGAAAAACAAAGGCACAAAGGAACGTGCGCAAAAACGCATCATGGCAGCCAGGCCTAAGCTAACTTAGCAATGCAGATCATGAGTCCACAAACCACACGACACTGGCATTAAATTGCAGCACGAGCAGAGCAACATGCATATTTCTGCCTATTGGCAGAACTCCACAGAATCTCACAGAGTTTTTATGTAACTCCGAAGAATTCCACAGTGAAACTCCGCAAGCTCGGCCCACCCCTACTTTAAATCTAATTTTGGAGTCTAAGATGACCCAAGAAATGTTGATTAGAAGTTTAAAGAGAAGGGTGGGCTGGATGTATTTTCTGGATCACAGGTCCTTGAAGATCCTAGCAACAGGTTGTTGTTTTTTTAGCAGTGTTCAGTGTATGGTAACTGTAGCTCTTGAAGGCAGCCACCTCATATAATACTCCTGTGGCACTTCAAAGCCATCGCATAGGCTGTAGATAGAGTGTCTCATCTGCATAAGAATGGAACTGAAGACCCCCCTAGTCTGTTGCATATTGAAGAGTAGCTTGGAGAAAATTTAGCACTGACGATATGGATAATGCACTCTCAATAATATTACCAAGCTTGTAATGGCACAAGGTTTGCCTATTATAGTAATTTCTTCAAAGTTTTTTTATTTTTGAATGCTCTCCGACAGACTTCAGTGAGCATGTTTCATCCCAATATCAAGGGACTTCTTCAGGGTTGAAAATGCAATTTTAAAACATATTAAGGACATATAACAATGAGATATGCCTTATTTTTTTAATTAGTTTACACATTACATTGGTAACCTTTACAAACAGTGTGCTTAAAATGATAATATACATAGCATAAACAGAGAGGATGAAACAGATTATTAATTACATCATAATGTATTATAATGTATTATAATACAAGTACTCCAAAATATGAGTAAATGTCATCTTGTATTAATAGTTCCTACCCAGAAGATGCACCACAAAGTGTATCAAAACAAACAAAGTTAAAATCAAATCTACAAGAAATTCATTCAGAATAAATATACCAAGCAAGGTATAGGGATACACGTGTATCTTCCCTCACTGGTGAAATATCTTGTTTCAAATTTACACCATCACTAAATATATAAACTGTTGTATTTGCACTGTTCCATCCTAATGGTACCAATTAAATGAGTAAAATCCACTGAAGCAAAGGCACATTCACCAAAAAAAACAACAAATAACAGTAACTAAAAGACTCAAATAGAAAAAATACAACTCCAATTGAAATATCACGAATAAAATAAGATGTATGTAGCTACATTGTTAAGAGTCTTCAAATCAGAATGATCACAAATCCAAATAAATGTTGATTAAGAAGACTATATGAAGAGATTATATTAATAAAAGAAGAGAGAATAAGCTAATATGCAAAAACGGTTTTTAAATACCATAAGTTTCCGCATGTGAACCACATAATTGGTTTCATTCAATTTATAAAGATCATAGAAAGCTTTAAGTTGATACTAATGATACTTGCTTATCAGTATATTAACAATTGGATTGTTTTTGCCCTCTGTGTCCATGAATTATGTTACCAAGTAGTATAGTATGTTGGCTATCATAAGTCTAAGACAAATATACGTAATGCAAATGATAACTAGACATCATGTAAGTTGATTCTTAAACTTACCTAAAGCATAGTGTCTCAATTGATGCATAATAACTGTGTTTTGGAGCCATACCGTTTGAATTGATATAGCATGTAAATGTACAAAGAGAATATTGTGTAAAAATGACATTATGACCAGCACTACCAACAAAACGTTTCACTCATTAGGATCAAACAGAGCAAATACTACCATGTACCTATATGTGGTCATGTCATTATTTTGAAGAAAAATGTTTCAGCGATAAGAGATGGTACTCATGTTTACTTGGTGTGTTCATTATGAGTGAATTGAATTAATCATCTTATATAGATATGGGTGTCTAGTCTACTGATACTGTGCGTTGCTCGTTTCGATGAGGATGTCTATTTTATGTTCACTTTGATTTAATTTGGTTTGTTTTGTTACCTTCTGCAGCGTTTCCTGTATGGTATTTATTCATGTTTGCATTTTGAGATATTTGTAATACAATACGATGTAATTAATACACTTTTTTCTCCTCTGTTTAACTTGGTGGATTTGTAAATTGCTACAAAATGCACTGTACATTTGTTTGCATTTTTTCTTTAAATATGTTTTAAAGTTGTGCTTTCAGGTCTGAAGTCTCTTGATATTGTGATAACTTTGAAGAAATTACTATACTCATCAACCTTGCATCATTACAAGTTTTTTTTTAACATTATTCAGAGTGCATTTTCCATATCACAAAAATAAGTGTTATATTGTTTTGGTATATGAGTTTTGACAAACTGTACTGTTGGGCCCAACGGTAGCTAAGTCTGACATATTGGGTACTGCACCATGTGTCTACTTCAGTATAGTAAGATCCACAGGGGACAGATATTTGTATGCAGTGATTCTCACCTCAGCTTCCAACCATGTGTAAAACTGTTGGCTTGAATATGTTGAAGAGAATTGGAGAACATAGCGTTCGCTGGGAAGCAACACTTTCCTCCATTGTTCAGGATTCATTGAATAAAAAATTAATCAAACCAGGTTAGTATGGCAAATGCTACCAAGGCTTCTGGCTTTATGTAACTTTGTACCTAATCAAAGTTTACAGTGTCATGTCCCGTGGCTAGATTGAAGAAGATGAGCACAAGCTTACCCTCCTCTGCATTAGCATGAAGATCATCCAGCAGAATTACTAAATTGATCTTGGTTCCTTGCTGCCTGAATAGTGGTGGTCCAGCCAATGGTGATGTTCAACAAAACACTGTAGCTGCTCTGCTGCTGCTTCTTCCATAATGTTGGCTAGCCAAGGAGAGAAGTTACTTGAGGTATTTGAACTTAGAGCAACGGAGGGTCAGTCCTGCTTTTATAAGACTGTGAAGCACAACTGGCTGGTGAGTGGAGGTCCTCCGTGGATTTACATAGATGAGGACTTTGTCATTTGTGCTTAGAACACAAGTATGGCTTCGAACTGCTTCACCATTCAGTTCACTTCTATCATGGATACTCACAATTGGCACTTTTGATAATGCCAGCCTTTTCTGGTGTTGTCATCACCTGCATGACCTTTGAATGCCAGTGGATTGGTATGTGTAGGTGAAGTAGAGCAGCCTGTTTGAGTTGTTCACATATAATTTGTTTGCTTCCCTATAGAATCTGAAATGGCGGTTTCTGGTGGCAGTGCTAAGCTCATTGTGGCATGCTGGTCCTGGTGGTCACAGACCTCTATCTCCAATCGTCTTTGTTCCTGACTCTCTTCTACCACAGGGGGGCTTTTGGCATTCAGTTGACCTGTCTGGCAATCTTCCAGGAATTTATATTGTCTGCTGATGCTCTCCCTTAACATTACCTGGTACTCTCATGCATGGCAGGCTCGGGCTTTGTCTCTCCATTCCCTCTGCTCTCCATGTGTGTGGTTGTATGTGGATTTGGGTAGAATAAGAAATGTTTACCATGATGGTGATAAGTGTAGGCCCCCGTCCTCTTGTGGGCCAGACCTGCGATTGGCTGCAGACCCGCACATGGCTAGATGACTCTCCAGCCTTGATGCTTCTTGTGGTAAACAGACATAATATCGAGTTTTTATTTTCGAAATACAAAAATATCGAGTTAGAAATATCGAAGGGACAGAATATCGACATCAAGAATATCGGTGACCAGAATATCGACATGAAGGTAAGAAATATCGTTTTTTTAATATCGAAGTCAGTAATATCGTTTGTCATAATATCGTTGTTAATAATATCGATATTTATATTAGTGTTCTGTATTTTAGTATGAATGTTAGTAGTATGTGATCTAATGTTTTTTGTATAAGTATATCTGTTTTTTAATGTATTTGTGAAATTTTTAGAAGTTATTTATTTTATGTAAATTACATTTTGCGTATTTTAGTTCTGTAGCGGGTTGTGGGTTTATAGGGGAATAGGGTGGGAAGTAATTTAATTTTAATAAAGTAATCAATCTTTATTATTATTTATAATTAATTTTTTATTAATTAAATATTAATTGGTTATTAAATTTTATGGATTGATTAGTTAATTAATTAAATTGTGTTATTTATTTTAGGAGTGGGTTGTGGATTTATAGGGGAATCGGGTGGGAAGTATTTTAGTTATAATTAATTAATTAATAATTTTGATTAATTAATATTTATGTATTTAATATTTTATATTGTTAATTCTGGCAATTAATTGATTATTAATTGTTTGTTAATTATTAATAATTAATTGGTAAATATTTTAATTGGGGTTTTTTAGGAGCGGGTTGTGGGTTTATAGGGGAAAAGGGTGGGAAGTATTTTAATTATAATTAATTAATTAATAATGTTGTTTAATTAATATTTATGTATTTAATATTTTATATTGTTAATTGTGGTAATCAATTAATTATTAATTAGTTATTAATTGTTTGTTAATTATTAATAATTAATTAGTAAATATCTTAATTTTTTTATTTTTAGCAGCAGGTTGTGGGTTTATAGGGGAATAGGGTGGGAAGTAATTTAAATTATAAATAATTAATTAAAATTTCTTATTAATTAATATCTATGTATTTAATATTTTATATTCATTGTTGTAATTAATTTGATATTAATTAGTTATTAATTTGTTGTTAATTATTAATAATTAATTGGTAAATATCTTAATTGTGTTATTTTTTTAGGAGCGGGTTGTGGGTTGATAGGGGAGTAGGCTGGGAAGTAATTTAATTTTAATATATTTTTTTTAATTGTTTATTATATTTTTTTTAAACTTTTTTAAAGTGTTAATCGCATGAATTAATTTATTCTTGATTGTTTTTAATAGGTTTGTTAATTTTCATTAATTAATTAATTAATCATAAATTAATTATGTCAATAGTGTTATGTTTTCTAATATTGGTGGTGTCTTTTATAGGGGAATATGGTGGGAGGTAAATTTTTTACAATTAATTAAAATGTTATTAATTATTTTTAATTATTTTGCTTGAGTGGGAATAGTTAATTATTCCCGTCTGCTATCCAACACTTTCCCTACTGTTTCACTTGCTGGAGTGGGAATAGTAATTTATCCACTCCGCTATCCAACACTTTCCCTACTACTGCATTTGCTGGAGTGGGAATAGTAATTTTTACAGCTACGCTATCCAACACTTTCTCTACTATTGCACTTGCTGGAGTGGGAATAGTAATTTTATCCACTCCGCTATCCAACACTTTCCCTACTGTTGCACTCTCTGGAGTGGGAATAGTAAATTATTCACATACGCTATCCAACACTTTCCCTACTATTGCAGTTGCTGGAGTGGGAATAGCAATTTTATCCACTCCGCTATGAAACACTTTCCCTACTGTTGCACTTTCTAGAGTGGGAATAGTAATTTTTACACCTACGCTATCCAACACTTTCTTTAATGTTGCACTCCCTGGAGTGGGAATAGTAAATTATTTCGCTCCGCTATCCAATACTTTCCCTACTGTTGCACTCCCTGGAGTGGGAATAGTAATTTTTACCCATCCGCTATCCAACACTTTTGTTAATGTTGCACTCCCTGAAGTGGGAATAGTAAATTATTCACATATGCTATCCAACACTTTCCCTACTGTTTTATTTTCTGGAGTGGGAATAGTAAATAATTCCCATCCGCTATCCAACACTTTCCCTACTGTTGCACTCCCTGGAGTGGGAATAGTAATTTTATACTCTCCGCTATCCAATTTTTTCTCTACTGCTCCTGTTAATGTAGTGTGGAATGTAATTGTAAAAGATTAAAAATATTTTAATTTTTTTAATTATTATATAAATATTGTATTTTTATTTTATATTTACTGGTATATGTATATATATGTATTTATAATTTTAATGTTTCTAACATATAATTTATTATAATATTTATTTTTTAATATTATAAAGTAAATTTATATATTATATTTTATATATATGTATGTTTAATTTTTATTAAAATTATATTTATTATTTATAATTTTAAACATTTTCTAATAATTCTAACTGTTTTTTTAATTATGTATTATTTACTTTATTTGACATTATTTTTTAGACATTTAAAAAAAAACGATATTTTTAACAACGATATTTTTTACAACGATATTTTTGTACTTACCATAATGTAGATAGGACTTCGATATTCTGGACATCGATATTTCGGCTCCGATATTTTTGTCATCGATATTTCTGTAGTCGATATTCTGTCAGTGATTCGCTTCTTGTGGAGTGGGATTGTAGTGGCAGACCATTTCATGTTCACTGTGACAAATCATGACTCCATTCAATCTCCTTCGTTGCTTCATGGAGTTCTAGTGGCCTCAATCTCCTGCACTATCTTCATGTTGATGAGCATGGTGGTGTGCTCATTGGACCAAAGGATGGTTGGGCCAACCAGTGGAATAATGTAAAATTCCACGGTAGCACTGAAGTTAGTGGTGGCTACTGAGCACTTGCTGTGATGTTTGCGGCTGGTGGTCTGCTGTGGGTTTGTGTTTGTGGTGCTGCATGGCCTAGCTAACTGGTCTGCCAGGATATGCAGGGAAGAGATTGAGATGCATGGTGGTGGCACTCCCAGTAATAAAGAATTCCCTGCTCTTCATACTGCTGCCGCATCTGATCTGGGGGTAGGTGATACTGTGCTGAAAAAAGGTCCAAGTGACGTGTGGATCGGGGGCACTTCACAAATAAGTTTATTGCAGTAGGAGCACTGATAGGCCACAAGCAAAGGCTTGGCCTGGGGCTCTCTGTGCTGCAGATAAAAGACCAGTAGGGAACTGGATAAGTGGGTGAGAGGATGGACTTGTAAGAGTATGGGGAGGGATGTTGGGTTTTTGTTTGGACCACTCCCTTCTTAGCTCTGTTTTCATTTTTTTACTTGGGAAGTCTCATCTTCTAGGGGGCAGGAGATTTTATCAGATGCTGATGGGAACATCTGGACAGAATTCACTGACATGTGGCTGACCATGAGGGGCAGCAGGTTCTGTTTGACCACCCTTTTCACCTCCCCTATTGTGGATGCCAATGAAGTGCCTGGTTAGTGGTATATTTTGGGCTGCATGGGCTACAGTGAAAGTCAACAACTTAGTATGGGGTTCCCCATACTGGCAAGAAGATGGTGTTACGGGAAAGACACTGGACTTTTTTTATGGGTTTTCCAAATGCACTGGAGTACCTGGGGTTGTACTTGTTCTGATGAACTTTTTCAGAAATGATCTTAAGATTTGTATGGATGGGACAACTTCATCACATTCATTATAAGCATGTACAGTGGCGGCTCCTGTGCTAAGGCGGAGGAGCTTCGCCCCACTGCTGGAAAGGAAAAATAAAATGATAATAATGTATCATTATTATAATTTTATTTTCCAATGGCAGTCAGTGGCGGGGTGGGGCGGGGCTGGCCAGAGCAGGGGAGGAGTGCTGTGCACTACCTAAGTGCGCTTGAACTGCTTGGCCAGGCCTCTTGGGCCGACCAAACAGTTAATGCGCTCTTTACATGTTCCTACCAGGCTGCATTATACAGCCTGGTCAGGAACATGAACAGGCTCCCTGTTGCAGTCTGAGTGCCGATCCATGGCGCTCAGACCAATCACAACGCAGCATTGCAGCGTTGTGATTGGCTCAGGGGAGCCTGTCTGCTCGGGTGCTTCCTGATGCCAGCGGGACAGGAAGAGAACAAGGACGGCGGACGGAGGAGAGGCGGGGGCTGGCCGGCCATTCAAGGTAAGTCCTTTTTTTATTTAATTCCTTTGCACTCTCCCCCGCTCCACCACCCTCATCCGGTAGCAGCCGCTGCTGTGTGCCATGGCTGCTGTCGCAAATTGGAGAGAACCAGGCTCTATGTTCTAACCAGATTATAGACCAAGCCTAGTTAGGGTCAGCCTAGAGCAGCTGGTAGACTGGAGAAGCCAAGTCTGGTCAGTTGGCTCCAGTACGGGGAGCAACGGGGGTTGCTCATTTAGAGTGGAGAGATGGAATTCAGAAGAGTGTGGAGGATCATCCTTTGCAGGGTGAGACACTTTAGTCTGAGAGAGTTGTTACTTTGGGGTAAGAATGGAAGGTTCTCGGCCAGCAGATGATGTGGTCTGCCTGGAGTGGTGAGGAAGGTTCTGGGAATTAGGTCATGTTTCATGTGAGCCGCAGAGGTCTCCTAGAGATCCCATTTCCCAGAGGAACACTTCTAGCACCCTTGGGGATTTTTGGCCTTGTTGATGCTGAACTGGTTAGGTTACAAGAGGGAGTAGGTTAAACAAGAGGATCATAGCCATGGACTTGGGATTTGCCACTACCCCTTGTCTTCAGTCACAAGAATCGGGTGTAGATCAAGAGGATAACAAGCTGATGCGTGACCTGCTGCTTATGTTAGGGTTGGTGATAGTCCTGATGTGAGTACCTTAGCATCAGGGTGTTAAGTTCTCCTGGCATGTGAGAAGCAGGATATATGCCACAATGTTGCCACAACAAAAACAAAGAAACAGACACTGAACTATGGGGGCTGCTACACTTCTGCAGTGCATGGGTCTTTGTTAACCCTTGGTACGGCATGTTCCATTGATACGTTTTCTGGATTTATGTGCGGCTGAGCTGGGGGCCCTCAAAAAGATTAGGTAGCGAGGACATAGTCAATGTAACAATCCTGAGACAAAGAACCTAGTGGACTATAACCTCCTGCACACTAAATGGAGATGGTGCAATCACTCCTGTGAGACTCAAAAGAGTACTTGTTGTTAGTAGGTTCCAAACTCTCTTTCACCATGAATAGACACACCCCAGAATATGCACCACAGATGCACGTTATCTGTATCATATCTGTATAATTTTTATTTAAAATAACAAGATTAAAGTCCTATCTTAATGATTAAAATACAGTGGCGGCTCCTCCGCAATGGCGGAGGAGCGTCACCTCACGGCCTGGCTCAGAGCCAGCAAATGTAAATTAAAATGATGCTCTTCCCTCGTTTTAATTTACATTTGCCGGCTCTAAGCCAGCGCTGTTGGGAAGGGCGGGGCCGTGCTTGGGAGTGGAGAGGAGGAGTGCTAGTGCACTCCTCTCCCTAAGTGCGCATATGTGTTTTGGCCGGCCGTCTCAGGCCGACCAAAACACACATGCGCACAGACTCCCTGGTCTGAGCAGGGCATCTTTTCGGCCTGCTCAGACCAAATACCCGCACAGCAGTGCAGCGCGGGGATTGGACAGGGAGTCTGTCCCAGGAGCTGCTGGGACCAGCAGGCAGAAAGAGGAGAGGCGACGCGAGGAGATGCGACGCTGGAGCGACCTGCAGCAAAAGGTATGTTTAAAAAAATAAATTGTATTCAATTCCCCACCACCACACGACGCCTCCCGCGTGACCCCACCCGCACCACCACCCTTTCTTTATGTGGGCCGCCGCTGATAAAATATGCAGAACAGTAACTATAAGAACAAACAAAATAGTGGCAATGCCAGGGGCTATAAGGCCAAACAAAAGAAAACATTGAACCTTAATGGCAATTCAGCATGACACTGTATCTATCCCTTAATCTCTCCCTTCCTGTCTACAGCTAAACTGCTTTAGCAACAAAAGGATCCAGTAAGAATTATTAGCTGGCCTAGCTTCCCACCAGCATACCTTAATAGAACAGCGAAGACACTGTTTGCACAAAGGCAGCTCCTATCTTTCCCCCTGCTTCCAGCGGTGATGGCGTTCTAGCAAAGCCAATAAAGCTGTCCGGCTTTTTCATGATGACAGCCAGTGTCCTTGTCTTTGAAGGAAAAGATGTGTGCAGCTTCCGCGCCAAACCTTGATCATCAGCCGCCCTGAAAATTAATTTCACTTTCGGTTGCTTGGGGTTTATATACCTTTCAGGGCACTTCTACTGAATGTTGTTAAGGATAACAACCAACATGCTAGCTCTTATTGAATGTTACCAAGAGCAACAATCAACATGACCATTCACTTACTGGCTCAGCAGCCCATTGTGGACTGTTGAAATGCAGATATTTACAGAGGAACGAATCAACATTAAACAATATGAAGCCCTGGTGAAAACTTCAGCTGCACATAGCAAGTAATTGCTGAACTATCAAATTATACTAAAGCTCATACAAAGGGAAATATGTGTGCAAATCAAACGAAATTAAATGCACTTTGCATTTATAATTGTAAAATATGCAATTAAATTAATCAAATATATACAACGCGATGGGGTAATTAAAGCAGAAAAGGCGAAGATTACGTCAGCATACTTTGAAGACACGGCTGTCACAAGGAAACCAATCCATTACCTGGACAGTTGCAGATTCACTAGATAATAATTGCTTCTGTTAACATTTTTAGTCTAACCTGCTAACTGCTTTGTGGTCTTGATGTCTACACGTTTTTCTTTGCCTCCCCTCTGTGCTTTTCTCCTGCAGGATAAAATACCATTCAATAGGCGCTAGAGAGAAAAACATTTGAATTAGTCACAACTTTTGATATTGTCATATGCCCCAACACTTCTAGTTGGCTAAGTGTTAGCCGGTTCAGTGGTACAACTAGACAGGATCAGTTGTACAAGCTTTACAACAACAGAACCCATTACACAAATAATGGCATCATCACGGGCACAGCATAGGTCCAAGCCATATACTTGGATCCACGTTTGCCTTCTACATAGTACATCAGATCAAAATATATGCATCATCAGTTCTAAAATATTAAACATGAGACACAACTCTTGGCAACCATCATGAGCACAGCAAGCTCCAAGCCATCAGTTGACTGGGGGTTTGCCACTTCAATCAAACATCTAGCTCACGTTGTACTCGCACCTCACAAACTGTACACATTAAACACAGCCTCTGGAACCTTCACATGCACAAGAAGGCACTAAGCTTAAGGGTTGGATGAGCATTCAACCCTGGAAAAAAAAGAAGAAAGTGTGTACCTATCGATGAAAACTTCAGCAGGAAAAACTGTACAAATGCACGTAGTGAAGGAACAATACGGGCCCAGCCTTACTACAATAGCAGAATAAAAAAGCAGCACCAATAGGGTTAAAATTTGGAGGGAAGAAAGCAGATGCATGTTTTTGTACAGTAGGGAAATATATTTAGGCAACCACAGTAGCAGCGAAGGCCACAGGCCCACTTTGAAGGGAACACATGTTTAAGAAAATATGTTGATAAAGTAGAAAAGACGTGCAGGGCAGACAGGATGTTCGGCTTCACAGAGCAGCAGACTTGTAGGAGTACTGCTTTACGCTTCAGAACCAGACACACCAAGGACACCAAGCTAGCATAGAAATGTATCAGACCACAGGTGTAGAATTCCATAGTCACGTGAACAGTTATTTTTGTAGAATAGTACTGCCTGTTTTTGACACTGATGCCTGCTGGAACTTTTTATCAGTAATTATGCATGTGACGCATTCACTTTTGAAAAGATATATATCCTACTGTCCGTCTCCGTCCAATTTGAAGTGCAGTTTACAGTTCAGCAGAGCTGTCTGTGCTTCTCCTCGTGCACAAGTTAATAAACTCTGTACTTTGCTGCCAATTAAAATCGTGTTTTCTTTTCTTCATTTCGAGAACCCCCTCCAAAGGCAAGTATATTAGCCATCCTGAAGATAAAGTACTCAAACCACAACCACATGCACATGGAATGGCACTGAAGCTACACAAATGACAGAAATATTGTGAAACTTTACAACCACATTGTTAGACCTGGCATCCTTGGCGTAGTTTCCCCTGACTTTTTGCCTCTACCTCCTGTATTTTTGACACTGTGCTGGAATTCGTTTTTGCTGGTTTAGATGCTTTGGGCACTTTGCCACTGCTGATCAGTGGCAAAGTGCAAGTGCTCCCTGGTTAAATTGTTATTGTGATTGGCTATCCATGATTGGTATATTTGCTTTACCAGTAAGTCCCTAGTAAAGTGCACTGAGTGTGCCAGGGCTGGTGATTCAAATGCTACAGGTGGGCCTGCAGCACTGATTGTGCCACCCACAGGAGTAGCCCTAAGATGGTGTCTCAGGCCTGCCACTGCAGTGCCTGTGCGCAGTTTGTGAACTGCCATGTTGTCCTGGCCAGTGTACACACTTGCCAGGCCCAACCCTTCCCTTTTCTTACACATTGGACACCCCTATGGTAGGCCCAAGGTACCCCCCTGGGCAGGGTGCAGTGTATGTGAAAGGTAGGACATGTACTAGTGTGGGTAACATGTCCTGATAGTGAAATACTGCCAATTTCGTTTTTCACTACTGAAAGGCTATCTTGCCCATAGGATAACATGGGGAATGCTGTGTAACATGTTTACCTGCATATCTCCCCATAGCAGCAAGATAGAAAGTTGGAATCTGGTACCCCTGAACTCACAATTTAATAACACATCTTTTAGTGAAGATGGTTTTTAAATTCTAAGTTTGGAAATAGCACTTTTAGAAAGTGGCTATTTTCTTGTTCAACCTTTCTGTGTGCCTCTGCCTGTTTGTGAATTGACTGTCTGGTTTGTGAGTGACAGGGGCTGGGGTTGGCTGCAGGAGGCTGGGTGAGTCAGCACTAGGCTGAATAGACCTATCTGCATGTAGAGTGGTGGGAGGAGTAGTTCCTGGGTCTGACTAGGGCTGTGCCTGCCTTCCACAATGCTGGCTCCACCTCCTGCGGTGTGTCTGATGACCCTGGCCCACACTCACAAAGGAAAGAGAGGTGCCCTGGCAGAATGCACCCTGAACTGGTTTGGACTGGGTCCAGGACCCCTCACACATGGAGAACAAAGACTTTTGGGGTATAAATACGAGAGCTGAAACCCCTGAACTTTAGACTACTTTTGGAATCAAGAGGAATCCCTGCCAAAGAAGATCAGCTGAATAGACTGAGGAGAAGTACTGCCCAAGTGTGTCTAGGGCTGGCCTGCAGTTTGCTGTTTCTACTGAGGAGAGATCTAAAGGACTTTGCTGTGTGCTGTGTCCCCCTGCTTGAAGAAGGACTTTGCTGAGTGCTGTGTCCACCTGAAGAAAAGTCTCCAAGGGCCTGAGAAGAGCTGGCCTCCTGTTTCTGAAGTCCCAGGCACAAAAGGACTTCACCGCCAGCTACCCTGAACTTCCTTGCTGGGAGTTCCAGTCTGCCAGGAGGGCCTGTAACTGTGTGTGAGGCCTCTCTTGCTGTGGGGAGCTGGAAGCGCGACGCAACGAGAGAAGCGTGACGCCGCCGCAGCAGCTGCTGTCGCATCATCGAGAAGCGTGTCGCCGCTGTTCACCGTCGCAACACCGGAGAAGCGTGTCGCCGTCACCGAGGGTGTCGTCGCATCACCGGAGAAGCGTGTTGCAGGGCCGTCGCATCGCTGAGGAAGCGCACCGCCGCTGATCGCCGCCGCATCACCGGAGAAGCGTGTCGCCGTCACCGAGGGTGTCGTCGCAACCCCGGAGAAGCGTGTCGCAGGGCCTGTCGCGGCTCAGAAGATCACCGAGTTCGCCGCACGGCCGTCGGGCGTGCACGTATCGCATCTACAGTGTCGCATCGCAACAAAGACGCCATTTCATCGCATCGCACCGGATCAGCGCACCGCATCAAGGCGCCATTTTGTCGCACCGGAACCGGAGCGCAGGAAGAACCGACGTATCGCCTTCACTGCGCCCCTTTTGCTTGTTTTGCGTTACGCATCCCAGGTACTTTGAGACTGAAAGTGTCGCATTTGAGATCTACAAGTTTATTTTTGCAACAACCCTTTTTAAAGACATTCTACTGAGTTTTGTATGTTGGATTTTTGTCGTTTTGGTCTTGTTTAAGTTTAGTAAAGATACTTTATTTTTCTAAACTGGTGTAGTGTCCATTTTTGGTGTTTTCACTGTGTTACTGTGAGTGTTGGTACAAATACTTTACACATTGCATTTGGGATAAGCCTGTCTGCTCGTGCCAAGCTACCAAGGGGGTGAGCAGGGGTTATCTAAAGTGTGTATCCCCCTTACCCTGACTAGAAGCAAGGGTCCCTATTTGGACAAAGGTACCTACCTCTGCCAAGTAGAGACCCCCAGTTCTAACACACATGAATCCGAGCAATGGACAATGGTAAATCCCCCCCCAAAAAAAAACAGCAGTGTCCTTTGGCACAACCATCAGTCAACATACTGCCCCTCACATTATCTGGCTGGCCACTTCCAATAAAATCATCACTAATCAATACACCAATCTTCCTTGGCCTTGTCAGCTACTATACTATTCATTCTAACTCAGCCCTAAAACAGTACGAAACTCAATAAAACACAATTTGAAAAAGCTAACTCCGGTCAATGAAAACACAAAGATGTGCTCAGATTCCGAAAGTGCTTCAAGCCCACGGAAAAAGTGGGAATGGGCTATACAAATGCCACTAACATAAAGTAACATTTTAGTTAGCTACTTTCCTGGACGACACCATCATGCATGTGAAGGGGTGTAACAAGTAGACCCAGTTGTTCAGCGACCACAACCCAAAAGACTTTCACAGCCTACAGTCATTGCATAAAACAAGGACTTACTATGTGTTCTTTGGTCTCAAGAGAGATGGAACATCGCACTGTGGGATAGGGGTGGCCGCGCCCAAATGTGTTCATTTTCGTGGTAATGTCTTTGAATGCAGAGAAAGGAAACAGGGGCTTAAAGTGCTCCCCTCTTCATCAGATTCACAAACGCCATGTCCTACAGCCCAACAGCTTCCACGGTACATCTTTGGTTTTTCCCAGGACCATTTGAAGCCAACCATGCGAGGCCCTTGTCAGTGTCTGCCATGGTAGTTACCGTGTTTCACTCCCTCCTTGTCACTTAGACAGACCGGCACACCCAGAGAAGAGAAAAATATTCTTGTAGGGACAACCATTAGAGTTAAGCATTGAACGACCACAGCCGGATCCCTTTCTAGGCAGTGAAACCTTTTCCTGTTGTACTTTACACCCACATTAAGCTGCCTGGATCCGCTTCTCGTAAGGTGTACTTGGCATAGAGAACCTCAAGGCAGCCGCCTGCAGACGCTCCTTGACTATGAAGGTTGCAGTTATTTGGCTGTGGCCTTGTCCAATATTTTCTTCACTAGCATGGCCAGGCTAATACAGAGTCATGTGGTGAAGTCCCCATTTGCCGCTGTCCTAAAAAATTAAGGAATGGATTTAGTTTGAGGTACGGGTACTCTGTCACAAATGTGAGGGTTACCCAGTCTGCCTTGTTACGTGGGATTTATAATACACTTGTAATAAGGCGGACGCAATATCTGCCACATTTGTGATGGAGTAACCTGTCCCAAAACTCTATATCAGGCCCTATATAGCTCTTATTTCAGCATCCAAATTGAGCTGGGCATACAAGCCCAGGTCAATATGACTAAGGCTTGTATGTAACATGTAGAAAGACTCATTCTGTTTGGGCACACAAGCCCAGCTCAATATGACTAAGGCTTGTATGGAACATGTAGAAAGACTCACTCTCTTTAGGCACACATGACCAGCTCAATATGACTAAGGCTTGTGTGGAACATGTAGAAAGAATCATTCTCTTTAGGCACACATGACCAGCGCAATATGACTAAGGCTTGTGTCAGGGGCGTAACACAGGCCCCCGCAACCCCGCGGTGCGGGGGGGCCCCGAGCTGCAGGGGGCCCCCTCAGCACAGTACTTAGGCCTGAGCGCTCTGTTTTAAATCCAGAGGGGGGGCCCCTCCTTGTACATTGCAGGGGGGCCCCTTAAACTTTCGTTACGCCACTGGCTTGTGTGGAACATGTAGAAAGACTCATTCTCTTTAGGCACACATGACCTGCGCAATATGTCTAAGGCTTGTATGTAACATGTAGAAAGACTCATTCTGTTTGGGCACACATGCCCAGCTCAATATGACTAAGGCTTATATGTAACATGTAGAAAGACTCATTCTCTTTAGGCACACATGACCAGCGCAATATGACTAAGGCTTGTATGTAACTTGTAGAAAGACTCATTCTCTTTAGGCACACATGACCTGCGCAATATGTCTAAGGCTTGTATGTAACATGTAGAAAGACTCATTCTGTTTGGGCACACATGCCCAGCTCAATATGACTAAGGCTTGTGTGGAACATGTAGAAAGACTCCTTCTCTTTGGGCACACAAGCCCAGCTCAATATGACTAAGGCTTATATGGAACATGTAGAAAGACTCATTCTCTTTAGGCACACATGACCAGCGCAATATGACTAAGGCTTGTATGTAACTTGTAGAAAGACTCATTCTCTTTAGGCACACATGACCAGCGCAAAATGACTACGGCTTGTATGTAACATGTAGAAAGACTCATTCTGTTTGGGCACACAAGCCCAGCTCAATATGCTTAGGCTTGTATGGAACATGTAGAAAGACTCATTCTCTTTAGGCACACAAGCCCAGCTCAATATGACTAAGGCTTGTGTGGAACATGTAGAAAGACTCATTCTCTCTTGGCACACATGACCAGCTCATTATGACTGAGGCTTGTATGGAACATGTAGAAAGACTCGTTCTCTTTGGGCACACATGACCATCTCAATATGACTAAGGCTTGCACGGAACATGTAGAAAGACTGATTCTCTTTGGACCTTTCACAGTGGCGTCCCAGGGTGTCATGGACCCCTAACCCTTACGGAAGGAAACAAAGCAACCCAATATCGGCTTTTGCCTGCCCCTGCTTTTTACACTACGCATTTACTGACACAGAAAAAATTAGGAAAAGCAAATTAGGAACAAATGTGATACCTGCTCAGCTCTGCCAGGGTGAAGACTCCTGCTGGCTAACTTCCAGGTCCAGAAGCCCCCATAGCATTCCCCAGTCTCGCTGCAGACACTCTTAGCAGCCTTTCAGTAGCATGGGCTGCTAGGAAATCTATGCAAGTGACATCCTGAGCCAATTCTGCATTTTAACCACTTAGCATTGAGTTTGTTGAGTGTGTGTTTACAATTTAAAAAAACGGAAGTCATGCTCTCATGGCTGAAAAAACAGGACTGGTTGAAGATGTCACTCTTGGCATTTGGCCACTTGGAAGCCACGGGGTGCCTGTAGCCTTTCCCTTCCACTGTGCTCATGCTTAATTCTTTTCTCTTACAATCAGGGTTGCCTCTTGGCTAGTATATTATCGGCACGGCTGGTATTTTCATATCAAGGCCAATAAAAAAAACTGCGAAGTGCAGCCAAAGGTGGTATATGATCCGTCTGAAATATACATTTATAACTGCAAAAGAGAAATCATCAAAACTGTATATAGAGGTGTGTAAAGCATCGGGAGTCCATCGTAGGTCCAGAAGGGCTTGATATATGCCAGACATTTCGGACAACCAAAGATTTGGTAGATGTGGTCCATCTAGATTATTTGTATATACAATTTATGTTTAGTGACTATGCTGAAAACCTGGCATGCATCTAGCCCTCCTGGACCTATGTTGGACATGCCTGGTCTAGACTCTTCCTAAATGATTATTAAAGAATAAAGAGACAGGTTATGTCATGTTTAAAAATAATTCAAAGGTTATTTCACAGAGTCTTATTCAACACCAGGTCTTGGTCATTTTCGAATCCTAAAACATCAACAAATTGTTGGTGTTTTTGGGAGAAAGGTGGCAACCATATTTGCTGTAATTCCTAAGGTCTGTCTCTCTTGCCTGTCCATTGTCTCAGTTTCCTGACAGGAGGTTTACCCACCTGTATTTTATTTATCCCCCATGCTCCTTTTTCCATGTCTGTCCCATCTCATACACTTGTACCTGTGTGCTCATGTTCCTCTTCATCTGTATAAGAGCGAGGACAGATTAGGCCGACACAGCCGGGAGTAAATACCTGCTGCTCTGACTGCAATATAAAGATGTCTATTGAGGACAACAGCCTGTGTCCCCAAACTGTAAAACACCCCCATCGGCGGACCACCAAATGGTAGGGTCCGCCAAACATAACATTCCTCCTTTGTTCAGAGTAAAAAAACAACTACAAACAGTGTAAACAGTGATTCGAAAACTACTGTGGAAAATACAATTTAAAACAGATGCAAAATTAGAGAGAGAGAGAGAGAGAGAGGGAGAGAGAGATAACCAAATACATAGTCTCTGGAAAATTGTCATTATACAAGTACATAATCCCTCAGACGGGAAGAAACTGCTGGCCTCGGTCTGAGGTGGTACCTCCCACTCCCTCGACGGCCTTCACAATCCGGACCATCTGCTCCACCGCTCACTCGGGTCTGCTGACAGTCTGCAGGACCACACCGGTGTTCCAACTCCCCCAGGGGATTCGGCACAGCTCTCGGGCTCCCGGCAGCTACCAGAATTTCCGTGGCAGGAGAGCAAAGAGCCTCTTCACAGGGCACTGATGGTAGGGCAACATCAGCTGACTCGGAGTCAATGTCTTCTACCTCAGTTGGTGCCCTAGCGTCCAAACTCGCTGGAGTTCGACATTTTTTAAACCAGGAGACATTCCTCGTGACAGTCTCTCCAGCTCTCCCAGCAGTTATCATAGTTCCTTTGATTCCTTTAACAGTCCAAGTCTCTAATTCAAACGGAAGTGTGAATTTCCCTCCGGGATTACGATTCTTGATCATCACCAGATCTCCTATTGCTAGGTGTCTTTCCTTGGCTCGGCGGGCTCTGGACATTCGTTCGTTCTGAATTCGTCGCTGGTATAGTCTTTTCGATGCTTGCTGTTGAAGATACGTCGGTTGAGTCACGTGAGGAAACATATCTCCTACCGCTCTCCGGATGCAGAGTGATCCAGGGCTGACTTGAGTAGTAGAGTGAGGAGTGAGTCGGTACTCTTGTAGAAAAGTGTATAGGGCACCCTCCAAGTTTTGGCCACAAGCCACAGCAATCCGAAGCACTTTGTTGAGCGTGTGCATGAAACGCTCAGCCTCTCCATTGGCTTAAGGCCATCTTGGTGGGATTTTCCGATGTCGCACTCCCCTTGACTGCAGATATTCTGCCATTTCATGACTAGAAAAAGAGGGACCATTGTCGGTCCGTAGCTCTTTTAGGAGCTCATGAGTGCCCATAATTTTTTCCAACAAGGGTATGGTTTTACTCGCTGTGGTTGACTCTAGGACCTCCACCTCTGGATATTTTGAGAAGTCGTCTATCACCACCAGCATGTGTCTCCCGTCTGGGAGAGTCCCGAAATCCGCGCTCGCCCGGTGCCACGGATGTGGTGGTATGTCTTCAGTGACAATCGGCACTGGGGGTTCAGCTGGGCCAGTTGCTTGACAAAAACCGCAGTCACGAACAGTTTGCTCTACGAGGTCGTCAAGGCGGGGAAACCATACTTTACAGCGCAGACGGGACTTCGTTTTCACTATTCCTTGGTGCGCTATCTGTGCCAAATCGACCACTCGTTGCTGCAGCATCCTGGGAATTACCAAACCGGATCCTCTCATAAGGCATTCTTCAGCGGACACGGCCAGGTCTCCTCTGACCTTGTGTAGTACACTCAGCGTGGTGCGAGCTTCCTCAGTCGTACTGGGTAGCTTGTCGAGTAGTAAATGCCATTTCCGTGACATCACCGCAGCGATAGCCATCTGAAGACACTCATCGTCTTTTGTAGCTCTTACGATCTCCTCAAGTGAAATGGGCCGGGGACGGGACCGCTCCACTATGAACCTTACATACTCTTCCACCTCCTCCGCTGCGGATTCCTCTTCTTCTGTGGCTGGTCTCGCGTGCCTTGACAGGAAAGCAGCGGGATTCTGTGCACCAGGGCGATACACCACTTGGAAGTGATATTCCTGTAACTGGAGGATCCACTTTTCAAACCGTGGTGGAGGTTTTGAGGAGGCGCCCATGAATAGTGGTATCAACGGCTTATGATCCGTGTGTACTATGTACGGTTGTCCATAGAGATATAAATGGAAATGCCGGCATTCCCAGTGAACAGCAATCGCTTCCTTTTCTATGTGCGAGTATCTTTGCTCGGTATCTGTCAGAGCACGACTTGCATAGGCCACTGGCGCCCACTCCCCATCCTCTTGTTTTTGCGACAGCACTGCCCCTAAGCCAATGGGACTGGCATCAACTGACAGTTCCGATTCTTTGGCTGGGTCAAAGTACACTAACGTAGTGTCGGCGGATAAAGCGTTCGTGTCGTGAAAAGCTTTTTCTTGGCAAGGACCCCATTCCCACGTGGTGTTGGACTTAGTGAGTTCCCTCAGAGGAGCAGTGAGCTCAGTCAGGTTTCGGATAAACCGCCCACAGTATGTCACCATACCAAGGAAACTTCTCACTCCGGTTACAGAGGTGGGGGCTGGAGCCGTCTGGATGTCATGAACTTTCGCTGGATGCGGGGACACTCCGTGTTGAGAATAACCATATCCGAAAAAGGCTACTCATTCTGAAGAAAAGCACATTTCTCCCGATGAAGGGTGAGACCACTGTCTTGCAGTCCCTGGAACACCTCTCTCAAACAGTCTAAATGTTCTTCCAGGGTGGGGGCATGCACAAGAATATCATCGCTGACATTGAGAACCCCATGGATGCCAGCCAGAACTCCTCGAATGGTATCTTGAAATATTTCAGCAGCGCTGGAAACCCCAAAACTCAGTCGCTTGTATCTTCGAAGTCCCACGTGTGTTGAAAAAGTGGTTATGGCTCTTGACTCTGAATCCAGCAGAAGTTGGTGGTATCTGGCTCGGAGGTCCATTTTGGAGAACCAACAAGACCCGCTCACCTCAGCCACGATGTCATCAACGGTGGGGGTCAGATGATGCTCTCTCTTTATCGCATGGTTTGGTAACCTCATGTCAACGCAGATCCTCACCTAGCCTGTTTTTTTTAGGTTTCCTGGCTACGACAATGGGTGACACCCAGGGAGTCGGTCCTTCGACTCGCTCAATGATATCCGCCTCTTCTAGCTTCTTCAACTCTTGTTCCACTTTCGGCCGTAAGTGAAACGCGACTCGTCTATGCTTGAGGGCCACAGGTTGAATGGTGGGGTCCACATGTAGCCGGACCATATGATCCTTTAGACATCCGATTCCTTCGAACAGGATCTTGAACTCATCCACCAATGATTCCACGCTCTCTTGGTGAATTGCGAAAGCGAATGCTACCAGTTGTAGGTGCTCGGCCGTTCGACAGCTTAACAGCATTCCAGAGCCTTCCTGGGTCACATAAACTTTGGCTCAAGTGGAGCGAGAGTCATGAGAGATGTCTGTGGTGAAGACTCCAGCCAAAGGAAGAGGGGTGGTTGACCCGTAAGCGAACACTTGGGTTGAAGTTGGCCTCAAAGACGGTGTGACGGGGAGAGTCTGTAGCAGGGAGCTCGCCATGATGTTGATAGACGCCCCAGTATCTATGAGCGCCTGGATGGGATGTCCGGCCACCAGAATGCTGCACTTCGGGATTCGCCGTTTTGGACATCCATCTGGTTGCATTGCGTAGATTACATGTATCGCTCCCTCCACATCATCGTCATCCATGTCCTCTTCGCCTTCCATGATTTGGGAATATCCATAACGTTTACTTGCCTGGTTCACGGTCTCCTCTGTGACCTGGAACGGCATACCTTCACAAAATGGTGGAGTTTGTTGCACGCTGAACACTTCTTTCCTTGAGCTGGGCATGGCCGCTGATGGGGAAACGGTCCTCCACAACCATAGCACGTTCTGGCAGTAGATGGTGGTTTGCTTTGCTCCAGCTTCTTGACCGGATTGCCAGATGCCACGGCGTTAACGGGCTCCGTCTTCACCTGGCGTTGTAACGCCGCTTCCATGTGCGCCGCGCGCACCTTCGATAACTCCTTGGACCTTCCCATCGTCAACATGTCTGCCATGGACATCCCAGGAACCTGAAGTATCTGTTCTCTCAATTTTACAGACGCGCAGCCCTGGATAAATTGCGCCCGTATCTCGTCATTAGCATCTGGCAGCGTGCATGTACTTGCCAGTTCTTGAATCCTGGCGTAAAAAGTGTTGACTGACTCTTCGGGGAGCTGCCTCGCTTGCCTCAGTAGGAAACGTTCGTAATCGGGGTTAGCGAGCGGCTCGAAATGCGCTGTCAGGGCTGCCCTTAGCGTAGCATAAGTGTGAGGAGGGCCTGCCTGTCACCGACCGTCCCAGCTTGTGGATAGCAGCACCACCAAGATGCAGCAGCATGGGATGCCGTCGCTCAGCTTCCAGACCCACTGCCGCAAAGTATGTTTCCAGTCGGTCTACCCAATCCTTCCACTTGGCCGCTTGCGCGGACGGCGGACCTTCCATCAGGAATGGTTTAATGGGCTGTATGGTGGCCATTGTGCGAGTGACGTGCAGGTCCAGGGGGTCTGTAGGCAGTTAGGCAAAATGTAGAACGGTGTGACTGGGGAGCCAATTGCACGAGAGAAATTGCCCCTCCGATGCTACTCTGCTGGCGCTATATGTTTTCTGTGCCTCCAGAATCTCACTCTGTATCTCCCTCCAGTTGGTTAAATTCACCCTCTGCAATGGTGGCCAAGAGAATGCTTCTTTTGTGTAACTGGGAGCACAACCCAAGCAGGCACAGGAGCACCGTCCCAGCAGGCAATGGACAGGTGCAGGGAGTACACAATATGCATCAGGTGCAGGGAGCATCAACTACAATCTCCACCAGATCACCATCCTAGGAGGCAGTGGATAGGTGAAAGGACGTGACTGGAGCCATCTCCCCACATTGGCGGTAGCACGCCAGCCCAGCACAGGCAGAAACCCGGGCTAAACGCTCCGCATGTCGGAATGGGGGCGTGGCATCGAACGCTGGATGTCGCGCACAAGCACGCGCCCCTGTGCAAGAGCAATACCACCGGGGAGAAGATCACCGCCGCGGCAGGCCGGTCAGAAGGAATTGCGGTGCACGGACGCGGAGGTCTCACCTTCCCAGGCGTGCACGACGTGTCCACGATGGCACCGCCGCAGGCCGCACAGGACGAGTGCCGGCGCCGGCCCAGGCAGGGACTACGGAAGTTGGGTGCAGGGCACAGCGCCTCAGGTACTTGCGGGGAACGAAACACTCCCTCGTCGCCAGTTGTTAAATGCTCACACCGGTCAGCATGACGTGAGCATGATGTGGGCCCAATTACTTTGGGGAAAGAAATGCACACATACTCCAGTAGTACGTTGGGGTGGTGCCGAACTAACTCCATCCGGTTCCGGCTGCCCCTTTTAATTAGCACACTGCATCCGGCCCCTCCTTTACATGGGCACTACCACGATGCATACAGCCTGTGTCCCCAAACTGTAAAACACCCCCATCGGCAGACCACCAAATGGTAGGGTCCGCCAAACATAACGAAGCCAAAGGTACAAAACACATCCCTCCAGGCCTACATCACCCAACAGAACACTGTTAAACACCATCCTAAAAAGGTTCATTCACCAACATTCTAAGATTCTAATATCAGAGATACAGGAAGGACAAACAAGGAGAAAGGGGCATATGGAATAAAGGAAGTCATCCTCTCGAAACATGAGAAAAAGCTAACCAAATAGAAACTTCAGGGCAAGCATGTCCCAAGAAGGATTGTTGTCACCCTATTCAGGTGCAGCCCATAAGAACCTCTTAGCCATTCCTCCCTACAGACGGAAACGAATGGGAGGCTGCAGGTTTGCAGTATTGGCACCCAGTTTTTGGAACACTCTTCCTTTGGACATAAGAACTTGTACTGAATTCACAAGGTTCCGTAGGCTTCTTAAGACTTGGTTATTCACCCAAGCGTACAACTAGTTCTTCAGACAATTGAATACAGGGGGCCCCAACAATTGCTTAAGTTAGCGCCAAAAAACCAATTGGTGTACGTGCGCTTTATAAGAAATTTTAACATAACATAACAAAGATTGTAATATTCTCCTTAGCTCAGACATAGGAACAGCTATGTATTCTCCACCTGCTGAAGTCTCAGGTGTCACCGCTTCCTTGCTAGTACCGTTTCAACATTTCACTTGACTACTCTCCTGAAACTCCAACATTCTTTCCAGCTTGCATAATGACACGACCTCTGCTGATTTTGACTACTTTCAATAGCTTTCAACAATTGTACATCCCCTTTTCTGGTATGAGTTGGTGTGTGCATTCTAACTAGGTCACCAATAGATATCTCTGAAATGCAGGCTTTATGAATAGTTTTATAATGTTCATTGGATTTTGACTGTCTCACCTCCACATTGTCTCTGACTCTCTGAAGAGCAACCATGGGACCCCCATACCTTCCACTGGGGAATTTGTTTCTCAGCCTCCGGGGTCACAAATCGGAGGAAGGCACTCTTCCCTTCAATAATTGGAATGGATTCTAACTCTATATGCTCAGAGTCTTGCTCTAACTTTGTGTGGGACATGACCATGACCCTGGAACACCAGATGTACACCACCCTTCAAATAATGGTTGAATCGCTCCACTTGGCCATTACTCTGTGGATCATATAGAGAAGACCTAATGTGTTTCATGTGCTGTAGGGAAAAAAATCAGTGATGCCCTTAGAAACGATCTGTTTGCCATTGTCAGTTATCAACTATTTAGGAAATACCCCTTCTTCTTAAACAATACCATTAACATCTCAAGGACGTTTGCATGTTAGTTCTCTGTATAAATTTAAACTCTGGCCATTTGGAGTGACAATCAGCCTGCAAAAGGGCAAACTGCATATGGAAAAGTAACGTCCTGAAGGCCCCAAGAATGTCAAAACCTATATTTCGCCAAACCATGAGGGGCCATGGCACTGACTGCATGGGATCACTAAATTAGATTCCTATTTCTGGTAGAGCACACATCATGTTCTCTATATCAAATGGTCTGCTTTTGCATTAATAGTAGGCCACCAAAACTGGAATCTTATGAGAATCTTGAGAGAGGGCATTCTCATATATCCACCATCAGCTATTCTGAGGACAACTACATGGATTCCCTCAGGAGGAACACACTAGTTATTTTTAAACACAAAGTTCCTATGAACACTCAACTCATGAGCAAACAAACACAATGGCCATGTATCAGAACCCCTTTCAGAGGGCAGGGGCAGGCAGGGGCTACTGGGCCCAACTGTGGTGATTGAGGCCTTTTACTCCTGATGTCCTGGTGCCCGAGCTACTATGGATCCTGCTCAACTGGCCCAAGGATTCCTTCCTCACTTGGCTCTCATTGGTAGCCACGGTCGATAAACATGACTCATAACTCAAAGTGCAAACAGTACGAACAATAAATCAATGTCCAGCCAAACACCTGCGTTTATGAGAAAAGTCATATTTTATTTCTAACTCTACACATGCAACAATGTACAACATTCAGAAGCAACAACACAATCCCTCTTGAAGTCAGAGATCTAGTAGATGTCAGTTGAATCCCTGTCCAACTCACCTTCATGTAACAGGCTTAGGGTTATTCCCCATTCACTGGTGGCTTTATCAGGGAATGCAAACTATTAGGCTGTACTCTTTAGGAATTTAGTCACAAGTGTCTATGGTGCTGCATCACCATTAGCAGTGAGTCCCTTGAGGCCCAACTGGTCCGGTTCACCTCACACTTGCTCTCGCAGCACAGTAGAGTTCAGAGACACAACAGGCACCTTCAGTGTACACTAATGAGTCCTGCTCAGTTCGAAGAACTCAGGCTGATTGCGGCCCATGCAGAGCACCGAGCGGCTCAGGATCTCTCTCCTGAGTGGCGCTGCCAGGAGTCTCTCAGATTTAGGAGCATCTCCCTGCTAGCAAAGATATGGCAAGTTCATTTTGGTTCAACAGAGGTGGGGGGATCCTTTCTCCAGCTCCAAACTGAAGCCAGAGAAGATATGACGTCATCCATGGCATCTGCGGCAGTCCTCTTTGATGAGTCAGGGGCAGAACCTTCGCAGTGCAGGTCCAACCCTTGGGTCGTAGCCTCAGTCTGTCCTCCGGGCAGCGGCCCGAATCCTTGGGCAATGTTGATACCAGCAGTCCCTCCTGGTATACCGGGTTGCCTCGGTACATGGTTATACGAGCGCAGGCTCTTCTAGCACAAGCAACCCAGCCCAGACGGTCACACTTTTTGCCACTTCTTGGTAACTTTAACGTTGGCACCCTCTGGCATATGGGTCACCGTAGTGCATCGGTACAGGTGTAGCAAGACCAGCATGGCACTCAACACACAGCTCAGTCTACGGTAGCCCTCTCCTGACATACGAGGGTCACTGAAAACAATCTTGTACACTGGCGACAGCCCAATCGGTACACAGCTGACTCCCCACACTTTGCACAGAGTGCACTCATGGTATGACTCCACCCTGGAACTTTCTCCTTCCAACATTCTCCTCTTCCTCACAGGACACAATAGCCTTGGCAGGCAGGCAGGAGCTGGTGCTCCAGGGCAAGTAGTCTTGGTTTACCTGGGTGATGTCCCCTCACTCAGCAGGGAGACTAAAAGGCCTTTGCCCCCTAGTCCTGGCCACATGCAGGAGTCTTGCAGAGCTTCCCCTTCTCATACAGCCCTTCTGACTGCTTGGCAGATGACACATTTTTGAGGACTCAACCTCCCCTTCTTTTAGTCTTAGCCCAGTTACCAAATGTGATTTAAGGTTTGAGTCTTTCAAGTTTTTTGTTGGGGTTCGGCTTCTTTTGAAGTGGACACTTCTCTCATTCGTCCTTCCTCATGAAAGATGTCTGTCACAGCAGGCATGACTCCAAAGCTGAATGACCCACATCAGAATTCATGGGAGTGACCAGAGTTCAAACCTGATGTCAGTTACGGTGATATGTGCATCAAAAGGTTAATTCCAGGCTCCTAGCCCTACTCTTTATGATTCCCTTATCAGCCCCACCTCCCTTCTTGAGATTTATCCAGGCCCCTTCCTTGTGATATATCACTGAATCAAAGAGCAACTTCTTGAAGTGCAAAGGAAGTCTCTCCCTTCCCTCCAGTGTGTGTCTCTCCCAGCTAACAGGAATGCAGCAATCCAAAAATATGTCTAGGGGGATTCCCCTCCTCCTCATGTCTTCAACAGGCAGGCCTGGGCTTTCCAAAATTAAACTCAGGGTCCTCCATATAATATACCATTGCAGGCACACCCACTCATTGTACATTCACAGCACACTTTTGGTCCAGCACTGATACCTCTATGCACTGTACCATCACATGTACACAGAACACATCTGGCATTCTGGTATCACCCCTAGGGGTGTCAAGGTGCTGGGGGCCGCCGAGGAGATTAAGTGAGCTATTGCCCAGAGTCACATGATGCTGAGCTGCCGCTCGAACTGTGAGCCCTGTGCTCCGGAATCAGCCACTCTGGCCGCTGCGCCACACCACACACAAATGTTTTACTTGCCAATGGGCCAGGGAGGCACACCTCCAACTGGCCTCTGCTCCACCACCATCAGTCACCTGGTGTTGACCGCGAGATTTGAACCCTGATTGGAAGTCAGGAACATACCCACTGGGCCACACTATCAAATCTTCCCTATATCATGGTCATCCTTTTCATGTGCAATGGGAGCCCCAGGCAATGACACTAGGGCTCGTATGTTGCTTATAGTTTCTACTGCAATGGTGTAGACCACCAAGGAGCTATAGCACAATTGTAAGTCTTGTACCTCTGGTGGCACAGGTTTTCACAGGACAAGGGTTTGAATCCAGCCAATGCTGTCAAAGTATTATAAGGTGGTAAAATATCAAACCGTGATTTTATTTTCATTTGCTAATATTATTTTGACTTGGAAAAACAGAGGAGAAATGTGGCCACTCTTTTTTGCAGGTGTGCCCCACAATTACAAATTTTGTCCCTCATGACCTTAAACCAACCCCCCTTTTTCTCAAGAAGGTGCAATAGGGACAAAGCCTTAACTTCCTTTATCAATGTATTCATTTTCTGTCCTTTAAATTCAGTGTATTGGAGCAAGCAAATGTGGCCTGGGGTGAATAACTGAGCACAAGAATGTGAGGAAAGTGGTAAAATATCAAACCGTGCTTTTATTTTTATTTGCTAATATTATTTTGACTTGGAAAAACAGAGGAGAAATGTGGCCACTCTTTGGCACGTGTGCCTCACAATTACAAATCTTGTCCCTCATGACCTGCCGCCAACCCCCCTTTTTCTCAAGTAGGTGCAATAGAGACAAAGCCTTATCTTCCTTTATCAATGTATTCATTTTTTGTCCTTATATTTGGTGTATTGTAGAGCACCTTTCTCGCATGGACGGTGGTGATTTTTCTTTTTGGTGTGAGCCGATGTCTCAAATAAGGGGGATGGTGCCTGTGAAGTTGGCTAGGAATAAAGGTCAAGTATGAACTCTTACTCATGAAATGATGGGTAAAGTCAGAGTTAGGTGAAAGTCCCTTTATTAAGTGCAGTCAGAAGCTAGACATGTTCTATTCTTCAAGGGGCAGAAAAGGGCAGAGTCAGGCCTTTGCTTCAGCAGGTCTGCATCATGACTGCTGCAGCAGGTAAAGGGATGAAGCGTCATGGCACGTCTCTGGGCTTGGCTGGGCTGGGCTGGGTTGGGTTGGGCATGACTGGGTTAGACTGGGCTGGCACTGGGGATGTAAACACCCCCTTCCTTCCTTTGAAGGAAGTCTACGAACGCCCAGGTTCTATATAGAGGATGACTGCAGGCAATTTGGGACCCTGCTAAATGGGGTTGACGTCACCATGTGCAGCCTTCTAGTGACAAACTCCTTAACCTAAGATGGGTAGGCCGATTTTGAATTCTGCTGATGACCATATGTTGGAGGCAGTATTAGGGCAGAAGCCGGCGACCATCTCAGAAGAAAGTAAGCAGGGGTGGACATTATTTGCATAGAACAGCCCTCTTCTCAGTCCCATTATTATGCTGCAGTTGCCGTGTATCATTACTAGAAAGCAGCAGTATGAACATAAGTGCACAGCAAGGATTTTCATCTGCTTGCAGACATACCTCTTGTTCATGTTGGTCTTTGCTAGGCCTACGGAGTGGAGGACTGCGATGAGAGAGGGAATGAGAAATGGCTGGCCTGTGTTTGTGGTGAAGGGGGAACATTTAGAAGGTAAGCAGCAAGATGAATGTGTCAAAGCAGTGATTGAGTGTGTGTGTCACCTGTCTCTTTGAAGGGACATGTGAGAGAGGAACAGCAGCTCCAAAGTCCTCAGATGGGAGAGGAAGCACAGAAGAATATTTTCCCCAATTTAAAACACTTACACCACCTCAAAGCTGACAAGTGCGATATGATGCTTTGCCATGTTTGGTGTGTAAATATGCATGGTTAGTGAGGTTTTTCCCAGAATGTCAATAGCACACCCTTTGGGAGTATCCTTAGGCTAGAAATGTCAGGTACTCCTTTGGGGGTATGAGGCCAAGAAAAAATTTGGGAAGCTTGCTCCAGTCATCTGCAGGATAGAAACACATGGGGGGAAGGGGGGGTTACAGAGGGAGCCAGGCTGCACAACATATGATCAGGGTTGGACAGTAATCTTTAGCAGGGACTTTTGACCCCTCTCACTGTGAGACCAGGATCCTCATACCTCTGTGCCTCTGACACCTTTTTTGACCTCTTGATACCACCATCTCATTAGCCCTCAAATGTTCCCTCCTGGTACCCCAGCTTTGGTAGTGCACAAACCATGTTTCAATCATTTGTGTGACCACAAACACCCTTCCTATGTGTCCTCCATTGGCATTCTGTCAGTAACCCAGCTGTTTCTGTCACTGTTCAGCCTCAAGTAGCTGGTTGGATGCACATTGCTCGGGTATCAAGACACTGACCACTCCGTACAGGCCCTCTCAGCACACCCAGACTACACTTCTTTAAATCATAAATACATGTTTTGTCTAATAGTAAGGCCTGGCCTTCCCTCTGTGGATCATACCCATTGTAAGGAGGACAAACCAATTGACGAGCACACCAAACTTGTCCTGTGAGACATTATGCTATAGCTCCTTGGTGGTCTACACCATTGCAGTAGAAACTATAAGCAACATACAGGTACTGGTGTCATTGCCTGTGGCTCCCATTGCACATGAAAAGGATGCCCATGATATAGGGAAGATTTGACTACTGACATGGAATCCAGTGTGGTCCAGTGGGTAAGTTCCTGACTTCCAGCCAAACAACCAGGGTTCAAATCTCGGGGTCGGCACCAGGTGACAGATGGCAGCGGAGCAGAGGTATGTTGGAGGTGGGCCTGCCTGGCCCATTGGTAAGTAAAATGTGTGTGTGTTGCGTAAGAGTTGAGTCATGCCTGCCAAATAGTGGATTGCAGAGTGGTTGGTAAGTAACGTGTGTGTGTGGGTCTAGCGAGAGTAATGAGTAGGAAAGGCACAGTTAGAGGGCAGGAACTGTGACAGGTGAAAGAAGGGGAATAGGTGTTGAGTGGGGTACAGAAAGATGGCTAGTGAGAGGAGGGGGTGTCGGAGGAGCCTAGGTGGATTGGGTGGGGTCACAGAGAGAGAAGGGACATAGAGAAGATGGAGAGTGTAGGGGGAGAGCAAGGGTGTGTGGGTGGGACTAAGAAGGGGCCAAAGATGTAGGAGGACCCTGGGTAACGCAGCAAGTCTGGGGAGAGAGGAAGGGTCCGTGCAGAATGGGGCCAAATGTGAGCACTCGTGCAGTGGTTCCCTAGCCCACAGAAGGGGTGATGACATGATGGAGAACCCCAACATTCTTTTCTGCACCCCTACACTCTCTGATTGGGGGGCAGTAAAATTTGGGGGGAGCAGTATTAAAAGGGGCATGGGGGGTGCATTATGAAAGGTGATGAGGGGCACAGGCTGACTTGGCTTCTGGGTAATGTTTTGGGGGTGCTACCCATAGTTTTTATTGCTCCCCATCACCATTATGGGGTGCACTCCAAAAGGAAAGGGGCAACAGGAGGGCTAGGGGGAGAATAGGGTTTTGACAGTTTCTATTACCAACCACAAGGGGGCACTATACAATCCTACTGCGGTTATGGTATTGAAAGGTACAACAAGGAGCATGTGGTGGTATTTTTGCGGGCGGGGCTACCCGTGATTTTACTGCCTCCCCTCCGCGGGGCATGTTATCGGGACCTTTGGAAAAGTTGTATTGAAAATAGACGATATAGAGGTTTCCTCTATGTGATCTGAGAGAACTAACAATGCTAAATAAATGGGGGCGGTGGAGCAGACGAATGAGGCAGGGAGGCAATTGGTTGGATGGGTCATAGAGAAATATCATGGCATGCAAATAGGCAGCAGTGCATGGATTTGCAGTATCTGCAGAGATTCTGGTGTGCTCGTCAATTGATTAGTCCTCCTTACATTGGGTATTATCCGCAGAGGGAAGGCCAGGTCCAACTGTCAGGCAGAACATGCATTTATGATTTAAAGAAGTGTAGTCTGGGTGTGCCAAGAAGGGCTGTACGGAGTGGTATGTGCCTGGATACCCTAGCAATGTGCATCCAACAGGCCACTTGAGACTGAATAGTGACAGAAGCAGCTGGGTTACTGACAGAATGCAAATGGAGGGCACATAGGAAGGGTGTTTGTGGTCACTCACAGGATTGAAACGTAGTTGGTGCACTACCAAAGCTGGGGTACCAGGAGGGAACATTTGAAGGGTAATGAGATGGTGGTATTGAGAGGTCAAAAAAGGTGTCAGAGGTATGGGGATCCTGGTCTCACAGTGAGGGGGACAAAAGCCCCTGCTAAAGATTACTGTCCAACCCTGACCATATGTTGTGCAGCCTTGCTCCCTCTGTAATTTTTCCCCCATGTCTTTCTATCCTGCAGGTGACTGGAGCAAGCTTCCCAAAGTTTTTCTTGGCCTCATACCCCCAAAAGGAATGCCTGACATTTCTGGCTTAAGGATACTCCCAAAGGGTGCACTACTGACATTCAGGGGAAAACCTCACTAACGATGCATATTTATGCACCAAACATGGCAATTCCTTCAACCTGCAAAGCATCATTTCACACTTGTCAGCTTTGAGCTGGTGTAAGTGTTTTTATTTTTGGGGAAATGTCTTCTGTGCTTCCTCTCCCATCTGAGGACTATGGAGGAGCTGCTGTTCCTTTCTCACATGTCCCTTCAAAGAGACAGGTGACACACGCACCCAATCACTCATCAAACATGTATGCTTTGACACTTTCATATTGCTGTTTACCTTCCAAACGTTCCCCATTCACCACAAATACAGGCCAGCCATTCCTCATTACTCATTCACAGTCCTCCACTCCGTAGGCCCAGCAAAGACCAACATGAACAAGAGGTATGTCAACAAGCAGAAGAAAAGCCTCGCTGTGCCCTTATGTTTATACTGCTGCCCTCTAGTAATGCTACACAGCAACTGCAGCATAATATTGGGACTGACAAGAGAGCTGTCCTTTGCAAATAATGTCCTCCCATGCTTACTTTCTTCTGAGACGGTCGCCAGCATGCGCCGTAATACCTCCTCCAACATATAGTCTTCAGCATTATTCAAGAGTGGCCTACCTATTTTAGGCTAAGGAGTTAGGGTAGACTCTTTACAGCATGGCACCAGACCTGACATAGCCTCTGTGTCCAATACAGGGGCAGCGGGTGTATTTTTTACACTCTCCTCTTCTGCTAGTTCAGGTAATTCTGTCATTTATGTGACCACTCCTCCAGCTATACCATTGGCTCCTCCTGAAAGATTTATGAGCGATCCCACTAAGTTCGCCACATTCATAAACCAATGTTAACTGCACTTCATGTGCAAAGCCTCATATATCCCTACCGAACAGGCTAAGGTAGCATTTGTCTTGTCCTATTTAGGTGGGACTGCTGCCACCTGGTCCATACCATTGGTAGATCACAATGATCCTCTGCTTTACGATTACACTGCATTTAAAGATGAGCTACAGAGATTATTTGATAAGCGTTCTTTTATGCAATATGTTGATACTGAATTGCTCAATCTAAAACAAGGCACAAAGGATTTGCTGACCTACATATCTAACTTCAATAGACTACTGGCAGAAGCTGGGTGGCCTGAAGCAAAGCACAGCACCCTCTTTTACAAAGGACTCAGAGAATAATTAAAAGACCTGCTGGCTCAAGTTGTAGATCCCCGGAGTCAAGCAGTGCTCTTATTGACCTGGTGGTAAAATTAGACCACCGATTAAATGAAAGACGGAGATAAAAAGGGTGTTCTGACACTCTGGTAGTGATATTCCAAGACAAGAAGGTAGAACCTGAGTAATCAACAGACGAACCAAAACCTATGCAAATAGGTAGTATTAGGGGTCCTCTTAGTGATGAAGAGCGACAGAGATGTAGGGACAAGAAACTTTGCCTGTATTGTGGAAAAAGCCAGGACATTTCTTGCGTGATTGTCCTGTAAAACCGAAGAGAAGAAATGTGTTGGGAAACTCCTAAGCCTGAAGCCTGTGGGGACAAGTGCTTCGGGTAGGTCACGATTAATTGTCTCACAACTTGCAACTCAGGTTAGTTCCATACATTCTTCTCATCACGTCTTTGTTACTTCTCACCTTAAATGGGATAAACAAACCAAAGAAGTCCAGATTATGATTGATTCTGGTGCTACAGGGAATTTCATGGACATACAATTTTCATGGACATACAATGGACCAAACAAAGGGGAATTCCTTTTTTGATTAAGGCTATAATGGATGAGGTTAAAACCATTGATGGCAACGACAAAGTCAGGTCCTATTACACATAATACTGGGGAATTGACCCTCCTCATACAAGATAAACATGAAGAAAAGATATCTTGATTTTATTCAGTCCTCTCAGTTTCCCGCCATCTTGGGCGTTCCATGGTTAACACAACACAACCCTGACATTGATTAGAGAAATTATTCTTTGTCATTCCGCTCTGACTACTGTAAGACCCATTGTACCTATGGAACGGAAAATCATGTAGACATAGCAGTGACCACATAAATTGTAGTTCCTGAATTGCCTTCCTACTATCAGGACTTAGCAGAAGTCTTTGATAAAAAAAGGCGTCTACTCTTCCGCCTCATAGACCATATGATTGCAGAATTGATTTAATTACTGGAGCACTAATACCCTGTAGCAGGATCTATGCCGTAACTGAAAAAGAGAACATTTACTTCAGAGAATACTTGGACGAAATGCTATGCATCAGGTTTATTCGACCTTCTTGATCACCTGCTTCTTCTCCTTTTTTTTTATTCCGAAGCGGGAGGGGGGCTTTGATGTTGAATAGATTATAGAGCCCTCAACGACATCACCATAAAAAAACGATATCCTTTACCCTTAATTCCATCCTTACTTGATCAAGTCAAACATGCCAAAATCTTAACTAAACTTGACTTAAGAGGGGCATATCATTTGGTAAGGGTTCAGGAGTGCGATGAATGGCAAACTGCATTCCTCACCAAGATTGGGTTATATGAATACTTTGTAATGGCCCTGTAGCCTTCTAATTCTTTATGAATGAAGTCTTGAGAGAAATGTTGGATATATATGTGATCGTGTATATAGATGACATTCTAATTTACTCCTCCTCTGTGGTAGAGCATAAGGCACGTCAGGGCTGTGCTTGAGAGACCAAGAAACAACAACATTTATGTGAAACTGGAGAAATGTGAATTTAATACAACTCAAGTCACCTTTTTGGGGTTTGTATTATCTCCGGATGGAGTGAGCATGAACGTACAAAAAGTGCCAGCTGTAACACGTCGGCAGTCTCCTCGATCTGTGAAGGAAGTACAGACTTTTCTAAGATTTGCCAACTTTTACAGCCGGTTCATTGACAATTTCTCAGCTCTGGCTTTGCCTATTACTAAACTCTTAAAAAAGGGAGTTAAGTTCTTGTGGACCCCTGCAGCTGAGGAAGCATTCAACAAATTGATAGAGGTGTTCACCAATGCCCCCATTTTAAAACACACCGACCCATTCCAACCTTTTGTTGTTGAGGCCGATGCATCTCAGATCGCTACTGGGGGAATACTTTCTCAAAGAGATAAAACCTCGGGATGTTAACATCCTGTTGCATTTTAGTCACATAAACTGACTTCCACAGAATAAAACTAATCCGTGGGAGATAAAGAGCTTCTTGCAATAAAATGAGCTTATGTGGAGTGGTGCCAGTATTTACTGGGAGCACTACACACTGTCACTGTTCTTACGAATCATAGGAATTTGCGGTTTTTAAAATCAGCTAGAGCCTTGTCCATGGGACCATTACACTGGAAACAGTACTTCTGTGACTTTGATTTCATAATGCAATTCCAAGCCGGTAAAAAACATGGGAATGCTGATGCCCTATCCCGACTAGGATATGAGATTAGGGAGACATCAGGCGACCATCGCCTTAATATAGCCAGGGAACGTATTATAGGGGCTATATGATCAGAAGAGAATTTCATCAATGAGGTATTACAAGCCCAGAACTCCCAGAAAGTCAAAGACTGGGAGCAGAGGGAGTAAAGGTGTAAAACCTACTTTACATTCAGGAAAGTTTGGTTATTCCCACATTGCCTTTACAATTACAAGCTTTGGACTGGTGTCACTCATCTGCTCACGGGACACCCAGGATAAAAAAAGACACTAGACCTACTGAGAAGGAAATACTGGTGGCCCAATATGGCAAAATAAACTAAACAATATATTCAGAACTGTCATGTCTGTGCTCAAAGTAAAAGCTCACACCAGGCCCCTGCTGGCTTATTAATACCAATGCCCACTCCCCCGGTCCATGGCATTATATTTCAATGGATTTAATTGTAGAACTACCAAAAACCACACAAGGTTTTACAGTCATATTAGCAGTGGAGGACATGATATCCCACTTTATCCCCATGAAAGCACTTCCTACATCTAAAGAGTTGGCAATGATATTCGTGCAACACATAGTGAGGTTACATGAAACTCCTTTCGTGATAGTGTCGGATAGAGTCCCCCAATTTATTTCTAAATTTTGGGAAGGGTTGGGCACTCTGTTACAGATTGACATTCTTCTTTCCTCGGGCCATCATCCTCAAACCGATGGTCAGTCTGAGAGAGTTAACCAATGCCTTGAGCAGTATTTAAGGTATCAATTACTGCACTCTTCACTCGATTGGGACACATTTCTATGGGCAGCAGAATTTGCTTACAACAATGGCATGCACTCCTCCATTGTTCTTTCCCCTTTCTATTGCAATTTTGGATTCCATCCTCGCTTCTTGCTTTCACCTCTGTCTGTTTCTACCCCTACACCTGCTGCTCTGGAGTTTGTGGATCACATACATGATATACGTAAGACAGCTCAGATGAATCTGGATAAAGCCAAGGAAATGTCTAAGGAAAATGTGGATCTCCATCGTCGCTCTAGTCCTGATTATGTGATTGGGGACATGGGTTGGTTGTCCACACAAAACATTGCTGTAAAAGGGACACGTAAATTTAAACCTCATTTTATTGGCCCCTATAAGATTATCAAAAATGTCAATCCGGTGGCCATAAAATTGGAACACCCTCCTACTTTGAAGGTTCATCCGGTTTTTCATGTTACTTTGCTGAAGCCTGTGGTGGCAGAGATGCGGTTGCCACTGAGACCTGCCCTGGTGTTAATAGATGATGAGCCTGAATATGAAGTGAGTGCCATTTTAGACTCCAGGAGAGTGAGGCGTAGATTGCAGTATTTGGTCTATTGGAAAGGCTGTGGTCCGGAGGATCGTACTTGACCCGCTGGCCATGTACATGCCCCTTGTTTGTTGTGTCTTTTTCATAGACGATACCCGGAAAAGCCCAATCTGGTGGGGGGTTCTTGGGGGGGGGGGGTGCTGTTGGGCTTGCTCCGCCTTCGGCCTGTTGTGTGGCAGAGGTCTAGTCAACGTACGCGTCTCTTCCGCTTCCAGTTCACTTACCTGTTCCTATCGGGTCACGACGCATCGCAGTCAAAGACCCTTATTGGGCTCCTGGTTTGGCGGCTTCGTCTGGTTCCTGTTCGGTTTGCGGTCGAACTCAATGGCTCTGTTTTTATATGTCGGACGGCATCCTGCAGAAAGATAAGATAACAATTAAGGTATTGCTTCCAACGGTAATGGGGTTACGCGCTGTTGCGCTTAGCTCTATATGTATGCTCAGTATTACTTATCCGATTATAGTCCTCACAGCTTTGGAGATCCATTTTCTTTTGTGCATTGTAGAAGAAGCTGCAATAAAGAAATCGGCTCATTAGTGTCTCCTGAGGATTTAAGGAGATGTATAAAACATAGCCCTGCATATTTTTGCATGTTTTCTTTTGTTTAAAATAGAGGAAATACTCAAGTATTATTTGCAACCTTCTGTTCCTCTTATTAATTTGTTGACCTTTTTGGGCTATTCTTGTTTCCCTGCTATATCCTGATTTTAGGTGGGTGTTTACACTGTCACATTTATTTTCACCCCTCTGTTTAATGTACTATGCTGGGTACATAAATATTTATCTTTTCTATTTTATAGATTGCACACTGCTCCTGTAAATACAGTTACTAAATTATATGTGGAAGAGGGGAGTTTAACAGGTAGTAAACGCAATTACTACATAGATCTCTAAACATAAGTTGTGGGTAATATTAGAATACTAGGCACACAACCCTAATGTTCTTATTCTGTTCTTTACATGCAGGGAACACATAGGACTATCCTGAAACATACCTTCCTCACTGAAATACGCAATGGGACATTTGTCTTTCTCTTCCCTTGTTTCCCCTCTTCCCCCTAGTATGAAAGTAGGATCTGCTTCTTATGGTTACCCCACTTTTTGCTAGATGTAATACTGTTTTTGACTAGTCTGACTGGGATCCTACTAATCAGGACCCCAGTCTATCTGCTTTCTCCCTAAACTGTTATGCTATGTACTTAGGTACACCCCAGATTGGATACTGGGGTACCCTTGTTAGTCCCTAGTATACGGTACCCATGTACCCAGGGCACAGGTACCCCAGAGGTCTCCCATGGGCTGAAGCATGTATTATGCCACCCATGACAGACCATTCAAAATGGACCTACAGGTCTGCAATTGCAGCCTGTGTACGTCGGTGCATGCACCACTTACTTACGATATAGGTTTACTATATCTAAGGGTCACTGCACTTAAAAACTATAAGTCACCCCTATAGCAGGCCTTTACAATCCTGAGGGCAGGGTGCTTTTTTTTTTTTTTTTTTATCTGTTTATTAGGCAGCTTGTAGTAACAGATAAGCAACAGCCCAATCTAGGACTACAATTCACATTGAACTTTAGCCGATACAAGCCATTTTAGATATGAATCAGCAGTCAACAGTTACATATGTACTTGAAGCAGAAGCACTGTAATAACGTTATTTAGTCCCAACTTCCTTCCCTTATACTAACCTCCCCCAAAGAACCATACCCACCCAACCCCCCCCCAACAAAGTGGCTTGCAGTACATTGCACACCGATGACACAGCACTGAACAGAATGCACTCTAGTAGGTGACAGATAACACTAATAGCGTGGTCCGCATCTTCAAAGGAATAAACTCTCAGTGAACATGAGCAGTGCACTATAAATTACAATAAATTTGGTTGAGTATGTAAATAACTCGTAAGGGGCGCCCAAAAGTCCTTGGGGCGTGAGGTTTCAGGTAGTTCCTCGGCATATATCTCCAATTGGTCTCTGCAATAAATCAAATCTCGGATCCAGCTTTTGACAGTGGGAGTAGTTTTTGCCCCCCAACAAAGTGCTATAGACCTCTTTGCAAACAAAGTAGAGACAGCAACTATTCGCCTGTTACATGGTTTCAACTGCTTTACAAAGCCTAGCAGGCAGAGTTCCGGCTCACACCGTACCTGTTCCAATACAACCTCTGTAATAATATGTACAACCTTGGACCAGAAAGCGGAGATCCCAGGACAGGTCCAGGACATGTGGAAAAAATCAGCGTCAGCCTGCCCACACCGTACACAATTAGCATTCTCACGCAAACCATACTTGTGAAGTTGCAATGGGGTATAGTAAAATTGGTGCAAATATTTGAAATGAATCAACCGCAAATTACAATTTGCCGTGAGGCGACCTGTCAGTGCACAGCAGTCCTTCCACATTTCAAGTGTGAGTGCAGTACCCAGTACCCGCTGCCATCTACAATAAGATGGATGTTCCTCGATCTCTCTCTCCCACAATGAGGCATTATATAATCTGGTAATGAGGCCTTTCCGTTCCTCCCCTCCCAGCATGTTCTGCAGCGCCTGCAAATTAACCGGTTCTGTCGGATAGTCCGGATAAACAGATTTTATAGCTTGTCGCACTCTAACATAAGTGAAGCCTAGCATAAACCCTCGATCCGTGGAGCCCTGTATTTCCTTCAGTGTCTTGAATCGACCGTGTGTGTAAAGATCTCCTAGAGTGGATATACCAATAGACGCTAGTGCCTTCAGCGCCGGTGCCTCCCTTGCCGCAGAAATGTCCGGGTGAGAAGCCAGGGGTAACTTCTGGGCATAGATATACGAAAGTCCTGCCCGTTTAGCTAGCATTTTCCAGGCCCAAGCAGTGCATAACTCTGGATTAATTTCAGTCCTAGGGCCCCCCGATCCTCCAGAGAGGGTCGCTGCCTGTAAGGGCATGGGTCGGATAGCGTCTGCTTCAATCGCAAGATGGGGTAAAAATCGCGTCGGGTAGTGCCAATAATGTGCAAATTGCGCCTGAGCGCATAAATAATAAAGATAGAAATCCGGAGCTTCAAATCCGCCCCGTTCAAATGGTTGCACCAACAACTCCCAACTACATCTAGGTTTTTTCCCGGCCCACACAAAGGCAAGTAGTGCTGATTGTAATGTCTGGAAGAAGGCTATGTTCAATTTGATGGGTATATTAACAAAGAAGTATAGCAGCTTAGGCAGGAAGGTCATTTTAATGACCGCAAGCCGATCTGCAAGAGAGAGCGGCAAATGTGCCCATCTCTCCGCCTTCTCAGTTACATGTGTGATGGTCCGGCCATAGTTCTCCGTAATCACCCTTTCAGGGTCCCTGTGCAGCCAGACCCCAAGATACTTTACCGGTTCCTGAGTCCACGTCAGAGGGAAATCTAGGTCTATTTCTTTGGTACTAGCTGTCAATGGAAACACCACAGACTTTGACCAGTTGATTCCTAGACCAGAGTAGCGCTCAAATTTCACATATTCCCGCAAAAGGGCCGGTAAAAAAACGGCAGGTTCCCGGACATATAGCATCATATCGTCAGCATATAACGAAACCACAAGTGGTCTTTGCCTGAATCGTAATGCCGCGTGCGCATGGAGCTGTCTGATCTTACACGCTAAAGGTTCCAAAGCCAGTGAGAAAAGCATCGGTGATAAAGGGCATCCCTGCCGTGTGCCTCTTTCTATAGGGACCGTCGGGGAGACCCACCCATTAACCCGCACCCTCGCAGCTGGATTCGTATATTGGACCTGGAGCCATTTAAGAAAAAAAGGAGGGAAGCCCATGCGTTGCAAGACCGTAAACATGAAGTCCCAACGGAGGGAATCAAAGGCCTTTGCGGCATCGAGTAGCACAGCCACCGCCTGAAAGTCAGGTTCAAAGTAATGCAGCGTAGAGAACACAGTGCGCAGATTGTGTGCTGTAGATCTAGCGGTCACGAATCCAGACTGGTCTGGCAAGACTAAAAGAGGGATCAATGGCTGCAGCCGGGTAGCAATCATCTTCGCCAAACTTTTGGCGTCGATATTTATAAGTGAAAGGGGCCTGTACGATTCGCATCTGTTTGGGGGCTTGTCAGGCTTCAGTAGAGTTACTATTAGAGCCTCCCGTAACGTAGGCGGGAGCTGCCCTTTATCATAAGCCTCCGCAAATACTGCCAAAAGGCGAGGCGCGACATCATCAACATACATTTTGTAGAATTCACTAGGGAATCCATCTATACCAGATGCTTTACAAGTGGGTAACGCCATGATAGCGAGTTTGACATCTTCCTCATCGAAGGGCTGCACTAAATATTCCCTGTGCGCATTGGAAAGCCACCCCAACGCCACATCATCGAGATAGGAGTCTATTTCCTCTGATGGAGGACCCGCTTTAGCAGCATATAGAGTAGTGTAAAATCTTAACACAATATCGGCAAGCTCAGAGTTCAAATAATGTGTTTCCCCGTCTTCATCTACTAGTTCCTTGATGTGGTCCTGACTACGGGGTTCCAACAATTTCTGTGCTAACAAGCGACTCGGGCGTCCCCCCTCACCATAATAACGAGCTTTCGCTCGACGAGAACAATGCTTCAGTTCCTGGTCAACTGTATCATTATATTCGGAGACCAGATCCCTAATTTTAGCCAGCAAATGAGATGAGGGATTCGACTCATAGTCTCGCTCCAGTGTGGATATCTCAAGCACCAGTTTACGAATCCTGCGTCTAATGTCTTTCAATACCCCAGCTTGCGCTCCAATACATGCACCCCGCACTGTCACCTTAAAAGCCTCCAACAACGAGCCAGCGCTGTCTACTGTCCCCTCATTTTCATGGAAAAAATTTCGAATAGTTTCCCCAATAGTCTGCTTAAAAACTGGGTCCGCAAGCTCAGCAGGTTGAAGTCTCCATGCAAATGGCAGTCTCTCACACAAAGTTATCTGCAATGCTAGAACTACCGGAGAATGATCTGATAATGTGCGTGTTTCGTGCCTCACACTAACAGTCCAAGTCCCAACCATCTCAGACACAAGCCAGTAATCAAGACGGGACCAAGTCCCATGAACCGAAGAGACGAACTTGCTTTCTCGGTGTCCTGGGTGCTGGAGCCGCCAAATATCCAGTAAGGGGCGCGCATCCAGAAGTCCAAGAATGGCCTCCGCCGCCTTTCTGCTTCTGCCTACAATATTTTCCGTTCTATCTATGGATGCGTCCAGACAAACATTAAAATCCCCTCCCCAGATTATTTCCGCAGACGGAAAACTTAGGATACGACGCCACACATCAGAAAAGAATGAGGGGTCATCTATATTTGGCCCATAAATATTAACCAATAAAACCAGCCTAGTCCCCAATTGGCCATACATGATCACCACTCGCCCCTGGTCATCTGCATCTGTCTTAAGCAATGTGAAGTTCGTTCCTTTTTTTTATGAGTATCATCACTCCTCTTGAATAGGTTGAGTAGGATGAGTCAAGTCTTACTGCAGCCCACCTCGCACCTATGCGCTGCGCCGAGGTCTTAGTTAAATGCGTCTCCTGAAGGAAAGCTACAGATACTCCCAATCGATCCAGTTGAGCAAACACTATGCACATTTGTTTCGGTGAATTAAGACCACGGACATTCCAAGTGACGAACTTAGTTACACCACTGATACTGTGCATTGATCAGTCAGATAGAACCTTAAAGCAATGCCATCAATGAACATGTAAACTGCAATATTCTTGAGTACTACACACTCCCATCCAGCCCATCCCACCCCCTTCCCCAAATGCACCCCCCACCCACTTCGGCTACCCCAACTCGCCAAAGCCATCCCAAGTGTATCTAACCAAACCCTATGAACTGTCCCACAAAACAGCATAACGTGGGGTATTCCCATATGGGGGGCGTCAGAGTGCTACTGTCCTCCCATTTCGTAGGAGGTGGCTGATCAGGTCTGGTACCTGTGTTACAGTATACAGTCGAATACTCAAGGCTTAAGGCATCTCTAATCTTTGATAGTTCCGATATACAGCACATCCGGGCTTACCAGCCCCAGTAAGAATAATAACAGTGCGCATATATAGTTGACAAAACATAAGGCAACACTTCTACACATCATACTATTGATACATCACAATATCTAGGTTATTATGGTCAGTCGTCCTCCTCCCGCCCAGCGTCTGCCTCTCGGCGGTGTCTTTTCAAGTGTTTCGCGTGTTCCATCGCCGCTTTGGGGGTGGAAAAAATCTTGAAATTCCCCTCCGTCCCCACACGAAGTCTTGCAGGATACAACATAGTGTAAGGGATATTTTCAGACTGCAGAAATTTTTTAACCGCACCATACTCTCGTCTTGCAGCTTGTACCGCAACAGTAAAATCAGGAAAAAAGGACAAATCGTTTCCTTGGTGGTTGATGGTACCTTTCTCTCTAGCTAACCGCAAGACAGTGTCTCGGTCTCAGTAATTTAATAACCGAGCTATTATGGGGCGAGGAGGAGCCCCAGGGACTGGGCGCGCCGCCAGGGAGCGGTGAGCGCGCTCCACCACAAACATGGAAGACAGATGCTCAGAACCAAATACATCCTTAATCAGTGCCTCAATGAATTGTTCCATCCTCCCAGTATTTGTCGACTCAGGCAGGCCCGTTATGCGAAGATTGTTCCTCCGCGACCGGGCCTCCAAATCCTCATTCTTGGCCTGTATGAGGGACAGCACCTTTTCCATATTTAGAGTTTTGCTAGTTACCTCACCCAGACCATCCTCCGCATTTGAGATCCTCTGTTCGACCTCTCCCATCCTCGTCGATTGTTTTTCCAATTGCGAGGACATATGGTCTAGTCGATGATTTATAGTAGACATGCCACCTTCTATAGCCTGTAGGCTTTTTTGCATGGCCAGCAGTGTGGATTCCAGATTTGGGGGGCTATCTCCTTGTACAAAAACACAAGAGAGAGAAAGGGATTTCCACAAATGTGGAGGGGAATACTCCTGATCCCCTTTAGCTTAATATAAACAAACAATAGAAGGAGTACAACCAGGAGACACGTCAAAGTCTCCAAAGTATTGGGAAAAGGGCACAAGAAAGGAAATGTCCTTTCTTAAGAAGACCCCTCACTCACCAACCTAGTTGGTGACATGCTTCATCATCGGGGTCCCACCCGAATGGCCGAATGCCATCCGGGTGTGCTTCAACACCTGATTACAGTGGAGCAGGTTGTTTTCTGTGTAGGTGAGTGAAAAAGTGATTTAAAAATTGGCCAGATATAACTCAAAATTTGTATTTTAATAATGGAGCAACTGGGCAATATTAAAAATTGATAGTAAGACACCCTTTTGGTTAAATTGACCAACTGGTATCTTTAAGTGGAAAAATGTGCAAAAAAGTGCGAAAAAAAGGGTCTACATGTTTCAACCTATAGTCGGTAATACTAGGTTTTCGTCAGGACCAAGAGTATGTGACCCGGGCGGTATACACACGCTAAGGTGTACCCTGCCCTTGATCACTGTTACCTAACTCTGTACTCACAGTTAGGAGACCTTTCATCCGAATAGTTGAAAGGAAAAAACTATGTAACGCATGATCGCGTGCCTCATGGGAGTAGGGGTCGTGATGCTGGCTCAGTTGCGCAATTGCGTGTCACCAGTCACCGGCTGCTGCGCCTAAGATACAGACCTGCTCACTTAAAGATACCAGTTGGTCAATTTAACCAAATATTTTTAATATTGTCCAGTTGCTCCATTATTAAAATACAAATTTTGAGTTATATCTGGCCAATTTTTAAATCACTTTTTCACTCACCTACACAGAAAACAACCTGCTCCACTGTAATCAGGTGTTGAAGCACACCCGGATGGCATTCGGCCATTCGGGTGGGACCCCGATGATGAAGCATGTCACCAACTAGGTTGGTGAGTGAGGGGTCTTCTTAAGAAAGGACATTTCCTTTCTTGTGCCCTTTTCCCAATACTTTGGAGACTTTGACGTGTCTCCTGGATGTACTCCTTCTATTGTTTGTTTATATTGGGCTATCTCCTTCCCCATCGGCCTCCGAATCAGAAGCCGCCTTCTGCTGGGCACTGCCCGATTTTCACGCCTCAAACGTGAGGCGGGGCTGCGACTTGTCTGGCTTACCCATGGCGAACTGCGGGAAATGTAAAACACTCAGTCCTGCCAGTCTATGTTCCAAAGGCTACCAGCCACAAGCAGGCGGGAGTAGCCTTATACTGCAGCACGCAATCATATGCCAGTCTCTTTCAAATAAACGTTTCCACGCATTATGGACAGGATCAAAGTTCCAGTATGCAGCCGGATTATAGAGGCAGACAGCCCGAGCACAAGTTCACAGTTCTCCAGTTATATTAAAGATTCAAGCCCTCAGGCAGGTGACAATCACCCAGCAACCAGTCACAGACACATGTTACAGATCACTCTGCCAGACATCACAGACCTTGTATTGCAGCGACCTCCACCACTCAAGTAGACAAAGCCCAACACGTATGGTAGCAGCTGCCAGCAGTGACAATAAATTAGCTGTGTTTATTTCAATCCCAGTCCGTCAGGCAGGACCTCCCAGTACCGGCAATGACTTCAAATGCGGTAAAAGTGAGGGGTCAATAAGGATCGCGGTGCACTTCCAGTCTCGGCCTTAGATTAAGCACAGCACACCTTCCCAGTGCTGTCCGTACAGCCTGTTGTCAATCCTCCGCAGGTGCCGTGCATTCGGAAGCAGTCGGCACCTAGAGACGAGCACCTCACCGCCACAGCCCACAGTACACTCTCCCTGGGCGGAACAGCCGCCGGCAGGGACCCCAAGCAGTTGCACACTGGCCACGCGCGCAGACCTCCGGCGGCAGGCCGCGGCCCGGATCCCAGGCCCACACCCACCTCCACAGCCGCGGGCCAAGGTCCGGGCCGCACCCACCTACCTCAGCCCACCGCGGGCGCCGCCGCACCTCTGCCTTCGGGGCCCAGAGTCTTCCGCAGGATTTCAACGCTGCACATCCGCCACCCGGATTACAGGTCGCAATGCCGGATTCCCAGGAAGGCCGCAGCGAGGAGCAGTCGCACCATCCCCACACCGCTGCAGGTCAGTATTGTCGATTCACCCCGCGGCAAGTACAGGTCAATGCTCCATATAGCACAAGGTCGCTAAGTCTTCCACTACACCGCACACCGCACGGCACTCGGGCTCCTCCCTCTGTTCGCGCACGCTGCCATTTCGCTATCACTAGAGGTGAAACCTCGTCGTCCACCCGCAGCTCGCCACAGCGTTTTCCAGACGTTGTTTCCGCACCATTCACCTCAGGGGCATTGGCACTCCCCGGATGCCAAAGGAGGAGGTTAGATGCCTCGTTTTTGTGCAGATATTAGGCGGATTGCAGATCAGCCGAGCAGAGCTGCACTAAAGCGCAGCCATGTTGCCTGGCACCCTCTAGCGCCCCCCCCCGAGGGCAGGGTGCTTGGTTCTAAGTAAGAGGATGTCCCTGCATGAGCAGGACACCCCTGCAGCATACGGAGTCCATTCTCCCGGGTTGTCAGTGAAGCAGCCATATACTATATATAGAGGGGCATTACGCGACCGCGTGATGACCATCTCGAAAACGGCTGCAACCAACCCTATTGTGTTTGGTGTCAAACATGTTGGAATCATACCCCCACACTGGTAACTGGTGTGGGAGGTATGATTCCATCCACCAGGAAGGCTCTTCGTGGGGCCCTCAGTGTTCCCGGTACTAGCTTCTAGCTCCAGACAGCACAAAATGGTTGCTGCCGGCCAGAGACACATTTCTGCCCTCCTGCTGCTGAGCCAAGCTCGACCAGGGGAAGGCAGAACAATAGGCATCCTGTCACAGGGAGGTGTGACCACCTCCCAGACAGGATTTAGTGTATTAGGGCTGGGTGGGTGCGCTTGCCAGCGCCTGAAAACCTGCAGGAGGGGCACATTTGGAGTCCCTGTGCATAGTCCAGTTCAAACCAGTCCTGGGAGCCGTTGGGTCCCGCTCTGGTGTGAAACTGGACAAAGAACATGGGAGTAACCTCCCCTCTGTCCAGACCCTCCCCTGGGATGGTCCCCTGAATCTTTCCAACCCTCTCCCGTGGGTACTTAAGGGCTTACCTGGCTGTAGGACCTTAGATTTGTCGTGGACAAGATTCAGAACTGAAACAACTGCACTTCGACTGTCTGGGCACTCTGGACTTCATTGGACTTCGTTTGGGCCTGACTTCGTCTCCCTCTCAGTCTGCTCCATCGTCTGTGCCTGTGCACCATACAGGATCCGTGTAGGGCCTGTGGAGTATCCAAGACACCTGAAGATAATCTCCCTTGGAGTGAAGGAGTCACTCCCCTGCATTCGCAGGCACCGCAACACTGCTGACCGGTCCGCTGATCCCAAGCTCCTCCGGACTCCGAAAGGCTCAGCAACACAGGAGGTGAGTTTCTGCATCCCTCGAGGCTTGAGCTGCCCACTCACCAAGTTTGAGGTCAGCATCCCTCGTGGGGGCTGCAATACCCGAACCCCTGTGCACTGCATACTTTTGCAAGTGCTTGTTGGCAATCCTGTGACAAGTGCATTGGGCTTCAAGTAGCCCCAATCTCTGGTAACTTTTCCTACAAAGATCTTCAACCACTTCGCAACGTGTGCCCCTGTGGCCTGTTGTTTTGTGAAGATGCCCGAGGTCCTCTTGCGACTCCTGTGCCTTCGGCCTGTGGGTCCAATTGAGGGTCATCTTTGTTTTCCTTGGGCTCCCCTGATTGCTCTGGGCTTGCCCTGACTCCCCTGCTTGTGGTGAGTCCCCTGGACCTTGCTGGTCCGAACCGTACACTGCCTTGACTTCCTTCGTGGGTTGCTTTTGCCAAGGCTTGTTGGTGCTCCCGCCGGACACCAACCCCTCAGCACTCGACATCCTTCGTGGGACAGCTAGCATCCGACTCCTGGTCATCCTCAACATTGCGTGGTCCCCTCAGCTGCAGAGTCAAGGTCACCGTCAACTATCCTGAGGCACCCTACATCGGTGGGCATTCGTCTACCGAGCCCCTGGTCACTCTCAAGTGACCCAGACCATGTCCCCTCTGCTTTCAGGTACTCTTCGACAAGAATCCACGTTTGGATTCTAACTGACACTTTCTCCTCTTCCAGCAGCGACTCTTCTTCGAAGTCCTCCATTGGGTTCGACAGCAGTTTACGACGCCACTTCACACCTATGCACCGGCTTCCCCGGGTTAGGTAACTTGGGTACTTCGGTATTCACGGGTGGGATGGCTCTCCAACCTTCTGTCTTCCACTGGGTTTCCTCGAAGTCCACTGGGAAGGGTCCCTAATCTTTAAAATTCCAACCGCGACTTGCACATAGACTTGTACGGAGCACGCGGACGTGTTCACACACTGCACACGCACTCCGTGGGGTCCCTGTCTACTCACCTTGGGTGGTTCCTTGGGGTACCAGCAATTCTACGTCCTCTCGACATTGTCCTGCCTCGAGTTGTGGTTCTTATACCACTTTCTTAGTATATGGTTTGGTCTCCCCCTGGGGCCGGCTGTGTATTAGTGCTATTTTTTGTGATTTCTTTGCTAAAGTATTGTGTGCTTTGTGTCTATCTCCATGTAGGAGATACTGTAACATACTAGATAGCGTTATATAATAGATATATATTTTTATAACTGCTGTGTGGTTCTCTTTTCATTTAATCTATACTATAAGATTGCATTCTGGTAAAACAAGCTGCTTTACACTCCTTCAAGACTAAGCCTGAAGGCTGCTCTCCACAGCTACCACTTGGATAGCTTTCCTTTTTATTTTTTTATTTATTTTAATACAGCATCATTATTAAACATACAGTTGTTGCTTGAGGAATAATCCATCAATCTTAATGTATACAGAATTCATGAAAGCCATCTGAATATTTGAAACCAAATAATAAAACAACAATACATCCTCAAAAGAAAAGTATTCATTGTTATTTCGGATACAGTCATAAATCGCATCATATACCCGCATTCTAGGAAAAGATATTGAAAACCTGACTGTTTGGGCTAAATCAGGATCTACTATCAATCGTGTCTTCCTTCCATCTATAAATAGGCGCCCAGATACGCCTGCCGAGCATTTTCCCTCTCTTGCCCTTTGTGAGAAGTTGGCCTGGTAAATGCTGTTCACTAATTAAAGTGGACACCTTGCACCAGTACAATTCGACTCTTATGGTAGGTAGGTTTAAGACAACCTTTATAGAAAGCTATCCTAGTGGTAGCTGTGGAGAGCAGCCTTCAGGCTAAGTCTCGGAGGAATGTAAAGCAGCTTGTTTTACCACACAATCTCTTGAATCACCAAATGAAAAGACACCACACAGATATATATATCAAATATATATGTATTTATTACTAACAACTCTCTACTAATCTCTTTATGAGATTAGAAGTCAGGAACATATGCACAAATCAACGTTTCACAATAAATTAAGCACAAATATGGCTGGGGCCCTAGGGGCGTACCAGACCATATACAAAAAAAGAGACTTAAGAACAACGACTTGCAGGGAGACAAGGCCTAGGGCCTTCAGAAGTGTTGGGGCCTCACGAAACCACCCAAGGCAGGTAAGTAAAGGACCCACGGGGGACGCGTGTAGTGCGTGAACACAGGCGCGGATCGCCGTAGACTTCAATGGGGCAAGTCGCGGTTGGAAATTAAGAGTTTAAGGGCACTTCGGGAGTAGCTACAAGCAAGTCACTTACAGGGTAAGTAGTTCTAGGGCCAACACCCACAGGAGCACCGTAGTGCTGGAGTTACCTCACCCAGGGAAGCCGGGTGCATAGGTGTCCTTTGGTGTCGGGTCGCGGCGTCGTTTTCAATGGGAGCCAATGAAGACTTGCTTCTTGTGAAGTCCGAAGAAGTGTCCGGTGGAATCCAAGCCTGGATTCGGAAGAAGGAAGACCTGAAAGCAGAGGGGACAGTGTTCAAAGTCACTGGGCAGTGACCCGGGCAAGGAAGATGAATGCCCACCGTCGTCGGAAGATTCAGGTCGTTCATGGGTGTCTTGACTCTTCGGCCACGAGGTCCAGGAGGCGTCGACGACAACCAGGAGCTGGATTCGGCGTGTCCCACGAAGTCTGCAGCTGACTGCTGTGTCGGCAACCCGATTGGAGCCAACAAGCCTTGGTAGCAGCAAGTGTTGTGGAAAGCGTAAAAAGTCAATGGTGCAGACCAGCAAGGTCTGGGGAACTCACCCAGCAAGGGTAAGTCAGGGCAGGCCTGGAGCAACTAGAGGAGCCCTTTGGTTCTTTAGAAAAGTCTTCTGGGGACCCACAAGCCGGCTGGCAAGGGATCGCGAAGACGCCTCGGAGGATTCCTTCAACAGGGGCCCACGGTCACTCGGGATGGGGTAGGCCTCTGATCTTCGGAGGGATTCCTGCTAGAGGCTGGGACCATACGTGGTCCAAAGCACAAGTTTGTAGAATGTCTTGAAGGGGTTGCACTTGACAATAGTGCACGGTACCCAGGGACTGCGGTTCCTCGTCACTCGTGGGGTCCACTGGCCTCAGCTTCACTGGGGACTCACGATGGCCTTTGAGAAGTCAGGAAATCCTCGACTTGGGCTGCAGGGACCTCGGGCTCCGGCGGGAGCGGTGTAGTTTGCGACCGTCGTTGTAGTTTTTGGTGCCTGCCAAGCAGGGGAGTCACTCCTTGACTCCAAGGGAGATTCTTCAGTCTTCCAGAGGTAGTGGAACGTCGAAGGTCCAGGATTCTTCTTCAGAGCGTTGTCCAGGGGTATCTAGTTTGCAATGCACAGGCTCCCCCTCTTATACTAAAAGGAAGGGAGGGACTAGCTCTATGACCCCACCTATGGGAGGGTCAGGGGAGTGGGTGGCTACACCCACTTCCCTTTGTCCAGTTTCGCGCCAGAGCAGGGGCAGGTAGCCCCTGAGCTGGTTTGAACTGGCATATGCACAGAGGAGCCTTCTGCTCCCCCAGTGCAGGACTTCAAAGCACTCTAGGAGTGCACCCACCCAGCCCCAATACACTAAACCCTGTCTGGAAGGTGGTCACACCCTCCTGTGACAGGATACCTATTGTTGGGCTTCCTCCACTGCGAGTTTCGGTCATCAGCAGGAGGGCAGCCCAGTGTCTGTGACTGGTGGCATCCATTTTGTGATGCCAGGGCTCTTCAGGATTCTACCGCGTTTCCACAGTAGGTACATGTCTATCCCTCTAGAAGGGTGTAATGTTACCCCCGCCACCAGAACTGGCGGGGGTAGTATTCCAAGATGTTTGACACCAAACACGACATGTTTCCGTGCAGCCATCCCAAAGTTAGCATTTAACGCGAGGTTATAATGCGCTTAAGAGTATATGGTCAGGCTGCACTACAAACAGCATCAGAGAAGGGTCTCCGAATGCTGCAGAGGGGCTCTGCTCATGCAGGGGCACCCCCTCACATAGGAACCAAGCACTCTGCCTTCAGGATTGATAAGGCCTGCCATAGGAGTGACTTATAGGTTTATATGTGTGTATCTAGGTAGTGATATAGGTAGCCTATATCACAGTAAGGGGTGCAAGCACCACCTTACCCAGGCTGCAGTAGCAGGCCTGTGGTGTCAGATTTAGTTTGTTTCCCAGGGGTGGCATAATACATGCTTCAGCCCCTGGTAGGCCTGTGAAGTACCTATGCCCTTGGCACCTAAGGTACCATATACTAGGGACTCGTAAGGTACCACAGTATCCAATCACTAGTGCACCTAGAGTGCACTCCAAGTCGTTTAGAGAGAACAGAGAGGCTGGGGCCCTGATTGGCAGGGGCCCAGCCTGACTATAGCCAGAAACCAGTGTAAACATCAGAAAAAAAATGGGGGCAACATAAGAGGCAGATCCTACTCTCCTACACCCTTTCTCTCATAGATCCCTTTTTCAAGATTATAAGTAGCAAGCAGTTTAGCGAGCCATTGCTGAAACGTTGGGGCTGCTTGATCCAGCCAGGCAGAGGCAATGCAAATACGTAAAACAACCAAGGCTAGAAAAAGGAAGTAGTAAGATGGATCTTGCGCTTCCTTACTATTAATCCCCAGAAGCATTAAGGCTGGGGTAAGAGAAACTTTTAGATTCAAAGTTTGGTCCAAAATTTTTTCGATTGCTCTCATCAGGATTTGTAACCGAGGGCAAGTAGAAAATATGTGGATTAAATCAGCATCCGAACTATCGCAGCGGGGGCATCTAATTCCTTCCTGTCCCCCCCACTGTGAAATCCTTGCTGGCGTATGATACAATGAAAAAATTGTTTTAAAATTCTGAGCTTGAAGCCCCGCAGAACACAGGACGGTCTGGCCCAGCTCCAGAGAATCAAGAAAGTTATCTTGATCTATGCCAAGTTTGTCAGCCCATTTCTTCCCGTGCTTATCCAGATCATCCTGCTTAAGTAAAGAAAGTTCTGCGTAGATTCTCTTAATGGTGCAGTTCTCCCCCTCTCTTATAACATCAATAATTTTAACTTCCCGAAAGCCATTCAGCCCGCCCTTTTTCCCACCTAAGAAACTACGTAACTGAAGATATTTAAAAAAAAATCTCTTATCAATGCCATAATCATATTGGATATCACTAAATGGGCGAATTCCCTCCGGCCCTATTAGATCCCTTATTTTCCGGAGCCCGCACCCCGCCCACTCTAGCATTATTGTATCAGAAAAAATTCCCGGGAACATGGGATTTCTATATAACTGGGTATAAAAGTTAATTCTCTCTAGGCCAGTCTTTTTTTTTAACGCAGCCGCGATCTTAAACGCAGCCATCAAGGTTTTGAATCTTGTTTTTTTAAAGTAGCTGGGCTCAGTGAACTTCATAAAGCAGTTCACAGCATCCTCTCCTAGCAATAGCTTGTATATATCTGGTGACCCCGTTTTAATCCAGGGATCTAAGACACTCCCACCGATTAGCCCGCTCATGTATTGAAAGGCCGCAGCCCAATAGTACATTTTAAAATCTGGGACTGCCCAGCTGTAGGAGAGTAGGATCTGCTTCACATGGGTACCCCCACTTTTTGCTGATGCTTCACTGTTTTTCGACCTTAGTCTGGCTGGGGCCCTGCTAATCAGAACCCCAGCCTAGCTGCTTCCTCTCTAAAATGGTTTCCATGTGCCTTAGGCACATCTCTGATTGGAATCTGGAGTGCCCTTATAAGTCCCTAGTATATGGTATACTATGTACCCAGGGCATAGGTACCTCAGAGGCCTACCAGGGGCTGCAGCATGTATTGTGCCACCCCTGGAAGGCCATCCAAACTGACACCACAGGTCTGCTACTGCAGCCTGGGTAAGGTGGTGCCTGCACCCCTTACTGTGATATAGGTTACCTATATCACTATATACATACACACATATAAACCTATAAGTCACTCCTATGGCAGGCCTTATCAATCCTGAAGGCAGAGTGCGTGGTTCCTATGTGAGAGGGTGCCCCTGCATGAGCAGGGCCCCTCTGCAGCGTTCGGAGACCCTTCTCTGATGCTGTTTGTAGTGCAGCCTGACCATATACTCTTAAGCGCATTATAACCTCGCGTTAAATGCTAACTTTGGAATGGCTGCACCGAAACATGTCGTGTTTGGTGTCAAACATCTTGGAATACTACCCCCGCCAATTCTGGCGGCGGGGGTAGCATTCCACCCTTCTAGAGGGAGAGACATGTTAACCCTGGCCTGGCCGGTAACTTCTTTCTAAAGCCCTGGCATCACAAAATGGATGCTGCTGCCACAGACACAAGTCTGGCCTCCTGCTGCTGGACGAAACTCCGGCAGGGGAGGCCTGTACAATAGGTTTCCTGTCCCAGGGAGGTGTGACCACCTCCCCAGACAGGATAGTGTGTATTGGGGCTGAGCGGGAGCACTTTCGGGTGCTTTGAAGTCCTGCACTGGGGGCACACTTGGTGTCCCTGTGCATACCCCAGTTCAAACCGGATCAGGGGCTTGCAGCCCCTGCTTTGGCGCGAACTGGACAAAGGGAAAGGGGTGTAGCCACCCCTCTGCCCTGACCCACCCATAGGTGGGGCCACAGAGTAAGTCCAACCCCTAAACTTAGTATAAGTATAGGAACCCAGTCCTTAGGACTTTAGATTATCCCTGGATGAAACTCTGACACAGAATCCTGGACCTTCGACGCTCTACTACAAGATTAGAGGACAGAGGAATCTCCCTTGGGGTCAAGGAGTGACTCCCCTGGTTGGCAGGCACCAAAGAAGCAATTGTCCGGTCTGCATCGCCTAAGCTCCCGTCGGACGCCGAGGTGGATTTCCAGACTTCCCCGAGGCTGCCCTGAGTCCCCAGCAAAGCTGAGGCCCGTAGCTGTCGTGGGTAACGTGGAACCGTGACCCCTGGACACCGCTCGCATTTGCTAGTGCATCCTCTTCCGGGTCTCCCACGAAGTCGTGCTTTGGGCTCCGAGTAGCCCTAGCCTCCAGCACCAACTGCACCGAAGATCACTGGCCTCCACTCCACGAGTGTCCTGTGAGCCAGCTCCACGTGCACCGTCTCAAGGCTCCTTTGCAGTCGCTAGCCCGTTGGCTAGTAGCCCTTCACGAAGGCCAATCTTTTCCTACTTGGGCTCCCTGGTTGCTCCAGGCTTGCCCTCACTTACCCTTGCTGGGTGAGTTCCTCAGACCTTGCTGGTCTGCATCATCGTCAATCTTCATCTACATCAAGACTTGCCGTTGCCAAGGCTTGTTGGGTCCAATCCGGTCGCCGACACCTCAGCACTCGACAGACATCGTGTACCAGCCCGAATCCTGCTCCTGGTCGCCGACAACACCTCCTGGACCTCGTGGCTGAAGAGTCAAGACGACCGTCAACCTACCTGAAGCACTCGACATCGGTGGGCATCTGCTCATCGCCTTCCTGGTCACTGGCTAGTGACCCAGACTCTGTCCCCTCTGCTTTCAGGTTCTTCAGATCTCCGATCCACCTTTGGATCCACCCGGACACTTTTCACTTGGTCGCCAGCAGCACTTTGCAGAAGATCGCCATTCAAATCGACGACGAAACCCGCCCCGAAAGGCACCTATGCACCCGGCTTCCCTGGGTGAGGTAACAAGAGTACTCCGGTGCTCCCGTGGGTAGAGACTCTAGAACGACCTAGTTCTCAAAGGGTTTGCTCCAAGTCCTTCTTTAAGTGTCCCTTTTCTTTAATTTCCAAACCGCGACTTTCTCCATAGAAGTTAACGGCGTTTCGTGGCTGTGTAATTACACTGCACGCGTCCCCCGTGGGTCCCCTGTGTCACTACCTTGGGTGGTTCCTTGTGGTCCAAGCACTTCTAGAGGCTCTAGGCCTAGTGTCTAGCTCAGTCGTGGTTCTTATACCACTTTATTGGTATATGGTTTGGTACGCCCCTAGGGCCCAAACGTGTATTTGTGCTATTACTGTGTTTAAATAACTTATAACTTATGTACTTCGAACTCTAGCCTCATAAAGAGACTAGAGGGGTGTGTTTAGCAATAAATACATATATTTTGAATATATACCTGGTGTGGTGCTCTTTCATTTGGTCACTCAAGAGATTATAGACTGGTAAAACAAGCTGCTTTACATTCCTTCAAGACTTAGCCTGAAGGCTGCTCTCCATAGCTACCACTAGGATAGCTTTCAATAAGGTTGTCTTTAACCTATCTCCAATAAGGGGTTGTTTGGACTGGTGCAAGGTGCCCACTATAATTAGTGGACAGCATATGCCAGGCCAACTTCTCACATTGGTGTGCAGCGTGTGGGATTCCAGCTTGCTATTGTTTTACCAGATAATCTCAATTGAATTGATCAACTGAAAACCACTAAAGGTACCTAAGGTACATATAAATTAAGCTTAGTATACAGTAAGTTCTACTGAACTTAGAGTTGTGTGTTAAGGGATAGCACACCCTTTCTACAACTCAAGAGAGTTTAGTAGGCCACACTAGAGTAGGTAGTGCATACACCACACCTCACTAGTGATGTCTTCAAAGCGAGGACCCAGTGAGTCCTTGCCAGAAGCCCCTGGGCTTCTTCCCTCCAAGTATGATACACTCCCATTCTTGGAATTGAGAGCATTATGCAATTTGAGGAAACTGAAGACAGGCCAAAGCCCCACCACCCAACATCTGAGAGAGATGTTAGAGGCTTATGATCTCAGCAGGCCCTTAGGGACTGAAGGGGTAGGTGCAGAGGGTGGGGCAGAAGATGAGGACGGGGCCAGGGGTAGCAACACCCCCAGCCCCCCCTCTGGAACTGACCAGGAGGGTGACAATGACCCTGACCTGAAAAACTCAATTCCTCCTGTGGATGAGGAGGAGGCTCAGGATGACCTCCACTTTGTCCCCCCAGGAAGGATTGTGAGTGTGCCCAGAAGGTCTAGGTCTCCTTCTCAGGAGTCTAACCACTCTGGCACCTCAATAGGGACCTCTGTCTCCTCTCATAGGAGGGAATCCTCTCATGAGAGGAGAAAGAGGCTGATTCAGTATGAGGAAGCTCAGAAAACAGCAATTGGCTATAGACAGGGAGTCCCTAGATCTCTACAGAGAGAGAAGAAAGTTGGGACTAGAGTCCCATGGTGGCAGCAATGTCCCTAAAGATAGGGAAAGGTCTTATGACCATAGAAACCTGAGCAAGATTGTCCCTCCCTACCAGAGTGGGGATGACATCCACAAATGGATAACTGCTCTAGAGAGGGCCTGTAAAGTACAGAAGGTCCCTCAGGAGCAGTGGGCAACAATCTTGTGGCTCCCCTTTGCAGACAAAGGTAGAGACAAGCTCCTCACTGTAAGAGAAGAGGATGCTGATAATTACAAGGTCTTGAAGAGTGCTCTTATTGATGGGTTTGGCCTAACAACTGAACAATACAGGTTGAAGTTCAGAGATGCCCAAAAAGCACAGACTCAAGACTGGGTAGACTATGTGGATTGTTCTGCTAAGGCTCTGGAAGGCTGGTTGATGGGCAGTAAGGTGTGTGACTTCACAGGATTGTACAATCTGATAATGAGGGAGCAGATTCTTAATAACTGTCAAAATCAGCTGTTGCATCAGTACCTGGTGGACTCTGATCTGACCTCTCCCCAAGAATTGGGAAAGAAGGCAGACAAATGGGTCAGAACCAGGGTGAGGCAGAAGGTACAGAACCAAGGTGGTGACCCTAAGAAGCAAGATTCTAAGAACTCTGATAAGGGTGGGGAGAAGGGTAAAGATCAAAAGTCTTCACAAGGCCCCCAAAAATATTCTTCAGGTGGGGATTCACAGTCTACCAAAGGGAAAGGCCAAAGAAAACCATGGTGCAAGGTCTGTAAGCAAAAGACCCACTGGACCAGTGATTGCACCAAGTCCAAAGACTCAAGTCCAGCCCCCACCAATGCCCCTAAGGCACCTGTTCCCCCTAGTACAGTTACAGTTGGTGGTGGAAGTACTACAGCCAAGGGTTTAGTAGGGTTGACCCTGGGTACTGAGATGGGCTCTGACCTAGTCAGAGAACTCACTCAGGCTGTGTTAGTCTGTGATGGAGGCATGGATGTGACCTCCTCTGTGAGTCCCAGTAATCTGGGCAAGTACAGACAACAGCCTTTAATCAATGGATGAGAGGCTTTGGCATTTAGGGACACAGGGGCAAGTGTCACCATGGTGACACAAGACCTTGTGAGTCCTGGGCAAGTTATACTTGGTGAGATGTACCAAGTGACCAATGCTAGCAATGTCAGAACAGACCACACTCTGGCAGTTGTTAACTTCTCCTGGGGAGGGGTAACTGGCCTTAAGAAGGTTGTGGTAAGTGCAGACCTACCAGTCGAATGCTTGTTTGGCAATGACTTAGAAACTTCAGCTTGGGCAGAAGTGGAGCTCAGGACCCATGCAGAAATGCTGGGGATCCCTGCAGATGTGTTTGCTGTGACCAGGTCACAAGCCAAAATGTCTAGCACTGAACAGGCCTTGGATTCTGGAATAATGGACCAAGTGCCTTCCAAGAGGAGGAGTAGTAGGGTAAAGGCAGTGCCTTCCCCCTTGGCTCAGAAGGAAGATCAGTCCCTTGAGGGGGATGATCTCAGTCCTGAGGAAGGAACTGTCCCAGAGGAGCTTGAACCTGACCAGGTTGAGTTCTTGGGGACAGGGGGACCTTCCAGGGCAGATCTGAGCAAGGAGCAGCAGAGCTGCCCCTCTCTTGAACCCCTCAGACAGCAAGCTGCTGCTGAGGCTGCTGGGAAAGCTAGTGGTCTCCATCCTGTGTATTGGGATGATGGACTCTTGTACTCAGAGTGTAGAGACCCCAAGCCTGGTGCTACCAGGAGGTTGGTTATACCTCTGAGGTTCAGGGGCTTCCTATTGACCCTAGCCCATGATATTCCCTTAGCAGGTCACCTGGGCCAGAACAAGACTTGGGACAGAATTGTCCCTCACTTTCACTGGCCCCACATGTCTGAAGACACCAAGGAGTTTTGTCGCTCCTGTGTAACCTGCCAGGCCAGTGGCAAGGCAGGTGGCACTACAAAGGCCCCCCTGATACCACTACCTGTGGTGGGGGTACCCTTTGAAAGAGTGGGGATTGACATTGTTGGTCCCATGGATCCCCAAACAGCATCTGGGCACAGGTTTATCCTGGTGGTAGTGGATCATGCCACCAGGTACCCAGAGGCTATTCCCCTTAGGGCCACTACAGCACCTGTGGTGGCAAGGGCCCTCCTGGGAATTTTCTCAAGAGTGGGCTTTCCTAAGGAGGTTGTATCAGACAGGGGTGCTAACTTTATGTCTGGATACTTAAAAGCAATGTGGAAGGAGTGTGGAGTGACTTACAAGTTCACCACACCCTATCACCCACAATGCAATGGTTTAGTTGAGAGATTCAACAAAACCTTGAAGCGCATGATTAAAGGGCTCCCAGAAAAGCTTAGGCGAAGATGGGACATACTCTTGCCCTGCCTTTTATTTGCTTATAGGGAGGTGCCTCAGAAGGGGTTGGTTACAGCCCTTTTGAACTTTTGTTTGGCCACCCTGTCAGGGGTCCACTGTGCTTGGTGAAGGAAGGATGGGAGTTACCTCTCAAGCCCCCAAAGCAAGACATAGTGGACTATGTACTTGGTCTCCGCTCCCGGATGGCTGAGTACATGAAAAAGGCAACTAAAAACCTTGAGGCTAGCCAGGAACTTCAAAAGGCCTGGCATGACCAAAGGCTGTACTGACTGTTTACCAGCCAGGACAGAAGGTGTGGGTGTTGGAGCCAGTGGCCCCAGCAGCTCTCCAAGACAAATGGAGTGGACCCCACACTATTGTTGAGCAGAAGGGTGAGGTCACTTACTTAGTGGACCTGGGAACACCCAGGAGTCCCCAAAGGGTTCTCCATGTCAACAGACTAAAGCCATATGTGGACAGGGCAGACATGGGCTTGCTCATGGCTACTGATGAAGGGCAGGAGGAAGAGAGTGACCCACTCCCTGACCTGCTCTCACAGAACCCTGACGATGGGTCAGTTGATGGTGTAGCCTTGGCAGGCAGCCTCACTACCCAGCAACAAACTGATTGCAGGCAAGTCCTCAATCAGTTTAGACATATGTTTTCACTGACACCCAGTCAGACCACCTGGTGCACTCATGAAGTGGACACTGGGGACAGTCTGCCTATTAAAAATAAGATTTATAGGCAACCTGACCATGTCAGGGACTGTATCAGGACTGAAGTCCAGAAAATGTTGGATTTGGGAGTTATTGAACCCTCAGATAGCCCTTGGGCTAGTCCAGTGGTCCTTGTGCCAAAACCTCACACCAGTGGTGGAAAAAGAGAGATGAGGTTTTGTGTGGACTACAAGGGTCTCAATGCAGTCACTAGGAATGATGCCCATCCAATACCAAGGGCAGATGAGCTAATAGACACTTTGGCCTCAGCCAAGTATCTAAGCACATTTGACTTGACAGCTGGCTACTGGCAGATCAGACTAGCTGATGCTGCAAAGCCAAAAACAGCATTCTCAACCCCTAGTGGGCATTATCAATTTGTGGTGATGCCCTTTGGTCTGAAGAATGCACCTGCCACTTTTCAGAGGTTGGTGAATACAGTCCTTACAGGTCTGGAAGCCTATAGTGCAGCATATCTAGATGATATTGCTGTCTTTAGCTCCACCTGGGAGGATCACCTGGTCCACCTCAGAAATGTTTTACAGGCCCTGCAAAAGGCAGGCCTGACTATCAAGGCCACTAAGTGCCAGATAGGGCAGAGTCAGGTTGTGTACCTGGGCCACCTTGTGGGTGGAGGCCAGGTTCAACCCTTGCAGAGCAAGATCCAGACCATCATGGACTGGACTGCTCCAACTACCCAGACTCAGGTGAGAGCCTTCTTAGGCCTGACTGGGTACTATAGGAGATTTGTCAAGGGGTATGGATCAATAGTGACACCCCTGAATGACTTAACTTCCAAGAAAATGCCCAAAAAGGTTCAGTGGACAGTTAGCTGTCAAAAGGCATTTGATGACCTGAAGCAGGCCATGTGCACTGCTCCCATTCTACAGAGTCCTGATTACTCCAAGAAGTTCATTGTTCAAACTGATGCATCTGAATTGGGGGTAGGGGCTGTACTGTCACAATTGAATGAAGAAGGTCAGGATCAGCCAGTAGCTTTCATTAGCAGAAGGCTGACCCCTAGAGAGAAACGTTGGTCAGCCATTGAGAGGGAGGCCTTTGCTGTGGTCTGGGCTCTGAAGAAGTTGAGGCCATACTTGTTTGGTACTCACTTCCTTGTTCAAACAGACCATAAGCCCCTCTTATGGCTAAAACAAATGAAGGGTGAAAACCCCAAACTGCTTAGGTGGTCCATTTCCCTACAGGGGATGGACTTCAGAGTGGAACTTAGACCTGGGAGTAACCATGCCAATGCAGATGGACTCTCTAGGTACTTCCACTTAGAACATGAAGACTTAACTGGGCAAGGTTAGTTTAATGTCCCTACGTTTGGGTGGGGGGTTGTGTAGGAGAGTAGGATCTGCTTCACATGGGTACCCCCACTTTTTGCTGATGCTTCACTGTTTTTCGACCTTAGTCTGGCTGGGGCCCTGCTAATCAGAACCCCAGCCTAGCTGCTTCCTCTCTAAAATGGTTTCCATGTGCCTTAGGCACATCTCTGATTGGAATCTGGAGTGCCCTTATAAGTCCCTAGTATATGGTATACTATGTACCCAGGGCATAGGTACCTCAAAGGCCTACCAGGGGCTGCAGCATGTATTGTGCCACCCCTGGAAGGCCATCCAAACTGACACCACAGGTCTGCTACTGCAGCCTGGGTAAGGTGGTGCCTGCACCCCTTACTGTGATATAGGTTACCTATATCACTATATACATACACACATATAAACCTATAAGTCACTCCTATGGCAGGCCTTATCAATCCTGAAGGCAGAGAGCGTGGTTCCTATGTGAGAGGGTGCCCCTGCATGAGCAGGGCCCCTCTGCAGCGTTCGGAGACCCTTCTCTGATGCTGTTTGTAGTGCAGCCTGGCCATATACTCTTAAGCGCATTATAACCTCGCGTTAAATGCTAACTTTGGAATGGCTTCACCGAAACATGTCGTGTTTGGTGTCAAACATCTTGGAATACTACCCCCCGCCAATTCTGGCGGCAGGGGTAGCATTCCACCCTTCTAGAGGGAGAGACATGTTAACCCTGGCCTGGCCGGTAACTTCTTTCTAAAGCCCTGGCATCACAAAATGGATGCTGCTGCCACAGACACAAGTCTGGCCTCCTGCTGCTGGACGAAACTCCGGCAGGGGAGGCCTGGACAATAGGTTTCCTGTCCCAGGGAGGTGTGACCACCTCCCCAGACAGGATAGTGTGTATTGGGGCTGGGCGGGAGCACTTTCGGGTGCTTTGAAGTCCTGCACTGGGGGCACACTTGGTGTCCCTGTGCATACCCCAGTTCAAACCGGATCAGGGGCTTGCAGCCCCTGCTTTGGCGCGAACTGGACAAAGGAAAGGGGTGTAGCCACCCCTCTGCCCTGACCCACCCATAGGTGGGGCCACAGAGTAAGTCCAACCCCTAAACTTAGTATAAGTATAGGAACCCAGTCCTTAGGACTTTAGATTATCCCTGGACGAAACTCTGACACAGAATCCTGGACCTTCGACGCTCTACTACAAGATTAGAGGACAGAAGAATCTCCCTTGGGGTCAAGGAGTGACTCCCCTGCTTGGCAGGCACCAAAGAAGCAATTGTCCGGTCTGCATCGCCTAAGCTCCCGTCGGACGCCGAAGTCTTTGCATCACCAGAGGTGGATTTCCAGACTTCCCCGAGGCTGCCCTGAGTCCCCAGCAAAGCTGAGGCCCGTAGTTGTCGTGGGTAACGTGGAACCGTGACCCCTGGACACCGCACGCATTTGCTAGTGCATTCTCTTCCGGGTCTCCCACGAAGTCGTGCTTTGGGCTCCGAGTAGCCCTAGCCTCCAGCACCAACTGCACCGAAGATCACTGGCCTCCACTCCACGAGTGTCCTGTGAGCCAGCTCCACGTGCACCGTCTCGAGGCTCCTTCGCGGTCGCTAGCCCGTTGGCTAGTAGCCCTTCACGAAGGCCAATCTTTTCCTACTTGGGCTCCCTGGTTGCTCCAGGCTTGCCCTCACTTACCCTTGCTGGGTGAGTTCCTCAGACCTTGCTGATCTGCATCATCGTCAATCTTCATCTACATTGAGACTTGCCGTTGCCAAGGCTTGTTGGGTCCAATCCGGTCGCTGACACCTCAGCACTCGACAGACATCGTGTACCAGCCCGAATCCTGCTCCTGGTCGCCGACAACGCCTCCTGGACCTCGTGGCTGAAGAGTCAAGACGACCGTCAACCTACCTGAAGCACTCGACATCGGTGGGCATCTGCTCATCGCCTTCCTGGTCACTGGCTAGTGACCCAGACTCTGTCCCCTCTGCTTTCAGGTTCTTCAGATCTCCGATCCACCTTTGGATCCACCCGGACACTTTTCACTTGGTCGCCAGCAGCACTTTGCAGCAGATCGCCATTCAAATCGACGACGAAACCCGACCCCGAAAGGCACCTATGTACCCGGCTTCCCTGGGTGAGGTAACAAGAGTACTCCGGTGCTCCCATGGGTAGAGACTCTATAACGACCTAGTTCTCAAAGGGTTTGCTCAAAGTCCTTCTTTAAGTGTCCCTTTTCTTTAATTTCCAAACCGCGACTTTATCCAAAGAAGTTAACGGCGTTTCGCGGCTGTGTAATTACACTGCACGCGTCCCCCGTGGGTCCCCTGTGTCACTACCTTGGGTGGTTCCTTGTGGTCCAAGCACTTCTAGAGGCTCTAGGCCTAGTGTCTAGCTCAGTCGTGGTTCTTATACCACTTTATTGGTATATGGTTTGGTACGCCCCTAGGGTCCAAACGTGTATTTGTGCTATTACTGTGTTTAAATAACTTATAACTTATGTACTTCGAACTCTAGCCTCATAAAGAGACTAGAGGGGTGTGTTTAGCAATAAATACATATATTTTGAATATATACCTGGTGTGGTGCTCTTTCATTTGGTCACTCAAGAGATTATAGACTGGTAAAACAAGCTGCTTTACATTCCTTCAAGACTTAGCCTGAAGGCTGCTCTCCATAGCTACCACTAGGATAGCTTTCAATAAGGTTGTCTTTAACCTATCTCCAATAAGGGGTTGTTTGGACTGGTGCAAGGTGCCCACTATAATTAGTGGACAGCATATGCCAGGCCAACTTCTCACACCAGCCTCCTCTTTCCCTTGGCAGTGACATATACCTCAAGGCCCTCCTTGTTTTCCCATGTGCCCATTTGAACCTATTCACAATGTTTTCGAGCGCCATAAACCATTGCCTCTCGAATTCTAACGGTATGGCCCTGAAGAGGTAGAGTACTTAGGGAAAAAAAAACATCTTGACCACATTGCAGCGTCCCACCACCGACATATGGAGATTATGCAATCTGTCGAAGTCTTTTTTGGCCTTCCCGATTACTGGCTCGATGTTTCTCTCTACTAACTTCCCCAGTTCAGGTGTAATATCGATGCCTAGATAGACGGCTGAATAGCTTTCCAAGGTTGTCTGAGACCTCTTAAATCACCATAAGGGTTGTCTGGACTGCTGCAAGGTGCTCACTTACATTAGTGGACATCATATACCAGGCCAGCCTCTCACATTGGCGTGCAGCGGTTGGGATTCAAGCCTGCATTGTTTTACCAGATAAATCTTTTGTATTGATTAACTGAAAAACCACTAGTACTAGGCACATATAATACAAGCTTAGAATAGTAAGTTCTACTGAACTTGGGGTTGGGTAAGTTAAGGGTCTAGCACACCCTTTCTCCATCCTAAGAGAGTTTAGCTCCCACTAGGTTAGGTAGGTGCAACACTACACAACATTTAGTATGTCTAGTAAAGGAGATGCCAGTGGCTCTCTGCCTTCTAGATACAGTGAACTTTCGCTCCAAGAACTGAAAGCACTGTGTGCCTCTAGGAAGCTGAAGATAGGGAGGAGTGCCAACACTCAACGCCTGGTAGAGGTGTTACTGTTAGATGACCTAAGGAAGACTCCTGGGTCAGAGGAACAGGACACAGTGGGTGGGCCAGGGAATGGAGATAGGGCTGGAGGGGAACCCCTCTTTGACGTAGAATCTAACCTGGACCAGGGGGAACCTGATGGCTCCCACCTGGATAACTCAGATCTTCAAGAGGAAAATGGAGAAGGCCTTGAGGGCCCCCTCTTTATTCCTCCTGGAAGAATGCAGAGTTTACCAAGGAGATTTAGATCTCCCTCTGCAGAGTCTAATCACTCAGGACAGTCTGTATGGACCTCTGTATCTAGCAAGAAGGACCACTCTTTTGATAGGAAATACCAACTTCTTGAACTTGAGAAAGCTAGGCTTAGGCTCAGGAAAGAGCAGTTGGCCCTTGACAAAGAGTCCCTAGAAGTCCATAGAGCTAGACAAAAGTTGGGACTAGAGTCCCATGGTGGCAGCAACAGTGTCCCTAGAGTTAAGAAACATTCTTTTGATCATAGGAACCTGAGTAAGATTGTCCCTCCCTACCATGTTGGGGATGACATCCATAAATGGATAACTGCTTTATAGAAGGCCTGTAAAGTTCAGAAGGACCCTCAAGAGCAGTGGGCAGCTATCTTGTGGCTCTCCTTTGCTGACAAAGGTAGAGATAAGCTCCTCACTGTTAGAGAAGAGGACGCTGACAATTACTCAGTTTTGAAGAGAGCTCTCATTGATGGGTTTGGCTTAACCACTGAATAGTACAGAATTAAGTTCAGAGACACCCAGAAGACACAGAATCAGGATTGGGTAGACTTTGTGGATAGTGCTAGCAAGGCTCTGGAAGGTTGGTTGCTTGGCAGCAAAGTGCATGATTTTGATGGATTGTACAATTTGATTATGAGGGAGCAGATCCTCAATAATTGCCAGAATCAGCTATTGCATTAGTACCTGGTGGACTCAGATCTGACTTCTCCCCAAGAAGTGGGAAAGAAGGCAGATAAATGGGTCAGAACCAGGGTGAAGCCGAAAAATCAGAACCATGGTGGTGACCAGAAGAATCAAGATTCTTCTAAAACTCAAGATAAGTGTGGGGACAAGGGTAAAGCTAAGAGTCTTCATCAGGGCCCCAAAAACCTGCATCTGGTGGCGAGTCACAATCCAACAAAGGTAAAGGCAAAAAGAAACCTTGGTGCTATCTCTGTAAACAGAAGACCCATTGGACAAGAGATGCTGATTGTCCAAAAGGCAAGGAAAATCCTCCTACCGCCACTGCCCCTAAGGCAACTGCACCCCCTAGCACAAGTACAAGTGGTGGTACAGGGAACAAGGGATTAGTAGGGTTAACCTTGGGCTCTGAGATTGGTTCTGGCCTAGTCAGAACTCCAACTCAGGCTGTTCTTGTCTGTGATGGTGGCATGGATCTTGCCACCTTACTCATCAGTCCCATTAATCTGAGCCAGTACAGGCAATACCTTTGATAAATGGTAAGGAGGCCATGGCATACAGGGACACAGGTGCAAGTGTCACTATGGTGACAGAGAATCTTGTGTCCCCTGACCAAATCATACTTGTGGAAATGTACCAAGTGACCAATGCAAACAATGTCAGGACTGACTATTCCTTGGCAGTTGTTAATTTCAGCTGGGGAGGGGTAACTGGCCATAAAAGGTTGTGGTAAGTTCAGACCTACCAGTAGAGTGTTTGTTGGGCAATGATTTGGAGACTTCAGCCTGGGCTGAAGTGGAACTTAGGACTCATGCAGCAATGCTGGGCATCTCTACAGATGTGTTTGCTGTGACCAGGTCACAGGCCAAACTGACAACCACTGAACAGGCTCTGGATCCTGGAACAATGGACCAGGTGCCTTCCAAGAGAAGGAGCAGGAGGGGTGAGGCTGTGTCTTCCCCCCACACTCAGAGTGAGGATCAGTCTCCTGAGGAAGATGGTCTCAGTCCCTGTGAAGGAACTGTCCCAGATGAGCTTGAACCTGATCAGGTTGAGTTCTTTGGGACAGGGGGCCCTTCCAGGGCAGACTTGAGTTTGGAGCAGCAAGCCTGCCCCTCTCTTGAACCCCTCAGACAGCAAGCTGCTGCTGAGGCTGCTGGGAGTGTCAGTGGGTCCCACAGGATCTATTGGGATGATGGACTCCTTTACTCAGAGGGTAGAGACCCCAAGCCTAGTGCCACCAGGAGGTTGGTCATACCTCTGAAGTTTAGGGGCTTCCTACTCACCTTGGCACATGACATTCCCTTAGCAGGACACCTAGGCCACGGTAAGACCTGGGACAGGCTTGTCCCTCACTTTCACTGGCCTCACGTGTCTGAGCACAGCAAGGAGATTTGCCGCTCCTGTACCACCTGCCAAGCCAGTGGTAAGTCAGGTGGTACCACAAAGGGCCCCCTCATACCACTACCAGTGGTGGGGGTTCCGTTTGAAAGGGTTGGGATTGACATAATTGGTCCCATGAACCCTCCAACAGCATCTGGGCACAGTTATATTCTGGTGGTGGTGGACCATGCCACTAGGTACCCAGAAGCAATTCCCCTTAGAACCACCACAGCTCCTGTGGTGGTCAGGGCCCTCCTGGGAATTTTTTCCAGAGTGGGTGTCCCTAAGGAGGTTTTAACTGACAGAGGTACAAACTTCATGTCAAGTTACATAACTGCAATGAGGAAGGAGTGTGGAGTGAACTACAAGTTCACCACACCCTATCACCCAAAATGCAATGGGTTAGTTGAGAGATTCAACAAAACCCTCAAGGGCATGATCATGGGCAGCCAGAAAAACTTAGGCGAAAATGGGATGTTCTGTTGGCCTGCCTTCTCTTTGCCTACAGAGAGGTCCCACAGAAGGGGGTTGGCTACAGCCCTTTTGAACTTCTGTTTAGGCATCCAGTTAGGGGTCCCTTGTGTTTGGTGAAAGAGAGATGGGAGTTACCTCTCAAACCTCCCAAACAAGACATAGTGGACTATGTACTTGGTCTCTGCTCCAAGATGGCTGAGTACATGAAGAAGGCCAGCAAAAACATTGAGGCAAGTCAAGAATTGCAAAAAGCTTGGCATGACCAAAAGGCTGTCCTCACTGTTTACCAGCCAGGGCAGAAGGTGTGGGTGCTGGAGCCTGTGGCCCAAGCAGCTATCCAAGACAAATGGAGTGGACCCCATACCATAATTGAGCAAAAAGGTGAGGTCACCTATCTGGTGGACCTTGGCCCTCCCAGGAGCCCCCACAGGGAGCTCCATGTGAACAGGCTCAAACCTTTTGTAAACAGGGCTGACATGGGCTTGCTCATGACAACTGATGAGTGGCAGGAGGAAGAGAGTGACCCTCTCCCTGACCTCCTCTCACAAAACCCTGACGATGGGTCAGTTGATGGTGTAGCTTTGGCAGGCAGCCTCACTGACCAACAGCAAATTGATTGCAGGAAGGTCCTCAATCAATATAGGCATATGTTTTCTTTGACACCCAGTCAAACCACATAGTGTACCCATGAAGTGGACACAGGTGAGAGTCTATCTGTTAAGAATAAAACATACAGGCAGCCTGACCATCTCAGAGATTGCATCAGGACAGAGGTCCAAAAGATGCTGGAGTTGGGAGTATTTGAGCCCTCAGATAGCCCTTGGGCTAGTCCAGTGTTCCTGGTACCAAAACCTCACACCCAGGGTGGTAAGAGAGAGATGAGGTTTTGTGTGGACTACAGGGGTCTCAATGCAGTCACTAGGACTAATGCTCATCCAATTTCAAGGGCAGATGAGCTTATTGATACTTTGGCCTCAGCCAAGTTCTTGAGCACATTTTGCCTCACTGCTGGCTATTAGCAAATCAGACTAGCTGAGGATGCCAAACCAAAAACAGCATTTTCAACCCCTAGTGGGCATTATCAACTTATTGTAATGCCCTTTGGCTTGACGAATGCACCTGCCAAATTCCAAAGATTGGTGAATAAAGTTCTCACAGGTCTGGAAGCCTACAGTGCAGCATATCTTGATGATAGAGCTGTCTTTAGCTCCACCTGGAAGGATCACCTGGTCCACCTGAAGAATGTTTTGGAGGCTCTGCAGAAAGCAGGCCTCACTATCAAGGCTACTAAGTGCCAGATAGGGCAGAGAAAGGTTGTGTACCTGGGCCACCTTGTGGGTGGAGGCCAAGTTCAACCATTACATAGCAAAATCCAGACCATCATGGACTGTTCTTTTTATTTATTTTTAATTACTTTATTGTTTTGCCACATAAAACGACAATCGTCTCTTATTGTAAATCGGATACTCTGTATCACATTTCAACATATACAGTATGACAATTGGCCTGGCATACTAACAATTCCACATTTTCTTATGCTCCAAAACTGCGGAGCTCTTAATTAAACAAATACGCCCACCCCCAACCAGCATCTGTATTCCAGTGTTAGGTGTGTTTACAAGTTAGTCTTCATTTCTCAGGAGTCGCCTTGTGTGACCTCAGCTTGTCCTTCCTGTCCTATGGGGACCCCTGAATTCTGCTACTCAACCCCTGTCAGGTCTAGTTGAGATGATTGGGGTGTGTCTACCAGTTCCTGTATCATAGTTCCCCAGGCCAGTAATACTTCTGGGAGTTTCTCATCACGCCTGGTTTTCCTCATATGCTCCTCCTCTGCGGACGCCCATTCCTTAAGATCTAATTTCCATTTCTCACTGTTTGGGCCCTGAGGGGACAGCCAATGTATGGCGATTTGCCTTTTTGCTATTGTAAGTCCCAATACCAGAAAGCGTCTGGTCGTTTTACGCTTGGGGTTGCTCGGTATCAGTCCCAAAAGGCACGTTGTTATTTCTGGTGTTACCTTCCATCCCGTCACCCTATTGAGCTGTTCTAGAACCTCTGCCCAGTAGTTTTGTATATGGGGACACTGCCAGACCATATGCACAAAGTTGGCTTGTGCATACCTACATCTAGGGCAGTGGGGGTCTCTTGATGCATTCATTGAGTGCAGCCCACTGGGGGAGAGATATGTCATGTGTATTATATTGTATTGTATTAGTTTAAACCTAGCCCCTATGGACACTTTACAAACTCCCTCATGGATTTTTTTCCAATCCGACGGTGATAAAGGATGGTCAATAATCTCCTGCCACCTTTCCTCTATTTTTAGGGGTTTGCCTTGTCTATCTTCCCTCAATGCCCTGTAGAGGTGTGTCACAAATTTACGCCCTCCTGTCATAGAGATCATGGTAACCAGTGTATGAGAATGTGTAGGGGCCTCTGGAAAAGTCGGCCAGAGCTGCCTGGCTGTGGCTGCTATTTTTGCATATTGCAGAAATTGTCCAGTTCCTAAGTCAAATGCCTCTACCGCATTCTGGTATGTTATAAACCTGTCTTCCGGGTATAGGTCTACCAACATTAGGCAGCCTTCCTCTCTCCATTTCTCTAAGGTCATTAACTGCTCTCTCTTGGCAAACTGCGGGATCTCCCAGACATCGGCCTCTGGTGCGAAGGGCTTCCTCCTAATTACCGTCTTTACTGTTCTCTCCCACACGTTGGCCATTAGCCGTATCAGAGGAGGGGTCGAGTCTGGCATGCCCCTTCCTTTCATGAGCAGGGTTGCCAGCCGTTGGTTCCCATAGGTGCCCTCCAATAAGGTTCGTTCCCAGGAGGGTTCCGTATCCAACCAAGGTATCGCGTGCAGTAGCTGTGATGCCAAATTATATACTTCCAGGTCAGGGATTTCCAGCCCCCTCTGTCCCACTGCCGTTTCATCACCTCTAAACTCACCCTGCATCGCTTCCCATTCCATAACAAGGAAATCAACAGTCTGTCCAGGTCTGTAAAGACCTTGCGCGGGATCTCATAAAAAGACCCCTGCATGACGTAGAGGCATCTGGAAAGCACCACCATTTTTATCAAAGCCACTTTGCCCATGAGGGACAATTCCAGAAGTTCACACTTCCGTTGAGTCCCCTTATTATCCTGCCCATATTTAAATCATAAAACCGCTCCCTGTTCCTGGCGATGTGTATGCCAAGGTAACGCACTGTTTCCAGTTCCCAAGGGAGTTACAATTGTGGAAGTCGGGTTGCATCACCCTCCTCCGGACACTTTATTGGGTATAGTTGTGACGTACATTTATTGATCCTTAGCCCAGAGGCTAGTGCGAATCTCTCTAACACACCTAGTCGACTGGGTCGGGGAATCAAAATAAACCAAGGCATCATCTGCATATAAAGAGACTACATGCTCAGATGGTCCTATTGTTATGCAGTGTCCCTTAAAAGTCATTCTCAAGTGGCAGGCTAGGGGTTCCATTGCTATTGCGAAGAGTAGTAGGGAGAGCGGGCACCCCTGTTGAGCCCCCCTCTGGAGCCCTATAGTGTCAGAGACATAACGTCCCGTACGAACCCTAGCTGTTGGCTGTGTATTAAACAGTTGGAACCATTCAATGTATTGTTGCCCTACACCCAATTTTGCAAGTACCAGCCAGATGTATTCCCACCTGACCGAGTCGAACGCCTGTTCTATATCTAGGAAGGCCAGGGCGCCATTCCCCGGCCTCCCTTCCAGGGACTGCATTACATGCGCCAGGCGCCGGATATTACGTAGGGTGTTACTGCGGGGTATGAATCCTGATTGGTCCTCATGGATAATCTGGGGCGTAAACGGGAGCAATCTTGCGGCCAAGACGTGGCTGATGAGTTCCAAATCCACATTTAACATGGATATAGGTCTGTATGAGGCCGGTAATGTGGGATTCTTCCCAGCCTTGGGGATCAGAACTATCAGCGCTTCGAGCATGGAGTTCGGTAACATTTTGTTTTTCTCCGCCTCTGCCACTGTCTCAAGCAGTCTATCTGCCAATATATCTGGGAATTGTTTGCAAAATTCGGCCGCCAAGCCGTACGCCCCTGGGGACTCTGCGGTTTTCATTTGTTGAATTGCCGTCATTACTTCTGCTTTGGTTAGTGGGGCGCCCAGTGCTTCCTGGGCTTCCTGATCTAAACAAGGCAATAGTATCCCCTCTAGGAATGACTCCATTGTCGAGGCAGGTGTCTCGACTTGAGACTCAGTGTATACTTGCCTGACATGTTCTGCAAAGACGGCATTTATCTCGTACTGAGTGTATTTCATGGTCTGCGTTCCCGGATCCCTTATTGCCAGTATTGGCTTGGGTTGAGTTTCCATCTTCATAAGTCGTGCTAGCATCTGGCCCGACTTATCCCCCTCTGTATATCAGCGCTTTCTACTTTTATTCTGGTCGAACTTATCCAGCCAGTACCACATTTCTCCTATCTTCTGTCTCTGTTCTGTCCAACTCCGGAGGTCCTCTGCCTTAGTGGAGAGTGTTGCTTCTAACACGGCCAACTTACGCTCTTGACCCTGGAGGTCGCGCTCGAACACTTTTCGGACTCCCGCTTCTGTTGCCAAGCAAACCCCCCTGATTACCACTTTCATTGCGTCCCATTCCGTCGCCCTGGTACTTGTGGTTTCCCAGTTTGTAGTGAAATGCCCTCTCAGTTCTGTGTCTATTGCCACCTGATAAACCTGGTCCGACAATGCTTCTGTATTAATCCTCCATAGTGGTATCTTGGATCGGGGTCTACTCAGGGAGTATTCTATCAGCAAGGGGGCGTGGTCAGACAGGTAACGGGCTAGATATTGTGTTTCATGTACCCTATATATGGTTTCTGCCTTCATGAAGAAGTAATTGAGCCTGCTATATGTATTCGTTGCCGGTGTATGGCAGGAATAGGCTTTCTGATGTGGGTGTCGGTGTCTCCAAATATCTACCAGACCATAATTGGATTGCAGTTGCCTCATAGCCGCTCTGGCCTTGGGTTTGGCATTTGGTCTTGGTGGGAATCTGTCTAGGGTGCTGTCAAGGGCACAATTGTAATCACCCGCTATCAGTAGTTCGAAATCAGGATTAAACTGGGCCTGACTGAGAGCTGACCCCAGGAATTCCCCATCATCGTTATTAGGGGCATATATGTTAAGCAGACACATATTATGATCGTCTAAGGTACCTTCCACCATTACAAACCTGCCATGTGGATCTAGTTTGGTTTGCAACACTTTAAAGGGGACCCCCGGAGCAACCCACACCAGTGTACCCCTAGCAAATCCCGAATACGATGTCGCGTATATCTGGCCCCTCCAGCATCTTTGAACATACTTAAGACAGTCACCCCAGAGATGTGTTTCCTGCAAAAAAGCTATTGAAATTCTATAGCGTTTCAGGAAAGCTAAAACGCAGTTGCGCTTGACAAAATTATTCAGGCCCCGGACATTCCATGTTATAAACTTATATGTGTTTCCCATCTCCATTTTTGCACTGGAATTCCCCTGATGATCAAGCTGCCTCTCATAGAGGTTTCTAGCCGAACACGGCCCCTAACTGCATTATCCCTACACACCTTTCCCTGGTTATTAGCACTTCTGATTCGACGGCTGGTTTTGAACATAACCCTAATACAACAATTCCCCCAACATTCCCCTCCCCCCACCGATAGGCAGTAGCTCTCCATCCCTTCTGTACCAAAAAAGGCCTAAGGACTTGGGGCCCCGCCCCACACCTCTTATCCTCCCCCCGCCCGTATCCCAGTTTACCTCAACAGCTTAATACAAGCCCAGTTGAGACAATATGAAAGAAAACTCAATCCCCAACTTCAATAAAAATGCAATCTGTGTAAGTAACTTTTACTTAAGGCCAAACAGTTGATGGAGCAGGGTAAATATAAATATTTTAACCTCCTAATATTTTCGTACAATATTAATAAACATGTTTGTTTAAGTAAATAACCAACAATGTATGTAAAGGGTTAATGGTAACACGCAATTCAGTGTGCAAATTAATTGACTTATAATTGTTTACGTTTCTAACATAGCATAATATTTGCGTACCAAAATAATAATAAATGCATGTTTGTGCTTTTAAATAAAACGTGTGGTTGCAAAATAAAGCGATGGTAAGTAAGGGACAGCTTTACATGTTGCTTCTGCTAGGTAATACCTAATTGGGGTACGTAGAAAGACGGGAGGGAAACGAAAGGGTTTATATTTCTTTGTTTTAATAACATTTTGTTTTCTTTAAAAATAGTGCGCTTAGGCCTGCCGAGCAGCAATATAAAATGGCCGCGAGTTACTAGAGTGCGCATGAGCGGATGAGACCATGTGATAGAGGAGAGAGGCTGTGGAAAAAGGGATGATCATGTGCTGAGGCCGAGAGGCAAAGATGAAAGTATGGTCAAGGCTGCTGTAACCCTTCTGAGCAGATGTGTGCCAAGATGATCAGCAAGAAGCGTGAGAAGCCTGGTTGAATCAATAGAAGGAACTGTATTATACAAATGTAGCAGAAAAAGATACAATTTGGACTGATCGAAACGGATGAACAAGTGCATGAACTGTGGGAAACGATGCTTGCATGGACATTCCACACGGAACTGGTTAAGACCAGGAAGTTTGATTAAAAAAAAAATATATGGATCTGAGTTTTGACCAATGAGAATGAATCGCGCCATGAAAGAAGAAACATTTTATGCTGTAAGCTAGAATTAGGGTATAAGAAGACCTACTCTTGGTGGGAGGGTTTAGAATGCTGCGGGATGCTGCGGGAGATGCTGAAGAAGTTAGATGCTGTAGATGGGAGAGGTTGCGGTTGCTGATGCTGACGAGCTGATGCTGCTGCTGTTATTTTCCTTTTCCAGTTGAGTATAAAGATGCTGCTTTAGGAGAACTTTTATCGATAGATTTTATTAGAATTATTAGGATTTCCCCAGAGAGATAGATAGGTTGATCTATAGAGTTCTTAGTATGATAAGCCTCGTTTTCCGTCTAATAAAAGTGCCATGCAATTTCAAACTATTCTTATATTGATGATAAATGCAATGATCTGAATAATAAGATTAATCTCAATTTTATGCATTCAAAACTTTATATAAACTTTATTATTCTTTAAACAAATGACTCAGTGATTTTCTTTAGCATAATGATTAATAATGAAATGGTAAAAGAGTTCATTGTGATTGAGCTGGTCTTAATCACCATCAACTGATTCCTACTAGTTGGTCCATCGACCAATGAGCGGAATACCTTAAAAGCAAATGAGAAATACTGTGTCATTATAAAAGAGGTATCCCGTCTCCTTCCAGCGAATCGTTTTTCTCCTAGGTACATTGACGGAGGAAATCCAGGGAATAAATGAGTAAGTGAATGTATATGCGGTGTTATGGGCCCCACCGTCATATGGATATAGTGTGTGTGTTAGAGAAATAATTGCACCTGGATGACCAAAGCATAATAGGAGAAATTATTTTTATTGTTAGAGCTGGATCAGATTTTTTGGTAGCAGAGTTATGGTTACTATAGATTAGTTTGGTGATTATTGATTTATGATTATAGATTATTGATAAGTTCATGTCTAACACTTTTTGTTGAGTCGCGTTATGTTATATGTAAGTTTTCACGCTTCCGGGAAGTAGGAAGTGGAACACGTTTGGCAAGAGAAGTCGCATGGAATTTACACTGTCTGAGTTCATTTTGGTAATAACACAGGTTGTGTTATATTAGGGACATTTTTGCGTATAAAAGGTGTGTAAGTGAAATAGTGATCGGTTTTTCTTGTGAAACTCTGGCCTTAATTCTCAGGAGCAGTATAGTCTCCACATGTGTTTTATCCCCAGAGAAACGGGTTTACTGATTGCTTGAAAGAAGGGTAAGGTAGAGGGAAGTGCTACTTTATCGACGAAACTGAAAGTTCTGTGGTAGGGTAGAGGTAAGCGCTGCCTACTGGAAAATACAGAATTCTTGTGTGAATGGTCAAAGCTATCTTTTCGGTTTAGCGAATCAGACAATGGAAATGTGGATAAAATGTTGTAACTAACAAGAATTGTTGAAAAAGAAATTGCCGAATTTTTTTGTAAAGGAGGGGTCAAGAGCAAAGTGACGTAGACAAAAGCCGCGCTGGGATTGGTCGGTGCGCTAGTCACATGAGAACAGGAGCAGGACTGACGTAGACAAAAGCCGCGCTGGGATTGGTCAGTGCGCTAGTCACATGAGAACAGGAGCAGGACTGACGTAGACAAAAGCCGCGCTGGGATTGGACAGTGCGCCGTAGACAGAAATCGCTGTGATTGGAGTGTTGGTGTGAGTCGCGCTAGTATTGGTTGAAATAACGCATAGGGAACAGTGTTGAATTGCGGATTGTTTAAGGAGAAAAAGGTTGTGAATCATGTCGTACTATGAGTATGGAAAAGAGAAAACGTCTTGGATGGCAAAAGTTAAGAACTTCTTTAAGAAGGACAAAAAGGTAGTGACTAGAGAGGGACAAATAATTCCTCCGCCGAAATCACCAGCTTCACATATGATGCTGAAATATGGATATCATACATGCATATGGTTAGAAAATTGGACAAAGTACACCAAGAACGATGGAGCATTGGCTTTTCCTGAGAATGGTTCATTTAATGTAGCTGTATTACGGAATTTGAGAGAAAAGATGGTAATGTTAGAACCCAGATCTAGACCGACACAGTTTGAAGCTTAAACAGAATGGGAAGATGAGATGTATGAGCGAGAGAGATCCAGAGGATTAAAGAATCATGAGTTTATACCTGGAAGGTTGTGGGGAATAAATCATGAGGACAGAGTAAAGCGTTGGAGATATGCTAACATGGCAGGAGGTTTGTTTCCAGCTTTTGCGGTTGAGGAAGAAGCAAAGAGGAAGTGTACTGAGAAAAAGAAGCATGTAGTGGTAGAAAAGTATGTGTATGGTGGTAGTGAAACAGATGACGAATTGCTGGAAGATATTTTAAACAGAAACCCACCTCCATACCAACAGACTTCTGCGGTAGTGACATCTAATGCACCGCCAATGGAAACTGGGAGGAATAAAAAACCCGAACGAAGAAATGAAATAAATAGGTCACAAGAAACATTTAAAATTTCACAAAATGAAGAGACAGAAAGTGACAATGCAATTGAATTAGCAAAAACGACAAAAGAATTGACTGAGAAAATAAGAGAATTGACAAAGAATATGGAAGCTGTAACTGTACCAGTAACGATAGGTCCAGTAATGCCAATTTTTGAGAATCAGAAAATAAATTAACATTCTTTGGTGATTCCCATGAATTCAAATTTGCAAAGAAAAAGAGAAGGGATGGAAATGAATAAAGAAGGTGCACACAATTTGGCTAGTACGTGTAGACCAAGTCCACCTACAAATTTGACGATAAATGAGAGTGAGATTAGGAGAATGCCTATGGTGACAGAGTCCGCATCAGGAACACCAGAAAGAAGCAGTGATTGGATAGAGTTAAATAGTACACCTGTAGGTCCGACTCCAGAAGAGTTAAACGAATGGATGAAAGCGCTAAAAGCAAAAGAACCAGAAGAAAAACCATTAGATGTAATTAGGTTGAAAATAGACATGGAAGAATTGATTTTGGGAACAATTGGAACAGAAAAACTAAAAAATTATCAGGATGATGAGATTATGTTATTGTGCAAGAGTCTTACTTGGAGAGCTAGAAATTTACATGACAAATTGGAAGAGATAGCAGGTGAACTAGGAGTAGAATTCGTGAAAGTAAGGACGTTGCAGAAACCGTACAGAGTAGATTTTTGTGAGAAAGACATAGAGAATTTGAACACATCAGGAAGACTGACCCAAATAAAAGAGCTGATTGTTTTATTGAGAAAATGGGGTGATGTGGATAGATGGAGAACTAGATGGACAAAGAGGAATGAGAAAACAACAGATAAAGCATCTTTGGCTTTTGCAGTGACAGATAGGGAACCAGTTGCTAGGGAATACCCGATGAGAGAAACTCCAGGTGGTAGTTATGTGCATGTTCCGTGGACCAGACAGGATATACTGTCATTTACAAATGACTTCCCAAAATTGAGAGAGAAACCAGTAGAATGGTACAGACAAGTGGAGAGATTTGTTAAGGTGTCAAAAGTGCTGTGGATAGATCTAGATGGATTGTTTGATATAGTAGTGCCTGCTGATTTATGGACAGAATGTAAGATTACCATTGATTGGCCAACTGTAGAATATCCAAGGGATGCCAAAACAGGAGCGCCAGGTCCAGAAGTGATGAGGAAGTATGATCAAGTAGTTACCTTTTTGAAGAATAAAATTCCACCTAAAGAAACAGATTGGGTAAAAATAGACAGAACAACACAGGAAAGCAAAGAATCAGTGCACGCGTACTATGAGAGATTGTTGTTGGTTTTCAAACAGTATAGTGGTTATGAGACACTAAGTGAGAAGGACATGAGTCATTTTGTATATAGGTTTGTGTATGGATTAACACCAGAGATAAGTGAAAGGATTAAGCAGCATTTGATAGGATGGCAGAATAGCACAGTGGATGAAGTTTTGAGATATGCTAAGTATTGCAGTGATGAAATTGAGAGTAAACAGCGTAAATTGAAAGAAAAAGCCATGTGGGCACAGGTAAAAGTTGCAGAGAAGCAAGAGGCTCAATTGAATAATACTAGCAGTGAAACAGGACAGTTTAAATCCCGGCCTAATATAGGTAAAGGAAAAGGACAAATGAGCATAGATGAGGCAAAGAAAAAGTGGCCATGCCACAACTGCGGAAAGCTAGGACATTGGAGAAACGAGTGTAAATTTCCTCCAAAACCTAATGTGGAAAATCAATCATTAAATTCACAGGTGCAGAGTGAGGTAGTTACTCAACAAGATCAGGTGCCACAACCACCACTTCCCAAGAGTGCTAACCAACAGAAATACAGTGCAGAAACAGGATTCTACGGAGGAGAACAGGTAAAACAGTTGTCACGTGCAGCTGAAATTTCACAATATTGGTTACGACAGAATGAAGATGAGACGGATGAAAGTTCATGACGGTGTCTAAGAGAGAGGGAAGAGTGCGTGCTTGGCGCAACTCTAGAGGTAGATCAGTCAGGTCCATTTGTGGATGGAGAAGTGAATGGTGCAAATGTAACATTCCTTGTTGACACTGGAGCTACCCGTTCTACTGTTAGGTCAGTGGAAATTCCAAATCTTCCTCTCTCAGGTGAACATATCCAAGTGGTTGGAGTTTCCAATCAGCAAATTGAAATGCCTCTTACTAGATTAGTAAAGGTAAGAATTGGTCCATTTAGTGAAATGCACCGATTTGTGGTGTGTGATTGTAGTCCCGTGAACCTTTTAGGACGCGATTTATTGTGCAAAATGAATTGCACAATTTATTGTACTCCAGACGGAATTGCATTTCAGACCCCAGATGAGGATGTGCTGTATAAAATGACAATGGTAAATTTAGAACCAGAAGTAAATGGTTTGTTTCCTGTATTTGATGCAGAGAAAATCCCAAATGAGCTGAAAAAGACAGTGAAAGAAGAAGTGTGGGACTTGACAGGAGAAGATGTAGGATTAATGAAAGGAGTAGATCCCGTTAAAATAACAGTAAAAGAAGGAACGAGTTACCCAAATACGCCCCAGTATAAATTGACTCCAGAAATAATTGAAGGAATAACGCCAGTAATAAATAAAATGATTGAACAAGGGATTCTAAAAGAAATCATGAGCAGTCCATGTAATTCGCCAATAATGGGACTGAAAAAGCCAAACGGAACATATAGAATCGTACAGGATTTAAGAAAGGTAAACAAAATTGTTGTGCCTTGTTGCCCAATAGTACCGAACCCTGCTGTGATTCTATACCAGATTCCACGCGAAGCAGAATGGTACACTGTAATTGATTTATGTCATGCATTTTTCTCTATTCCATTGCATCCAGATAGCCAGCCAATATTTGCGTTTAGGTTTGGAGAGCGTATTTTGGCATGGTGCCGAATTCCTCAAGGGTACACAGAAAGTCCCTCAATCTTTAATCAGATCCTAAAGAAATCATTGGAAGATTTAAGAATGCCAGAAAAGTCAGTAATGGTTCAGTATATTGATGACCTACTGGTGGCATCAAAAACGAAAGAAGCATGTGTCAATGATACAATTGCTTTGCTGAATCATTTAGCAAAAAGAGGACATAAAGTGTCCTCTTCGAAATTGCAGTTTTGCCAACAAGAAGTCCAGTATTTAGGGCATAAAATTGAGAAAGGAGTGCGAAAGGTAACGACGGAAAGAATAAAAATGATTCAAGGAATGAGAGCTCCACTGACACAAAGAGAGGTAAGAATGTTTTTGGGAATGGTTGGATATTGTCGACAATGGATAAGCGGTTTTTCACTAATTGCTAAACCATTGCAGAAATTGACAAAGAAGGATGTTAAAGATCCTTTTGAAATGAATGATGAAGAAATGAAAGCATTCAGGGAGCTGAAAAAGAAATTGTGTGAGGCTCCAGCATTGGGAATGCCTGACTATGAGAAAGATTTTGAGCTGTATTGCAGTGAAAGAGATGGATGTGCATTTTCGGTTTTGGTGCAGAGACATGGAACTATGAAAAGACCAATTGCATATTTTTCAGCTGTTTTAGACCCCGTAGCGAAAGCGTTGCCTGGATGTTTGAAAGCGGTTGCTGCTACTTGTGTGAGTCTGGAACAGAGTGAAGGCATAGTGATGGGGTATCCATTGAGAGTGTATGTTCCCCATTCTGTGGAAATTCTTTTGACAAGAACGAAAACACAAATACATGACACATAGTCGGCTGACTAGGTATGAAAAGGTAATTTTGAGTGCAGATAATGTGACCATTGACAGATGTATGAATGTGAATCCGTCAACATCATTGCCAGATGAAGAGAATGTGATTGAAATGGATGAAGTAGATCACGATTGTCTGAATGTGCTCGAATACTGTACAAAACCAAGAGCAGACATCCGAGATGAGCCTTTGAAAGAATCAGATTATATTCTGTTTGTGGATGGCTCATGTTTGAGAACGAGTGATGGAGTTCTAAGTGCAGCATATGCAGTATGCACAGTAGCAACTGTATTGGAAGCATCTTGTCTGAAAGGTGTACGGTCTGCCCAAGTTGCAGAATTAGTAGCTCTGATTCAAGCATGTAAGTTGGGAAGAAATGTATGGGTTACGATTATGACTGACAGCCAGTACGGCTTTGGGGTCGTGCATGATTTTGGTCAGATTTGGTCACAAAGGGGTTTCTTGACGTCTGCAGGGACGCCCATCAGGAATGGAGATTTTGTGAAAAGGTTGCTTGAGGCGATACAGCTGCCTAAACAGATCGCTGTCGTGAAGTGCAATGCACATAAAAATGGGGAAGACTACATTACTGTTGGCAACAAATATGCTGACGAAATGGCACAGTACTGTGCAAAGAATGTGGTTTCTTTGAATAAATGTCGCGAAAGAGAGCATATTTCTTGTCCTTTGCTTTTTACTAACTCTATTGAAACATGGGATGAGGTGAGACAGTTACAAGAAGCTGCAGAGGATGAAGAAAAAGATACTTGGCTAAAAGCAGGATGTAGAAAACATGAAGAAACTGATGTATGGGTTTACAGGGATGAGAGACCAGTTATGCCTGATAGCATGATTTCTGACATGGCACGGATGTACCATGGGCAAGCCCATATTGGGAGAGATTCAATGATCAGACTTTTTAGACAAACATGGTACAATCCAAAATTCAGGGCCATAGCTGAGAGTCTTTGTCAGAGATGTCTTATTTGTCAACAGTTAAATCCAGGAAGGAAGACAGCAGTGAGTCTAGGAAGAATAGGACGAGAAGGGGGTCCTTTCACTAGAATGCAAATGGATTTTATTGAAATGCCACCTTGCAGCAGATTGAGGTATGTTCTAGTGGTCGTCTGTTTGTTTTCCCGTTGGGTGGAGGCATATCCAACAAGAAGGAATGACAGTATCACGGTAGCAAAACTTTTGCTGCGAGAATTCATTCCGAGGTATGGTTTTCCAGTCACGATTGAAACAGATAGAGGAACACATTTCCAAAACGAATTAGTTAAACTGATTTGTGAAGCACTTAGTATTAAACAGAAACTGCATTGTGCATACAGACCAGAAGCTTCTGGAATAGTAGAGCAAGTGAATGGAACAATCAAAAACAGGTTAGGAAAAATGTGTCAAGCTACAGGACTGAAATGGCCAGATGCTTTGCCATTGGTTCTGATGACAATCAGAAGTATTCCGGAAAGGAAGACTGGACTCAGTCCACATGAAATAATCATGGGACGAGCAATGAGACAAGCACAAGTACCTGTCAACAAGCTACTGACTATAACTGATGATCTAGTACTGGATTATTGCAAAGGATTGGCTGATGTGGTGCGTTCTGTGTTTCATCAGGTTGGACCGGATGCGACCACTCTTGAAAGAAAACCAGCTCACGACTTGAATCCAGGAGATTGGGTTCGAATAAAAGTCCACCGGAGAAGAAACTGTTTGGTTCCTCGCTGGGACGAACCACGACAAGTGATCCTAGTGACGACCACCGCAGTCAAGTGTGCAGGAGTGAAACACTGGATACATGCCAGCCACACCATCAGAGTTCCAGAACCTAAAGATCGACATGTGAGTCGGCATCTGGAAATAACAGATAACAGTTCAGCATCAGAAAGAGAAGAGGAAACAAACAGGGTGCCAGAACCTGAAGATCGACCTGTAAGTCGACATCTGGAAGACCCAACTACAAGTGCAACGATAGAAGAAGAAGAGGAAATAGAAGAAATAGCTGAAGTTCCAGAATTTGAAGATCGACCTGAAAGTCGACATCTGGAAATATCTGACACCAGTTCAGAATCTGATACAGAACATTCAGAAGGTGAAGAAATTCCAAAAAGAAAGTGGAATTTTGAAAGCATAAGAGAAGAAACTGAGCCAGAAGATAGTGACAGTGAGCAACCAAGTACAAGTAGTGGTAAAATTCCTTCGAAGATAATACTAATAGATGAAGAAGGGAGAGTTTCAAACCAAAAGTTAGAAAAATCGGAAAAACCCCAAGGAGCAGTAGGGACAGATAGTCAAACACAAGAACAGGGAATTTTAGAAGCAGATAGAGAAACTGACACGAAATCGGAAGAACCTCGAGGAGGGACAGAAATAGGTGAACGAAGGAAGATAAGAAAAGAACCACAAGTAGCTGAAAGCAAAATCATAATCTTCAAAATAAGAGGAAATAACGAAAGAATTGAAACAGATTCTGAAGAAAGTGGAGAAGAAAGAAATGAAAAACTAGAGACAAGAAAAAGAAATTGGAAAACAGAAAGAGAGGAAAAAGGAAGTGAACCAAAAAGGCCAAGAAAAGGAGACAATTGGCCCAACGAAGTTCGAAAATTAAGATACAGAATCATAAAATTGGATGGGAAAAGTGCTGAACAAGTGAATGAAATAACAAGTCAAAAAGAGCAAGAAAAACAGGGTGGAAAACACTTGCAGAAAACGAAAAGAATAAAGAAAGTAAATCAAAAGTAAAGATCACCTGAATGGTTGTATCGTGTTTTGACTAGTCACAAAGAAGAATTGAACACTCACGAAAACCCAGAACAAAGAAACTTGATGGGAGAAAGTGAAGTGCAACAAACCTGAAGAAGTTTAGATAGTTTACCGGATTTGACAAAACACTGAACTGACAAATTTACCGGAAGTAACAGAGAAAGAATTCTGAAAAAGAATTAAAAGAAAGTACCAAGTGAAGACAAAATATTGGAAGTACAGAGTGGCAAGCAAGTCATTTCTGAGGGGTAGTGACACAATTTTCAAGAAAAGAAATAAAAAGGTTAGAAGACAAAATGGAGAATACTAGAGATAGAAAGTGTAGATGTGAGTTTTTAAGTAGATGGTGCAAGATGTGCTGTTTTTGTACAGGTTTATTAATAACAGTATGGGTGGTTTTAGCAATAACTATTCCAATTAGTTTAGCTGTAGTGGAAAAGTCTAATAACACTGAGAAAGAAAAAGAGCTAACACTCAAGAGCCAGTTATTTTAAAGAGTAGTGCAGAATTACACAAGGACAAATCAATAACAGATTTTTCTAAAAATGTTTTTACTAAATTATTATATGAGTATGTAGAAACAATGGATGTAAGAGATTGCTATGTTTGTATGCAGTTGCCTGCATCTGTAGCAGAGGGTGTGACTTATCATCACCTCCCTTTGACATATGGAATAACATGTAGTGTTTTAGCAAGTTTATTTTATAAAACAGGTAGATTAGAATATTATTACACTGACATAAATAAGATTTTTGCGAAAGTTTCTGTAGTTCCCGTGCTTACCAAAATAAAAGAGGGAAAGACGTTTGGTGAATATTTCTTAGAAGATAAGATTTTAACATCAGATAATATATTTAGGTACAACCTTACCTGTGAGTTAAAGAAGGAAGAAAAGGTATTTTTAGAGATGGTTGAAGAGAGAAGAGTGAAATTTCAAAGAAAAGTAATAGAAGAGACAAAAACACCTCTTTGGGCGTTTGAGGAAGACCATCATGACAAGAAAAAGACAAATGCAGCTATGACTCTGGATTGGCCCCAACAGGGAAGGTTGTGCATTAGAAGAAATAAGACAAGATATGATAATTATTTTGTGGGTTCCAGCAATTGCCATGACAATTACCAAATTCTAGGTGGATGGGGATTCAAAGGGGGAAAAGATCCAATATTTCCAGGGATTTATTATGTTTGCGGGAATAGGGCTTATTATAGGTTGCCGGACCATTGGTATGGGTCATGTTACTTAGGCCTGGTCTTTCCAAAGATTTTTCATGTGGATAGAAAAGAAAAAGGAACACACAAAATTATAAATACCTTTACACGTAGAAAAAGGGAAAGTTTTTCAGAAATAGTAGGTGATATTTTTGGTGCATTGATACCAGCAGTGGGAATATCTTTGAATGCATTTAGAATTCGGAAATTATCCACAGTGGTAGATCGTTTATCTACAGATACTGCTGGAGGGTTCTTAATGGTAAATACCGAGATGGTTGCCATGAGAGCTATGGTGATGCAAAATCGTCTTGCCCTTGACATTCTTTTGGCAAAAGAGGGCGGAGTCTGTGGAATGTTGAAAGTCCAACATTGTTGCACTTACATTCCTGATAAAAGCGAAAATATACAGAAGTATATAACAAATATTACAAATTTGCACAAAGAACTTGTTCCACTGGAGGTTGAAAGTGTTTGGGGAAAACTTGGTAAAGGGTTTTCTTTTGTAACAAATTGGTTAACCAGAATAAGTGGATTAATAATAGGGAAAGTTATAATAATAGCAACCATGATAATAATAATAATATTAGTACTGAAGCTTGCAGTAACATGTATAAAGAGAAGAAGAAGGCAGAATAAGATAGAAAAAGAAAATATGATAAACAAGGAAAGAGAGAGAGAAATAGGTGAAATAGAGTTAGAAGAAATAAAAGAGAACATGTACAAGAAAACGAAGAAACAAGTTGAAAGGGATACAGTTGTGTAAACTAACAAAAGCAAACGGATAAAAGTTATATGCTGTCTAAGAAAATTGTATAACTTGGGTTTTTGTGGTGATATTAAAAATCACCAAAGGGGGGAGTTGATGGAGCAGGGTAAATATAAAAATGTTAACTTCCTAATATTTTCGTACAATATTAATAAACATGTTTGTTTAAGTAAATAACCAACAATGTATGTAAAGGGTTAATGGTAACACGCAATTCAGTGTGCAAATTAATTGACTTATAATTGTTTACGTTTCTAACATAGCATAATATTTGCGTACCAAAATAATAATAAATGCATGTTTGTGCTTTTAAATAAAACGTGTGGTTGCAAAATAAAGCGATGGTAAGTAAGGGACAGCTTTACATGTTGCTTCTGCTAGGTAATACCTAATTGGGGTACGTAGAAAGATGGGAGGGAAACGAAAGGGTTTATATTTCTTTGTTTTAATAACATTTTGTTTTCTTTAAAAATAGTGCGCTTAGGCCTGCCGAGCAGCAATATAAAATGGCCACAAGTTACTAGAGTGCGCATGAGCGGATGAGACCATGTGATAGAGGAGAGAGGCTGTGGAAAAAGGGATGATCACGTGCTGAGGCCGAGAGGCAAAGATGAAAGTATGGTCAAGGCTGCTGTGACCCTTCTGAGCAGATGTGTGCCAAGATGATCAGCAAGAAGCGTGAGAAGCCTGGTTGAATCAATAGAAGGAACTGTATTATACAAATGTAGCAGAAAAAGATACAATTTGGACTGATCGAAACGGATGAACAAGTGCATGAACTGTGGGAAACGATGCTTGCATGGACATTCCACACGGAACTGGTTAAGACCAGGAAGTTTGATTAAAAAAATATATATGGACCTGAGTTTTGACCAATGAGAATGAATCGCGCCATGAAAGAAGAAACATTTTATGCTGTAAGCTAGAATTAGGGTATAAGAAGACCTACTCTTGGTGGGAGGGTTTAGAATGCTGGGGGATGCTGCGGAGATGCTGAAGAAGTTAGATGCTGTAGATGGGAGAGGTTGCGGTTGCTGATGCTGAAGAGCTGATGCTGCTGCTGTTATTTTCCTTTTCCAGTTGAGTATAAAGATGCTGCTTTAGGAGAACTTTTATTGATAGATTTTATTAGAATTATTAGGATTTCCCCAGAGAGATAGATATGTTGATCTATAGAGTTCTTAGTATGATAAGCCTCGTTTTTCCGTCTAATAAAAGTGCCATGCAATTTCAAACTATTCTTATATTGATGATAAATGCAATGATCTGAATAATAAGATTAATCTCAATTTTATGCATTCAAAACTTTATATAAACTTTATTATTCTTTAAACAAATGACTCAGTGATTTTCTTTAGCATAATGATTAATAATGAAATGGTAAAAGAGTTCATTGTGATTGAGCTGGTCTTAATCACCATCAACTGATTCCTACTAGTTGGTCCATCGACCAATGAGCGGAATACCTTAAAAGCAAATGAGAAATACTGTGTCATTATAAAAGAGGTATCCCGTCTCCTTCCAGCGAATCGTTTTTCTCCTAGGTACATTGACGGAGGAAATCCAGGGAATAAATGAGTAAGTGAATGTATATGCGGTGTTATGGGTCCCACCGTCATATGGATATAGTGTGTGTGTTAGAGAAATAATTGCACCTGGATGACCAAAGCATAATAGGAGAAATTATTTTTATTGTTAGCGCTGGATCACCACCATGCCCCGCGATACCCCGCCGGACTGTACAGCCCCGCTAGGCCAATTACGTGGATAGGCGGCAGGGAAGTCCTAATAAGTCTTTGTGACGGAGCCACACAGCATAGCGTCCATTTAGTTTACATAGTCAATGTGTGCCCACCTCCCCCCCAAACCATGTACCTCTCAGTGAACCTGGGGTCGTCCGTATGGATCTTGATGCCAAACACCCATCCACCCCATCAAGTTCCTACTCGCGTGTGTGCTACACCGTGAACCTTCCTCCATCAGCTTAACCCTCCAGCGCACTGCATCATTCCGGTGTTCCATCTGCCTGCAATTGTGTTTCTTGCACCAGACAGAGAGGGGAAAATTGATTCTGGAGCTGTATGGCCGCCGATTCTGTCCATAGCGTTCCATCTGTGTCAACCAGGATTCTACCCGACCGGGAGTCTCCTGGGAAGGGGTTCTCTGTTCCGCTCCATCTCGGTGTTGCCCTCGGTGTCTTCGTCGACGTGACCGATGTTTCCGCCAACCTTGGTTCTGGTCCGGCCTCTCCAGGCCTATCGACTCCATCCAGTCTAACACGTCCTGTGGCGTCTCATAAAAATAGACCGGTCAAACCACACAGAAGATCAAGGCCAGAATCGCACAGCACCGGAGTAGGATCAGATGCAAGGTCACCACGGCACCACTAGTGGAACACTTCATCGAAAAAGGACATTCAGAAACGGACTTTACTTGGCAGGTGATTGAAAGCCTGCTACCCAATCACAGAGGCGGTAACCAACAGCAAATCCTTAACCGTCTCGAATTCAAATGGATATTCAATTGTCGTACTATTGAGCATGGACTGAACTCTCTGGACGAATGGAATGCCATTCTGTAGACACTGCCCAATATATGAATACCTAGACTTGACTGTACTTAAAAACAATTCAAAAACTGTGATCCAAAATCCACCAGAATCACAGACATGTATTCAAATTTTTCCTATGCTTTTTTGCTTTGTTTTTTGTTGGCTCAAATTCACTATGAATTATCAGCCTTTAGTGTAATTTAGAATCTCCCTTTCATTATTAATTGTTTTCATTAATTCATTATCAGTTTATGTATACTGTATAGTGTTTAAATTCTCTTCACTACACCCTAACTTGTAGGGGCTTTCACTCATTTTTTCCCCTTCTCCCTTCACACACTTTACTACCAGTAGTGCAAGGGTTAAATTCCTCCAACCAGTTTCGTTCGGCTGTGCCAACGAGCTGTCCCCTTTACTTGAATGCTGACTCCATTCCAGTCTGTTCCCGCTAAAAAACCGCACTGCCTTAATTAGCTAATTGCCCCGAGGCGATCTCAGCTGAGTCAAGCTATAATTAGACCACTCTCCGACTCAGGCCTTCGCACTCAACGCCAACCCAGGCAGCAGCAGCAGGACGCTCCCGTCTGCACGGCTCCAGGCTCCCTATTAATGCCCTGTCGCTCGACGAAAATGTAAGTAACATCACATCTCCCCCACGCCCTGGAAACAACTCTAATAGCATGAGCAATTATGTTAATTGCTTCATTTCTCTGCCATAGAAAAAATCTACAACCGTGACATCATGCACCGCCAAGCTGCCTCCTTATCGGGCTGACGAGTAAGTTTCCCACTTATTCCACGCAACGCCTCCCCGCCTATAATTGTTGGCATTATTTAATAAGTATTCTTCCTTCAGGTTGCATCGTATCCCTGCATATTTAACCTTAGTAATTCTGAGACGCGCCTCCAACACCATTCACGCCCGCCGATTGTAAACTTCATTTTCGCCGGCTGCCGGCTTTTAAACTTCTACTGAATACCTCAGCGCACCTCGATCGGTAGGTTCATTTAATCAATTTTTATTAACTTCACCACCAAACTGGCAACTGCCAATTCACTTGTGTTAGTGCTCACTATTTCCTCCTTTTCTCCAATTAGATCCTTCACGCTCTAACACAGTCAGCCGGCCTATAATATAACTTTACTCTGCTGACACAAGATTTATTCCTCTTTAAAGTAAGTCCCTTCACATTACCTTGGCACCTAGCGCTCTGCTTCAAATTCTTCTGCCATAGCTAAACGCGCTGTCCTTCCGCACGCGCCGACCTCCATCAAAATGAGTGAATTCAGTTTACCCTTACCTTATAAATCACCGCCCAACCACTTCCTCTTCCTGCTGACCTTAGCTTGCCCTCCATTGGCTCTATAATAATCGTATACATGTTATGTTGTTGCCCAACTGTACTATGATGAGCCCATTTACTTCTTGCCTAAATGTAACTATTGTAATGAATGTATGCATACATTGAGGGTCTATACCATTACATTAAATGTATTCCCGATTTTATATTTAGATTCAGCTTGCTCACCTTGTCCTGAAGATGAACCCCAATAATTGGGTTCGAAACGCCATCGATCACCCAACAACATGAACTCCTTTCACTATGTATAAATCATTTGTGGAGTTCCTAATACTGGTGTCAATGCGATGCCTTTTTAAAACTTCACTATCACCCATCACGTCACGCTTTTTTTCACTTTATATGTGAGCACCTGAATCGTATATAGATTTGTAAATAAATGCTTGTCATTTCCATGACATACATGACCCTCTGTAGATCTTTTCTTTTGCTCCTACCTGAATTAATTTCATATCCTTAAAAACACAATGCCCCCTCTGGGGTACTTCTTGCTTTGGACCATTAAGGCCACACCTGAACCATTGTTCTCTAAATTTATCTTACCTCCCCAGGTTCACATGTTGGGGTACCCTTGTCTTCTTATAAACCCCTTAAAATGAGATCAGGCACAGTCAGAAAGCAACCCAAGCGGAGGCAAAAACTAAAATCAAAAAGCATCAAAACCCCGCTGGGCAACTTGACAGAATCGTCTCTAATCCCAGGAGCCGCACTAATATCACCAACGTATTCAATTTTTGGATCAATAACCCCCTCTGGAAGATTCACGTTCCTAAAAGATCCAACTGCAGTTATTTATTCTACACCAGGTAAAACCACTGGTCTTCCTAAACCTCTGACGCCTTACAAACTGAAAACTTCACAGGACGAGGTTTCAAAGTGCAGTACAGGAACAATACCGATAATAATGGAAGAAAAAGCAGTTTCAAACGCAGTGACTAATGTGGATAATATTCATCAGTGTGTCAATAATATGCATACCATCCAGGCGCAAGTGCATGCGATAAGCACAGCTCAGTCTGAACCAGTAATTGATCAAATTATGGAAATCACCAAAAATTGTTGTACTGGTGGTATACCCAATGGTCACTCCACTCCCATACAACAACTGGTTAAAATAAACACACAGGTCGCTTCCAATCCTGTACAAAGCCCTGTACCAAATTTTAATGACTCTTGGATCGAATCCCTCTCAATATCAAACAATATAGATTTAATGCAGGCAATGGGAACTATTACCACAAATCTTTGTCAGATTCAATTTACATCTCAAACAGAAGAGCAACAGCATTCAGTAATAGAAGTATCAAGCCTACATGAACACGTTGTAAATGTTGTAACAAGTCCTGCTGATGAAAAATATGCCACTCACAAAGTAAACAATGAGCAAAAGCTCAATGTGGAGGATATATCTGTTAAAGATAATAGTGATCCATGTGCAAGTCCAAAGAATATAGAAGTAGCCCAGCTACTGGGAACCATCATTAGGAATCAAGCTGTAAATACTCAAGCCAGCAATAATTTAATTCCTTCATATGAAACTCAACCGCAATCAATAATAGAAATATCAAGCTCACTTGAACATCGCTGTATCGGCTTTATTAGCCCAGCAAAAAACGACAACGGAAATAAAACATCTAATAGTATTCATGAGGAGATACCTGTCAATTGCTGCACTCTCAATCCTGCTGAGTGTGTGTTGGAGAGTACTGCTCCAAAGTACCCCAAAGCCAATCAAGAGGCAAGATGAAGAAGTCTTGAAATGGATGTAAAGATAGAAGACCTTGCAATCTTACATACTTCTCTGATAAAAGCACTACAAACATCGGTACTGGCACTCAATATGCAGTCGGATAAGCTGGATATACAAATTAATCTGATGAACATCATAGCAGACTATATTGCTGGAATAAACACCAAATTTGACTCATTGACAAGTCAAATTATTGCTAAAAACAGCACACCAACTCCAATTTCAGCTCCAGTGACTAACTGTGTATGCTGCAATATAGTTGAAAAACTAAGTGACTTACCAAACATCTTAATGAATATTTTAAGGGAATACAAACAGTCCGCCTCGTCCTCAGAGTTACAACGTGCGGTGGTGATAGACACACCAAATGGGCTTAAGGTACAACCAACAGTATTGTACAGTGCTGCAGCGGCTGCTCCACCGAACGGGCAAATGATTCTTAATCCCAAAGTTTCGCCATTCAATCGCGACAATATCCTCGTATCAAGGGGCAAAAGGGTGCACAGACAAGAATTTGACGAGGAAGTTTTAATTTTAGAACCACAGCCTTTATTGCCCGTTGCAATAGACAATTTGCAAACAAACTTAACGGATGGGCCAATAAACTTACTCAAGGACGATGTAAACATGCTCCCATCCGCCCTAACGAAAAGGCAGAAGAAGCGGGCCAGGAAGGCCAGAAATCACCTTTATAACAGGAAGGAAACAGACCATGATGTGAATGGCTATTATCCAATCTTTAACTTCAAGGGGGGAAAAAATCAGCCCCCAACCGTCATTTCAGCAGACAGTGGCCAAAAGGGAGTAGGGGTGTAACATCTTAAGGATCAACCGGTGACGATGGAAGTGTCAACCCCAAGAAATGGGGAGTCTTTTATTTCAAATATGGTATCTGATACAAAAAAGGTACATGAGACTTGTGTGGGATGGGGGCCTGGGTCAATTGTTGAACAGGTAGCAACAAGGTACTCCAAGGGCAGTAAAAAGTCGCCCCTCAAGAACAATATAAGATCAACAGATGGCACATTAGATCAATGTATGACGATGACAAAAAATAGTGTAGAAGAGGCCGGTCCTAAACCCTGTAGTTCAGCTCATGATTTAGGCCTCTGCCTGGAGACCAAAGTCCCGCTGGGGAGAGGGAGAGAGATCAAAATACAGAAAGGATCCCTGCCGGGTGGAGAGTTGAATGACCGAGTTGCAATAAAAGGTATTCCTCAGCACGTTAAAGAGCAGGGTCCCAGCACGTATGAGTCCCCTAATAAACAAACAAGCAGCCCTACTCTTATCGTGCAATCAAGAGTCAGTGAGCGAACACAACAGGTACATAATCAGTTATTATTAGCCCCACAATATACCTCACAAGGCCCGCAAGATTTTTTGAATAGAGGAAACATTCTGAGTCTAATGGCAGCTATTCCTACTTTAAAGCACTTAACATCAAATGACTTGGAGTCAATTGAGTTCCTCCACCAGGAGGGCAGCAAGGGTATGGAAAGCACCCTGTCGACTTGGAAAACTGAGGAAACAGTGTTGGCCATTTTAAATCACGCACCTCAATTCGAGGCCTGGGGTATATCTTTGTCTATACCGATTAAAAAAGGGTATCCTACACCCCTGCTACAGCTGGAGCGAAACAAACCCAACAAGCCCGGCAGAAGGCCTGTTTATTTGGTACTACGGGGCGCAAGAGGTAAAGACGAAACTTAGGGCCCCCGCCGTTAGAACGAAGAGAATGACCCAGGGGGATGAGTAGCAGAGAAGATCATAGGCCATTAAACTTTCTCTCATGGAATATAGCAGGAGCAAAACGCGATTTACAGGATAATGTACCACCTAAGTACTGGAATAACTACGAAATAGTAGCTCTCCAGGAAACATGGCTAATAGACCCAGTCCAGATCCCAGGGCGTATTCTTCATCATGTAAAGGCCACAAGGACCCAACGATTTGGGAGACCAAAAGGTGGCTTAGTAGTTTATATCTCAACAACTTTAAACATGACATCTACCCAATTACCTATAACTACAACAGACATGCAAATTATAAAAATGGATCTGGGTTTAAATATAAAAGCCGGAACAATTATTCTCATCAACCTTTAAGCGCATCCAAAGCATAAAATTAAAAAAGAATTATTCAAAACCTCAATTACCACCATATCGGAACTTCGGTTTGAACATCCTGCGTGGGAAATAATATTAACCGGGGATTTTAATTCAAATTTGATTCATACACCCGAGAAAGACGACCTTTTAAGTGCAGCTAATGCAATATGGGCAGTACAAAATCAGGTGCATACTACCTCCCCACGGACAGATCGAATGGGGCAACAATTAGTGACTGGCCTAGAGCATCTGGGGCTGCGAGTACTAAACGGCAGAGTGGCTCAGGACTGCCCACCAATCAGCACCTACCACGGCCCCAAAGTTAGCTCTATTTTGGTTTACACGATTGTCACACTACCGCTCCTCGAACAAGTAAGAGCTTTTTTAATAATATATTCCACGGATAGCGATCATTCCAGGCAACATCTTGAACTGTCAAACCCATGTCCAAGGCATTTGGAAGCTGTACCCGAGCTTGGAATTATATCAACGATAAATCTGAAAAGACTACAATGGACTAGTAATACACTTCCCCAAATTGCTGAGAGGGCAAAGGAGCTGTGGACATTCCAAGACTCACTAAACGGTAGGATGATAGAAACCTGGGTTGCCTTTCTAACAAAACTCCCCAAGGATGCTAAAACAACAAATTCAAATCGAAACATGATGCATAATCCACGAAGATTTTTGAGTCTGACCGCTAAAAATATAAGAAAGAACCTACGAGCTGCCATTTGGTCAACAAGGGGTAGCAACGTATCAAAAATGAAACAGGAGCAAATACATCAACTTAAAAAGCAATACAAAAAACAAGTCTGGGAGGACAATAAATTGCAGCAGGACACATTTTGGGCGAAACTTTTATACAACGCTAGAAGATCTAACCACAAAGCTTTTTGGGATCAAGTGAATTCCCTAGCAAGAATGCCAAAAGCGATCAATTCGACGTGCGTGACGGAACAAGCCTGGGCAGATCATTTAACTGCTACTTTCTCAATAACATCTGAGAAAGAGAGCGCATTGCAGCTATCCCCATTCACTGAGTTTGCAAAAGAAAGAACTGCTTTTGTACAGTCAAGTTCAGCAATCCATACAGCGCAAGCACACACAATGGAGGTCGAAGGCATAATCAAAAAGGAGGATAAATCAAATATCATAATCAACCTCCCTAAAGATTCAGGAAGTACAAATCATTTATTCACGCATTCTGTCCAAGATGGAATTGCAAAAGTTATAGCCAAGGGCAGGCTTAACTGCGCCCCTGGCCCGAATGGTATACCGCAGGCAATATATAAACAAGATCCTAAATTTTGGGCTGCACCGCTGACTCGTCTGTTCGACGAAGTGAGCACTCTAAATCGCCTACCAGACAGCTGGAGAGGCTCAATAATAAATCCATTATTCAGACCATAAAAAAGGGCATCCCAATTCACCAAGTCAAAAACGCTTTTTCTGCGTCGACCATCATAATGAGAGCTGGAGCTTGATTGCTATTAAAAAAGTCAATTGCCTGTACTAAAAACCCTGTATTTGTGGACATCAACCTCCCTGCAACGAACCCTGTCTGGTCTTTATGAATCAATTTTTGTGCCAGAGCAGTAAAACGCTGCGCCCAGATTTTCATTAACATTTTATAGTCCGAATTAAGTAGACTAATTGGTCTACATGAATTAATATCTATGGGGTTTTCCCCTTCTTTACAACACTGACAATGATGGATTCCTTAAAGGCTGTTAGAACCAGACCACCCATTTTCAAATAATTAAAAAGCTCCACCAAAAAAGGTGTTAATTCCTTGGCAAAGACTTTATAAAATTCTGTTGGCGGCCCACCATTACCGCACGCTTTTCCTCCCGACATTGAGGCAAGGGCTTGCTGAATTTCAGCTGCTGAGATGTCAACTTGAATCTCCTATGCCTGGCTATTCAATAGCTGCGTGAGATTAATGTCCTCGAAGTATTGTTGAATTGCCTCTTGCCCGCCATATATTTAGGCGCATACAACTGCTCATAATGCTGCAGAAAAACGTGAGCAATCTTTTCCTTATCAGTCACCGGGGTTCTTGTGTTAGGTTCTAGTACTTCGGTAATTTGCACAGCTTCCTGTTTGACCTTGGTAGACCAGGCCAGCAGCTTGCCTACCATTTGGCTCTCTTCATAGACTCGCTGCTGGAATGTCCAGGAACTATTAATTTCTTTTAAAAGAAATAACTCTTTTAACTCCTGCTTAGCTTTGTCAAGCTGCCCTCCCACTGGCTCATTTCCTCTTAAAGAGGCATTTTCTGGAGCAAGGCAGTATCAACCGCCAACTGGAGTTCATCTATATGAGTCCTCCGAATTTTACACTGTGCAGCCATAAAGGCCACCAGCTCCCCACGGACTGCGGCCTTGAAGGTCCCCCACACTGAAAAAAATTCTGCTGTACCCTTATTAACCTTAAAAAATACAAATATCCATTTTCTTGTGTCGATTACCAATTGTTGGTTTGAGAGAAGGAGTCGATCCATCTGCCACCTGGACCTCATCCTCCTGCCCTCCTCTATTTCTACTTTGACCAAAGAATGGTCTGAAAATGAATTAGCCCCCATTTCTGATCCGGAATATTTCAAAGAACGAGATATTTTAAAAAAGTCAATGCGGAAGCTGACTGGAATTGTCGGGAATAACAAGTATATTCTAGCTCTTCCCGATGGGCTCTACGCCATGGATCAATTAACTGATGATCTTGTGTAATAACATCGATTACTTTTTTAGTCTTCGGCTTCTGCTGTTTTTTATTTTTATTCGAAGTGTCCTTTGTCAAGTCCTGATTATAATTAAAGCCCCCCCAAAAAAATAATTTGTCCTGTAGCCCCTCCAAGTATCTCATTGATCCTGACCATAGATGTAGGGTCATCGATAATTGGACCATAATAATTAATAAAGTTTAAAGTATTCCCGTTTAAATCCCATCTCTATAATTAATGCCTAAGTATTGCAATAATCCATTCAACACAATAAACTGTTTTCCCACCACCTCACCCCTATGGTTCTGCTAATTTTCTTCCCCTTTCCACCCCGAACCCACCTGCTGCCAACCTCTCCCTGTAGCTAGCCCTCCCAGGAGATGGGAAAAGGCCCGCTGCCCCGTCTCCACCCTCCCCAAATGCCTCTCTTGTGGGGTGCCTTCTTGCTGCACCCTGAGGGACCCCTGCCCCCCTACCTCAAGCTACCCCTGGCATTTACATTTAGTGAATCTTATCTACTTTGTGTAGTAGATTTCTTTCAAGAGATCCTGTGCTTCCTCTATATTCGCAAACATATGGAACTTGCCCCTCACTAGCACCCTTAACTTTGACTGTTGGGCTGTTGACGCCTGTGCACCCTGTGCCTTAAAGAGATACAGCAATTTAACAAACTCTTTTCGCCGGCGTGCGGCAGCAGCAAACAAATCAGCAAAAATCCGACAACTGGCGACATCAGTGATCGAAAATTGTCTCTGCTGGATTGCCTTAGGTAATATCTGTTCCTTGATACGATAGTCGGCAAAGTTAATCAGGATTGTTCGAGGTAGTTTTGAATTCGGCAGAGCATGCGAGGGCACCCGATGCACTCTTGTTATGGTGAGGTCGCCTGTAAATTCTGGGAGCACGCTCTTCTTGGTGAAAGATTCGACCCATTGAAGGGGTTGCCACCCTTCACTCCCTTCTGGGACCCCCACTATGCGCAGATTTGCACGCCGTGAGTGATTCTCGAGCTCCTCAAGCTTACTCTCCAATGAAACTTTCTCCTTAGTTACCATGTTCACCTGCTGCTGGATTGTAGTCATTTGATCTTCGAGGTGTGCGATCCTCGAATCCGCCTCTTGTATCCTTGCCGGTAAACTACGCACTGCCTCCTCGATCTTTGAGAGGCATTGATTAAGGGATGCTATCTTGTTAGCTTGTGTTGTCTTGAGCTGTCTTATCTCATCTAAAATGAGATTCCGCATAGCTTTTATATCACATTGTAGGAGAGTTCCTCCTTCTTGAAGTTGCATCGACGGGCTGCATTGGGATTCTTCATTTTATTTCTAAGACCATACTTGCTGCCCTGAGAGGTCTGATTCTGTTTCACTTGACATCTGGGGCTGATGTTGTGGCTGCGGAGATGATGAGCCCTGCATAGACTGCTGTGAGCATGGCTGCGGCGATGATGGTGATAGGAATGCCTGCAACTCTACCTCCCCGGAGAGGCCGTTGTCCTGTTGGAGGGAGCTGTGTTCGGCTTCTTCGTTAAGGGTGACTGATTGACCCGCAGAGGGTTGAGCTATTTGCGAGGAGCTGACTTGTGTTTCGGTGGGAAGCCCTTGTAATAGCACTAATGCAGCCAGAGTGGCCAGGGATGTTTTGACTTTAGAGAATAGCGGATACTCTTTAGTGTTTTGGTTGTTGGAATTAACCATTTTCTAGTTTTTCCTTGTGAAGGAGAGTTTACTTTTTTCTTTCCACCCTCCGGAGCCCATGCATTTAGATCATGTTCTTCCGATATTTCATCATGTGGGCCCGACTCTTGCTCTGGGCTTGTACTCTCTGCCGGCCCTCCTTGCGCTATACTCTCTGTCGCTGCCTCCCTCCCTCCGGAGTCCTGACGGCTCTTCTTCTGAGCTCACAGAGCTAGAGTCTATAATAGAACCAGTTCCTGTTTTCGACTATACTCCACTCTTGCCGCCGCAGATGCTGACTTCGCTTGAGCTAATCGCATTTTAGCTTTCAGGCTAGCAGCTGAATCTACCTTAGCCATTAGAATTGTCATTTTTAAATGCTTTCCCATTTTTCGCCTGAAAAGCAAGGGCCTCCTAGTGCGAAGAGAGCTAGCTTGATCTGGTCAAAAACGTGCTCAGACCTCTGATGTCCCACCTTCCATTTTTATTAATTTCTTCCCTGTCAATTTAGTTATTTCTCATCCTCTTTTCTTCACCCTCTCCTCTCCTTAACATCAATTTCTTGAATTCAGAGCATGACAAGAAAGAAAGCGTATTTTTTAATTGCAGTTCCTGGGCAGAATTCTAATGAGGGGGAGGAGGGGTCCAGAGCCACTGTCCGCACTAAAGGGAGATAAACGGACCCCACTCCCCACTCCCCTCTCCTTCTCAGCCTCTCGCCCCTGACAGTATGAAAAAAGTCAGTCTTAGTCTGGAGTGGCTGCCGCACACAGCCAGCAATTTGCAGGAAAGCTCACATCTGATCACCTCCTCCCCTGTTCTCCTCTTCTAGTAAACTCGGCGCTTCACCGGGTCGCCTTCCAGCCGGTCCGAGCCTTCTTACTAATTACCGCCGCAGCCCTCAGCCGTCATCCTAATATTGTGCCTCCAGGCACGGAGCTGTCTTTCACCTGCTAATCAGGACCCCAGTCTATCTGCGTTCTCCCTAAACTGTTATGCTATGTACCGCAGGTACACCCCAGATTGGATACTGGGGTACCCTTGTCAGTCCCTAGAATATGGTACCCATGTACCCAGAGCACAGGTACCCCAGAGGTCTCCCATGGGCTGAAGCATGTATTATGCCACCCATGACAGACCATTCAAAATGGACCTACAGGTCTGCCATTGCAGCCTGTGTAAGTCGGTGCATGCACCACTTAATTAAGATATAGGTTTACTATATCTAAGGGTCACTGCACTTAAAACCTATAAGTCACCCCTATAGCAGGCCTTTACAATCCTGAGGGCAGGGTGCTTGGTTCTAAGTGAGAGGGTGCCCCTGCATGAGCAGGACACCCCTGCAGCCTACGGAGTCCATTCCCCCGGGTTGTCAGTAAAGCAGCCATATACTATATATATAGAGGGGCATTACGCGACCGCGTGACCATCTCGAAAATGGCTGCAACCAACCCTATCGTGTTTGGTGTCAAACATGTTGGAATCATATCCCCACACTGGTAACTGGTGTGGGAGGTATGATTCCACCCACCAAGAAGGCCCTTCGTGGGGCCCTCCGTGTTCCCGGTACTAGCTTTCTAGCTCCGGACAGCACAAAATGGTTGCTGCCGACCAGAGACACATTTCTACCCTCCTGCTGCTGAGCCAAGCTCGAGTAGGGGAAGGCAGAACAATAGGCATCCTGTACAGGGAGGTGTTACCACCTCCCAGACAGGTCTTAGTGTATTAGGGCTAGGTGGGTGCGCTTGCCAGCGCCTGAAAACCTGCAGGAGGGGCACATTTGGTGTCCCTGTGCATAGTCCAGTTCAAACCAGTCCTGGGAGCCGTTGGCTCCCAATCTGGCAAGAAACTGGACAAAGGACATGGGAGTAACCTCCCCTCTGTCCAGATCCTCCCCTGGGAAGGTCCCCTGAATCTTTCCAACCCTTTCCTGTGGGTACTTAAGGGCTTACCTGGCTGTAGGACCTTAGATTCGTCATGGACAAGATTCAGAACTGAAACCACTGCACTTCGACCGTCTGGGCACTCTGGACTTCGCTGGACTTCGTTTGGGCCTGACTTCGTCTCCCTCTCAGTCTGCTGCATCGTCTGTGCCTGTGCACCATACAGGATCCGTGTAGGGCCTGTGGAGTATCCAAGACACCTGAAGATAATCTCCCTTGGAGTGAAGGAGTCACTCCCCTGCATTCGCAGACACCACAACACTGCTGACCGGTCTGCTGATCCCAAGCTCCCCCAGACTCCGAAAGGCTCAGCAACACAGGAGGTGGGTGTTTACTTCCCTCGAGGCCCGAGCTGCCCTCTAACCAAGTTTGAGGTCAGAATCCCTCGTGGGGGCTGTAATACCTGAACCCCTGTGCACTGCGTACTTTTGCAAGTGCATGTGCTTGTTGGCAATCCTGTTGACAAACAAGAAGGGAGTAGTTTCTGGCAGCCGCAAAACATGACAACTTTGTTTCCCTTTTAGAATCAGAACATGTCCCAGAGTCGTGGAAACAATAGATAACTATTTCACTCAGCTCACTCGTGCATACTTAGTTTTCCTCAAAGTTACACAGAAAGAATAGACGGGCGTTTCAATAAAAGATTTATTGAACAGTCTTGTTTCTCGTGTAAGTTAAATGTGCTGTTATGATCACAAGACAGTATGCAAGATAAATAATGTACAGCGTAAGCAGTAGAAATAAATAATACTGCGCTAGCATGATCTTTAGCAGATATTCATTTACATAAATAACACAGACTAAAAATGCGAGTACTCATACGATGCGTTTCTAAGCTAGTTCTACCCCAATGTACCTAACCTAACCTAGGTGTAGGGAGAGGTATGAAGTAGGTGAAGTATTCCTTACTATGGTATACTAAGAGTATGTTAAGTCTAGTATGCCTAGTATGCCTAGTATGCCAAGAGTCCCTCTAGGTTCTAATCAGCTCCATACCTTAAGAATGAGAGAGGTAGGAATCTCTTGCCAGACTCGAACTCCAACACCCCGCAAGGGAAGTCAGATCACTGGAAGCTGGACTCTCTGCGTGCAGGGATGACAGCGTCTTCTCAGTGCGTCAGGCCGGGAAACGGGCTCCTCTGAAGTCGAGGTCTCCTCTGGTTTACAAGGGCGAGGGAAGGTATATTTATACCTGAGAGGTACCTCACAATGTTAGCATTGACGTGGATCGGACAGCGGAAGACGTCATGAATGAACCCCTAAGGTATAACGGTTCATGCATAATAGATGAGTCCTTGAAGAAATCAATAGTCCTGTGCTAGGGAAACTCCCGAAGCCTAAGGGTCTGTTCTTCAAGAACTCGTTGTGACGTTAGGGTGGACGGATGTCGGAGACCATGCCTGTATTTGGAGTGCACGGTTTAATGCCTAAATAAGGACTGGGATTTTATGCCTATATAAGGGCAGGGCGAATTGTGCCTATATAAGGACATGATACAGGAAAACCTATATACGGACACCCTAAGAGGAATACAACACCCACTCCACTTTCGTGTGTACGATAATACTAAAATGCTAAACATTTAAAAAATGCTAAACATTAAATGGAGTACCGCATATTGCTAAAATATTTCTTAAAACCATTTAAAAGGCATTTTTTTTAAAAAACCTATTAGAATGCAAAAGGTACTGTACATTTTAAGCATTGCTTTTCATTTCAGGCATATCTTTTTAAATAAAATGCAATATGAATGAAAGAAGCAGTAATATTTACATATGACAAAAAAATAAATAATCGATAAGTTTGTTCAAAATCAAAGTCATTTCATGTCATGGAAATTAATGAACTTTTTAGACAAACAAGATGACTAAGTGTCTGTGGAAGTACCGCGAAGTCTGTACTATAAGGCTAGTTCTACTTCAAGCAGATTGAATTGCCATTTTAGTTCGAAAAATGGGAAAAAGTTCAATTTGGGAAGAGTTCCAAGTTTTTGAAGTATGAAGGCCAAATTGTTACTGCATCTCTGGAACACTGTGGGCTGAATCAGTCAGTTTACGGGTCTGGTGAAAACATGAGATCATCTATTTCTGTAGACAAAATATCGTCCACTGAAGTTGGTGTCAGTTGGAACACCTCGTGTAGTAGATTTAATTGCACAGAGATGTGAAGCATCGCTTTCAGCTTAGGAGGCCGCAGCAATGTTCGCGTCCATTGTTACCTGTGTGCCTGTAGATCTTTCTCGTACATCAGCAGCAGCCAGAAGCGTCTGTGAGATCTCAATGAATGCTGTCATCGGGATTGGTAGCCTCTGGGGACAACACAGAGCATGGGCCGTTATCGGGTCCAGCAGAGTATCGACATCCGTTGGCGTTGCTGATGGAAATGTTAGACAGGTGTCTAACACGCATTCTTCACCGCATAGCAGGCATCATAGGACAGGTAAGATGCAATCTTGCCAGATTGGTCTGAATGACAGGAACCACGTGGTATTCAGGTCCCGTAGACGAGTCATGCCCAAAAGCTGTACTATTCGCTCACGGCACTTTCGTTCAAGGAGAGCTTTCTCCATTTCGCTCGGAGTGATGTCTGCGAATAGGCTGGCCATAGCGTAATAGCAGGAAGAGAAATAGAATTCCGGCAACAAGTGCTAGAATTAATGGTATGCCACCAAACAACGAATGTGCAAAGTTCGGGATGATTCCCAGTATTGCCTGGAAAGGTGCTAACAGACCGGAGCAGATGCTCTTAAATACATGTATAATTCCGCTTGTATCTGACATGTCAAAGATACGTCCTATCATTTCCACGAAATGTATAGGGCAGTTTGTACGTATTAAAGTCTGTATCTCAGCCGAAGTCCTTGCTACTTGTAGATCATAGGTTTCTTTGGCCGAGGTCAAAGGCACTGTTTGCTGTAAAAGCATGGCTTTCATTCTGCTCAAAGTATCAAATCTTATAAAAGAGACGTTCAGCGAAGGCCACAAAGGCGACTCCCTGACTGTGTCTATTGGGGCAAACAATACTTGCATACAGCAAGTGACCCTGGAGTTGACCGTTACTAGATATGGGATGCCTGGCAACATGCCGCAGCAACTCTGATCATTCAACATGAGGTAACTCCCATTCGAAAGTTGTCCAAACGTTGGATTAATCACAGCAGCTGGTGTACCCTGCTGGTGGCAAGACAAATTTGCCACAGAACCATTGCAAGCCCCGTGTAAAGAAATGTCCTGACATACAAGTGAACCGCTCAGTGCACTTTTACAGTGTGTACCGCTCAAAAACACTTCACGATCCCCACTCCAACATCTATATGTATACGGTAAATCCCAAGATGTCTTAATGTATTCCTTACCCAACCTTTCATATTTGCCTGCTTGCATTTGTCTGAGACAATACTGAAACTGAAAAGTAGTCACAGGTAATGTAGTTTTGCCATGAATGAGCCATTCTGTAGCTGGTTTTTCTGCCACTGTGAATGGTAACTTTTCCAGTTTTTCAATGCTCAACACTGTATATCTTGCCCCACTTTGTGCCAGTTCGATCTGTTTATTAGTTAGATTGTATTCTGCAAACAGAGCTGACGTGTTGATAAAACGCCAAGGCACATAGCCCGCACGCAAAGATTGCAGCGTCCAGCTTAATAACACAATAGAACGTAATTGAGATTGGCCTTGCTGTAACATCGCCAAATCTTGTTCTAGTATGTCGATAGCAGAGGATACAATGTTGCCCAATGAATATATTCTGGAGGACAAAGTTGTTAACCCATTATCGACCACAGTGAGTGTTTTCTCTAAATTAATACGATCAAGTTCACGTATTTGTTCTGCGGCCTCCATCTGTGACACTTTCCATGCTTCATTATAAGCAGCGTAAATGCCGGCATATATGAAACGTTTTTGACGCGGTTTTCTTGGTCCAAGCAAGAATTCCCTAAGGTCTGCGTTGTCTTTAAGTAAGGATAAGTGTTGTTTCACATCCTGTAGTGTAGATTTCTGAAGCCAATCGAGGCTTAATTTTCCTACACTGTATGTTGTTACTACCCCCTGATGCTGTCTTTGGACGTATCTTGGGTCTGGCCTATGAATAGTAAAGCCCTGAGTTTTATTCAGGAATCTTTCCTGACAGTTGTTCGTGTCTGTGGGCCAGATCAACCATTTTTTTCAATCAGTATTAGATCTGTTGAGTTGTAGTATATTGTCAACTGTCACCGCTGCCTGTGTATTATTATCACTGGCAGGTGTTGGTACAGAAGGTGTCTTCATCTCTTTGATCTTGGCTAGTCCAAGACAAGATGTTTGTTGGACAGTTTCATTCAAAAACATTATTTGTTCAGGGATGATACAGGCTCTAAATAACGCTTCTATCCCCTGCACTTGCCAATCTTTAGTACCCCACACAGTTTTTGTGTCTATTGTGTCTTTCCATAAGTCGAAACCCTGTCTAGACAGTTGGGCAATAAATATTGCAGAGTAAATCTGTTTCGTATTAGTTAACATAATTTTCAGTCCTGTTTTGTTTACATTTTTATAGTAAAACGTTTCTGGATCAGATGTATTGTAACCTGAAAAATATGGAAACTTGTTAGCAAATGTTTTTGAACTACCTTGTGGTGGTGTAGGACAATGCTCCCATTGGTTAAACATAAACACATTTCTAGGGTATGCAGATTTATGCAAATAATGATGACCATAGTGGTTATAACAATACAGTTGTTCATAGTCTGATGAACCCTCTAAATATTCATTTTTAGAAAATGCAGCAGATTTTTCTAGGTCAAACATTATGTCATTAACAGTCTCAAAGTCCCAATCATCAGAATAGGTACTGGACGAAATTAGATCACTTAGTGAAATTTTAAACAAATGTGGAATGTTCAATTGTTCCGTCGGGCCAAAGATATCAAAATCTGTTTTGTCCCACACTATACCATCCTGTATAGGAACGGCTGTGATGTTCACTGTTGACAAGTCTCTTGCTTCACGATGGGAAGATTTATGAGGTTTCAAAAGTACGTTCACGTCTTTTCCTTCAGTATTCACATGGATGTATCTGCCACTTATAAGTACGCTCACAGTTGTAACCAAAGCTAGCCAGAGCAGGAAAACAAATAGTCCAGATGTAATCCAGAGTTCAATCCATGGAGAAACCAAATAAGTCTTTTTCAGAAAGTGAAGAAAGTCTTGTACTTGCTGCTTGAGTTTGAATGATGCTGGCGTCGTTTCAGGTTCACTCGGATCTTCTGAGAACGTATCAAAGTTAATGAAATAGCCAGAAGCAGTTCTATCAATTGTTGGAATTGCATCAGGATTTGTAGAAATCGCTGGAACCAGTTGATCACGTGCTACATTGGTGTAGACAGGTGTATTTGGACGAACTGTTACTTGATTTTCAAGAGGGATGAGTTCCATAGCATTGTAGCTTAGTCCTTCATCAGTTACTGCTGAATTCCCAATTGTTATCAGTCTTTCAGTCTGAACCTCTTGGATAGTAGCGAGAGGAGTGTGTCTGCTACTAGGTCGGAGTCCACGAGGCCTACTATTTAGTATTGGCCACGTACTGTGGTTTGATGAGGTCGATGGACACAAATCTTTTCTCCTTTCTTCCAGCAAGGGGCGGCAGAAGTACTGTTCTTGTTCCTTGAACTGCTAGGACAGGTACTGGTTGTCTGTAAGAAGGTCCAAATTCCCTCTAGTCCGCAATCTTTTCTCTGACTAGATCCCCAACTTTTGGAATCCAGACAGGCCTTGCTGGGACCGCCGGTTTTTCCCCAGTGGTGGTTGGCTGCAGGAATACGTTGCTTTGTTTTGATCTCAGTTCATTGAGTTCCTGTAAAACAGCCAAACGATCTTTCATATCAAACGTTTTATTTTCCACCACTGTGCCTACGTCATCGAGATCTGGTACCCACATTCTTGTCCCAAATAGGACCTTATATGGAGTGACCCCCCCTAGAGAACTTCTTGGCAGATTGTTTAATGAGCGTTGGACCCCATAAAGATGTTTGACCCACCCATCACCCGAACCTAATACCCTAGCTGTTATAGACTGCTTTATGTCCCAGTTTTTCCTTTCCACACCCGAACTTCCCTCAGGATGGAATGGAGAGTAGTACCGCAATGCAACGCCCAGACTGGCCATGGCTTCTTTGTAAGCCCGAGAGCTAAACGCAGGGCCCTGGTCAGAATGTAGCGTGCCTATTGCGTATGTGCCGATAAAGACTCGCAAATCTTTTATAACAGTTCGAGCATCAGCCGAGCGCTGAGGCCATATCCATAGGAACCTTGATTCAGTATTTGTGGGATTGCATTTGTCCAGAAGGACGCATGCGTGTAGATAGTCTAATGCTGTCTAACAGTGGTGTCTGTACTGGGCAGCTACATTTGTAGCATGGTGTCTGGTGGCTTTCTCGCTGTAATTTACAGTCTATGCAGTTATTGATGAAGATGTGGATTTCAGTGTTCATCCCAGGCCACCAGTACATCTCTTTTAATGTCAAAATTGTTGTAGAGATCCCTTGATGTGACAGACCCTCCCCTAAATGAGCTTCATAAATCAAAGCTGCTCTACGTTCCATGTTTGGGATTACCCTATCCCCCACTCCAGGGATTCGAGCAAAGGGAACGTTGTTCGCATCAATTACATAAGAGTACTTGAGTGGAAACTTTTTTGGTAATGCTGCACTGCTGCCCTTGCTTGAAGCATTGACAGCCAACATTATCTCACAGTCTATTTTTGTTTTTGAACGAGTGATCACAGCTACGGAAGCTGTCTGAACAGCCCCCTTCGCGGCTTCATCAGCCAATGAATTCCCTGCAACGTGAACGCCATCACGTTGATGACTCAGTGTGTGGATCATGTGAGCCTTTGGTAGTTCGTTTTTTAACTGAACTACTTGTTCCCAAAGCATTTTGTGCTTTATTGTGCCACCTTTCGCATCTTTGAAACCATTTTCAAGCCAGTTTTGTATATATTCATTATACGACTGAACACAGTAAAGGAATCGCACACTATCAGTGTGGGGAATTCTCGATCTGTACTTTCAAGTGCCAGTTTGAATGCTTGTAGTTCAGCTCGCTGAGCTGTACAATCTCCTAGAGATTGAGTTTTTGTGACCATAGGTCTGAAGATGCCATCTCGCATGCGACCTTTAACGATTGCACATGCTGCACTGTAAGCTTGCTTACTCCCTGTTGCGGGCTGTGCGGATCCGTCAGTGTAAATTATGAATTCGTACTGATCGAGAGGCAGAATTTCAGTGGGCAGAGGACATTCTTGTTCATATTGCAGGAATGCTTGTGTTTTTAAATCAGGATCAAAAACATATTCAACATCTGTTGCAGCAAGAGAATTAACCCATTGTATCCATCTTGGATGTAATGCTTTAGCATTTGGAATGCTTGCCTTTGTGACCGCTTCTAAAGCTGGTACTGGGGTTACGACAATAATGCGTTTCCCTTGGGCTAAGGCTCTTTCTTTTGCTACAGCGGTTTGAACTGCTGTCAGAATTTTTTCAGTTGAAGTGAAGCGCATTTCCGCTTGTGTGTACAAATGAGATTTGTATGCAATTGGTACTTTTTCACCCTCATTGAATGTTAAGTAGGTGAATCCGCATTGACCCGAAATTATTCGAATCACCAGGTTGCGTTGACTTACGCGTGTTTGTAAGTGATTTGTTGCTAACATGTTAGCTTGGAGTGAACGCAAGATTTCTGTGTGTTTTTGTGTCCAAATTTTGATTGAAAAATCAGGTTTGATTAATGCGTAGAGAGGTTTAACCCTTTCTGCGTAATTTAGAGTGTATGTTCTTCCAAAATTTAGGAAACCCAGGATGGATTGTAAGTTTTTTAGCGTTTTTGGAGGTTGGAGCAGCGCACACTTCTCTAAAAAGTTAGCTGCCAAGCTCTTGCCTTCACTTGAAAGCTCATATCCTAGAAATAGGACATTGAGATGGGCAATTCTGGACTTTTTAAAGTTGAATTTGTAGCCCTCAGAGGCGAAGCCCAGTATAATGGTGCTCACCCTGTTCAAGTGTTTGTCCAGGTCATCGTCTGTCAGATAAATGTCATCGACATAGGACAATGCCTCATTGTCATAAATTTGTAGTAACTCCGTTACCCTCGCCGAGAATAAACCTGGGCTGTTCTTGAGCCGTTGTGGGAGTCGACAAAATTGACGCTGGGTCCCCATTATGGAGAATGCTGTTAAGTACCTGCTTTCAGGTGCTATGTTTTGACAAAAGAAACCATTTGAGATGTCTAATGTGGTTTTATATTTTTTACGCACAATGTTATTCATTAATGCTGTGCTATGTGCATTTTGCACTGCAAATGTTTTAGAACAAGTGTTTAAGTGTCTGTAATCCAAAACTAGACGATATGTATTGTCTTGTTTGGAGACAGGAAACAAAGGATTGTTCATTGAGGAGGTGCATGTTTCAATCACCCCTTGGTATTCAAGTTGATCTAAGATCTCCCTGACCTGTTTTTTAGCTTCTTGCTTTATTGGGTACTGCCTTTGTGCAGTTGGTTCATGTTTCAGATGTATTTTATGGTGAGGTGAGTCCTCATCCCATTCTACATGATTTTTATATAATGCTGGGGCCTGGGCTACTGCCCATTTCCTGGCATATGTATATTTTAGGTGAATTGGAATATGGTCAGAGAAGGCGGGCATTATAATGTCCTCGCCGTGTGGGCACTCCCTGACAAATTGTGGTGGCCAGTCTTTTTCTGCTAGAAGTATGTCATAGCCCCTTGATAGTTTTTCCCAAAAAAGTGCTTTCACCTGCCTAGGTATGTCTCCCTCCATCCGGAGTGTTATTTCATATAACTTTTGTGGAGTACTAACCCTGGTGTCTACAGTCTCAACTGTAATGTACTCATTCAAGTCCACTATCTCCAGAAGTTCCTTCAGGTTCTGGCGAGCTATTGTGACTTCTGCTGCACTGTCCAGCATTGTCTGAGCCCATTCTCCGTTCTTGAGTTGTGTTCTCAGTATTCTCGGCATGTCTGATCTTTAGACCTGCTACTTTCTTTTTGGAGAATTGAGGTTTTGTTTTATTTTTTGGAGCGTGTTTATCTTCCTTGGATTTCACGCGTTCTTCTCTATTTTCTGATCGTCCTCTTCTTTCCGAAGTCCGTGACGAGATCTGAAAGGTACGAGAGGAACGTGTATCCGTATCTTGATACCTGTCAGGTTTTCTCAAATTATCCCTATTCCTGAGGTTATACCTCCTTTCAGAGGGCTCCTTTTGAGGAGACCTACCTCGGGATTGAGAACGTTTCTCGTTTGAATTTTGTTTATTAGTATCCCACTTCTTTTTAGAAGATGTAGGAGTTTGTTTAATAGAGTCCTTCTCAGGACATTCAGATAGTTTCGGCTTCACTGGTCTTCCACCCAAACTATCTCTGCCTAATTCTGCATAAGATTGTTCTATAATTCTGGGTAGCTCTGTCTGATGTTCTGTAACATCGAATTCCCTTAATTTTTGGCGGATCGCCACTGCTGCTGCCTCCCCTTTAATATTAGATAATATTATTGTTAAGACCTGGTCGAAATTTTTCAGTAATTTCATACCTAAATTCAGAGCAGGCTCAGCCCCGTATTCATTTTGAATTTGTTTCAGGACATCTGGTATTACCGCTATTGATGGAATACCATGTGTTTTAGTATAGATGGCAGCAAAGACTGAGCCCCAAGTGGTGCAGTCTTCCAGTTGTGGTGTGATCCCCATTGGTAAACTGATTGTTAATATTCTGCGTTTCTCATACGGGCTAGTATTTGGAAATACTGCTTCGATTTGAGTAATTTTTTGAGCTATCCAGAATGGAATTTGCTCACGTTTTGTGGGCATTTTACCAATGACTGCGTATAGAGTCTGTGGTGTAATTTTTAGTGTATTCCCCTGTTGGGGAGTTTGATTTGGAAGTGTTAATGGTGGTTGGACTGTGAAAGTCCTCATGACATATTGGACCAATTGTCTGTAGATTTTTATTAATTCTTGTAGTTGAACAAGTAGTTCCTCGTCTGACATTTCTTCAATGTCAGGATGAGGTGTGTAGCCGGCTAGAATCGGCCATGTTGCTCCTGGTCTACCTAGTGGACCGATCCTGGTAATGTTTCTGTGATGTTTTAGGGCACCTTTAAACCAGAGCTGATGCTCCTGGTATGTCAATGGAATTTCAATATCCTCGAAAGGAATGTATTCCTCTGGTGGATCATCTTCTTTGTAGAAGTGAAACATGTGTGTTACTGAATTTGATTCAGGAAATATTACCCATGAATAGAATACCTCTGTCTGAAAGGATTCGTGTGCCTCTATCACGAAAACTGCTCTACCGCCTCTTGGTGGTAGGCTGTGTTTTATGAGTTTTAGAGTGATGGCTCTTCTTAAGTTTGGATGGATGTCTATAACACCCTCCTCGGTTTCATTTAAACCGGTAAAGTTAAAAACTGCTATGGCTGGGTCAGCCGCAGCTCCACCGTTTCCGGTGGCATCGTCCCAGTGTATGGACATTTGTTTTTTGAAAAATGTAGAACAAGTTTCAAGGAAACAAAGATAAGGTGAACAATATTTTGGAACACTGTATCCTTCAACGTTGAGCAAACCAAACCGCTAATATATAGGGTACTTCCCTATGTAGCCGTGGCGGATACTTAACCCTGCCCACTCCAGACGTCTTTTGGAGTATATGGGTAGGGGTCTCTGAGAGAAAAAGCACGGCTGAGTTACTCAGTATCTAACGTTAAATTACCGCCTTACCAAACGTTGGGCACCATGTAGTGTAGCTCCTATTTCCCTAATAGGCTCTGCGCATTGGAATAATATCCCCTATAGGTTTGACATAGGACTAAGGTCAGTGTGTCCCTATCGAGTATATTAAACTTAATTACTTGTGCCAGCTAGCTCAGAGGCCACTAGAAACTCCTTGACAAACAAGAAGGGAGTAGTTTCTGGCAGCCGCAAAACATGACAACTTTGTTTCCCTCTTAGAATCAGAACATGTCCCAGAGTCGTGGAAACAATAGATAACTATTTCACTCAGCTCATTCGTGCATACTTAGTTTTCCTCAAAGTTACACAGAAAGAATAGACGGGCGTTTCAATAAAAGATTTATTGAACAGTCTTGTTTCTCGTGTAAGTTAAATGTGCTGTTATGATCACAAGACAGTATGCAAGATAAATAATGTACAGCGTAAGCAGTAGAAATAAATAATACTGCGCTAGCATGATCTTTAGCAGATATTCATTTACATAAATAACACAGACTAAAAATGCGAGTACTCATACGATGCGTTTCTAAGCTAGTTCTACCCCAAAGTACCTAACCTAGGTGTAGGGAGAGGTATGAAGTAGGTGAAGTATTCCTTACTATGGTATACTAAGAGTATGTTAAGTCTAGTATGCCTAGTATGCCAAGAGTCCCTCTAGGTTCTAGTCAGCTCCATACCTTAAGAATGAGAGAGGTAGGAATCTCTTGCCAGACTCGAACTCCAACACCCCGCAAGGGAAGTCAGATCACTGGAAGCTGGACTCTCTGCGTGCAGGGATGACAGCGTCTTCTCAGTGCGTCAGGCCGGGAAACGGGCTCCTCTGAAGTCGAGGTCTCCTCTGGTTTACAAGGGCGAGGGAAGGTATATTTATACCTGAGAGGTACCTCACAATGTTAGCATTGACGTGGATCGGACAGCGGAAGATGTCATGAATGAACCCCTAAGGTATAACGGTTCATGCATAATAGATGAGTCCTTGAAGAAATCAATAGTCCTGTGCTAGGGAAACTCCCGAAGCCTAAGGGTCTGTTCGTCAAGAACTCGTTGTGACGTTAGGGTGGACGGATGTCGGAGACCATGCCTGTATTTGGAGTGCACGGTTTAATGCCTAAATAAGGACTGGGATTTTATGCCTATATAAGGGCAGGGCGAATTGTGCCTATATAAGGACATGATACAGGAAAACCTATATACAGACACCCTAAGAGGAATACAACACCACATGACTAGCCTTGCAACCATGACTCAGACCTGCCACTGCAGTGTCTGTGTGTGCAGTTTCAAACTGCCATGTCGACCTGGCAAGAGCACCCACTGGCCAGGCACAAACCTTCATTTTTCTACATGTAAGGCACCCCTAATGTAGGCCCAAGGTAGCCCCATGGGCAGGGTGCATGTATGGGAAAGATAGTACATGTACTGGTGTGTTTTACATGTCCTGATAGTGAAATACTGCCAATTTTTTTTTTCACTATTGCAAGGACTGTCTCTCCCTTAGGTTATCATTGGAGCTGCCTTGTAACCTCTTACAAGTGTAACTTTCAATTGGAAAGAGATGGAGATTTGGAGTTTGGGGTCCCTGAACTCACAATTTAAAACTACATCTTTTAGTGAAGTTGTTTTTTAAATTTCGTGTTTGAAAATGCTGCTTTTAGAAAGTAGACATTTTGTTGCTTTACCATTCTGTGCCTCTGCCTGCCTGTGGAATCCACATCTGGTTTAGACTGGCAGTTGGGCTGTTTGTGCATTCACTCTAGACAGTCACACAAAGGGAGCGGAGGAGTGGCCTGCATATCCTGTTGGCACATCACCAGGCTGATGGGTCTTCCTGAGCTAGAGTGGTGGGAGGAGCTGTCACTGACATCTGAATAGGGCTGTGTCTGTCTTAACAAAAAGCTGTCTCTACCCCCTGTTGTGTGACTTGAGGCAGGTCAGGGCAAGGCACAATCTTGTGCACTACAAAGAATATCCTTTGAAGTTTGCCTACTTCAAAGTTAGAAATGGGTATAAGTATTGGAACTCTGACCCCATAGTTTTAGAACACTTCTGGACTAAAAGGAAATTCTGGCAAGAAAAAGAGCTGGAGAAGCTGTAGGAGGGCAACTGACATTTTGGTTGTTGCTGTGTTGTGCTGGCCTGCTGCTTGATGTTTCTGTCTTGGACAGTGAAAAGACTGAACTTTGCTTTCTATATCCTGCTTTCAATGTTGCTCCAAGGACTTGAGTTGAGCTCGCCTCCTGTTGGAAGTCTCACGGATATCAAAGACTTAACCCACATCTTCTTACCAGCACTGGGACTCTTCTGCTGTGAGTCCTGCATTACCTAGTGGTGCCAAAACCAGTGCTGGGCCCTTGGAACTGAGTGGTTGTGCTGTAACCTCCAGAAAAGCAAACCCAACACCACTGCCTGCACTGAAGCCATGGTCACAGACCGTGAGGAGCACAACGCACCGACCGTGATGACATCGCAGCCCCGGCCTCACCAACGACATCGCTTCACACCATCATCGCCACTGCCTGAACCAAATCCAAGAGTATCGCTCGTGAAGAGCACGCCTCTTCTCCTCAACGACATTGCAGCCTCTGGTGTACCGACGACAGCGCCATCGACCTCGTCTCCAATGCTGCTGCCTGCACTATGGCTGAGTGCACCATTTGTGCAAAGCACGACGAATCGCCACATCTCACATCGCAACTCCTGGATTGGTCGACGACAGCACCCAGCCTCCCCACACACGCCGCTGTCTGCACCGAAGCCGTGGTCAACACTCATGAAGAGCACGATGCATCTACAGCGATGACATAGCAGCCTCGGGCGCTCCTGACCTCGACATCGCAGAGATCCACCTGCAACACGTGTGACGACACAGCCTCAACGACTTCTGCCCAACTTTCAGAGCCGACTCCTCATCTTTGGATTTCATTGCAAGGTCCCTGTGGCCTCTTAATTTCCAAAGGTACAGTGTTGCAGGTCTTCCTGATGCTGCATCACTCAACTGTTGGATTTGTGTTGCTCATGACGCCGTGATAGCCCCAGTCGGCGCTATCGACTTCAAGGAACTGTATTTTTAGTTATGCTTGTAAATTCATATCTTTACTTATGTATGTTGGATTTTTGTCGATTTGGTCTAATTTTATCCAGCTAAAGATTGGTTAATGTTCTAAACTGGTGTGGTGTCCATTTGTAGTGTTTTCACTATGTTACTGTATGTGTTAGTACAAGTGCTTTACACATTGCCTCAGAGATAAGCCTGACTGCTCGTGCCAAGCTACCAAGGGGGTGAGCAGGGGTTATCTTAGCTGTGTAATGCCCTTACCAGAATATGGGTCCTTACTTGGACAGGGTGCAAACCACTGCCAACTAGAGACCCCCATTTCAAACATGTGACAATGCACGTGCCCTAGGTAGCACTGGCAACCCCCACCTCTTTCCAGCTGTTGTGCCTACAGCGGAGCAGGCTTGAAGATGGTCCTTAAAGAAGATTGGGTCTTGTGGTCCTTGTTCGCTGTCCTTCTCAATTCTGAGATTAATTCATCTGACCTAACCTAGACCACCAAAGATGTCCTTAGACTGTTGCACAATCTGTGTTAAGGAGGGGGTATTCTGATGTGCGAGGAGTCCATCAAGCAGTCTCATTCCTTTTCATTGTTCTCCAAGGCCGTGTGGGACCTCTCAAAACTCAATACCTGTTAACACGTCCACATTTGGTGCGTTACCCTCTTTTTACTTTTCTTCAACTGCCTGAAAAACAAAATGTCTTTACTGAATTTAATGGGGTCACCTGCTTTTCAAAGATATCACCCTCTAAAAAAGTATGAATTTCTCATTATGAGATTAAGTTATTAAACCTTTGGCTTCACTTGCATTTTTGAGTCTGAGGCTGGCAGGTCTACGTTTGTATCAGTGCATTAGGCCTGTTCGTTTCCTGGTGTAGTTCGGACTGATGCTATTTTCAGAATAAAGACCCTGGGTTAAAAAAAGTGAGGATGGAATTGTGAAGACAAACACAGGGAAAATTGGACATGGTGTGAAGACGCTGAGTGTCGGATTGGGAACAACACGTTCAGTTTTGTGAGGCAAGACCAGAGTTGAGCTTGGCCCAATCTCGGGCGCATTTACTAACTACCATTGGCGAGGGGCTGAAGTGCTGAAAAGCCGGCAACTGCTCTGGAACCCAAGCGTCTTTGGAGAAGTTCAGTAGAGAATTTCTTTGGATTGCAGCATCAAGAGCCAAGTGCCGGTACCCTCCTTCCCATGTTTCTCAGCATTGTACTGAATTTTTACATCTGTGGTCTGGATTGCCCCCTTCCGGTTGCCTCTGGATTCCATTTGCATCTTCTTCCCCTTGTGGTCTCACCACCCTCACTTCCTTGTTTGCTACCCGGACCAGCTTCCAGTCCGGATACAGCAGAAGTATGCGTGCTTACTTCAAAGCGATCTAAGTAATTGACCAGATACCGACACCTGATTCACTGCAGAAGCGGAAGCTGGAAACAGGGCGGAGCAGAGCGGGACAGCGGGACAGCAGAGCGGAGCGGAGGAAGAGCAGTGAGGAGGAGCGGTTAAGGAGGAAGGCGCTCAACGGGGGTCAGGTAGGGCAGCGAGCGCATCAGCGTACTCGCCGCCGCAGAGTGTGAGCTCGGGCCTCCCGCAGAAGTGGCTCGGCCAGGCTGGGTGCGGCTTGCGGGGATCCCGATTGCTCCCGCTCGCCCCCCTCGCATCTCCCTTAACCTGCACCTCCCTAAACCCTTAACCCACAACCCGCAACTACGTAGCACTTCCCCTGCCCTCCTGCCAAATTAGAATTGAAAAAATCAAAACTTCAGGCAAAAATCAAAACTTCAGGCAAACCCCGAAAGCCTAACCGTCGCTTCAGCTGGACACTCCAGCTGTAGCTGCAGCTGGAAATTTGAAAACCACAGCTACCGCGGGACACTGTGGAACTGCACGAGCTCTTCAGGCAGCCAAGTGAATATCTGACACCTGCCGTGGCTGGCTGGAGCAGGCAGATAGCACAGACCTCCAGCCCCCCCGGGGGTCCGTCTGTTGCTATCCTTCAACTGCTTTCCTACAACCTTGAATCAGACACTTTGCTCAGTAGTGGTGGTGCGGTTGTTGGCTGTGAAACTGAAGGCAAATGGACCCCTGGATGCCAGCCTACATAACTTCAATACAAATTTAATATCAAACTAACAACTCTTCAAGCCCGGAGCCCGCAGACATCTTTCCCATTTTCTCCAGTCCGCCCAGCAGCCCACCCGCAGGTATAGATGAGGTCGGGGAAAGCCAGAGTGGCCACTTCCCCGAGGCCAGGGGCGAAGAAAGGGAAAAAACAAAAATCATGCCCCCCTGCTCAGCCCAGCACCGGCTCAGCATTAATCACAATAGAACCTGCACCAAAAGACTGGGCCCGCTAAGAGGTTCAACTGACTTAACCCAACCAAAATTCTATACAAAATTCAGCTTCCTCACTGACGCAGGCTCTGCAATCTACTTGAGCAATGCTACCCTTAAAGGTCTGCAGTCCCCTTTGCTTCCCCTACACGCTGAGTCATCTCCATCAACTCCATCAACTGCACAGTCTCAAGAGAAGGTCAGCCCAAGTGCTGGGGAGCTGTCAAGTCTGCCACTAGCTAACAATTCGGCTACAAGAATGTTCACCTCACCAGTGGGCTCAAGGGCACTAGAGATCTGCTGCAACCACAGCCCCCCTTGTTCTACCTACCACAGCCAGCTGGGGCTCCCAAGGGCCACACTCAGCACAGCGGAAAAAAATCAGCTCCCTTCCAGTCTCGCAAAGCTTCAAGGAACCCGGAGCTCAATCAACTCACGACAAGTACAAGCACTAGTACACCAAGGTCAAAACAAGCCCCGGGCAACGAATTGGTCAGAACCGGAATTAAAATCAGAATCAGTACTGGAACAGGTTTTACCGCAGGCCACAGAGGGGGTACCAATACTTCACGAGCTCTCACTCTCAAAGGCAGCTAGCCCATTGTGTCTCACACAAGAGGAACACTGCCACAAAAGGTCCATGCAGTCTAACCAACCAGAATCCGCTTCAGAATGTACTCTAGATTGCGCCTCAGAGGTCTGTCCTGCCCTGACACAAAAGGAGAACAGCGTCATATGTCCGACACGCTCTGAGAAGGTCCAGCAGGCAGAACAAGGCCTTGAAAGCAGTTTCAGCCAACTATCGACATGCAGGAATACCGCGACTGCAGCATCGCAGCGGCCTGTAGTCACAAATGCATCAACCCCAGAGCCGCCACCTTCACAACTTTGGACACCACTCCCCCTGCCTAGACCCTCTGAAGAAACAGGGGGGTCCGCTGATCCGATCTATCAAGAGGGGGGGGAAGGCAGTACTAACCTATTTGAACACACAAGAATGGGAGGAAATGCTCGCTGCTTACTCACCTGACCCGCAACAGAGCGCTACCCCAGACAAGGTTCCTCAACTGCGCTCCCAAAGTCCCAGCCAAATGGCCGGGGCGGAGCCCGAAGACAAACTCAAGAGGGGGACGTACCCTAAAGAGCAAGTCAGCAGCACCTGGGCCTCCCTCTTAAACATGATACAACTGGCCGTCGAGGTGCTCCAATATCAGTCTGATAAGATGGATATTCAACTCTCACTCTTAAACACCTTGGCTCTGTTCACTGCAGGCATCGATGAGAAACTGGGGGCCCTTAACGGCTTAATTACGAGGGCTCAATCTGAGGTCCAACTCAATTGCGGATGCAGCTACATAGTTGACAAACTTTCTACTCTGCCCTCAATGCTAAACAAGCTACTAAGGGAGATGAGTACTGCAACAATCGAACCCGAAAACAAGCCGCTAAGTGGCAGCTCTACGGCACCAGGACCGCTCGAGGGGCACCAGGCAACCTCAAACAGCAGGATACTGCATCACCAAAATCAGCAGGCTGGACCTGACACCAAGGAATCTTCCGGGCTGCCCGGGACTCATAAAGACATGACGACAGAGCCCCAAGAAGGAATGTATGCCTTGAAGCTAAATGCCAAACAACGACGCCAACAGAGAAGGAAAGGGCGCAATCAGAAAACCGTTGAGAAGCCCACAATCTTCTACCCAATTTTCTCCCGCCAACACACACAACTCCCCTGTAAACCTGGTTCATTGAATACTCATACCAGAGACCCCCTGCCAAATAATCAATCTGACCAAGGAGGCCCTTTTTTCTCACAAAACCCGGAACAGAAGCACATGTCAAACAAAAGAGACAATGGAAATGGGAATAGAGCTTCACCTCAATTTAAGAAGGCGCCCCAGAGTAGCAGCAAGCTGAGGCTTGAACTATCAGACCCAAACGGAGAGCCTCCGTCCCTCTTCACAACCTCAGAGCAATTGCAACATCCTACAGCAATGGAGGGGCTCAGATCAGTGTCGCTGAATGCAGCCCTAAAGAGTCCTAAGTCACAAAAGGATATAAGTAAGGAGACTGGCATTGAAGTCCCGAACAGCAATATTGGGCAGTCCTGGACGGCAGTGTACAACCCGGAAAACCTGCCCTTACCGACCGACCCAATGTCTGGAAGGCACCACGTAGATCAGAGAGAGCACCATGCAGCTCAGTCCGAACAGAACACAGTGCACCTCTCTAAGCATTCCTCTACAGAGGTAAGCTTCGGGCCAATAACACTTGAGACAGAGCCAAGGAACATAACTGCAAGTTTGCTGAGCAAGAGTAGGGAAACCCAGACAAAGGCAGTGCTATACAGCAGTCGCCAACCTGGCACCCCAGTGCCTGCCAACAACCTTCAATAGAAAATACCGCTGCAGGGAGACACGCATAAGGCAACTCACGCCACTCTCCTTTATCCCATGTTTACATCAAAAGGACATCAGGACACCCTGAACAGGGGGAATATTCTAAGGCTGCTGCAAGCAAATCCAACTCTCACTGATCTGAGCTCAACAGACCTATTTTCGATAGAATTTATTTGCCCCGCAGACCCGTCAATGCCAGAGGCCACGAAGGCCACATGGAAATCAGCAACAGTCGCACAGAAAGTTATAGCTGAACAGGGCATCCTCAAAACTTGGGGGACAGACATTGCACTGTATCTAACTCCAGCGTATCCTCCACCTTTTCTGGCCCCCATTTCGAGGTCAGCATCTATAAAACCCCAGGGGGGCCCAAATTCAGTGCTCAGAGGGGCGCTAGGTCAATCACCTTAGCAAGGGCCAAATTGAGAACGGACAGACAAAATAGCTCTTGGGCAGCACCTGCCATGCAAAGCAGATCGCCTGCCTTCAGGTCAATCACTCGGACAATAACCATCTCCGCAGGTAGGCAATGATGACCAACACAAAACGGTCTTAGAGATGGAGCAGACGCCAACCCACTCCGCCTCTGCTCGTGGAACATAAATGGCCTGTCGACAAAAATCATGGATCAGGACTTTTTGCAATACCTCAAGCTTTTCGACATAATTATGCTGCAGGAAACATGGCTCACATTACCGCACCACATCCAAGGCTATATGTGTTTTTTCACACCGGCCACAATGAGCAACAAATTTGGACACCACTCAGGAGGGCTGGCTACCTACGTCTCCACAACAAGAGTCACCTCAGCGGCTCTGGTCGGCTCCCCTGCACCGGCCACCTTCGCAGTGAAGATCGCCTTTTCTCTCTATGGAGGGCAAGACGAGGTGGTCCTAGTCAACACTTATGTCAACTCAAAACGGAAAACCAAAGACTCAGAAAACTTAGCCAAAGTATCCAGCTTCATATCTGAGATGGACACCCCATATTTCATCGTAACTGGGGACCTAAATCTACATCTCTTTGGCACATCGGGGGTGAAGAGACCGCCATCCTCACTTCACTCTGCAACACCCCGCCACAATGCGCCCTGCCAATCACAAGCAAGAGCCGCAAGAAAAACCGTCTCTTGGAAGACCTAGAACATCTAAACCTCATGACTCTCAATGACAGATTCCCTGAGGACTCTCCCCCCGTTTCATCACACTACACTAATTCATCATGTTCAATATTAGACTAGACGTTCGCAAGCCTCTCTTTGTTTCCCTTCATTCATGGGTTCAGAATGGGGGACAAGGGGGACAGCGGCCATCGACCATAGGAAATTCTACTGTCAGCCTCCGCAACCTCCGCCATCCAACAAGAATTAGCTTTGGTGCCTATTTTTACCTCAAATTTAAGGAGGATCAAATGTGCAGCAACAACTGCGGAGTCTTTGTCAAAAACAGCAACTGATCTTTTTCAGTCAACAGCAACAGGCACAACTGACCGAATAGCATACTGGGAATACTTTACCGCAAAGCTCTTAAGCCTCCGGGGCACAACACTACCGAAAGCAGACTCAAACCGGACATCCGGCCTGAGAAACAGGATCTCCAAAGCACAAAGGGACCAACTAAAAATGCTCAAGAAATCAATACATTTCACCCTAAGGCTCCTGAGAAGACATCCAGGGGACTTAAGCGCATGCACACTCTTGCGAGACCGACGGAAGCTTCTGAAGAAACTGAAATGGGAAATTAAAAAAGAACAAAAAGACTAAATCTGGGCAAAGCTGCTTCATGATGCTAACCATAACGACATGCACCCGATTATGGAAAAAGGTGAATGCCATAATCCGCCCACACCACGAGGGAATCTCGTTACACATCTCAGAGGACACATGGCTTTAATTTCTATCCGAGCATTTTAACAACGAAGCCGGGGGCATCTGCTCAATGGACTTAAACGGACGAATGCCATGCGATCGCCCGGGAGCAGGACTGTCAGCGGGATTCCTATCGGGCGGTATACTGAGCCACAAGGAGACCAGGGATGAGTTGTATAGCGTATTTAATTGTTTAAAGGTCAGTCTATGGACAGCAGAGTCCTCCCCCTTTGTAGGGCTACTGTGGGAGTCGCCTTGTGGTCCTAGAAGTCGATGGCCGTTGGTCCGTCTCGCCTTCTCCCTCGTCTCACGGTTCGTCGGCTCCAAACACCCAAAAAGAAAGCATAGAGCGGGGTCAGTGGGGAAGCTGCGTCCTTCCCTATCGAAGGGATTGGGGAGTGAGGGAAGATGCACCACCAACACCGTGCAGATCCCTGACGTGACCTCCCTCTTGTGTACCACCCCCTGCCCGTGCCCTGAAAACCCCTGGATGGTCGCCCGTACCTTGTCAAGCCACCCTCCTCCTGGAGGGCGGCGGGGCGGAACGTGATATCGTTGGCCTCCTGGCTTGACGTCTTCGTCGTCCGCAGGGCTCTGTCTTCCGATTCCTCTCCGACCGTCTGCGTTCTCCGACCTCCACGCCTTCAGAGCTCCTGCCGGTTGGGATATTCCTTCCGCATACGTCTCGGGGCTCTCCTCTCTTGTTCCGACGTCTCTCCGCTCTGATTGGTCGGCGGACGCTGACGTCACGGGCCACGCCTCCGGGGACTCCTCCGACGGAGTTTCCTTAAAGGGCTCTACACCGGCCTGCGTAGAAGGCAACAGCATGCCGTTAACCGGGTCAGGGGGCGAATCGGGTCCACCGTTGTCAGCGGACTCCTGACACATGCCCCCCCTCGAGGTTTCCAGATCGGGGGAACATGGATAACGTGACAGGAAGTCTGCATTGCCCTGTTCCCTGCCTTTGCAGTGAAGCACCTGGAAGCAGTATGGCTGAAGGGACAGGAACCACCTAAGGACGCGGTCATTGGAGCCCTTGTTCCGCTGTAGCCAGGTGAGTGGAGCGTGATCGATATACAACAGAAAAGGGCGTCCCTCTAAATAATATCTCAGCTTGTCTATACTCCATTTGATGGCCAAGCACTCCTTCTCGATTATGGGGTATACCCGTTCTCTGGGGAAGAGTTTCCTGCTGATGTATAGAACAGGCCTCTCCAACCCTTCATCATCCAACTGAGAGAGAACGGCACCTATTCCCATCCCTGAGGCGTCCGTCTGTAGGATGAAGGTTTTCTGAAAGTCGGGCGTCAGTAAAAAAGGGGAAGTGGTAAGGGCGTCTTTCAGGGTCTGGAACGCAGCTAGTTCGTCAAGGGTCGGGGAACGGAGGAGACTGGGGCCGGTGTTTTTCTTTAACAGGTCGGTGAGGGGGGCGGCTGAGTCAGAAAACTGGGGAATAAACCGTCAATAGTAGCCGATCAACCCCAAGAAAGCCCTTAGTTCTTTTTTTGTGCTGGGATAAGGGGTGTCCTGAATCGCCCTCACCTTCTCGTTTTGTGGTTCAATCAAGCCCTTTCCCAACAAGTACCCCAAGTATTTAACTTTCTGGAAAGCAAACCGGGACTTCCTTGCGTTAATGTGTAAGTTCGCCTTTGTTAGCTCGGACAGGATGGCTGATAGATGGCGAAGGTGTTCCGGCCAGGTTTTACTAAACACCACGATATCGTCTAGATAGGCAGACGAATACCCCTGGTGTTGCTTCAGAAGTGTGTCCATCAACCGCTGGAAGCTGGCCGGGGCACCGTGGAGGCCAAACGGCAAGACCGTGAATTGGAACAAACCGTCCGGGGTGGAAAAGGCCGTTTTCTCCTGGTCCCCGAGGTGAAGGGGGATCTGCCAGTAGCCCTTGGTGAGGTTGATGGTGGTGATGTAACGAGCATCACCAAGGCGTTCAATTAACTCGTCCACCCTCGGGAGGGGATATCCGTCCTGCTTGGATAACCGATTCACCGCTCTGAAATCAATGCAGAATCGGGTGCTTCCATCGGGTTTCGGGACTAGGACGATCGGTGAGCACCAATTGCTCTTGGACGGCACCACCACCCCCATGGCTAACATGTCAGTCACTTCCTTCCTTAGGGCTGCCCTACGTGCCTCGGGGACCCGATACGGTCTCTGTTTGACTACGACTCCTTCGGGGGTGGGTATTGCATGTACCGCTAAAGAGGTCCTACCGGGCTGATCTGAGAATATAGCGGAGTACGTGTGCAAAAGGTTCTTTATTTCTGCTGTTTCCTGGGGCTCTAGGTCTGGGCTTAGCAGGGTGTCCTTTACCGAGGACTTGGTTGGGGACGCAAGAGACACCGTGCAGGGTTTATTGGGGAGGGGACCTAACCACTTTTTCAAAAGGTTTACGTGATAGATCTGTGTCTTCCCAGGGGAGAGCTGCAAGACATATGTGGTATTCCCGACCCTGCGCTCTATCTTGTATGGTCCTTGCCACTCCTTTCTGAGTTTGTGAGTAGAGGAGGGGAGGAGAAGCAGGACCCAGTCCCCTGGCTTTAGCTCCCTCCACTTCTTGCCCTTATCATACTGGATCTTTTGTTGGGTCTGTGCCTTTTCCAGATTCTCCCGAGCTAAAGACCTCAACTTGTGTAGCCGCGACTTAACCTGGTTTGCATACTCCAGTAAGGCTTGGGCTTCACTCAACCCCCGTTCCTCCCAGCTTTCCTTCGTGATTTCAAGGAGGGTACGTGGTCTTCTCCCAAACATTAGTTCGAAAGGAGAGACCCCTAGGCTGCTCTGAACAGCGCTGCGGATTACAAAGAGGGCTAGGGAAGCAATTGGTCCCAGTTCTTTCCATCCCCACTCAATAGTTTTTTCAATGTGAGCTTTAGGTTTCCATTGTACCGTTCTACAAGGCCATCAGTCTGGGGGTGGTACACAGAGGTACGTATGTGTTTGATCCCCAGCTGCTTGCAGACCTGCTTCATAAGACGTGATACGAATGGTGTGCCCTGGTCTGTCACCAGTTCTCGGGGGAACCCCATTCGTGAAAAGACCTCTATCACCCTTCGTGCTATTGTAGTGGTGGTAGCTGTTCGCAGAGGTATTGCTTCAGGGTACCGTGTTGCGTAATCAACGATCACGAGCACGTATTGGTGTCCCTTGCTGGACTTTGGGAGAGGACCTATGAGGTCCATCCCTACTCTTTCGAAAGGACGACTCATTATGGGAAGAGGCTGCAAGGGGACTTTGGGGGGGAGATACGGGTTCTTTCTTTGGCAAATGGCACACTCTTGGCAGTATTTCTTGGTCTGGAGGTAGATGCCGGGCCAATAAAAACAACTAAGGATCGCCTGACTGGTCTTCTCTGCCCCAACATGTCCCGCAAGGAGGTGTGAATGTGCAAAGAAAAGGATTTGCTCCCTAAAACCGGTGGGGACTAATAGCTGTGGTTCTGCCCCTTCCTTTGCAACACGATAGAGGAGCCCGTTTTGTTCCCTGAAACAAGGGTAGGGGGGACTGGGGTTGTTCTTTGTGTCCTGCGCGCTTTGCCAGGCGTTTCTGAGAGAGGCGTCGTTAAGCTGGGCCGTCCTGAAGTTGTTATCGTTAGCCCAGGGTTCGGAAGACAACAGGGTATTATGAGGACCGGTGTCTGCCTCCCCCGCCCGCAAAGCCTTGGACATAAGGAGGGAAAAGCAAGGATTGTCTACTCCCAGAATCAGGGCCTCAGGAAGGGTAGGGAGAACACCTACAATGACAGAGATGCCCCTGTCTGAGTCAATGCTGATGGTCAAGTGGGATGTTGGATATTCTCTGACGTCCCCATGCACACAGCGGATGCTGACTGTTCTCTTGGGTATTAAAGAGGAGGAGGGGACTATGTCTTCCCTGGCCAACGAGTGCTTGCACCCTGAATCTAATAGGGCTGTTACCTCCTTCTGATTGACTAGAAGACTCACATAATAGATGTGCCCCATCTCTTGTTCGTAGAGGACTGAGCGGGGAGCATAGCTGACGTCCATGGGTTCGTCTTCTGTTTTGTCCTTTCTTTTCCTGCAAAAACGGGCTATGTGGCCCCACTCGCCACACTCGAAGCACTGAGGGCCGTTCGTAGCAAAGCTCTCTGGCCTTCCAGTCCGGTTTCTGTATGGCTCCAGAGGCGGTTTTGTTGGCCTTCTTTCGATCTTGACAGGTAGGGCTCCCTTCTGGGTCTTCTCTGGCTCTTTTAGTAGTGGGCGACTTTGTGCGCGGGAATAGGAGGTGGCCATTTCAATGGCATGCTCCAAAGTCAATCCCGCATGCTGCCGTAGCCACCTTTGGGTACCATACGGCAGGGCCTCAAGATACTGCTCCAAATAGATCTTGCCCATTACTTCTTCCATATTGGCCTCCTGGGGTTTGAGCCAACGGTCCGCAGAGTCCATGATTTTGTAAAACAACATTTTGGGAGTGTCACTAGCGAGACCCCGTTCCTGTCTGAACTTGAGGCGGTGTGTCTCGTCATCCACCCCTAGGCGGTCCAGTATATACTGTTTTACGGTGCCATAGACCGCTGTGCCGTCTTTGTTGACGTTCTGGTAGGCTGCCTGGGCGTCGGCTGTAAGCAGAGGGGCCAAGTAGAAAGGCCAGCGATCCAAGGGCCATCCGCTAGCCCTGGCAGCCCTCTCGAAGTTCAGGAAGAAGGACAGTGGGTCTTCTCCAGGGACGAACTTTTGTAATGGGACGACTGTACCCGGGGGAGCAGGGGATCTCCCTTGTCCGCCGCCGGTGAGAACGTGGCTCTGTCCTTCCGCCAGCTGGAGCATCTGGTCAGCCTGTTGTTGTATGGCAGCCGTAAAGGCTGCCCTGTCCATCTCAGCCTGGCTGGAGTGTCTCTCGATGGCCCACTCCAGCTTGGCCTGGCCCTCCTTCAGCTGGTATACCAGGTTCTCCATCCTCTATCGGAGTGGCTATGCCCGCATTCTCCACCACTTTGTCAGCGGGATCCCTATCGGGCGGTATACTGAGCCACAAGGAGACCAGGGATGAGTTGTATAGCGTATTTAATTGTTTAAAGGTCAGTCTATGGACAGCAGAGTCCTCCCCTTTGTAGGGCCACTGTGGGAGTCGCCTTGTGGTCCTAGAAGTCGATGGCCGTTGGTCCGTCTCGCCTTCTCCCCTCATCTACGGTTCGTCGGCTCCAAACACCCAAAAAAGAAAGCATAGAGCGGGGTCAGTGGGAAGCTGCGTCCTTCCCTATCGAAGGGATCGGGAGTGAGGGAAGATGCACCACCAACACCGTGCAGATCCCTGACGTGACCTCCCTCTTGTGTACCACCCCCTGCCCGTGCCCTGAAAACCCCTGGATGGTCGCCCGTACCTTGTCAAGCCACCCTCCTCCTGGAGGGCGGCGGGGCGGAACGTGATATCGTTGGCCTCCTGGCTTGACGTCTTCGTCGTCCGCAGGGCTCTGTCTTCCGATTCCTCTCCGACCGTCTGCGTTCTCCGACCTCCACGCCTTCAGAGCTCCTGCCGGTTGGGATATTCCTTCCGCATAAGTCTCGGGGCTCTCCTCTCTTGTTCCGACGTCTCTCCGCTCTGATTGGTCGGCGGACGCTGACGTCACGGGCCACGCCTCCGGGGACTCCTCCGACGGAGTTTCCTTAAAGGGCTTGTTAGAATTGGGGGTCTCTAGTTGGCACAGGTAGGTACTTGTGACAAATAGGGACCCTCGCCTCTAGTCAGGGTAAAGGGGTACACTCCTAAAATAACCCCTGCTCACCCCCTTGGTAGCTTGGCACGAGCAGACAGGCTTATCTCAGAGGCAGTGTGTAAAGCATTTGTGAACACATACAGTAATCTAGTGACACACTACAGATGGACACCACACAAGGTTTATATCAAAAATAAGTATTCTTTATATAGTTTTAACACAAGACCATAAACGACAAAAATCCACAATACTGTACCTAAAATGGTAGTTTTAGCTTAGTTCAGTTCAGTTCTTAAGATGCGACACTTTAAGTCAATGTACCTTACGATGCGGGACGCTTCCACAACAAACAATGTTGCAGCGATGGAAATGCGACAAAGTTCTGGTGCAAAGAAATAAAGACGTCAAGTTCTTCCTGATGCGGCACGCTTCTCCGATGTTGCGAGAAGTCTTGACTCGATGCGTCAGCTGCAGCGGCGACACCCTTGTTCAGCGATGCGACGGCAACAGCTTCGGCTGCGACACTCTTCTCCAATGTTGCGAGACGCTTCCGCTCGATGCGACAACTGCAGCGGCAACACCCTGGTTTCGTGATGCGACGGCAGCAGCTCCGACGGCGGCACGCTTCTCCGTGGATGCGAGGCGCTTCTCTCGATGCGGTGCAATGCGTCAGCTACAGCGGCGACATCTACGATGCGACGGCAGCGGCTGCGACGGCGACACGCTTCTTCCTAGATGCGAGACTCTTCTCTTGATGCGGTGCAATACGACAGCTACAGCGGCGACATCTACGATGCGACGGCAGCGGCTGCGACGGCGACACGCTTCTTCGGGGTTGCGGGACGTTTCTCGAGATGCGGTGCAATGCGTCAGCTACAGCGGCGTCATCTCCGTGATGCGACGGCAGCGGCTGCGACGACGACACGCTTCTCCCTCTTGAGTCGCGCTTCCAGCTCCTTGCGACACGCAGTCCCTTCAGAAGGCCCAAAACAGCAGCAGGCACTTCCAAAGGATTCTTGGGGAGCTGGTGGTTGAAGTCTGTTGTCCCTGAGACTTCAGCAGGAGGCAAGCTCTTTTCTCAAGCCCTTGGAGATCCTTTACAAGTTGAATAAAGTGCACACAAAGTTCTTTCTCCTTCCTTTGGCAGTCAGGCAACCACTGCAGGCAGATCCCTCTAGCTTAGGGATAGTCTTCTCCTCAGTTTCTTCTTGGTTCCGCTCCTCAGCAAAGGTTTCTTCTTGTTTTCCCAAAGTGATCTAATTTCCTAGGGGTCTGGGTCCCCTTTTATACACCTTTTTTCTTTGTTCTCTGAAGGCAGAGAGGCCTCTGCCTAGTCCAAAACCAGTTCTGGTCAGTCCTGGAGCACTTTTTTTCTGACTCCTTCTTTCCTTTCAGAATGTGGGGCAGAGTGCTCAGCCGCCCGGCAGGAGGTGGAGCCAGCATTGTGGAAGGCAGGCACAGCCCTATTCAGACCCAGGTGCAACTCCTCCCTCCACTCTGGATGCAGGTCTTTCTATTCAGCCCTGTGCTGACTCACCCTGTCTCCTGTAACCACCCCCAGCCCCTGTCACTCAATCTCCAGACAAGGAATACACAACCTAGCAGAGGCAGGCTTGGAAGTTTAGGCAAGAAAATACCCACTTTCTAAAAGTGGTATTTTCAAACACAGAATGTTAAAACCAACTTTACTAAAAGATGTATTTTATCATTCTGAGTTCAGGCATACTAAATTCGTTTTTCTACCATGTTCCCTGGGTCAGTTCTGACTATAAGGTGTAATAGTCAGTCTGCCCCTTCTGGCCTATGGGGAGCAGGTAGCCTTGCAATAGTGAAAAACGAAAATGGCTGTAATTCACTATTAGGACATGCCACACACACCAGGGCATGTCCTACCTTATACTTACAATGCACCCTGCCCTAGGGCCTACTTTAGGGGTGACCAACATGCAGTAAAGGGAAGGTTTAGGGACTGGTAAGTGGGTGCACTCACCAAGTCGACATGGCAGCCCTAGGCTGCACACAGGCTCTGCGATGGCAGGCCTGAGACACATTTTACAAGCCGCTTCTGTGGGTGGCACAACCAGTGCTGCAAGCCCACCAGCGGCATTGGATTTACAAGCCCTGGGCACACCCAGTGCACTGTACTATGGACTGACAAGTAAACCAATCATCCAATCATGGAGTCACTAATACATAACACAATTTATCATAGGGAGCACTTGCACTGTGGCACTGAATAGCAGTTGCACAGTGCCCAAAGCATCTAACGCCAGCAAAAACAGATCAGTAACATAGGAGGCATCATAAAAAATGGAAGGGAGACCCACGCCAAGGATGCCAGGTCTAACAGGGCTCTACACCGGCCTGCGTAGAAGGCAACAGCATGCCGTTAACCGGGTCAGGGGGCCAATCGGGTCCACCGTTGTCTGCGGACTCCTGACAAGGACCCAAGGCGATGCTGGCGTTGAACATGCCCGATCCAGTCAAAACCTCAGGGCGCGAGCCAGGCGACCCACCTCTATCGGCAATCAAGAAGCAGATCGCAAAAGGGAGAAGAGAGGGGGCTCCGGGTCCGAATGGAATCCCACCGGCCCTATTCAAACATAAACCGGACAACCGGGCTAATTTCCTGCAACCTTTATTTATGGAAGTCAGGTCGCAAGGCAGAATACCTGAATCATGGAAAGGCTCGATGATCGCGCTGATCTACAAGAGTGGCGATAACGCACGGCCTAGCAACTATCGCCTAGTGGAACTGATCGACAATGAAAATATCAACAGTAGAGGTGTCTAGGTGCTGAAATCAATTAATTCAATTTTTCTGTAAGAACCACATTTTCAATATGATGGCCCTCGTGATTTATTTCCCAATCAGTTCTGTTTGAAAAACAATTACAAACATTTATCACGTCTTTTTTGAAGGGCAACTTTTTTTTGTCTTTTTTCATATACATATTTTACATCGGTGATTAAACATACTCAAACAATAACATTTAAAAGAAAAAACAACACAATTGTGAAAAAGACCAGTCCTTCAATATAAGAACAAGACACCTGGCGAATTACACATTTTTCAATCAATCACACTATGCATCCTGCCGGTGTATGCTAGTGGGGCGTTGGTATTACAGGAACAGGCTGTTATGCCGTATTTCCTAATTTCAGATTATTAATTAAATGATTATCTTCCCCCAACCAGCGGGGTCAACGTGTTTCAAACCCTTCGTAATTTCTTGGGTTCTCCTCAGGACTGGGACTGGGTCAATGCTTACTCGTAGATGATGATAAATGGAGTCTGCAGTGATTATGTTCAATATGTTTCAAATTTCAACCATTCAGTCTGTGTTTGAGCCAATATCTGCGCATTATTGCTCGTCCGTGTATTTCGGTTGTTCGACGTTGTGTTTCAAAGACCGGCGTGTCTTTCAATGCAGATAGCTTAAATCCGCATAGCTTATACATTGATCGACAATGAGGCAAAGTATTTTGCAGGCACCATCTCGGAGGACCTTACAGTCTGGGCAGACGCCAATTAAATAATACTGTTAAACCAGACCGGCTTCTGCAAAATGTCTGGTACGACAACAAACATCCTTGCACTCTCTCTTCTTATTGATGCGACCAAAATAGCCAACCTGCAATTACATCTATGCTTCATTGACTTTAGTGCGGCATTCGATAATTTTGAGAGGGGGAAACTCTGGGGGAAGCTGGCACGCTGGGGATTTCCTCAGGACATCTTGGACATCTTGCTACTTCTACACACTGACACCTGAGTTCAGGTGAAGTTGGGAGGGGGAACTCACCTCTACAGGAAAGTCCCCACAACCAAAGGCCTGAATCAGGGTTGTGTGCTGGCACCCACTCTGTTTAACCTCTATATAACCGACCTCCCTCAAGCTCCCAACATGAGTAACGCACACGCACCCAGGATTGGAGGTATGCCACTGACCAACATGTCATTCCAAAGAAAGGGAGACCACACTTCTGGAAGCAAGGAAACAAAAGATTTATTTAGTACAACAAAAGATAATCTCTAGAGATGGAAGAGTGTCCGAGACCCACGGATTGCGTAGGGTTCAGGAGACTGTTCAAAATGTCCTTGGCATGCAGCATTTTTTATAGGATGTAGACACTCCCCTCGGGTGTAGGAGGATGACAGAAAGTCAGTTGGTATGCAGGAATTCAGGTGTGTGGAGCAGATTTTCAGGTGTTGGGCCAAAGGAAACTCCGAGGAATGCAGGAGTTCAGGAGTGCGCTGGACATATTCCTGTTTGGGGGCAGCTTTCATGCCTTGCAGCTGAGGAGGGTTTCGTGACCTGGCCAGGTGTTAGGCCGTTGGCAGGGACAGACCTGTTCTGTTGCCTATACAAGTTCCAGAGATAAATGCGTGGGTGCAGTAGAAACCGGCCCAGGGCACCAACACAGGGTCACGTAGGAGACAATCTTGTGAAAGGTCAAGAAAGCGTTTTGTGAGCAAGATGTAGGTCATACACGGCAACATTTAGAAATACAGTTATTACAGTCCCTCCTCTTGCCGTGTGCAACGTCATTAGTAAATGTCAATTTTACAGAGTTCTTCAAATGTCTGATGATATAGTATTTTGCTGTTTTCAGTCTGACTGGTCATAGGTGTGGATCTGCAGGTAGATGCACACAGAGAACAGAGTGCTGGGCCACAATGGACGCACAGGCAACAGAAGAAGATGGTACCCAAGGGGATCGTGAGGAGCGCCAGTATCTTCCATCCCCAGGTGATCAGAATGTTCCATAAGCCAGTTGTCCAGGTCCAAGGGGTCCCATTGTCTGGTTGTATTTCGGTGGCAATCCGGTGTAGTTTGGAGATTGCTTCATAGACGGAGGGCGATGAATCAGGAATATACACACAGCAGCTAGCCCCGATGATGCGACAGGCCCCTCCTCGATCTGCCAGGATGACGTCGAGCACCATGCGATTCTGAAGAGAAACCATCCGTGTAGCATCGATTTCGGCCGTGTGCTGGGTCAGTATTCCTGCAGTGATGTTGGCAGTAGCTTCCAGGACTCTGGTGAGTCGCCTGGTGTTGAGGCTGTTGGACATGGGACCCCAAAAGGTAGAAGGCCCTTCAGGGCATCGCCGAATTGCTGGTTGCTGGTGTCGGTCTGGTCTATATCTGGTACCCGTCTCCTCTGTCTGTGGTACAAGTTGTTCCTGTTAAATGTGGGTGGCAGCAGGAATGCAATATAGCATGTGCCACTCCAGTCAGAAGGCAGCCAGGTGTAAGCTTTGTTTCCACATACAAAGTGCAGTCCTGATGGAAGGCTGAGGTATGGGGTGAAGTTGTTGTAGGTTATGGTAGTATTGCACAGACTGGCTCCTATAGGTATTGTTCCTTGACCTTGCAGACACAATGTACCAGGACGTGATGTAACTGAAATGGCAACTTCTTTCTCTTGAGTAGGAAAGAAAGTGTAACCCCAGGTGTCCTGCATAGGGGTGGACATAATAGCGTGCATTTGTGGCGGGTCAGAGGCATTGCAGAGAGTATTGTTTTTTTTATGAAGAGTCCAAAGAAAGGGTTGGAATGTTGTAAGGTTGCCTTTGTCATAACATGATGGAAAAGCGTTCGTCAAATTGTACATCAGAGCACAAGTGTAGGCCGGAGTGGCGGAAAACACCAAGAATGAGATAGTGTGCTGAACTGCATGAGGTAGGAGTCCACAAACATAACCGTCTGTCGCATTGGAAACCTGATTAAACTGGTGTAACATTTGAATAAAAGTATTATTATGAAACTCCAAGTGTCTGTTGAGATGTGTGTCTGGCCAAGGTACATGAGAATGTTCAGGTGGCGTTGGTGGAACTGTTGCTTGGGGTAATACAGTATGTTTGGCGGGGACTATTTCTTCGAGGATCCAGAACACTACGCTGAACAGGACAAAAATGGCAGTCAGGATAAACAGTACTATTGTCCGGGTACTACAAGTTCTCATTTTAGCTTTCTTCAGCCTTGGAGCTAGACTTGTTCTTTAGCTTAGCCTTGGACCGGAGGTAGTATCCGTCTGTTCCTTCGTCACAAAGTTCCAACTCAGTGTCCGACTCAAGGCGTGGTGATGCTGATTTTTCGTGCCTTCAAACTTCTTTCTGGGTTTGTAGTTGTTCTTTGGTGACGGGGTCCACTTTCCTGCAGTGGGACGCATGTACCCACGACTTTCTTCCCTCCACTCTGACGGCTGTCCTTGTGGCCAGGAGTACCTGCAGAGGCCCCTTCCAGCGTGGTTGTAGGGATTGGGTGCGGGCGAAGTTTTTCACCAGGACAAATTCGCCAGGGAGGATGTGATGGCCTGGACCCTGGGATCTGTCCTCAGTAGTGGCCCGCACCTGTTCATGGATTAAAGACAGGGTCTCAGTAAGTTCATACAAATAATCAGTCAATATTTCCTGTGGTAGGTGTGAAATGGACTTTGGAGAGGGTGCATTCCAGATATTCATGGGCCTGCCAAAAACTACCTCGTATGGGGTAAGATGGGATTTGGAATGTGGGACTGATCTAATAGATAGTAGTGCCAATGGAAGAGCATTGACCCAATTCAGTCCTGTTTCTGTTGTTATTTTAGCCAGCTTTTCTTTAAGGATCCCATTGTACCTCTCCACCAGCCCTGCTGCCTGTGGGTGGAATGCTGCATGAAATTTTTGTTTGACCCCAAGCCCTCCCAGGATGTTCTTGACTGTCTGTCCAATGAAATGGGACCCCCTGTCACTTTGCATTAATCTACAAAGGCCATATCTAGGGAAAAATTATTTCAATAAGACTTTAGCTGTAGTGATGGCAGTGTTATCCTTTGTGGGGTATGCCTCAACCCATTTGCTAAAGGCACAGACTACCACCAATGCATATTTGTAGTGATTGACTCTGTTTAACTGTATATAGTCTATCTGAAGTACTTCAAATGGTGCAGTAGGAAGGGCGAATCCTGCCATTGGGACTTTAGTTCCCTGACCTATGTTGTGTCTGAGACATGTGAGGCACTGTTTGACAAACCGCTCTGCTGCTGGGCGGAGTCGGTGGTAATCCCATACTTCCTTGAGCATGGTACACATGGCCTGGGAACCAATATGTGCAGGTAAGTGAGTCATAGTGAGCAAGGGGATTACGTAAGCCTGTGGTAATTTCCATTTTAGCATATCTTGGGACCTCCAGCACCCTCTTCATCCATTGTTCCCTCTGTTTCCCACTGGGCCTTTTCTTCAGGAGTGGCTGAACGCTGTATGTCAATTATCTGCTGTCTAGCGTCATGCCATTTCTCAGCTTGTGACTTTAGGACGTATACTCTAGCTGGTACTTCCCCCAATGCTGTTTGTCTTGCTATCTTATCTGCTAAGGCATTCCCTTGCCCTACTTCATCTGTCACCCTTTTGTGAGCTGCACATTTGATTACTGCCAGTTTGGTTGGTAAAGTGATTGCTTCCAAAAGGGCATTGATAAGGTCGCCATGCTGAATAGGGGTGCCATGTGAAGTAAGGAAACCTCGTTCTTTCCATAGTAGTGCAAAATTATGTACCACGCCAAAGGCATATTGACTGTCGGTATATATATTGACTGACATATTGGTACTAAGGATGCATGCTCGTGTAAGGGCTGTTATTTCTGCTGCCTGGGCTGATTTCTGGAGAATTCTAGCTGTTTCTATCACTGTAAGGGCTGTAGTGACTGCATAGGCAGCGGAAGTAGTACCGTCCGGTATTTTTAGACATGACCCATCCACCCATAAGTGGCCTTCTGCCTCTGGAAAAGCTGTATCTTTCAGATCCACCCGACTTTTTGTTTCAGCTTCAGTATGGAATACACAGTCATGGTGGGCTGGTTGTGTGAGGGGATCAGTAGTTGGTAAGGGTAAGAGTGTGGCTGGGTTGAGGGTGGTACAATGTTGTATTGTGATATGCGGGTTAAGAAGGGTGAGTTCATATCCATGTAGTCGGGCACTGGTGAGATGTTGTGTCTTGGTTTTGTTGAGCAATATGTCCACTGAGTGTGGGACAAAAACCGTCAGGGGGATCCCAAAACAATGCCCTCCGTCTGTCGCACCGCCACTGCAGTGGCCGCTACAGCGCGTAGACAGGTGGGCAAAGCAGAAGCAACAGGGTCCAGGACTGCAGAAAAGTACGCACATGGTCGCTTGTGTGTGCCATGTGTCTGACAGAGGAGCGAGAGGCTGCATCCAGATCGCTCGTGTACAAAAAGAAAAAATTGTTTGTGATAGTCAGGAGTACCTAGTACGGGAGCAGAGCACAGGGCCTGGCGTAGTGTCGTGAATGCTTCTGTGTGTTGGGTGGTCCAGGGGACGGGGTCAGATACATCTCTGGTGACTAGAGAAAGAAATGGTTTAATGATGAGGGAGAAATTAGGGACCCATTGTCTACAAAAGGAAGTCAGTCCTATGAGTGCTCTGACATCTCGTTGGGTGACAGGAGTTGGAAAATTCAGAATAGTTTGAGTCCTATCTGGTGTAAGAGTGCGTCCCTCCTCAGACAACAAGTGACCCAAGTAGGTCACTTGTTGTTTACAATACTGTAGTTTGTCTTTAGAGACCTTGTGTCCCTTAGTAGCAAGAAACTGGAGTGTGATCATGGATGCTTTGCGGGCAAGTTGTGTTGTGTCTGCTGCTAAAAGAATGTCGTCAACGTATTGAATTAATACTACTCCTTGTGGAAGCTGGATCTGATCCAGTTGTGTTTTTAAAGCCTGGCCATAGATGCTGGGACTTTCAGTGTAGCCTTGAGGTGCTCTACAGAATCTATATGAGACATTCAATAATGTAAATCCAAAGAGAAAACGGGAATCCTTGTGTATAGGAATAGAGAAATATGCATTTTTAAGGTCTATAACTGTGAATACTCTAGCTGTTGGTGGGATCATGGTGAGAATGGTGGTAATGTCAGAAACTACAGGAAATTGAGGCTGCACTATTTTGTTAATAGCTCGCAGATCGATCACAAATCTATATATCTTTTGTCCTGTAGGGGAACGTTTAAGAACTGGGAGAATAGGACTGTTACAGATATTTCCTGATACCTGTTCCACTACACCAGCGAGTATGAGGTCCTGAACAATGGTTTGAAGGGCGACCTCTCCCTCTTTAGATATTTTATACTGTGGGATCCTTGGCAGAGTTGCTCCTGGTTTTACGGTGATATGCACTGGAGGCATTTGGATGGATCCAACATCCGTGTCTGAGGTCGCCCATAGACAGGGGGAAATAGTCGCCAAATCATCTTGTATGTGTGATAACTGTAAAAGCTGGGTAGGAGCAGAAGGAGCATTGTTATCGTACAGTATTAACTCGAACGTTATTCGGTGAACACCGAATGGTAGCTCTATAGTGTTTTAACAGATCTAGGCCTAGTAAGTTCTCTGGGCATTGGGAAGACAGTAAAAAGGTAGCTGAAATTTGTTCACCTTGCATTGAGAATGGTGTTGGGTAGGACAAGGAATTGACAGAGGGCTGACCATCGAAATCAGTCGATGTAATGAGTTTGCCGGATGGAGGAGCCCTCGGAATCAGTGGTGTGGTTAGAGTGCTACGGGATGCTCCTGTGTCTATTAGAAAAGGTCCCGCTGACACTGATGCTGTAACATATGGTCCCTGTTGATCTACAGGTACTTCCACTGGTTCCTTCCCCCATCCTAGACTGTCCTATGCTGCCCAATACAGGGATGACATTTCAGGATCATCCACGGTATAGTCCTGAAGGGTAGCTTGAAGTTCCTGCTGTCTTGGGCCTCTATCAAATCTATTCTCCCTGTAAAGTGGTGTAGTTCGTGTCTGGGTATTATGTGTTCTGGGTTGAGTTTTCCCCGAAGCGATGTTGGCTGCTAGAATCCTACAATCACCTTTCCAGTGTCCTGGTTTTTTACAATAAGCGCAGATGTCAGTAGGTTGGGGGCCTAGTCTGGGTAGTTGGCGTGGGGTATCTGAGGTATATGGTCTGGGTTCAGGGTATGAGACCGTTGGTCTGGGCATATGGCTGTTTGTGCGACGCGTATCTATTTGACTAAGCAACACTTGTTCTTTTAATTTCTTCTTTTTGTTCTCTTTCTCATCCTCCGCTGTTTTATTCTGTGTCTCGTAATATTGAGCCATAGTCAGAATAGTGGCCGGAGTGGCCGCTGGCCAACTACTTTCACTAGATGTTAGTCTGTTCCCTACTGAAGGTAACAGACCCTTTACAAAAGTTTGAATTAAGAGATGTCTGCCAGTTTCAGTGGTCACATCCTGACCACTGAAGTCAGCGTATGCTTTTCCCAGCCTTGTGAAATAGTCAGAGACTGACTCATCCTGGTTCTGTTTACAGGCAGCAAGTAATGTCCAGTCTATTTTCCTCTCAGGTGCCATTGTTTTCAATTTTGTCAACAATCTTTGGGGCAATTTTAAAATATGGTCGTGTGGCTTTTCGCCTGGTTTCCTATTTGTATCTTTGAGTGCTAATTCTTCCCATGTATCCCCAAGGGCTGCCTGGTCATCTGTAAACCGTAGGGGTTTTCACAGTTCGGCTGGAAGTATAAGTCCAAAAAACTGTATTATGTCTGTTAGAGTCAGTGTATATGAACTCAGAACCTGTTGGACGCTTTCATAGAATCCTGTGGGATTCTTTCGGATATCAGGGATGTCCTTCCGCAGTTGCAACATTTCTGCTTTGGTCCAGGGGGTGTATACAAAATTAAACAGCCATCTAGAACACGCATTGGGATCATTAGGGTTAGTAACATTAGACCCATCGCCCCGAGGTGGGACAAAAACGGGTGCTGCTTCTTTAACAGGCATTTGCTGTATCCTTTCAATAGGTTCTACTTCATTGGAAAGACTTTTTTATGTAAAGCTGTTTTAATCATTGTCAATAAAGTATCTCTTTCATCTTTTGTTGACCCACCACTTTCTACCAAACGATAGAGTTTGCGAAATGCTGTAGGTGTATCTACATATGTATCATCATTTTTAGCCATTAGGTGATAAGCCATCCTCTCTAGTAGATAGTTCTTTCCTGCTACTTGGATCTGCTCATTGGTTGCACTGTGTATATCTGCTGGGGTGGCACCTTTGTATATTAGCTGCTGGGCTCTGAGATTTATTCTTTTCCTGTCGTGGCTTCTTAATCGTGGGGGATGGTTTTGTCTATATTCACTAGTATCTGATTCATGACCTAGTACCAGGGATTCTGACTCGGAGTCTGAATCTGCAGCAGACTGGGCTCGCTTCTTTGTTTTTTTATTTTTAATCTCACCACTGGTTCGTTAGCGGTAAGAGGCACGGAATCTGATTCGCTAACCGGGGGAATCGGGGCAGTTGCTTCAGATGGCTGAACAGGTTGATGTTGCGGGTTTGGGAGTACATTAGGAATGACAGGTGGAGGCTGTGGCGGTTGCATTAACAATTGTGGTTGATAAGCAGGAGGTCTTGAATACAATAGTGTATCCTCTTCATCTTGTTTAGTTGGTAGTACCGGATATTGACCTGTTACATTTAACCTAAATTCTCTGTCATGTCTCTTTTTATTCCGCTCTATTTCCTTCCCTTTAAGGGCTGCTATGTCTGATTGGGGTGTTCTCTTTTTCTGGTTATTTTCTTTAGCCTGGGCCTTCCTAATTCTCTCATGTATTTCTTTCTTCCAAAGGCTGAAAGAATCAAACATACTTGCTCTAACCTTCCGCCGGTTAAGTTGTTCTTCTAGGTACGTTATCTGCGGAATTTCAAATGACCCAAACTTTGGCCATTGTAATTCTATATTTGATTTTGTGTATTTCCGCCACGATTTTGTGTGAATAATGCCGGAATTACCATACTTTATGTACATTTCCTTATTAGGGGTCCCTTCCGGAGGAGCTCGGCTGACTGTCTTCGAGAGTATCTTGGCCATAAAAACAGCAACATAATTTCCTTAATCTGTTAGAGACAGGCATGTCTAAGATATGGGTATCAACAAGGATATTCTCTTATGACTGCAGTTTTGTTCAAAATTGAGAACACATTACCTGCTCTTCGGTGTTTGCAAAGACCGAATAATTAATCCAAAACCAGAATAGTCAAAGGCATGCTCAATATGACGTTCAGAATAGAAAAAACATGTCGCTCAAGACGACCTTACCAGAATACTGATGTGTCCTGTTTCCAGCGGGGTCTCTTCTTTTCGAAAACAAATCAGGTGGACCAAAGAAGGGATCCCCAGTCAGGACCGGGGCTACTGTTGTAGAGGACACCGTTGAGGGAAGGAGATACTGGCGACGTTGGCTACGGGGACTTGAATCTGCTTTTCCGTAGGTGCGCTCCTAAGTTACCGATATTTCCCTCCTCTCCGCGTCGTCAAGCCTGGGCCACCGAGTCTCTGACGGGTTCCACGTTGGTGCGCCAAATGTCATTCCAAAGAAAGGGAGACCACACTTCTGGAAGCAAGGAAACAAAAGATTTATTTAGTACAACAAAAGATAATCTCTAGAGATGGAAGAGTGTCCGAGACCCACGGATTGCGTAGGGTTCAGGAGACTGTTCAAAATGTCCTTGGCATGCAGCATTTTTTATAGGATGTAGACACTCCCCTCGGGTGTAGGAGGATGACAGAAAGTCAGTTGGTATGCAGGAATTCAGGTGTGTGGAGCAGATTTTCAGGTGTTGGGCCAAAGGAAACTCCGAGGAATGCAGGAGTTCAGGAGTGCGCTGGACATATTCCTGTTTGGGGGCAGCTTTCATGCCTTGCAGCTGAGGAGGGTTTCGTGACCTGGCCAGGTGTTAGGCCGTTGGCAGGGACAGACCTGTTCTGTTGCCTATACAAGTTCCAGAGATAAATGCGTGGGTGCAGTAGAAACCGGCCCAGGGCACCAACACAGGGTCACGTAGGAGACAATCTTGTGAAAGGTCAAGAAAGCGTTTTGTGAGCAAGATGTAGGTCATACACGGCAACATTTAGAAATACAGTTATTACAAACCTCATGTATGCTGATGATGTGGTGTTGCTTAGCCACACATACGTCGGTCTCCAACATCTACTCGACAAAATGCAGAAATATGCCGCAGAGAATAACCTAAAAATAAATTTCAAGGAAACACGGACCATGACGATAAACAACAAAAGAAGGCGGCAGAAGAGGTAGCACCTGGTAGGTGCTCCTATTGAATCCACCACTAATTACAAATATCTAGGTGTCATCATTGATAAGGAAGGTTCCTTCACTCGCCAGAAAGAAGAAATAAGAAGGAGAGGCCTGGTCGTAGCGACAACGCTGAAAAACCTGTCATCAAAATTGATGGGGCCCTCACTATGCCCCCTCCTGAAGGTAGCACAGGCCAAGCTACTGCCCATGTTATCTTACGGTAGCGAAGCATTGCGGGGGAGAGATGCTAAGCAACTGGTAGCTTCCTGATCATGGCGTACAGAACCATGTTCAGCCTTTCAAAATACACCAGCTCAAATAAGGCTGGAGTTCGGCTTAGTGAAACAATCGCTGGCCAGGCACGGCGCCTATAACATCTGCTGGAATAAGATTAGATTCTCTGCCTCAAATACTCTAAATCAGCTGCTATGGCAAGAACTCCAGCATAGGGAAACCTCTCCGGGCAGATGCTACCTACAAGAATCTCTTGAGATCACATGGCTCACCAACCTCTGGAACACTCAGCTACAACACACATCCTTTAAAACATTGGTCTGGAAGTCTGTAAAACAAATCTCACTGCTGGAGGACAAGGCTCTGTTCTCGGCCAGATCTCATGCCTGGATGACCTTGAACTCTTACAAATCATCTGTACCGCAAAAATACTTCAATCAGGGTTACCCTAAAACTCTCAAAATAAAGTTTTTAAAGTACCGCCTGGACATTCTTCCGTGCAACAAGAACCTTCCACCACGGCAGAGGGCATGCTCACCAAGCACTTGCAGTCTGTGTGACACAGGCCCAGGAGATATTCTGCACTTAATCTGCACATGCATGGTGCTGCAGCAAGAGAGGATACAGCTGCTAAAGACTCCTCTCGAGCAGCTAGGAACCTGCACCAGGAGGCAAGCGGTGCTGGCATGTTTCGACCCAGGGGCCATACAACTGAATTGCAGAGTGGTCAAATTCCTCACACTGGCGGAACAAAAAATGAATAACATCATAGGAGCGCACAAACCACTCTAGCATTAAGCGGACAATGAAGAACCCGACATGGCAACCTGAAGCTGCTTCTTTAAACTTAACTATAACAACTCAAAAAAGAGCCCCCCAAAATGGGGAAAACTCCTACCTGCCGCTCATCCACTAGGAGCCTCTTCCTGATTTGTACACACTTTTTGCATTTTGCCATGTGGATGTCTGGCCCTATTGTCATACACAAATGATGCCCATCGCAGGCCACATTAACCATTATTATCACAGCCATGCAGCACTGCACATTTTTTTAAGGCTCTTGTTTTTACTGTCACATTTTAACGGCACCCATTGAATGGTTTTATTAGTTTGTTTGCATGTAAGCACCGCACAGTATTTTAATCATATGTATCAATGATTTTACTGCTGAACCACAGCGACTTTTTATCCTGATAAATTCACAACAGTGCAATGGTTTTTAGTAACTATGCGTAATAAAAATAAACTTGAAACTTCAACATGGTGTGGGTAAATAGTAATGCAAAAAGATAAAAGGAATTGTTAAAGTATGATATGAAATAAGAGTGGTGATAAAGGTATAAGAGCAATTGGTGTTTAATTGGAAATTAGCAGAAAAAAAAGATTTTTTGAAAACCAATACAAATGGATCCAAAATTCATTGCCTTGTGTAATTTTAGAATTATTTATTAACCTATAAAATGTACCATACAACGGGGAATCACCTGACACATTAAATAGGGGGAATATTCTTAAATTGGTCAACGCCTTACAAGGCTTTTCTCAAGTAACTTCAAATGACTTGCTTAGCATAAGTTTTCGCCAACGGGGGATACGCAGGGGAGAGAGCAGACATTAACACTATCGAATAGCAAAGCAATAGTAGACCATTTACTTAGGCATGCTAAAACGTTCGCGTCCTGGGGCGTCTCAGTTGAGAAACAATATGCTGAGCCCTATCCGCCAATGTTCGTGGCAGGTTCGAAAATGTATCAAAATCCGAGCGCCAGAGCGAGACTAAGCCACTCGCCACCACTAGCATAACGAAACTTGAGGGGGCTCCCCTGCAAGGCACGTGGAGGGGGCCCCTCCGGACTCAATCATGACCACTCCAGCCAGAGTAATGTGCTGAGGGGGCCCCTTGGAGCTTGGGGGCCCCCCGCATTGCGGGAGCTGCGGGAGCCTGTGTTACACCACTGCCAGCCACTCTTAAACAGAGCTTGTGGCCCTGCACTCCCCCTTCCATCCAGTTGATCTTAGAAAACTAAGGTTCCATGTAACACCACGTCATGCTGTAGTGGGGGATGCTCCATTTTTGTCCCATTTGCCCTACTCGTTAAGTTAGCTAAACATGCATTCCAATGTTGCCTTTAATGCTTTCAAAAAGTCCATTTAGGAAGGGATCTCATTGGTACTGGTGGGCAACCAAGCAGTCACTTATAGGGAATACAGAGATCCCATCATGCAGTGCTTGATTGCATGAAAATGATAAGTTGGAATATTGTGGGTTTAAGCAAGAAAATGGAAGATCAAGACTGGATAGCTTACATGAGGATGCAGGATATATGCTGTTTTCAAAAAACCTGGGCAGTGGAAACTATTGACCTGAAGGGGTTTGTGTCTTTTAACACACTTGTTATAATAACCAGTCGAGAGGAAGGGCAAAGGGAAGGCTACACACTTGGGTTAAGGCGTCATGCACACTTAATACTAAATCATCCTCCTCTTCCATAGGTAAAAATATTCAGCACTTGAGGCTGAAACGAGGCAAGGGAAGGATGGATCTTATTAACATCTATCTTCCCCCGTGTGCGAAAGCTGAAACTTCAATACTCTTGGAAGCATTAGAGTAATTACTCTTTTCCTTAAGGCATGAAAGACTGGCTAGTCATCATCCTTCAAACAAGTAGGGAAAGGCTCCAGACCAGGGGTCTCCAACCTTTTCTATATTAAGAGCTACTTATGTTCAGTGAAAATCATGCTGAGCTACTACTATTATTTGTGCTGTATAGTGACAAGATTACATTAGTGGCGACCTCATGTACGATTATTCACTTCAGTGCATCAGGCAGGGATGCCAGCAGTAATGCAAAAGAGATTTAACAACTTGGAATGCCTCTACATGGGTAATACATACCAGTCCTAGCTGCAATGCCCCTAGCACTAATGTTATACTATGAGTAATGAAGTCTCCTCAGTGCTACATGATTTGTCACTCAAATTTCATCTTTAAATATATTTTGGAAGTTCAACCACGTTTCTCTAAACATCGGCTATTCCATCTTCATTTTGCCCTTTTCAATATTGGTATACATATGTTAATTCATCCATGCAAAAGCTTCTAACTTAGTAGACTGGGCTGCACATAGGAGAGCTACTCACAGGTAGCTGAAGAGTTACCAGAAGCTCACGAGCTACTCGTTGGAGAAGCCTGCTGCAGACCCTGATCAGGTTCCCACAGACGTGTAAAAAATAAAAATCTAGGCGTGTGGTTGGGCCCCAGGACAGCTGCTTTTAATGCCGTTTTACTGGAAGGTGTGGTTCCTGACTCATGGAATACATCTGTTATAGTCCCTATTTACAAAAATGGGTCTAGGGACGTCCCCTCGAACTACCACCCAATTTCATTACTGGATGGTGTACGTAAAAGTTTTGGCAAATTACTGCTGACCCCCCTGCTAACATGGATGGAGACCCAAGGCATAATGTCTCATCTGCAAGCCCGCTTCTCCAGGGGCCAGAGTTTTGCGCTTGTATCTGATCTGTTCGAAGTAAATTAACTAAAGGAATGCACCACTTTTTCTGGTTTGTATCGATTTAAAGACTGATTGGACTACGCTCTGGCGGATTCTGGAAGATCATGAGGTGCCTAAGTACTTACTGAAGTTGCTAATAAGTCTTCATACTGGAAACACAGCGGCCGTAAAATATGGCCCTAAAGGCGAGTGCACTGATATATTTGGAATACATTCAGGGTAACAGGGGTGCGTGCTGGCGCCAGCCCTTTTTAACATCTACAACAACAATATAGGAGAGACACTTATCAATCTTGCACAGGATGTACCTAAGCTGGGAAACGAACAAATCACGATTCTTATTGTAATGATGCTGCTGTATCCCTATGAGAGAACACACTTTCTACAGGTTGTTAGGAAGTTATTTATTTGTAAAAGGAGAGCGCCGGGAAATACATCCGATCCGCTCCGATCTCGGCGCTCAGTGCGCCCACAAAATGGCGGCCGCGCTCTACGTCATCACGCCTCCGCGTAACAACTAGAGCGCGACACTACACTTATGTTCGTGGATGATGGGGTTATTCTAGCACGCATCATACTGTCTACACACCGCCTATTGGAAGGCTTTCATTGCTTTTGCACTTCAAGAAAATTAACAATAAATGTTCAAAAAACCAAGATCATGATAATAAAACCAAAGGCCAATTTTAAATTAAAATCAACTTTTAGGATTTATGGCAATCAAGTAGAACAGGTACGAACTTTTGATTATCTGGGCATACCGATTGATGACAAGCTACTCTGGGGCAGTCAAGTTATAAAGTCCAAAATGGTTTTATCCCAACAATCTGATGCAGTAAGGAGATATGCGAGCAAGTGCAATCATAGTTTGATAAAACAAGCCCGACAGCCTACAAAGCCAAAGCAATAGCCGCAAGTACCTATGGCACGGAGATATGGGGACATACTAATGTAAAGGCCATTCAAGTAGTAGAAAATGCCTTCCTGAGACGCCTCTTGCACCTAGGCCCAGGGACTCCAATGGCGGCACTCAGAGCTGAGCTGGGAATAAGGTCTGTGGCAGACTATATTGCTTTTCGCGCTGTGAGCTACTGGACCAGTCTTTGGTTTACACCGGAGCTTGCAGAGAACCAAATGTGTCTGAGGGACATTTTGTGTTTGACGAACTGCAACAAATTGCTGTGATTTAGGCATATAGAGCAATTATTAAAACAACTGGCTGTTCAAACCTTTGGTCTCAACCTGAAAACGTAACTAAATGTATATTATCATTGGTGATCAGGAAATACTGGAATTTCATGTGGCAAAACTCTGCGGATACAAGTAGTGTTTTGTTAACTAAATATCTGTTGCTAAAGGCCGACTTTGGTTGGGAATCCTATATATGACGTGATTTTTTTCGCCTAAAAAAAGGGCAATTTTTCTTAGTTTTAGGCTAGGCACTTTGCAGGTGCAGTCATATACCAAATCCTCGTCCACAGGTCATGGAAGGAAAGATGGATTGTGTGACTGCTCCCTAGATGGCCAAGAAACTTTGCTGCACTTTTCGTTACTCTGTAAGAATTACTTGGCCCTTCGCAGAACTTATCTTGACCCTCCGTTTCTAAAATATAGTACGAGGAGCTGTAAGGATGCACTTTCATTGTGTTACAGAACTGACCAACCAGAGATTTACCATGCTGTAGCCTCGTATACACTCATTGCCTCGAATATAAGACGTTCTGTCATAACAAAGACAAAAGAGAGCGTTACTTCCTAGATATGTAAGCAAGGAGCTCGGACATTTTAATCAACTTTGTCCTATGTATCCCTCTATATTTATAGTTGGACTTTGGGGTTAATATTTTATAAATTGCTGCTATTGACTTAAATTATATTCATATATTCCTGAATGGGATGTCTTCTTGCAATTGTATGCACTACTCTATTCTATATGTTGCACAGATATGTAACTTCCATCAATTATTGCTCGTATTTGGCACGGTTGCACTTTTTGTGTATAATTTATTGTAATAGCTGGTCAGTTTCTTCGCATCAGCCTGTTTTATAGTTTTTTTTTATATCCATCTATTTATGGAGCATTTGATAGTAATATATTTTATCTATACAACTCTGGCACTGCACGTAGCACTTTGCCTTAAAAAGATCTTTAAGTAACTCTACTCCTGCTGAGCTATATTTTGAACAATAATCAATTATTGCCTGTCTTTTTGCACAGTTGCACTTTTGTGTATAAATCATAGTAATGGCTGGTTGGTCTCTGTATTGTACCGCACTATACACCCTAGATGATTCTGTGATCTGTTTATTTGCAACCACTAGATGTCAGTCGTGTGTTAACCATGAGTCTCTATAATAAATGTAGTGTATTAACTACATAGTTTTCGAGAGTCGACCGGTACTTAGCGTGTGGGGGGAGCGGCTGCAAACCTGATCTCCCCGTCAATCTGCATTGGCAGGTGTTTCGATATCCAGTCATAACAAGGGAATAATATAAACCGAAAATGTGGTAATTAACAGAGGCCCATATATATATATATTCCACCACAATGACCGCTCGTCCAGCCGCACTCACTCCCCGAGACAATGAGAAACATTGGTGAGTCCGCTTTCTTTTGTCGTTCAATTTTATTCCATATTCTTATTATGCGGCAACACCCTACACAGGACGCCTACCCGTTTCGGCTTACGCCTTCAACAGAGCAACCCTGATCCCACAAATCATAGTGAAATGTAAAAAAAAAAATTATACATCACATGACCCACAGTCATTTCCTGTTTTTCCACATCTAGACAGCTTCTCACATTCTTACTAGGACAGTATTTAAGCGCCATTTTGAATTACACTGTGACAAGTTTCTTAATATTGCAAATTCAAATTATCGGATCTCATTAAAAGGACTTCTCTCATTCCTATTACATTGTGTAACATGAAATCGATACCCTCAATATAACCCATCATCAAGGTTATTATATAGATAGAATCTCAATACTGCATGTTACGTCCAATTTCTTGGTATACATCCAAAAATGTCCATAAAATGCATTACGTTTAATTAAAGTGCAAATGCTTTTTTATATATGTATATCTGTGTACACATCCTGACTCTTCTAATATACATGGTGTAAATTCAAACCTCACTAATGAACCTCTCACGTTCCAAATGCCTATGTGTTCACAAGGTTCACAGGGGCTTCAAAAGTTTAAGTGCTTAAAGGTTCACAGGGGCTTCAAAAGTGCAATTGCTTGATTATAAACAGGCACACTCAATCAATATCTGTTAGAGCCTCAATGTTTTCAATTTAATTATACTCAATGAACCTCTATGTTTAAATAAAATGCAGATGCATGATATGCAATGTCTATTCTCCTTTCACAGGGTTACAATGGCAATATAATCAAATGTATATAATGCCTGGATGATCCTATATCTTATGCTATAACTGCAATTTGCTGAACATCTATGCTTTCACAGAGTTCAAAAGGCATCTGTTGGAAATGGCCCTTTTTGCAGGGTCACCCCTAAACTTTTGCCTTCCTCCTGGATTTTTGCTGACCTGTTTTTGTTGGTTTTGTGGCTCTGGGCACTTTATCACTGCTGATCAGTGCTAAAGTGCAAATGCTTTTTTATATATGTATATCTGTGTACACATCCTGACTCTTCTAATATACATGGTGTAAATTCAAACCTCACTAATGAACCTCTCACGTTCCAAATGCCTATGTGTTCACAAGGTTCACAGGGGCTTCAAAAGTTTAAGTGCTTAAAGGTTCACAGGGGCTTCAAAAGTGCAATTGCTTGATTATAAACAGGCACACTCAATCAATATCTGTTAGAGCCTCAATGTTTTCAATTTAATTATACTCAATGAACCTCTATGTTTAAATAAAATGCAGATGCATGATATGCAATGTCTATTCTCCTTTCACAGGGTTACAATGGCAATATAATCAAATGTATATAATGCCTGGATGATCCTATATCTTATGCTATAACTGCAATTTGCTGAACATCTATGCTTTCACAGAGTTCAAAAGGCATCTGTTGGAAATGGCCCTTTTTGCAGGGTCACCCCTAAACTTTTGCCTTCCTCCTGGATTTTTGCTGACCTGTTTTTGTTGGTTTTGTGGCTCTGGGCACTTTATCACTGCTGATCAGTGCTAAAGTGCATATGCTCTCCCTTTGTAAATATGACTATGTGAATTGGTACATCCATGATTGGCTTATTTGGTTTATCTGTTAGTCCCTAGTAGAGTGGCCTGTGTGTGCCCAGGGCTGGTAAACCAAATGCTGCTGGTGGGCATGCAGCGCTGGTTTGCGCCACCCACAGAAGCAGCTTGTAAAGTGTGTCTCAGACCTGCCACTGCAGAGTCTGTGTGCAGTCCAGAACTGCCATCTTGGCTGTGAAGTGCACCCACTTCCCAGCCCCTGAACCTTCCCTTGGCATCATGTAAGTCCCCCTATGGTAGGGTGCATTGTATGTGTAAGGTAGGACATGCCTTGGTGTGTGTAGCATGTCCTGGTAGTGAATTACACCCCAATTTCGTTTTTCACTACTGTAAGGCTACCTGTTCCCCATAGGCTAGAATGGGCAGTTTGACTATTACATCCTATAGTCCTAACTGACCCCAGGAACATGGTAGAAAAACGAATTTAGTATGCCTGAGCTCAGAATACTAAAATACATCTTTTAGTGAAGTTTATTTTTATATTCTGTGTTTGAAAATACCACTTTTAGAAAGTAGGTATTTTCTTGCCTAAGCCTTCCAGTGTGCTCTGCTGTTATGTGTATTGGCTGTCTGGTTTTGGAGGGACAGGGCAGGCTGAGTCAGACCTGGGTTGAATAGAGAGATCTGCATTTAGAGTATGGGGAGGGGTGGCTCCTTGACCTGAATAGGGCTGTGCCCGGCAAGGTGAATGCTGGCTCCACCTCCTACTGTGTGTCTGATAGCAGACCCCTCTTTCTGAAAGGAAGGATGCAGCCTGGTAAACAAAGTGCTCCAGGGCTGAGCAGAACTGGTTCTGGCTGGGTTCAGTGACTTGTAGCTTCTGAGAACAAAGACTTTTGGGGTATAAATATCTGTGCTCAAACCCCTACAAATTGTATTGCTTTTGGATCTGAAGAGGAAACTCTGTCCGTGCCACTGGAGGAATCTGCAGGAAGTGACTGTCCTTGTGCTTGTGTGTTTTTCTTGCACTGACCTGCAGCAGTGACCACTGGACCTTGAAGAAGAGAGAAAAGGACTTTTGAGAGAACTTTTATTTTTGTTACAGCAATTACCCAAGGGCTAGGAAAAGAGCTAGCCTCCTGCTGGAGTCTCAGGCACATCAGACTCCACCACCAACCTCCTGCTTCCTCCCTGCGAGGATTGCTATCTGTTGATGAGGCTCCTGTGAGTTCCAGGGCCTCTAGTTTGCTTCAGAGAAAAGAGTGCTGGAAATCGACGCTAACGCACGTTTGCGAGCCGCTGCAGCCGAGAGCGCTGGAAAAACCATCGCGCTGCTGCCGCTGGGTGCTCGCAACACGAAACCATCGCTAACGCCCCTTTGCGAGCCGCTGCAGCTGAGACGCGCTGGAAAAATCATCGCGCTGCTGTCGCCGAGCGCTCGCAACCCCCAAAGAAATCATCGCTTCAAGACATCGCTTTGCGGACGCCGTGCGTCCGCCATTTTGATCGCATCGCACCGGATTTCGTCGCTCCCTTGCGGAGCGCCATTTCTTCGCATCGCAACACAATCGCACACGCAACAGGATCGTCGCATCGTCTTCGCCCTCGCGGCAAGGCCTCAGCGCATCGGCGGCCTAGCGTGAAGAAGTTTGTCGCATCGTCTCCGCACGCATCAGCAGATCGGCGCATCATCCTCCCTTGCGGCAAGGATTTTAACGCATCGCCGGCCTCGCGTGAGGAAACTCATCGCTAACACTTCTTTGCGACATTTTTGTTGGTTTTGCTACTAAATCCAGGTACTTTGTGGGAGAAAGGGTCGCAGAGACCACTGCTTTGAATTTGAACCTTATTTCTGCAACCATTGAACTATTTTTGACAGTCCTACAACAGTAATCCTATTTTTGACAGTATTGTGGCTTTTACAGTTATTGGTCTTGTGATAAGTCTGCATATATATATATAAAGATACTTATGTTTTATAACTACTTGTGTGGTGTTCCTTTGTAGTGTTCCTCACTGTGTTACTGTGTATGGTCATAAATGCTTCACACACTGCCTCTGAGATAAGCCTACCTGCTCGTGTTACGTTACCACAGGGTTGAGCGGGGGTATCAAGGAGAGAAGCCCTCTCACTCTGACTTAGGAAGAAGGGTCCCTACTTGGACAGTGGCCAGCCATTGCCAACTAGAGACCCCCATTTCTAACAGCATCCAAAAAGCGAGTGCTTAATTATAAACATTCATACTCAGTGAATATATGTCAGAGCAATATCCCCAAATTCAATAAACTATTTAAAACTCTGTGCTTAGATTTAAAGTGCAAATGCATACAATTCATATCTTCTCTTCACAGGAAAGCAATATTAATACAAATAATTAATTACGCACAGTGCCAAAATAATAATATATTCTGTGCTCTAACTTTGATTCACTGAATATATCTCTATGTTTAATGTTAAAGTGCAAATGCATGATATATAGTTCTTTTTCTTCCTTAACAGGGTATCATATGAGAAAGATTGCATAATGTCACAATGTATATCTACCAGTACGGTATATCACTATCTTGTCCTAGATACATATTCTTCATCAATGTGAGATCTATATAATAAAGTGCTGGTGCAAATGTGTATGTGCAAAAATTCCTCATAAGACAATTCAATACAAAACTGTCCAATCATCAAATTCATACATTACAGGTGCAGCAACGTCCTATTTGATTTTTCAGTAAAATTGCAATCAAGGTCCACTAAAAGCCAGAACAAGTTAAAATGTATTCTTCCAAACAGGGCCATTTTGCAGTAGTCAATACTATGTAATCTCAAAGATGAACATACAGTTCCGCATCAAGATTATGACCCCATGGCTTCTCGGTGCCTAATAGAACAATCATCCTTGATTCCCAACGACGTAGTTCATGTTCTCTATTCCCTCCACATGGGTGAATACTCACATGTTTAATACCATAATATTGCAAGGATGCCAAGTTGCCCTGATGCACTTCCCAAAAATGTTTAGCCATTGGGTATGCTCTATCTTGCTGTTTTATGGCCCTGATATGTTGTGAAATCCTGAGTTTGACTTTCTTGACAGTACTCCCTACATATCGTATACCACAACTGCATTCCAATACATAGACCACGAACTCAGTTTCACAGCTAATCTTTTCCTTGATTTTGCACATTCTTCCCTCATAAGTTGCATATGAAGTTCGTTCGGTTTGATCCAAACTTGCAAACTTTACAAGTAGCACATTTCTTAAAACCAAAACTTCTGTTAGTGAACCAATTCGGTTCCTTATAGAACATTGATCTTGTCAGCACATCACCCAATGATGGAGCTTTGCGATATGTTATACTCGGATGTTGGCCCACTATCCCCTTAAGATGTTCATCATGTTGCAGTATATGCCAATTCCGTTTAATAAGGGAACAGATAGTACTATGTTCCATGTTGTACCCCATAAAAAACAGAATCACATGGTCTTGTTTGCTCATGTTCTCTGCTGTATCTATCTGCATATTCTTGAACAGTAACTGCTCCCTGTCTTTAGTCAAAACTCTTTGTTTCACTTCACTAAGAACTTGTTCTGGATATCCTCTATCCATAAATCTTTGAATCATGGACCTGACACATATACACATATACACATATACATATACATATGCATATATATGTATATATACACATATATCACCAAAAGTGCTCCGATCGATGAGCCACAGACCCTGCAGGGCGGGTCAGCGTTGCGGCACCGGAGCCATCCGCATTCAAATCCACACACTACCTCCCTTCTTCGCAGAAAGGCACGCCGACACCAGATGTAGTTGGTAGAAAAGCTTTTATTCCATACGCGAAGCCACACAGGTCATGTACACCCAACGCGTTTCTCCTCTTTCAAGGCTTGATCACGGGTGGAAAGTTTCTGCGTTTGACCAACTGCGTGATATTCACCACTGCCTTTATGTCCTTTTGCAGAATCAACTACAAACAGGTGAGTTCGTTTTTTTCTTCTCCATAAACGTAGCTTGGCAAAACTTTATTGACACTCACTTGCACAGTTGCTACTTTAATGTTTATAAATGAAGATCGTTTGTAGATGCATAGTTCATTTTAAAACCTGTTAAGTATCCGTGACTGTTCGCGCTTAGCATTTCATACACAACTTCCATCAGCAAGTGGAAAGTTCTATCTCGCAACCCTTGCCTGCTCACCTTCGTTTTTCATTTGGATTATTTTCCGTCTTTTAACATTTGGTTGCAAAGCGGGCCGGGCTCACTGCATAATTACACCACCAAAAGTGCTCCGATCGATGAGCCACAGACCCTGAAGGGCGGGTCAGCGTTGCCGCACCGGAGCCATCCGCATTCAAATCCACACACTACCTCCCTTCTTCGCAGAAAGGCACGCCGACACCAGATGTAGTTGGTAGAAAAGCTTTTATTCCATATGCGAAGCCACACAAGTCATGTACACCCAACGCGTTTCTCCTCTATTGACACTCACTTGCACAGTTGCTACTTTAATGTTTATTAAAGTAGCAACTGTGCAAGTGAGTGTCAATAAAGTTTTGCCAAGCTACGTTTATGGAGAAGAAAAAAACGAACTCACCTGTTTGTAGTTGATTCTGCAAAAGGACATAAAGGCAGTGGTGAATATCACGCAGTTGGTCAAACGCAGAAACTTTCCACCCGTGATCAAGCCTTGAAAGAGGAGAAACGCGTTGGGTGTACATGACCTGTGTGGCTTCGCGTATGGAATAAAAGCTTTTCTACCAACTACATCTGGTGTCGGCGTGCCTTTCTGCGAAGAAGGGAGGTAGTGTGTGGATATACACATATATATACATACATATATATACATATATGCAAAAAATATCCTTCTCCTTCGAAAAAGACAAGGGGACACGGCAGGGCTTCAAGGAATCATTTATTCGAATTCTCTGGCATGACGCGTTTCGGCGGTAGCCTCTTCAGATGCCTCCAGTGTTACAAATTTCAAAGTTTCCTTTTATTTATTAAGCCCCTCCTTCTAAAGTAGCGTGGGGCATACCTACACCATATCTCATCATAGAACACTCGGCCAGTTCATAGTTATGGACTGCAAATCCCATCATGCAGTTGGTTCGCAATCTGGACGAATGTCTCTTACAGCCGGATTTTCCCTCCTCAAAGTGAGTGGCTGAAGAATGGTTGGCTTGAGATTGTAGCACTGTGCTGGGCAACAAACGATTCCTGAGCCCTGCACTTCCAACCTCACAGTCCCGGTGTTGGCAAAGCTTGGAGACGATGGTAAAGTAACTCTGTCTCTCCGTGTGAGTCACGGACTGTCAGCTGGCAGCAAAGACCTCTGCCTCCATCGGACGTGGGGCGGTCCGGGTTGAGCCACTACACCCTGAACACTTTTGGAAGGGTCCCCTTTGCGTGGTACTGGCTTCACGCTAATATGCAAAAAATATCCTTCTCCTTCGAAAAAGACAAGGGGACACGGCAGGGCTTCAAGGAATCATTTATTCGAATTCTCTGGCATGACGCGTTTCGGCGGTAGCCTCTTCAGATGCCTCCAGTGTTACAAATTTCAAAGTTTCCTTTTATTTATTAAGCCCCTCCTTCTAAAGTAGCGTGGGGCACACCTACACCATATCTCATCATAGAACACTCGGCCAGTTCATAGTTATGGACTGCAAATCCCATCATGCAGTTGGTTCGCAATCTGGACGAATGTCTCTTACAGCCGGATTTTTCCCTCCTCAAAGTGAGTGGCTGAAGAATGGTTGGCTTGAGATTGTAGCACTGTGCTGGGCAACAAACGATTCCTGAGCCCTGCACTTCCAACCTCACAGTCCCGGTGTTGGCAAAGCTTGGAGACGATGGTAAAGTAACTCCGTCTCTCCGTGTGAGTCACGGACTGTCAGCTGGCAGCAAAGACCTCTGCCTCCATCGGACGTGGGGCGGTCCGGGTTGAGCCACTACACCCTGAACACTTTTGGAAGGGTCCCCTTTGCGTGGTACTGGCTTCACGCTAATATGCAAAAAATATCCTTCTCCTTCGAAAAAGACAAGGGGACACGGCAGGGCTTCAAGGAATCATTTATTCGAATTCTCTGGCATGACGCGTTTCGGCGGTAGCCTCTTCAGATGCCTCCGGTGTTACAAATTTCAAAGTTTCCACATATATACACATCTATATACATACATACACACATATACATACATACATATACATACATATGAATACATACATATACACACATACATATATACACATACATATACATACATATATATATACATACATATATATACGTACATATGTATATGCATACATATATTATCTACTGGCGGTCGCCAGTAGATAGTTATAGTTAGGACCTATTTTCCATAGGAAATCCGCAACATTCTATTTGAAATAACGTTGGCGCCGGTTGACGAATCTTCGCGAAAGCTTCCAACTTGTTGGGGGCGCTCCGGTCCGCTCCTATCCTGAAAGTCTCTGGGTGATTCGTCAAGCGGGGGCCGAGAAAAAAGGGGGGTCCCAAAACGCGTTTTCCCCATTCATTTTTCCATAGGAACCGTTCATCGCGGCTACAGCCCGAACTGCTGAATGGAATTACACCAAATTTGGCAAAAAGGTAGCCCTTGGTTCAGTGTCGTGCCTTTTGCTTAAATGGTGTAAATCCGTTCAGTAGTTCCTGAGAAAATCAAAAGTAAAGTCACATATATATCTATGGCCGAGTAGGGTCCGCGTACCCTCCCGATCACGAGCTGCATGCTAATTGGCTGTCAAGTGGCTGTCAACACTCCAAATCAGGAAGTGTTGGCAGCCATTTTGTCCCTCGGTAGAACCGAGGGACAGAAACAAGTGCGCAAAGCGCAAAAGGGGGCAGGGTAGAAACACCCTGACCCCCTAGGTCTGCTCAGGGGGTCCCACAAAGACCCCCTGGGCAGAAAAAAGCATTTTTTTTTTTTAAACGGCGGGATGCGCTTAGGGTGTGCGGATCCCGCCAATTAAAAAAAAAAAAAGCACAAGAAACAAGTGCGCAAAACGCACAAAGGGGGCAGGGTAGAAACACCCTGACCCCCTAGGTCTGCTCAGGGGGTCCCACAAGGACCCCCTGGGCAGAAAAAAGCAATTTTTAATTTTTTTTTTTAAATCGGCGGGATGCGCTTAGGGTGCGCGGATCCCGCTGATTAAAAAAACACAAGAAACAAGTGCGCAAAACGCACAAAGGGGGCAGGGTAGAAACACCCTGACCCCTAGGTCTGCTCAGGGGGTCCCACAAGGACCCCTGGGCAGAAAAAGCAAAAAAAAAAAGACTGCCATGTGCCGGAGGCTCCGCCCCCTCCCTGCAGCAGTCTGCAAGCGCACCCCTGGCGCGTTTTAAGAAGGGAAGTAATTCGCCTTGAATACTGGGGGTCCCTGGGGGCCAACTAGCCCACCAGGAACCTCCGGTATGCGCCAGGGGGCTGCATTGCAGAGAGGTGTACAGAGGCCATGCCCCTTTTTACACCTCTCTGCAACGCAGCTCTGTGGCGCTTTTTGGAGGTACATGGTGGGCTAGTTGGACTCCAGGGACCCTCAGTATTCAAGGGGACTTAATCCCTCAACTTAAAACGCGCCACGGGGCGCGTTTGCACAGAGGTGAAGGGAGGGGGCATGGCTTCAGGTGACATGTGTGCAAACAGGCCCCGTGGCGCATTTTAAGATGGGGAATTAAATCCTCTTCAATCCTGAGGGTCCCTGGGGGCCAACTAGCCCACCAGGTACCTCCAGTAAGCGCCACGGAGCTGCGTTGCAGAGTGTTGTAAAAGGGGCGTGGCCTCTGAACACCTCTCTGCAACGCAGCTCTCTGGCGCATACTGGAGGTATCTGGTGGGCCAGTTGGCCCCTAGGGACCCTCGGGATTGAGGAGGAATTAATTCTCCAACTTAAAACGCGCCACAGGGCGTGTTTGCAGACATGTCACTTCAGGCCCCACCCCTTCCTTCACCATTGTGCAAATATTCCTCTAAAATCAGCCGAACTACGAATTCCGATTTACTCACCGGTTATCAGGAGAGACCTCAGTGCTGCATCTTTGAGCCCAGTACTGATCCTGAAAAGTAATTTTAACCGTACTTACCAGTAACTTGAATTTCCTTCCATAGGATATCATTGCCTGCTTTTTGCTGAAAAAGTTTCCAAGTGTCGATTTTTGAAACATACAAATATTCCTCTAAAATCAGCCGAACTACGAATTCCGATTTACTCACCGGTTATCAGGAGAGACCTCAGTGCTGCATCTTTGAGCCCAGTACTGATCCTGAAAAGTAATTTTAACCGTACTTACCAGTAACTTGAATTTCCTTCCATAGGCTAACATTGACTGGTTTCACTTGGAAATTCTTCTAAGTGTGGAGTTTTGGAACTTTATAATATTCCTCTAAAATCAGCCGAACTACGAATTCTGATTTACTCACCTGTTATCAGGAGAGACCTCAGTGCTGCATCTTTGAGCCCAGTACTGATCCTGAAAAGTAATTTTAACCGTACTTACCAGTAACTTGAATTTCCTTCCATAGGATATCATTGCCTGCTTTTTGCTGAAAAAGTTTCCAAGTGTCGATTTTTGAAACATACAAATATTCCTCTAAAATCAGCCGAACTACGAATTCCGATTTACTCACCGGTTATCAGGAGAGACCTCAGTGCTGCATCTTTGAGCCCAGTACTGATCCTGAAAAGTAATTTTAACCGTACTTACCAGTAACTTGAATTTCCTTCCATAGGCTAACATTGACTGGTTTCACTTGGAAATTCTTCTAAGTGTGGAGTTTTGGAACTTTATAATATTCCTCTAAAATCAGCCGAACTACGAATTCCGATTTACTCACCTGTTATCAGGAGAGAACCCAGTGCTGCATCTTTTAGCCCAGCACTGACCCTGAAAAGTAATTCTAACCGTACTTACCAGTAACTTGTATTTCCTTCCATATGAATCCATTGTCTGGTTTTCAGCAGAAAAGTTTCAAAGTGTCGATTTTCACAAACTACAAATATTCCTTAAAAATCGCCTGTATGACTTAAACGCATTCTTTCAACTGTTTACAGGAGATGCACCAGTGCTGGATCCAGGATCCACCACTGAGTAAGAAAAAGTAACGATAACACTACTTACCTGCTAAGTGAATTTCCTCCCATAGGATAACATTGGTGATTCTATGTGAAAAAGTTTCTAAGTGTCAACTTTTAAAATACAATAATATTCCTTAAAAATCACTACTGTAACCAAAACGCTTTTACTCAACTGTTTACAGGAGATGTCCCAGGACTGAATCTAGGATCCAGTCCTGTGGTTAGAAAAGTAATCCATAAAGTAACTAATTGCATTTAACTTGAAATTCACATTGAGCTCAATGTTGCATTGTGTTTGAAATTGTGTTGCCCATTGCAACAACTGTAACTACTGTACTTAAAAGTTTTTGCCTATTTGCAAAGTATTTAAACTAAAGTAATTCATTCTGAAAAAGTATATTTTGTAATGTAATGTATAATGTAATTACAATGTATTTAAAAAAATAAAATATCTATAAATAAATAGTTTAAAAAAATGTAGTAAATCAGTATCAAAAAAATAAATATAACAATTAATACATTTAAAAATTATCATTTACAAAACCTTTGAAATTCACTGAAAAAAACCATAGGTTTCAGACATGTTATAGTTAGGAATTAGCATTTAAAAAACCTTTGAAATTCACTGAAAAAACCATAGGTTTCAGGCACGTTATAGTTAGAAATTAGCATTTAAAAAACCTTACAAATTCACTGAAAAAACCATAGGTTTTAGGGACAGTTATAGTTAGTTGGACATTGCACTCGTACAAAACCCGTGAAATTCCCCCGTTATAGTTAGTTCAGGTAACTATAACTCGCGCCCCGCAATGCACTGCTGATGACGTCACATATTACATCACTCATGACATGGTCAGTGACATCACTGATGACATCACTGATGACATCATCCATGTGATAATTTGATGCATCTTCTCACACCCTAATATAACTTTTGATACACCCACTGTAAATTACAGACTGCCATTGTCAAAACCATAGACACTCCAACACCAATTACTATATACACACTCACTGATTCTTAGGTCTACACACACACACACATCTACTCACTCACCCGTACAGTCACTCATACTTATAGTCACTCAGTACAGGACTATTATATGCACTCATACACCTATATAAACACTCACACACCGCCACTCATCCATAGAGGTACTCACACACCTAGTCAGTCATGCAAAAATTAAGCACACACCCATTTACTCACCTATACAGTTATACACACACCAGCTCACTTACTCATACAAATACTAGCACATTCTTACGCTCTTATACAATCTCTGATACAAGCACACATTCATCCATACAGTCACTCTCACAATCACACACTCTCGCTTATAGCTATTTATATACTCCAACACACATATATACTGCCTTTCACATATGTAGTTACTCACACATGTACCACTGGGACATACATTCACTCACTAACACACTCTTACACACACTTACCCACCCATACAGTCTATCACTATCCACCCAGTGAATCACCCACTCACACATCTATGCACAGAGTCGCACACACCCCACCCACACAAACACTCAGGCACCCATACAGATACTCAGACAACCAATCAATAACTCCTATAGACACTCATGTAGCTATTCACAAACCCATGCAGCCACTTACACAGCAACAGACAGACGGATACAGACATTCACCCAGTTTAGTCACTAACCCATGCATTCAGTAAGATACGTTTAATCACTCACTTATAAAGTTAGTCACGCACCTACTAAATCATCCATTCAGACACTTATACACCCACTCATTCTTCAATACGCCTTTCCCTATATATATATTAAACATATTTAAACGTTACAGAAACACACAGTCACTGGATGATGTCATCAGTGATGTCATCAGTGATGTCATTTGAGATGTCATCAGTGATGTCACTGACCATGTCATGAGTGATGTAATATGTGACGTCATCAGCAGTGCATTGCGGGGGCGCGAGTTATAGTTACCTGAACTAACTATAACGGGGGAATTTCACGGGTTTTGTACGAGTGCAATGTCCAACTAACTATAACTGTCCCTAAAACCTATGGTTTTTTCAGTGAATATATATATATATATATATTTTTTTTAAGGGCAAGCGCACTTTTAGGGTGGTTGAGGGTATTTGGGGGCAAGGGCACGTTTTGGGTTTAGGGTGGGTAGGGGTATTTGGGTGGCAAGGGTATTTTTAGGGTTTAGGGGGATTTTGGGTGGCAAGGGTATTTTTAGGGTTAGGGTGGGTAAGGGTATTTGGGCGGCAAGGACATTTTTAGGGTCGGTAAGGGGATTAGGGTAGCAAGGGTATTTTTACGGGGCTTAGGGGTATTTGTGTGGCGGATGGTATTTTTAGGGTTTAGGGTGGGTAGGGGTCGATAAGGTTATATATATATATATATATATATATATATATATATATATATATATATATATATATATATTCACTGAAAAAACCAAAGGTTACAGGGATGTTATAGTTAGGCTTAGATTTCACACTCACGAAACCAGAGAAATTAAGCAATTATAGTTAGCTGAGCTAACTATAACTTGCGCCCGCAATGCACTGCTTATGACCTCACATATTACATCACTCATGACATGGTCAGTGACATCACTCATGACATCTCAAATGACATCACTGATGACATCATCCAGTGACTGTGAGTGTTATTTTTTAAGTTTATGAGTGTTAAATATACACACCACGGTGTATTGGTGAATCAGTGGGTGCATGAGTGCCTGATTGGATGTTTCAGTGGGTGCGTGAGTAACTGTATAAGTAATAATTAAGTGTCTCCGTGAATGTATGGGTGAGTGACTTGTGTGAATGTCTGTATCTGTCTGTCAGTTGGTGTCTAAGTGGTTGTATAGGTGTGTGAGTGGGTATGTGAGTTTCTGTATGGGGGAGTGATTGGCAGTCTGACTATGTGTATGGGTGTCGCAATGTCTGTGTGGGTGGGTGAGGGGGTGTGCAACTGCCTATATGGATGATTGCATGGGTGAGTTAGTGGCTCTATGGGTTAGTGAGTATGTGTGTAAGTGGCTGTGTGGGTGAGTGTGTGTATGGCTATGTCGGTGAGTGAATGGATGTGTCAGTGGTGGATGGGGGAGTAACTGCAAATGTGAAAGGCAGTATAGGTGAGTGTTGGAGTATATGAGTGACTGTATGTGTGACTAAGTGGTTGCGAGAGTGGCCGTATGGGTGAGTGTGTGCTTGTGTCAGTGACTATATAGGTGAGTGAGTATGTGTTCGGATCTGTATGAATAAATGAGTGGGTGTGTGTATAACTGTATAGGTGAGTAAATGGCTGTGTGATTGACTCTATAGGTTTTGTGGATGATGTCATCAGTGATGTCATTTGAGATGTCATGAGTGATGTCACTGACCATTTCATGAGTGATGCAATATGTGAGGTCATAACCAGTGCATTACGGGGGCGCGAGTTATATTTAGCTCAGCTAACTATAACTGCTGAATTTCTCTGGTTTCTTGCGTGTGAAATCTGAGTCTAACTATATCATCCCTGTAACCTTTGGTTCTTTTCAGTGAATTTCTAAGGTTTTTTAAATTCTATTTCCTAACTATAAAGGCCCTGTAACCTTTTCTTTTTTCAGTGAATTTCTAAGGTTTTTTTAAAATCTATTTCCTAACTAAAAACGGCCCTGTAACTTTTGCTTTTTTCAGTGAATTTCTAAGTTTTTTTAAATGCTAATTCCTAACTGTAATGTTTCTGTAACCTTCCTCATGATTGTGAACTGTGGTGGCAATGACCTAGGCATATTAACTGTAGTAGGTCTGTAAATTCTAATGAAGGATACCTTTGCTGAATTGATTATGCTTTTCCCTCACACTGTTTTGGTGTACTCTAACATATGCCAAAGACAGAAATGGAAGTGGTCCAATCAATTCTGTTCACAGATTGACAAAGCCAGGAAACATGTTAATAAAACTGTTTCTGTATTCCTCAGAGACCATCGCATGGGCTGTATCTATAACAATCTGCGTTTTGACATGCATGGAATTTATAGAAATGATGGAGTGCCCTTTACAGAAGAAGGCAACAGGGTGTTTCTAAGTAACCTGTACTCTACAGCCGGTCTTATGTGTAGAACCTATATACACACAACCAATGCAACGGCTCTTTTCAGAGCCACCCTAGCACCTGAAATATTGTGAAGTTTTTTTGTAAAGTTTTTTTGTTAGTTTTTGACAATCTTCACGTTGACGTCACGATCCCTTCGAATAAGTCGCAAAAACAGAAAACAAAAGCAGACATTCAATGACCACCAACACATCCAAAATTAACATGTAAAAAAATCCATTCTGAAGATTGCACTACACATATTACTATATACATACTTCTTTCAAAGCATGTTTAAACTCATAATTTTGTACTAAGTTTCTTTAAAAACCATGTTTCAGACCTATTTTCTGTTTTTACGGTTATTCAGGACGTCGCGACAACATCATTAACAGTGACGATCGTGCCTTTCCATAAAGTCTAAAACACATATATCCACACATTTTACAGTATTTTACACACTACGGGTTTCTTACAGTATTCTCTAAAATCTTTTTTTTCTAGAGAGTTTCTATAAAAACTATCTCTAAAACCTATTTTCTTGTGTTCGCGGTAATGCCGGAGATCGCGATGACGTTGGTATATCAATCATCGCGGATACGTGGCGAAAATGCAAAGCAAAAGCAGGAATTCAATAGCCACCACCAAATATATCTCAAAAATTATTGAATGGATTCACACTAACCCAAAGAAAGCATGCATTCTCAGTGTAATTATACTTTTATGAAATGTTTTGTCGAACATGTTCAGTATTTTCTTCCAGAGTAGACAGTAAAATTTCCTATGGTTACTAAAATGGAAAATTCATTTTTAACACCCCACCTTAACTTTTCTCCCAGTGGATCAATGTAAACAAAGCTTGGTAAACCAAAATTTAGCCAGACGGAACAAGTGTGTGCAAAATCTGATGCAGATTTGTCAAAAGGTGCCAAAGTTTTTGGCAAATTAAATAATGCTTGCCTTTTTAATGTACGGTGTAACTGAACTATAAACATAAAGATACATATGCCCTCAATAGCAATGAACAAAATGTTGGCACAAAACAAATGATGATAACTAAGAATGTACATGCTTTGTTAAATGAATAAGGTACATTCTTCAATGAATAATGGAGTGTAACCTTACCATCCATTCCGGTTCTGAAAACTAATAAATAGGGAGTCGCCAAGTCTGATGAGATCGAACTTTTGTGCCTTTTATTGCAGAGTGAAAGTACTTAGGGGCCGATTCCGATCTCGGCCGGTAGGGCTCCGAATCGGATTCGGCTTTACCGGATCCGATTCGGAGCCCTGTTTCCCGACCGAACCGTACGCGGGTCCGGCCGAGCGAGTACGATGCGAAATCGCCGACCGACTCGTCCGGGCGTCCCGACCGCTCCCGACCGACTCCCGCTCCCGGCTCGAACCGCTCCAACCGACTCGCTCGGACTCGACTCGCACCGCGCAATGGAGACGTTTCCGGCCGGGTAAGTACGATGCGCGCCGCGAGCAGTCCGACCGAGCCGCGCACTCCGGCTCGTAAGAGCTGTCGGAGCCGTACTTTGGGGGTCCGTGTCGAACCCCCTGTACGCGTAGCCGCGCGAGTCGCACACAGGGGGACCTATGGGTCCCCCTACCTGTGCGTGTACGGCGCGAGCCGCTTCGCCGCGTACCCGCTGTAGGGGCGCCCTTGTCCGACTCGCACTCATTGAGTCAATGGGAGCCCGCGTACGCGTTGTACGACCGGCTCCCATTGACTTCATGGGAGTCCGACCGACTCGAGTCCGATAACATACGGACGCATCGTACTCGCTCGGTCGGACTGCACGGGTCCGATTCGGTCGGAAATCTCTCCGGGTCCGGCTCGGTCGGTGAAATTTCCGGCCCGAATCGGAATCGACCCCTTAGTGTTCTGCTAAATGCAGTCCATTTAACATAGCAAGAAACATGTTGACATTCCTTGTGGCAGGAGAAATGTTGAATGTGTATTTGCTAATCAGTAATCTGTGGTTGGTAACTAATGAGAGAAGGCTTTACCACACTTTACTGTTATTGGATATTAGGTTGGTCTGGATATATATAATTTACAATCATGTACAGGCATACAAATTGTAGGAAATATACCTTTTCTGCGTGATCACCCCAGATTTGGCACCTTTTGCTGAATATTGTATTTTTGCTGGCTTTAGAACTCTGTGCATGTTACTCCTGCTATCCAGTAGGAAAGTGCAGGTGCTCCCGCTTTTAACATGGTCAAATTGGCATTTTAATTTATATATTTAACTTACCTAAACATGTCTAGTATATGGTGCAAGGAGTACCCAGAGCCTGAAAGTAAAGTGCCACTATTAGGCAGCAGTATCTTTTGTGCCATCCATTACAGTTGGCAGTGCAAACATTTATTCAGGTCTACCACTGTAGCCTGACTGTGACAATGCAAAACATGCACTTGTCAAAGTAAACCATTTTTGACAAGTAAGAAGGTATTTTAAAATATTTCTAAGCCATCCCATGTAGGCTTTGTAGCTCACAAGGCAGAATGCATGGTATTTAAAAGTAAGATATATAGAAATTACCATGTCCTTTAAGCAAGTTGCACCCAAAAGCTATTTTCACTGTAGGAAGGCTGGCTGGCCTATAGAGAAACACTGGGAAGCAATATTAAATAATAATGTATCTCAGGAAATGGGCCAGCTAGTAAAAGAATTAAACCACTATTTTTAATAGTTATTAAAAATCCAATTCACTGGTGAGTTGGATTTTTAAACATATTAAGGAAAAGTAACCTTTAGAAAATTACCATTTGCCTGCCTGAACTGTCAGGAGGCTAAAAGCTTCCAGCCAATGATTAGTCTTGAATAGGTGTGAAATGCTTCCCAGGTGAAAACAATAGGCTAACCTGAATGGGCAGAGATGACTCCTCTTACCTCCGCATAATATGCAGGGTGGGGGCCTTGGCCATTCTTCTTGATACTTCAGTGTCAAATCCTGCTTGACAGGCCTGCTTGGTTCACATATAACACTCTTGAAAGAGAAGAGGACAGGATGCCAAAACAATTCTTGTGAACCGACTGTCAGGTTGCTGAAGGTCTGCTTTTGTCCTACCAGACATCTGCCTCCAGGCTTATTGTGGTTATAGTAACTACCTCAAACCTTAGTGTATGATATTGGAGGACACGAGGATTATCATAGTACACTCCCCACACACAACCCCAGCCCGCAGAGCCCATGTTTAGTGTGGCTGAAAACATTTGCCATCTTGAAAATGTCCTAAGTGTGTGGGGCTGGCTGTGGGAACATATACCCCATTGGTTAGGTTGTGCCCTGGAGTCATTCCCACCCACTAGCTAGTGCCAGGTATAAAACACCTCCAGGCACCCCCTTCAAAATACTTCCTGAACTTGTGGAAGGTCAGAAGAGGGCTGGATCTGCTGTCTCTGAACTGAAAGGAGCCCTGAAGGACTGGACCTGTTTCTTCTTGTACCCAGGACAAAGGAGTGGACTTCAAGCATCACCAGGCTGACCTTCTGTTCAGGCTACAGAGACTCAATAAGCTACAAGAGGCTTTTTCCTGGAAGTACCCAGCTGGGCAGTGGCAATGGGACTTGGACTGGACTCTGCTCTCAGCCTCTACCTGACACCCTGTGAGTCTTCAAGTGCCTACTCTGGGGTCCTGGGGGGCTTTAGAAGTGTACTCCTGTGGTGGATTAGGACTTAAAGCTAAGTCAAGAAGGTAAAATCTTTCACCAGAATTAACCTAGTTGGTGTATCTGACTTGTGCTCTATTGTGGTCAGCTTCAAATTATGCCTAGGTCCAGGTCTACTGCGTCCATTGACTAACATTTGCTTTTTGGTGCTATTTTTACTTAAAACTTTACAAATTCATATCTCCAATTCCCTTTATTCGATTTTTGTCATCTTGTTTAATAAAACATGCTCTATTTTTTTAATTCAGGTTTGGATTTGTATTGTTTTGCATTTTGACTTTATTACTGTTTTTAGTACAGCATAAACACTTTACACATTGCCCTAAATTAAGGTGGTCTGCTCTGTGCCATTGCTCCCAGGTGTTGACCCAAGGTTAATTTAGTGAGTTTGAGTGTTCACCCTGACAAGGATTGTGCTTATTACTCAATGTGGGCAGTCACTCCCCTTAGCTAATACCCAATTATTTATACAAGTATATTGTAGGCTTCACATAATCTAATTAATGGACAATATATTGAACTTACATTAGGCTTATCTTTAAAAGATTATCTTGTATAATAAGTGTAAGGCAGCACACATCCTCACCAACAGCAAAGTTCCAAATGTATCAATCATGTTAATAGTGCCCTGCCCTCATTATTAAATACATGTTATAAGATTCATGTTCAACATCAACTGGCTTCCCTGGTGTTTTTCTCACAAAACTTTTTACAGGTTAAACATCAGATATAATGCAATACAATGCACAGAAGCCATCCATAGACAATGCACACTTTAATTGTTGTATAACAAATAAAAGTGTCTTAACAAGAGAACCATCTTAGGAAAACAGGTGAGAGGTAAGCCTTAAATCTCAATAAAAAAGCTTTGTAACCCAAAAGAGCTGACAAAAATCTAAAAAAGGTCAAATAAGTCGTAGTACAAAAAACCAACAAAGTTAAGTCAGGTGTGGAAAGAATTTGATGTGAAGTCAAAAATAAGGAGATATTAATTAACTCAAGAAAATGGAACAACAACTGAATATTACAAAACCACAGAGGACTAACGCTTTTTACATGTAAATAAAAGACCTGTCAGTTTAAGGAAATGCCACCCAGAAAACAAAGTTTAATATCCCAAGTCAGTCATGGAACTAAATCCGCATTAAAGGCAAATATAGTATACAAAAAAAGTAAGACAACCTCATTGCTTTTTGGTGTGCAATTTCACATTTGAATCTGTTGTTTGTGTGTGTGAACCTGCCTGGAGTTTCCTTCTTAAAATCTGTTCTAAAGTGACAAAGAGACCAACCCCACACCCCCATAAAAAGTTAATCCAAAACCTAGCTTAAGTGTACAGAGGCTCCTCAATAGGTTTGTGTTAAACTGTTTTGGAGTCCGCTTAGCATTCATTTTTGGGGTGGTCAGAGAGGGGTTTAAATAGGGGTGGGTAATAAATTCCTCTCCACCGGCAGAGTTCGTGGAGTTTTGACGACTCCGCATTACGCTTGTGATATGGAGTTGCGTCAACTTTTCTTGCATGCGGCTCACCAACGGTAAGTTGGTGAGCGAGAATTGGCATTTCCCAGCTCTATTTTTGGGCGTTAGGAGGACACCTACCGAAATGTTCTCAATGCGGGGGGTTGCAACCATTCGCGGTGAGAAAGCTGCTGCTCAAGTACAAAAATCTACTCGAGTGGCAGCAAATAAGCAGCACCCTCTGGCACAGTGCATGGTGCAGTTCATGCTGATTTTGCATCGTGGAACAAACTCCCAGCACTAAAAATCATCGAGAGCAGTGTGATGTGCCAATTTACGCCTGCTTGCGGAACTCCGCGGAGACTCGTGGTGTTTTCATGTAACTCTGCGGAATTCTGCCCACCCCTAGTTTTAAAGTGCACAATAGCATGTTAAAGTAGGTTTAATCTGGCCCTCACCTTCAGTATTGAACTGGAAAATACAAAATTGTATAGTATCAGTTTGCAACCAAAGAAATTGTGAGCTGAGGTGCAGCTCTATGCCCCCCCAGCAACCCAGTTGCAGGCTAAGGGATTGGAATGGGACCAGAGGCACCTGAACAGGCCTTCCTCCTCCCCTACCGCCTTGCACAGCCCCTTACGTTTAAGGTCACCAGATCTAGAGCTTGGCTGTAGAGCTTAGGGCTTGGGCTCTTGTTGGTTCCTATGGATAGACTTTCAATTGGCTGCAGGGCTTAGGCTTCTATTGAATCTCAGGGATAGGGTTTCTATTGGCTGTAGAGCGTAGGACTTGCGCTCCTAGAGTTTGGGTCCTCATTTGTTTACAAAGCTTTGTTTCTATTGATTAGGGTTTAGGGCTTAATCTTGGAGCCCTCCTAAGGCTAGGGTTTCCATTGGCCCAGGTCACCAGATCACTAGGGTATTTAAACAGTGGGTTTAAGGTACCCAGCCAAAGGGTATCAGGTTAATGGTGCTGTCTGTTAGGGCCTAGGGCCAGAAACTCTATCTCCACTTTTAGAACGAGAGCAAAGCAAATTCTCAGTTACACCATCAATATGTGCTGCTACCCCATAAGGACTACCTATCCTAAATACACATCCCTCATATGCAGTCACAAGGTGACCATAGCTACTACTAAACCACACACATTACCCATATAACTTCTTCAAAAATAAAACCAACACAGCTACACCACCCAAGTTATCCAAACTAACACACCGACTGTAAAACCACAACCCAAACAACAAACACAATGTCACTAGGAGAACTAAAAATCAATAGAAGGTACAGGCATATGCTCGCTGGTTTCCTTGGTCAAACCTTTCACCCAGAACCCTCCACACCCCATTCAAATAATCAGACAACACAAGTGCTACGACACTCCTCCTCCAAACATCTACACCCCGCCTGGAACAGCTAAATAATCGAACCCATCAAGCTTCTTGTCATCTTCACCCAAAGGTACAACACATATTCCCCTCAAAGCCCCATGATGTGAAGAGGAAAGAAGCACAACTAAAATGCTTACGCTTTAAAGCCGGATCCATGACCAAAATCCATTAAAAACTTTTGATTTACTCTCAGTTACTACACCAGACCTCACCTACAATACAGAAACATGGCTCAGCGAAGACTTTGCACTGACCTGCCATGAATGCCAGCTCAGCTGAATTTCGCATTTTTAACAAAAAACGTATTGGCAACATTGGAGGAGGCCTGGCCATCACCCATAAAATATCCCTTAAAGTAACACACATCGAAAACCTCACTTTGGACAACTGTGAATCCTTGGTGATAAAATGTCACCCTACTCCAACATCACTTATTCCTTCCTCTTAATATGTAGAGCACGACCCAGCAATGCGATCTTTAAAAATGTCTTACTAGACACAGAGAGCAAGACCCATCTAAAGAACCACCCAAATATATACATTCGAAGAGACTTCAACATATGGTTTGACAAGAAGAATTTAGCCACCACCATAGCTATCACAACCTACATTGAGGTCTTCAACCTCAATAGACTTGTTTCCGGCCCAACTCACTTTATGGATGTCATGTTTGCCCCCTTAGGATAGGGCATAATTAATGAAATATTCCCATATGCTAGAGAGACCACAGCATCATCAACTTCAAGATCAACACATCTATCAATCACAACACTTAAAAGACATCAAAAACTGATACCAACAAGCGCTTATACAGACAATGGAAAATATCATACTTTCAAAAACCTCATCTCCCCTCTTGAAAAAACCTCAAAAATATGTCATCTCAAGACATACACATCGTCTATGAATGGATCTCCACTACACTGGACAAACAGATACCAATAAAGACAACATCCAGGCACAAAAAGAATATCACATGGATTAATGACAACATCAAAAGAATGAAAACACAACTCAATGTACTACAATACAATGGAGAAAATCACAAGATGAAAAAGACAAAATCACACCTTGCTACTATGACAGAGCCCACTGAAGAGCCATCAGAAGCATGAGAAGAGAACACTACTCCATATGCGTAATTTAAGCAGACTACCTTCCTAAGGAACTCTACAAGATTTCCAAAATCCATAGCGCTAAAACACAAACACTCAATCGTAAAACGTACCTTAAAATATCTATGTCACTGATCTAAAAATGTAGAAAATTACCTTAAGGAGAAAACAGGCAACACCACTCCAACACATAACTCAGCCAACATAGAGTTAAAAGAAGTCTCCCACCACTACATACTTTCAATACCCTCCCCGTAAAGGATTTCCTAAACATTAGCATTGCAAGCAGAGCATCATGTTCCCCTTTAGACCCAGCACCTCCAAAAATCTTCAAATATATCCTTCACAAAACCTGTAGCTAGATTCTTACTAAACAAGTCACTAGAACTAGCTCCTTTTCCACCTGAGCTGAAAGCCTCCTTAACCCATCCAACTCAGCAGACTCCAGCCCTATACCACATGGACCAGGTGTCTCCACCCTTTTCTGTAATGAGAGCTACTTCTGATCAGTTAAAATCATCATGTTTACTGAAGGCCAAGTAACTCACTCATTGATACCAGATACCCCCTCGCCTAGCTTCATTGGCTTTAAACCTAATGTCCATAGATGCTGATACTATGTTTTGAACAAAATACTGCGACTAGGGGTACTATGGTAGGGCTGCCATATGCGTCAGTGAGGGCATGGTCTGTGGGGATGTATCAACATGTGTGTAAATGAATTGAATATATGCCTATGGGTGTCTGAGAGCCTGTGTCATATGTACTTGTGGCACAGGACATACCTTTCACCATAGGTGTACCTGTTACTTGTACATCACACACTTTTTTTTTTTGATGGTATAAATTTAAAGTGCATAACATGTTCTGCAAAAATGTTCGTAATAAGCAACATTTTTCTGCACTTTATATTTCTCCCCAGGATTGGCAGCAGGGGTAGCCCACATGGCCTGCTGCTAGCCCTCATTTGTGACTCCTTCCCCTCGTGCACGCTCTCGCCGGCTGCAGATCGGACAGGCCGCGGTGGGATGGCGGCATGGCATCCAACATCCTGAGGCTTTCTGCATTTCTTGAGGTCCCAGCTGGTCTGGGATTGAGCCTGCACTACAGCAACAGACTGAATACTGGGAGTGATCCGGTTTGCGTGACAGGGACAAACAGACCTGTGGGCTTGTGTGAAAAGCTGCTGTTAGCTGCTGGTAGTCCCCGACAAACCGAGGTAAGTGAGCGTCAGCCACGAGGAGTCGTAGCAGGTGCACCTTCCAAGGGATTTTGTGGGATTTGGCCTTGACATGCAAGCTGCCTCTAATATGCAAAACCAAAGGGGATGGTGGACGGAGTGTTGAACATTGCAAGCACTCACCCCCAGTCAACTGATCTGGGTTTAATCCATCATCATTCTTTAGCTCACTCCGCCACCCCAGTTCAGACATGGCCATATGCAAATCAGTCTGACCCTGTGCCTCATGGGAACAGTCCAGCCCGAACTGCCAAGCCATGTCTCCCCTGGACCGGAAACAAGCATCCTGGGACCGGTTTCTGACTTACAGCCGTCATCAGCCAGGCTATCTTGAATCCAGTAGCAAAGTGAGCATGGGACCCACGTCTGGGCATACCCTGCCAACTTAGGGCGAACATAGCAAAACCAAAGGGGATGGTGGACAGAGTGTTGAACATTGCAAGCACTCACCCCCAGTCAACTGATCTGGGTTTAATCCATCATCATTCTTTAGCTCACTCCGCCACCCCAGTTCAGACATGGCCATATGCAAATCAGTCTGACCCTGTGCCTCATGGGAACAGTCCAGCCCGAACTGCCAAGCCATGTCTCCCCTGGACCGGAAACCAGCATCCTGGGACCGGTTTCTGGCTTACAGCCGTCATCAGCCAGGCTATCTTGAATCCAGTAGCAAAGTGAGCAAGGGACCCACGTCTGGGCATACCCTGCCAACTTAGGGCGAACATAGCAAAACCAAAGGGGATGGTGGACGGAGTGTTGAACATTGCAAGCACTCACCCCCAGTCAACTGATCTGGGTTTAAACTGGGGTGGCGGAGTGAGCTAAAGAATGATGATGGATTAAACCCAGATCAGTTGACTGGGGGTGAGTGCTTGCAATGTTCAACACTCCGTCCATCATCCCCTTTGGTTTTGCTAAGTTCGCCCTAAGTTGGCAGGGTATGCCCAGACGTGGGTCCCTTGCTCACTTTGCCACTGGATTCAAGATAGCCTGGCTGATGAGGTCGCAGGATGCTTGTTTCCGGTCCAGGGAAGACATGGCTTGGCAGTTCGGGCTGGACTGTTCCCATGAGGCACAGGGTCAGACTGATTTGCATATGGCCATGTCTGAACTGGGGTGGCGGAGACTATTCCTCGAGATTCGGGTCAGACTCTCGCCTGGATTTTTTCCTAGTGGCAAATTCATTGAAGAAAGGTACTGTTGAAATAAGGGCTAATCCCTTTTCAGATCATTCACTAGTTTACATGGTTTTAATTTTAGACGTGACTCAGAAGAAAAAGGCCAAGATGGCAATTCGATAAATCAATATTTTCGGATCAAACCTGGGTTAACGATACCAAGCACTTAATCCATGAGTTTTTTAAAAATAAGCTCGAATTCGGCTCCTATTTTTATACTCTGGGAAGCTTTTAAGGCTGCTTTTAATGGATAAGTGATCTTGTACATTGCCAAATTAACCAGGGTCCAGGCTGGTAGGATTCAGGTTTTACAGGCAGCGGTAGATAATGTCCGTAGACAACTTATGGGACTGTTGGGGGGCTCTGTCTCTGTGGTAGTTCGCCAGTCAATACAAGAGCAGCTATTAAGGGCAGAACAGGAACCTAGGGATTTCTTTTAGTTAGAAGAAACTGCGGGTGGCCGAGCCAACCCACAGTAGCTTTATGAGGGCAGCCAACAGGTAGGAAAATTTCTGGCTTGTGGAAATAAGACTCAGAGGAATAGACAGACAATTAATAAAATAAAAAATCCTGTTACAGGTACAATGGAGAACAAAAATAGCTAGGGTGTTTTTTAAATCATTATATATTCATCTATGAAGAAGCTGTACTGGTTACAGAGTATGATTTAGAACAGTATTTTAATAGGTAGCAGCTCCCGCAAGTTACCTCTACCCAAAAAACATATGGATTAGTAAAACAGAGCCTTGTTGTGTTGCCGCAGCCCTCAAAAATATGGCCAACGCCAAGGCTAGCGGGAGCGATGGGATTCCTATGGAAGTTTACAAAACATTCTTGAATGAACTTCTTCCATTTTTTATAGCTCTTTTTAATAGCATTAAGGAGGGGCCGTAATACCTAAAAATTTTGAAGAAGCAGTCGTGGTAAGTTATATTAAAAAAGACAAAGATCCCACAAACCCCAATTCATACCTCCCCATAAATTTACTAAATGTGGACTATAAACTATTTATGAAGATCTGAGCGGATCGATTTGCAGCATGTGCTCGATCATTGATCCATCTGGATAAAAATGTTTATCTGACGAGGTATACCATTTATATCAGCAATAATTTATATTGATAGCTATTGCGTTGGCCCGCTCACTTATTCTCCAAAATTGGAAAACGGGTTTGGTCCCACAATATCCTCAAAAGGACAATAAAATGATTTGAACTCGATCCTTTGAAGAGCCTTATGCTAAACGGGTAGGGGCCCTTCAGAGATTTAATGCAACCTGGAGTCCCTTCATGTTATTGCAATTCATCTTAATGTCTAGTATTGGACTAAAGGCTCATGTGTTTTTCTATAGGCCTCGAGTTCAAGCAGAATGTACTCTGGTGGATAAATGTTTTTGGTTTATTTTGGACCAATGGCTATTCAAACACCGCTCATTTCTTCACGTATAGTATTGTATGGTATGGTTATATTAGGCCTAGTGGTTTAGATGTTATTATCCCTAATAACAGTTTTCCATGAACTGATTAATGTATTTACTAAGATTTATTGTTCTTTGTTCCCCAATCATATTCATAACAGATTTTGAGTGATATGATGAATTCTATTTTAATTAGTTCTCTCTCATTCCAGTTGTAAACTGGGAAACTGGTTTGCAAGAAGCACTTTAAAAAAATATATAGGTGCACTTTAATACTTGCTGCTATGAATATTTAATTAGGGCTTTGATCAATTGAATTTGCTTTGCATTTTTGCACTTTTATGATTGCTATTACTGCTATGGTATGTTGTCTCAAGGTAAAGGCGTATATATTGTATGAAGTCTGTCTTTTTATGTGTCCTGTTCAATAAAACAATTTGAAAATACAAAATTCTTTATATTTCTCCCAATTGAAAACAAATGGATGGGATTTTCAGTTATAAATATGGCAGCGTGTCTATCAGCCTCAGGGAGCAAGAAGCCTGCTTTGTTTAATCCTTTTTCTGCTAGGCCTTCATTCCTCCATGCTTTTTTTGCCTAGTTGGGGTAGTTCGCGCTTAGGCCCCTGTAACTTTTTGTCCACAGTACACAGATATCTATGCCAAGTTTGCATCCTTTTCTTCCAGCATTATGAGAATTTTAAAGGTACCCAAGGTTTGTGGATTCCCCTGGAGGGGACCCAAAAATTAGCCAAAATACTGCTAAATTTGTTTTTTTGGGGGGGGAAATGGGAAAAAGTGCTGCAGAAGAAAGCGCTTGTTTTTTTCCCTGCAAATGGTATCAACAAAGGGCTTGTGGTGCTGAAATCACCATCTTCCCAGCTTTCAGGGACATGCAGACTTTTGTCAGAAAACCACATTTTCTACACAGTTTTGGCATTTTACTGGGACATAGCCTGTTTTTGCTATTTTTTGTGCTTTCAACCTCCTTCCAGTTAGTGGTAGAAATGGATGTGAAATCAATAATGGATCCTGGAAAGCTATACATTTCTGAAAAGTAGATACAATTTTGAATTCAGCAAGGGGTCATTTGTGTAGATCCTTCAATGTTTTTTATAGAAACTAACAGTTGAAAATAAACAATATTAAAATTCTGTTTTAAAAAAAACAGTAATTTGTGCCAACGTTTTCACCTGTAACTTCTTCTAACTATGACTGATTTGTAAAATCAATATACCGTTATATCCGCTAGACCCTTCTGGTTGTGGGGATATATAGGACTTGTAGGTTCACTAAGAACCCGAGGAACCCACAGCCAATAACTGAGCTGCATCTTGCAATGGTTTTTCATTGTGTACCGGGTATATAGAAAATCATTTGGTAAAATATAGAGTGGAAAATTGGTACCAAGGAAAACTGTATATTTCTGAAATGGGAACAAAATATAGAGTTTAGAAGCGGTGTTTATTTGCACATCTCCAAAATTGTGGGTACCCATACAAGCATGTGAATTAGAGTTCATTTTACAAATTGACTTATTTTTTTTACAAATTGTCTTACATTTGGAAGGCAGAAATGCAAAGAAAGTCAATTGGTAATAACACTTTTTCTACTAATCTGTGTTCCCCTAAGTCTCCCGATAAAAATGCTACCTCACTTGTGTGGGTAGGCCTAGTGCCCGTGACAGGAAACGGCCCAACACGCAACGTGGACACATCACATTTTTCCAGTGAAAAGTGACCCTTTTTTTGCAATGTGCCTACCTGTGGATTTTGAACCCTAGCTCCGCCGGCTCCTAGGGAAACCTAGAAAACCTATATATTTTTGTAATTTAGACACCCAGGGGAATCCAGGATGGGGTGACTTGTGTGGCTCTTACCAGGTTCTGTTACCCAGAATCCCTTGCAAACCTCAAACTTTGTAAAAAAACACATTTGCCTCAAATTCCTGTGATGAAAAGTTCTGGAATCTGCATGGATCCACAAACTTCCACCCACCCAGCATTCCTCAAAGTCTCCTGAAAGAAATGGTACCTCACTTGTGTGGGTAGGCCTAGTGCTCGCGACAGGAAATGGCCCAAAATGCAACGTGGACACATCACATTTTTCCAGTGAAAACAGACCCTTTTTTTTTACAATGTGCCTAGCTGTGGATTTTGAGCCCTAGCTTAGTCTGCGCCTAGGGAAACCTGAGGAAAATGTGATTCTTTCAGCTAAATTTGAGGTTCGCAGGGGATTCTGGGTAGGAAAACGTTTGGGGATCCACGCAAGCCTCACATCCCTGGACTACCCCGGTGTCTAGTTTTTAGAAATGTGTGGGTTTGGTAGGTTTCCCCTAGATGGCCGCCGAGCCTGGGACCAAAAACCCAGGAGACCCCCTTGCAAAACCAGGTCGTTTTGTGATAGGTCATTTTTATGTCTCCATAAAACGTTTTGGGCCCTTCCCTGCCACGGGCACTTAGCCCACCCACAACTAGTGAGGTACCATTTTTATCGAGAGACTTTGGAGAATGCTGGGTGGGTAGAAGTATGTGGATCCACGCAGATTCCAGAACTTTCCATCACTGTAATGTGAGGAAAATGTGATTTTTCAGCTAAATTTGAGGTTTGCAGGGGGTTCTGGGTAGGAAAACATTGAGGGATCCATGCAAGCCATACCTCCCTGGCCTCCCCCGGGTGTCTAGTTTTCAGAAATGTCTGGGTTTGATAGGTTTCCCTAGATGGCCACCGAGTGGGGGCCAAAAACCCAGATGACCCCCCCTTGCAAAACCAGGTAATTTTGTGATAGGTAAATTTTATGTCTCCACAATACCTTTTGGGCCCTTGCCTGTCGCGGGTACTTGGCCCACCCACACAAGTGAGGTACCATTTATATCAGGAGACCTGGGGAAATGCTGAGTAGTAGGAAATTTGTGTCAGCCCAGTGATCCCACAACTTTCCCACACAAAAATGTGAGAAAATTTGATTTTTTCAGCTAAATTTGAGGTTTGCAGTAGATTCTGGTTAGGAAAACGTTGGGATGTCCACGCAAGCCATACCTCCCTGGACTCCCGGGGTGTCTAGTTTTTCAGAAATGTCTGGGTTTGGTAGGTTTCCCTAGATGGCCGCCGATCCCAGGGCCAAAACTCAGGTGACCCCGTTGCAAAACCAGGTCGTTTTGTGATAGGTAATTTTGATGTCGCACACAATATGTTTTGGGCCCTTGCCTGTCGCGGGTACTTGGCCCACCCACAATAGTGAGGTACCATTTTTATTGGGAGACCTGGAGGAACGCTGGGTGGTAGGAAATTTGTGTCAGCCCGGTGATCCCACAACTTTCCCACACGGAAACGTGAGAAAAATGTGATTGTTTCAGCTCAATTCGAGGTTTGCAGTAGATTCTGGGTAGGAAAACGTTGGGAGATCCACGCAAGCCATACCTCCCTGGACTCCCCCCAGGTGTCTAGTTTTCAGAATTGTCTGGGTTTGATAGGTTTCCCTAGATGGCCGCTGAGTGAGGGGCCAAAAACCCAGGTGACCCCCCTGGCAAAACCAGGTTGTTTTGTGATAGGTAATTTTGATGTCTCCACAATACATTTTGGGCCCTTTCCTGTCGCGGGTACTTGGCCCACCCACACAAGTGAGGTACCATTTTTATCAGGAGACCTGGGGGAAAGATGGGTAGTAGGAAAATTGTGTTTTTTCTGATACCTGAAGATTATGACACAGGAATGCAAGGAAAATGTGTGACTATAGTCACATTTTGAGGTTTGCATGGCATTGTGAGTAAAAAAAGTTGTTGGGATCCATGAGAGGCACACCGCCCAGTACTCTCCATTGTTTTAGTTTACAAACATTTTTAAAGTTGGTAGATATGCCCTAGAGACAAACTACACCTTGGCACAAAAAGACAGACAAGACAAGTATTACTGCCTATCCATCTGTTTCTCAAGTACACACACATACTGGTTGGATTTGGCACGAGGGTGAGTGAAAGGTTCAAAATTAATATTTTCTTAACAAGAGACTTCACAAAAAGGAAATGCACTGTTAATAATTAAAAGGTTAAAAACCTGAACCAATGACTCATAGCTCGTGAGCTGTAAAGCCAAGTCAAGGCACCAACCTCTTTACAGGCCATTCGCATACCTTTCATACTTGACACACAAGTTCACACCAACAGCTGCGGGCCCAGCACATTACAACACTGACATCAACAGACAATGTAGAGACAGTGTACAATCTGGCAGAGAAAGACAGAAAACAAAAATATTACTTCAAAACTAACTATTTCTTAAGTACACACACATAGTGGTTGGATTTGGCACCAGGGTGAGTGAAGGTTCAGAGCGTAAACTTTTATTAACAAGAGATCTCACAAAAAGGAAATGCACTGTTAATAATTAAAAGGTTCAAAACCTGAACCAAGAACTCACAGCTCGTGAGCTGTAAAGCCATGGCAAGACACCAACCTGTTTACGGGCCATTCACACACCTTTCATACGAGACACACACAAAACCATTCACACCGCCAGCCGCGGGCCTAGCTCAATACAAATTTCACATCAACAGATAGCGCCATTCAAGGGCCCATCTCTTTAATACGCCCTCATGACTGACACAGCAATCACACTGGCTGTCGGTTGACGTAGTGTGTGCAGTGGTGTTTAACTAGCAGTGTGTGTAATGACCAGCAGCAAGTCACTACTCACACACCGCCAGCCAAACACCAGTCCACTGACACCACCAGCCAAGCGCCAGCCCAAGCACACCGCCAGCCAGGCGCCAGCCCACGCACACCGCCAGTCAAGCACCAGTGCACGCCCACCACCAACCAAGCACCAGTCCACACACACCACCAGTCAAACGCCAGTCCACGCACACCACCAGCCAAGTGTCAGCCCATGCACACCACCAGTCAAGCACCAGTCCACGCACACCGATAGCCAGGCGCCACTCCATGCACACTGGCAGCCAGACGCCACTCCATGCACACCGGCAGCCAAACACCACTCCACACACACCGCCAGCCAAGCGCCAGTCCATGCACACCACCAGCCAAGCGCCAGTCCAACCATACCACCAGCCAATCGCCAGTCCATGCACACTGCCATACCAAACGCCAGTCCACGCACACGGTCATCACATTTTATTTTTACAAGAAAGAAAACATAAACCAATTTGAACTAGATACAAAACTATAACCACAAACACAACAGCAGTAACTAAATACATCCTTCTAATGCCACCAATGAAACAGAACTACAAACATAAAACAATACAGACCAGGCAGTTCACTATTAGACTCACGGTTGCTCCCAAAAACTCTTTTGAGTGTGATACAATCTTGAACATGTGGGCACACACAGCCCAGGATTAGAAGGACAATCAGCACAGTGCATACAACTCTCCTTCCGCATACATCTTCGCAAACAGACTCTATATCTCTTACAGGGAATGTTTTTTTGGAGCTTAGGAGGAATTAAATCGGGAAAGTGGCAATCTTTCAATCGAGCCACATCCTCCACCACTCCAACTCTAGGAACACTTGCCTGATCCACTACAACAAGGCTGCCTATCACAGACTCCTGTAACTGAACAAAAATCATTCTTGATGCTGGAGAACACTCCTTGAACACAACAAAAGCAATAAAAGTTGCTAAGTTGAAGAGATCGATGGCCAACTTCTTATACCAAATGTAAGCCTTACAAACAGCAGTGTAAGGTTCCAACCTCTGATCTACTCTATCTACACCACCCATGTGCTTATTGTAGTCTACAATGCACACAGGTTTGCGCACTTCAGCAACCTGACCCCAAACAGTCACAGGTGAAGTACTTTCATCATGGATGGTAGTGCGCATGTAGACATCCCTCATGTCCACAAATTTCACAGCTAACAGTTCATCACTACGCAAGGCACTACACTGTCCCCTCTGAAGCTTGTGCCAAAAGCAAGAGTGTCCACTTTGAACAATTCCTTAAACAATTGCACAGCAGTGTAGAAGTTATCTAGCTACAAATGGTGACCTTTGTTAAAAAGTCCTCTACCAAGTTCCCACACAATTTTCTCTTAAACTCCTAAATTAGACGGACAACCAGGGGGGTCAATAGTGGGATCCCTGCAAGTGTACATCCGAAAATTATAGACATATCCTGTCCTACTTTCAGACAACATATACATCTTAATTTCATAACGTGCCCTCTTGCTAGGAATTTACTGCTTAAAAACCAAACGGCCCTTGAACAGGACCAAAGACTCATCAACAGCTATTTCTTTCCCTGGGGTATAGATCTCTGAAAATCGATCTACAAAGTGATCAAGGACAGGCTGAATCTTAAAAAGACGGTCACAGCCAGGGTGATCTTGTGGCAAGGCTGAAGTGTTATCAACAAAATGCAGCATCCGAAGCAAAAGTTAATAATGATCACGACTCATAATTGCAGGAAATATGGCCGTTGCCATCAAGGGACTGGTAAACCAATATGAAGCCAGGGACAGCTTCCTTATCAAGCCCATCAAACAAGTTAAACCCCAAAACATCTTCATCTCATCCAGATTTGTGGGAGTCCACCGGGTATCTCTTGAGCGGGGCCTAAGTCTGGCACTGTTGTCCCTCAAATACTGCTCAACATACAAATTAGTCTGCTCAACAATCTCAGCCAAAAATACACCACCCATAAACAACTGTAAAAACTGTATAGGCAAACAAAATTCACAATTCACTCTACACCCTGCATCACCACTAAAGGCAGGCAACACCGGCTGCACCATGTTTGGATCAACCCAGAGTCCAGCACTTCCAATGGGAAGCCTTCCAGCCCCAGGCTACAATCCAGATGCCTCTTGCCACACTATCGACACATCAGTGTCCTCCTCTAAAACAGGCACTTCATCCTTACTGAGAGTAGCTTCATCCGCACTGAGAGTAGCTTCATCATCAAATAATTCCTCGTGGACAGAAAACTCACTGCCAGAATCTTGCACTTCCTCCTCTGCCTCAGATGCACTGTCAGTCTCATAATCATGGTCAGAGGAAGATTCAAAAAGCATACCAGCCACCTGCTGAGCAGTAATTCTGCAGCTAGCCATAATCCTTCCTAATAAAGGTAACTTGTCAAACAAGTCAACAACAACAAACACTTTGTAAAATAAGTAATAAACAAAATGTGGCTTTATCACAAAGACCTATATACTCCAAAACGATACCACTCACTTGCCAGAAACAGCTAGATTCACCACTACCTACTCTGCACAGACACAGCAAGAACCAAAAATATCCCACTAAAATAGAAAAAGAAAACAAATTACACATAAACAACGCAATACACAGTGTGCACAAATCCAAAAAGAATTTCACGCTCAAAACATAAACTAAATATGCTGCTATTATGACACCACTTACAAAAAATTGATTCATGCATGCCAATAATACTCATTTGGAGTAAACACCACAAAAATGATTTTCTTACCAAATACATGCAACTAGGCAAACTGCAGATCAACCACTGCCGAAACCGCAAACAAGATTCAAAAGCTTTGCACTAGAACAAAAAGGAGAAATAAAACATTACAATCACATATGCAAATAATGCACCACTCCACACACAATCCACCAGCCAAGCTGGGGGGCAAGTGGGCCTAAAAGCATAAGGCTGATCTGCCACCAAGGGGGGTAGAAACAGAACAGCTAAAATATTCACACCTGTAAAAGGGGAGCGACCCTTGCCCAAGGGGCCACTCCCCCACAACATTTAATAAAACCCTGGTGTCTAGTGGCTTCTACCCCCCTTGGGGACAGATGGGCCTAAAAACATATGACTGATCTGCCCCCAAAGGGAGCTGAAACAGCCACAATATTCACCCCATACAGGGGAGCGACCCTTGCCCAAGGGGCCGCTCCTCAACAACAACATAAAAAAGAATCCCTGGTGTCATTATGGCTTCTGCCCCCCCTTGGGGGCAGAGGGTCCTAAAAACATAAGGTCGATCTGCCCCCAAGGGGGCAGAAACGGCCAAAGTAATCACCCCCATAAAGGGGAGTGACTCCTCCCCAACATAAAAAAAAGGAGAACCCTGGTGGCCTAGTGGAGCACACCAAATTCAAAATAAATGAGCGGATCTGCCCCCCAGGGGGCAGAAATGGCCAAAATAAGGGGAGCGACCCTTGCGCCCAAGGGCGCTCCCCACAAACATGACAATGATTAAAAAAATAATCCCTGGTGTCTAGTGGGCATTCCTGCTGCACAATTGCGCCCCATGCGCGATCGTGCAGCAGGAATGCTTCAAAGAGACATCGGAGGAAAGGAAAACCCCTTCCTTTCCTCCGATGCCTCTTTGTTTAAAACCCCCCCACCCTCCCAGAGGAGAAACGTACCTGTTTCTCCTGGATGCGCTAGAAGCAAATGTCTTCCAGCACGTCCGGTTTCATCTAATGACGTCGGCGCACGGTGTGCGCTGATGTCATTAGATGACGTGGGGGGGCAGGGGGCAGCGGAAGGGCTTCCGCTGCCACCTCTGGTGGGGGCCCTGGATGGGCGGCCCACAGGGGAAGCGCCAGTGCTTCCCCCATGGGTGGGTGCTAGGGTGGCCGGGAGCCTTCCGAGGCACACACCCACAGTGACGTCGAACGGCTCCCGGCCATCCAATGCACGGAACGGGTCAAATGCGACACTTTGAAATATAAGAAAATTCAACTGACGAGTTAACTTTTTATTCATTACATAAAACTCATCATTTTAATTTTCTCCCATGTCAAAGTGTCTTAACAAACAGCAGGCATGTTACTCCCAGTGGCCTGTAGACATGGTGGCATGTTTATAACAGAAAAATACAGTCATTTGTTTACATGTGAGGAATTCAAAGTGAAGAAACCTGCTTCATAAAACAGTAGGACTTAATTGGCTTAATTTAAAGTAGAGTAAAAAATGAAGACAATGTTTCATAGAAACATTTTTCTTCCCTTTAAATTTCTCCTGTTTAAAAGAAAATGACTGTAGTCTTCAATTATAAATATGGCACTGTGTCTACCAGCTACTGTTGTATTTTGCATGAAGTCTGTCTTTTTATGTGTCCTGCTCAATAACCAATTTTAAAAATTAAAAAACTTTAAATTTCTTCCATTTCAAAACAAATGGCTACATTTTTCAGTTTAAAAAAAAACTATTTTATTTTTATTGTTTTCAATATAAAACAAAATACATACGACTCAAAAACACAATTGCGGCATGGGCAGGTATGTCAACGTATCAGGTCACAACAGCATATAAGCACATTAATACTCAAAGGCATAAATCCGGCATTCAGGGAATATCATGTATACAATCATCTCAACAGTAAGAGCAGTATCTCCTGTGGTTACAGATCGGTGCTCAACTGACCAATGTCTTATTGGGAGGCTATCTTTTATATAAGGACACAGTTAGTGTGGCCCCAACCTCCTCCCACAGGACCCTCAATCGACTATGTTCCTGCCTCTGGCAACAATGTCTCCTCAGCAGTAATCTGTGGTTCCGAGATTTCCTCGCCTGTTTTACTTAACAGATAAGTTTGGTATGGCCCCCAGTAGCTCCTAGGACGATTTCTAGGGGGTAGTAATTCACTGTATGTATCGGCTTGGGTATTACAGTACAACATGTCCGTCTGTCGTTCTGTGATTCGTGGAAGCGGGCCCCTCATCCATCTCAGTGTCACCCGCCTTTTAGCAAGTAAAAGACCAATAGCTAACAATGCACGCAGTGTCTTGTTTACTGAGAGATTCCACCCCAATAGCGCCATTTTAGGGTCAGGTTCCAGATCAGCACTGATAATAGTTCCCAGCTCTTTAAATACTTTTCCCCAGTATGCATAAATCCCTGGGCACTGCCAGGCTAAGTACCAGAATCCTGCTCCTTCCAAACCACATCTATGACAACAGGAAGTCTCTGCTAGTCCGTATCGAAACTGGCGTTCAGGGGTACAATAAGCCCTGTGTAAAAATTTAAAGTGGATGAGTCTATGTCTCCCATTAAGAGAGACCGACCTGGTGCGAGCGCAGCAATACTGCCACTCGTTATCACTCAGGGGAGTGCCCAGATCGCGCTGCCAATCCAACCGCACTCTCAAGACTTCAGATTTGCGTGTGTCCTGTAGGCTAGAATAGAATTTAGTGATTAACTTTAGAGGTTCCTCGATCTTAATTAGAGCGGTAAGAGCCCCCATAGCTTGCGGTTCCAGCAAGTTTTCCCCAATAAGGGCGCGCCAGGTCTGCCGGGCCCTATAGTGGTGAAATAATACCATACCTCCCAGTTGTCTGTCTGGTTGTTGTAACGCCTCCCAGGTTACTAACACGCCATCTTTAAAAAAAAATCTCCCATTTTGGTAATGCCTATAGACCGTAACGCCTGTCTTGCTCCCACTTCTTGACCCAGTGGAAACCACATGCACCATTGAAGTGGCATTTCTGGGGCATATATGAAGGCTTCCGCCTGCATGTGTAGGAGTGTTTGCCAGGCTTGTGTAGTGACAGCGATGGAGTCAAAGACACGCAGCCTCCTGGAAGCAGGTTGGGTGAGCGTCTGAGGAAGAGTGGGAGGATCCACCGCATTTCTTTCCAAGTACAAAAAGGGCGTATCCTGTGTGCCATGTATCCAATAATGAGCGAAAACGCTATTCGCGGCTCTATAGTATTTCTCCAGATCAGGTGCCCCCAAACCACCCAAGTCATAGGGCAAAATAAGCGAGTTTCATCGTATGTGAGGTTGTTTACCAGCCCAAGCTAACCGTATCAACTGTGTGCACCAGCATTTGAACAGGTGTTTTGGCAGCAAGATGGGTATGTTCTGAAATAAAAAGAGGAATCGTGGTAAACTAACCATCTTCATAATAGAGATTCTCCCCATCAGCGAGAGTGGCAGCTTAATCCACTTGTCTACGTTTTCTGTGAGCTTTTGTGTGGCTTTATCATAATTTTCCAGCAGCACTATCGAAGGATCTGTATGGAATTGGATGCCCAAGTAGCGGACCACCTCCGTAGTCCAACCCAGCGGGAATTCGATGGCTGGCTCCACAGTGCTGGGAGTGAGGGGAAAGATAATGGACTTATCCCAATTTATCCGCAGCCCGAGTGGCCGCCGTCACCCGTTTCTCCCGTTATTGTGGGAGTACCTGTACTGGCTCCGTGCCGCCTAGCAATCTGGACAGCCGCTGCCCCGCGATACTCAGGATCAGGTCTCTTACGTGAGTGTGGGAGCTCGGTGGCCCGCAGCCCGGTTGTCCTTCAGAGCGGGCGAAGTCACATCAGCTCCTGGGTCAGTCGCTCGTTACCGCTGGCAGCTTTGCTACCCCTTGGCACTTCAAGCCGGCAGCAGCGTCACTCGCTAATAGTACATCGGCACCTCCGCGCTACTTCTCGTCGGGCTCCCCGCACCACGTCACCGGATCAGTTGGTCCGCTCGCTCGACCACCGCCAGGGTGCGTTGATTATTCGTGCAGCCGGAGGGCTCCACATGCCGCGTTGCCCAGAGTGCGTCACTGCCGTTTTTTCTCGTTTGGCAGCACCTATGCGGGTCATGGTAGGAGCATCAAGCAGCGCTCGGTATCAGCAAAGCATTCCGCCCTCGTGAGATCAGCTTGGCCAGGATTCTTGTGAGGATTATGGAGGATTGTTAGTGGCGATCGGGAGAGCTACCCTAGATCGCGGCCATCTTTGAGTCAGGCAAGCTCCGCCCCCGGCTACATTTTTCAGTTATAAATATGACAGTGTGTCTACCAGCCACTGGGAGCAAGATGCCTGCGGTGTGTAAATGCGACACTTTGAAATGGGAGAAAATTAAAATGAAGAGTTAACTTAATCATTAAGTTAACTCTTCATTTTAATTTGCTCTCATTTAAGAGCCTTCAGAAATATTATTTTGTTCTCATTCTCTAATATTTATTTGAGAACAAGTTGTCTTTAAGAGTTAAATTCCTCGGTGCTTCAATTCTGAACCTCTGCAACCCACATGGGTCATAAATATGAGTGGAGCAGTGCTCATTATCAGGCCCTGCTATCTGCAACCTGATAATAATGTAAAATAAACGTAGCCTTTCCTTAACTTTAAAAGGAAAAGGCAACACTTATTTATTGTAGTTCTTAGCTTAAAAAGAACTTGAGGCGGGGAGCTACTCTGAAGGTTTCTGCGAGCTACTGGTAGGTCGCTATTGACTGGTTAGAGACACCTGACATGGACCATTCTTAGTAAAAATATTTGAAAGAGCAGTATTTACCAAACTTTCACTTATTGTTAACGTTTTGAGTAGGCCTCCGTCTTAAAAGCTGGATGTTATGACCCATCGTTATTGTACAATGCTGGATGTGATATTATTTTGTATCAAAACTTCAATAAAGACAATAAAAAAAAAAACTTTCACAGTTTTCAGAAGAAAATTACATATTGCCAAACCAACAGCCCGGCATCAGACCAGGCAGAGGCACAGAGTTAGCCATCATTTGACCCAAAATTCACAGTGGAAAAGAACAGAGTCGCCACTCTATTGCTTTTGGATTTATCAGAAATGTTTGACACTTTCCACACTACTACAAAGACTCCATCAGCTCGGAATACATGAAAATGGTCTAAAATTGATTGCTTCTTACCTCAAAGACAGACAAAGTGTTGTTTACCTTCCACTTTAAAAAAAATATATTTTTATCAGGTTTTGTCATAGACCACAACATATTAAACCATACAAAACCCTGAACAAGACACCCCTAGAGTGCTGCGGCACACAAGGAAACAAAAACAAGCCTGTAAGGTGTCAGTGTTGAACCAGTCCAACCTGCAAGACCCAAAAACGAAGCACATGTTTCACAAAATCTAAGGGTCTTTCAACCCATCCAGTCAATTTCCATACTGGTCTAGGAATCACCTTCCCCCTTGAGTCCCCCTGGTCAAACATCATCCATCTCTTCCCATCGATCCCATATCTGTCCAAACTTCTGGGGACATCCCCACGCCCGGTAGATTGGCTCCTTCGTCTGCCTCCACCACTCCATATTGGACTCCCAGGCCGGTGCCGTCACAAGCAATGCACAACCCCAGTACCTCACCACATCCCTCCTGACCACCGCTAGTGCTAAGTTTTAAAACGAAAGCGTGTACCTATCAAGCATCACCTCCCCCCAGAAGCCCAAGAAGACAAACTAGGTAGTGAGCACAAGAGCCCCCTCCAACACTGCTGAGAGCCTGCCCTGGATCCCCTACCAGAACAGCCGCACATGTGGGCACCCCTAGAGCCTATGCACCAGTGTGCCTTGCTTTCCGCAGCCTCTCAAACATTGGTCAAAGTCACACAAAACCTTCACCCAGAGCCATGTACGAATGTTATAGGCCCTGTGCAGCAGCTTTAGCTGGATGAGCCAGAAACCCGCCCGGATAGCCACCGACCCTAGATATCTACAAGCTGCCCCCCACTCCATCCTCTAGGCACCCCACATCAACCTCCTAATGCTCATGCAGGCACTGCAGCGGGGCCAGTATGTTACTAAGCAATGTGGAATACAACTGGGCATGTTGGTGCAGTGAAGTCGCTAATACCCTAAACTCTAAGGGGGCTCTCATCTACAAGGTCCTTCAGACGGAGGATCTTCCTCTGCAGGATCGCCCTAATCTGCAAATCGCACATAAACTGCCCCTGGCATCCCGTATTGCTCCAGCAGGTCTGCGAAGACCATCCAGTCCTCACCCTCCCAGAGGTTCCCAACCTTGGAGATACCAATTAGGTCCCAATTCCACTACCCCAACACCTTGCGGACTTCCGCTAGCGCCCAGGTCCAATAGCGGCATCTCTAACGTCACCCAACCCACCCAGTCCAACCTGCGCAACACAAGTTCGCACCACCATCGCAGTTGGCTCCCGGAGGGCAGACAACCTTCCCGCCCCATAAATCCACCACACAAACCCGTAGGAATCCAGTGCTTGCTGGTCGGCCCTCAGTGCCAGCTCCCCAATCTGAGACGACCAATCATTAACCAGCAACAGGCAGGCCGCCCAACAGTACAACTTCAAATTTGGAAGGGCAATGCCCCCATCCTCCGGTAGAGGCACCAGAGTCTCAGGCGCAAACCTCTGGGCACCCCATCCCACAGAAGAACCCGCACCTCTGCCTCCACGGCACAAAATAAATGGTTCACAACCTCAAATAAATAATTTTATACCACATTAAGAAACTTGGGGAGGTAGAACATCTTATATAGGGCCGCCCTGCCAAGTAAGGACAAGGGCAACCACCTCCACTGCAATAAGTCCCTGTAGAATTTCTGCAACATCCGTCTAGCGTTCCTCTTATAGAACACATAGCGACCAGCGGTCACATAGATCCACAGGTATTTAAACCCAAGGTCGGACCACACCTGCTGCCGGGGCCATTACCCCCCGCCCGGCATTCACCTGGACAGCGGGTTTGCCACGGATTTGTTCCAGTTGTCTGTAATAGTGGAAAAAAAGCCAGAAGGTGCGCAGGATCTCCATGACCCTTGGCAGCAAGCGGTCCAGGCCTGCCAGATAGAGCAAGATATCATCTGCATACAATGAGATAACATCCTCCTAATGCTCATCCCAGTGTAAGCCCCGCAGCTGCGCATCATGACGAAACCAAGCTGCCAGCTACTCCATTGCCACTGCGAAGAACAGTGGGTAGAGAGGGGCATCCCTGTCTGATACACCTGACACTGGCTCGAACTTCTCTGACTGCACTCGATTCAACCAAACTCTCGTGGTCGGGCCTTGGAAACAAGAGTTGCACCCACGCCCGTAATCCCGGGCCAAAACCCATTTTTTCCAGATAAGCCCACAGGTATGGCCCCTCCACAGAATCAAATGCCTTCTAGGCGTCCAGCGCTAAGAGGAGAGCTGGTTCCACAATACACAACCAAAGAGCCACACAGCTAAAGAGCCGCCCGATATTATGACGTATAGCCCTATGCCAGTGCATACAAAATCCCCTGAAGGAAAATACTTTTCAAAAAGGCAGTAACATATGTATCTGCCAATTCAATTATATATATTTGACAATTTAAATATTGAGTTATACTTTTATGAGTCAGTATTACACATGATTTATTTTATAGAAGGTATTATCATAACGCAGGGTTAAAAAATGCATTCAAATGAAATCCCACTTATCTGTGGTAACACTCTGAATTTAACACTACACATACATGGCAAACCATGGTACAACTGTAATCACTCAGCACTGTTAACCTCCAAACACAAATTGGAAAGAAAAGAAATTGATCATATAAGTATCAAAGTTGTCATGATTATAGCGACAACGTTTCAGTCCCCCGTTGTCACCAGATACATGGGACCATCTTCAGGATGAAGTGTCGCAAATTAACATACATATATGGACCCTTGACAAATCTAGAAAACAATTAAATGACATCATAGCAGCTCATCTTCATTACATCTAAAACATTGCTAGGACAGTACACCACCAAGAAGTCAAGAATGTGGATCATTGTGCTCGGTAAAAAAGATCAGAGAGAGCCACCACACCTGTGACAAATTAATAAAGTGTCAAAAAAGTATATCAAGAAACAGCTATATCCAAAGAAAATTTCATCTCAGTGTTTACTCACACTGGGCTGTCACATCACTGGACTGACTCCTAAACGGGTCCTTAGATCCCGACATCACTGACATATACTACTGATGTATAACCTAAAAAACCAGATAGTGTATAAAAGGTCAGGCAATGACCATACTATTACACCCATGTGCAAATCTAAAACAAGCAATATACTCAAGTAACAAACTAAGTACTGGTCCCTAAAAAATTAAAAAGGTAACCACCGTTAGCAGACTACAACTAGTCTGTAATCTAGTAAATACATTTACAAGCCCTTCGCAAAAGCCAGCGCCTACCTGGAGTAGAACCAGCCTTACACGGAAAAACCTCAGTGTGTCTGTGACTGCAAGCACGCTGATGTATTAAATCCAACACTCTGCACACATCTTGGGCAGAAACTTTACTCGGGCATTGGTCGTGTCTGTATATCCCCTACAAAATGAACAGTCCGCAATTAACACCCAAAAAGTCATCGTACACATAGTCCCTATATCATGTGCCACTACACTTCTGCCTAACTGGCAACTAATAACAAGCATTGGAAATGCAATAGGTATCGCATTTACGCAAGTTTGAGCTATTAACATTGCAAATGACAATACCTTTTATTTTTGTTTTCGTTTTTAAAACATAACTAAAAGGCATTGTCATTTACAATGCCAATAGCTTAAACTCGTATAAATGCGAGACCTATTGCATTGCAAATGCTTGTACTATATGGTGATGTCATGCGTGTGTCCAGCACTGGATGACACTGAAGTATTTTGTGACATTAATAAGTGTCCACTACTACCCAGCACAAACCATTGTATCACATTTATAATAACAAAACGTTGAGTTAATTCCTACAGGTATACAGACGTTTACGTTACAGGTTTACAGGTGTAGGTGGTGCAGACAAGGAGCCATTTTATCATGACTGAACCACACACCCGCCGTATGAGCTACAAAGACCTCTAATAAACTCACGAGTCCACTGAATGGAAATCTGGGGGTTCACTTTATGGGCAATGCTCTGCAGCAGGCACATTCACCCCCTAAGCTGCTTTTACGCTGATTGAAGATAGTGACCTGAGTTTACACAGAGTGCGCTGCTGCAAGTGCACTGATTTACTGGTGACCCGGAGACCTTCTGGATACGCGTGATCTCGACAGCAGCAGCTTTTAAGGGATCTTAAAATGAATGCTGTTTACAAGGACAACTTCACTACACATCCTCTTCTTTGGGAGTAGAGTTCCTAAATTGAACGCCTTTCTTATGGCAGACCGTGGTGTAGTGTGGATTGTGGCCTCATGGTCGACATTGCTAAGTTAGCTTAGGCCTAGCTGCCATGATGCCTCCTTTGAACACGTTACTCAGTGACTTTGTTTTTCCAGACTCTGCTTGTGACCGTTCACATTAGAACTGTCTGCATTTCTGCCTTTCACCTTTTCTGATGTTCTCTGTGGTTTTCGTCTGCACACAATGTACAAGGTCGAAAAACAACGTCCATTGTTGTTGCTGTTCTGGTCAGCCCTCGCACTTAGACATAACATGAAATACAGCTGCACTGGAGAAATTCGTGTGCTTTTAATATTGTGATCTCCCTGTTGGAGGCACTTGGAGAAAAACTTTTCCAGGGAGAAGAGCTGTGCTTATCTGATGATGTAAACCTTGCATCTAGTTCTTGAGGTATGGGGGTCCCCCTGACAAAGCCCAGAGGTCTTCTATTTTTATAATAAACTAGTTAATAGCACGGGGAGGGTGGCCAGGCATTATAGTCCTTCATCCACTGTCTTTATAAAATGCTGTCCCCGTTTGTATTCTATGGAATTGTAACAATGCTTACTGTTTTGTCTTTATGCATTATGCTGCTAGTACTGGCACGTGTACTGTGTCTCTTAATACGCACGTTGTGGACAAGTATGAGTGAGTAATGAAAGAGTGTTCTTGCTCCCGCGATTCCTGAAAGAGTCCGTGTTCTGGGATGTCTAATCATTGGTAGCTTCGCTGTAGTACGGAGAATGAATGAGACACTATAGCTAGTCGGATTGGGATTTTGGGCACTAAGGTGGATGGTTGGTACACCACTATACACTGAGGTCCTGTTTTCCTGCGCATAGTTCTGTATATGTGCAGAATCCCCGCAACATGGCGCCACCAACAGTGTAGTGGGCTTCTTATCTGCGAGACGCTTGAGTAGTGCTTGTCCACAATTCCCTTCACTTATATTTCCGGAAACATATGTGAGGGTGTAACCTCCTATATTGATGTTTTTATAGGTTCTTTCAAGCTTGAAGTTATTAAAAGGTGTTCTCTTTTATGTTAACCCTCTATTGCGCTGCCACGCACTAGGTTGTTCTACATTCTTAGTCTTGATGGCTGTGAATGTAAATATCCCGGCACATAGCCGCGCCACGCTCCGTGCTCATTTAACGGCCTATGGAGTACCCGACGCGGGTGTCGCCCTCATCTTTGTGGTCCAGGCTGATCCGGCTTACCACTTTGAGGTATTTTGCTCATGGGTCACTTTTCCGGCGGTGGAAGGAGCTGACAATTTGTTCCACGTTTACGCTCCCACCGCCCTTCCTAATGTTTATCAGCCTTATCAGGCTCTTGAAGTACCGCTCACGGCATGGCAACACCGTGTTTGGTTTAATGGCACCCTCCCACACCCGGTCACCCCGATTCGTTTAGGCCCCTTATCGATAGATGGGGCCGCTTGGCCTGTTTTGGCCGGGTATACCCCGCATCCACGTTATTTAGCGGTTCCAGTAGATGAACTGCGCGTGCTGCATACGTCTTTGATCCGTGGGCACAGAGCTTTAGTACAATATGTCACAGGCAACGTCCAGATGGCCTCTCCTGGAGTTGCGGCTCATCCAGCTGGACTTGGCGGTGTGACTATAAGTCCCGTCATGGTTAATTCGGTGATGGGCAAGTGCCCACAGAATAAGGATGATTTGCCTTATTGGCTTGCTGAAAAATTTGACCAGCTGGAGGCGGTGTTTCCGAATACCTCTCCTGTGGAAAAACACAGGATTTTGACTATTAGTTTGCCAAAAGACTTAATTCCCGAGTTGACAGAATGCAACAACTGGGGCAAGGTATTCGCAGCAGTGTATGCGAAGTGTTTCGGCACTCCATCCATGACGGTCCTCCCCACCGTAATTAAGCGTGTACAAAACGAACATGGCCCTGAAGCGGCTGTGGAATTGGGGATGAGACTGGTGGGAGTGTTCGATGTAGTGGCTGATCTAATCCTTTCGAATGTCAAGGGTGATGCTGTTAACTTTCAAGTCGCTAATGCTTTGGCTTTAGTCCCAGAACTGGACAAGCCTCGCGAATTACCGAAAATTATTGCACAGGCTTATAAAACCATTGGCCGCAATAGTTTGGGAGTTAAGCCTTTGGCTAAAACGCAAACTCAACCACAATCACAACCAACATCTCAGTCTGGTAAAGATGAGAAACCATTCTTTTCTAAAAAAGAACTGGAAGTTAAAGAAACAGGGAAAGCAACAACCAAAACCAGGGTCGCGTGCTGCGTCACCGGTTTCCGTATCTTCTGAACGCACTTATGATTTGCGCGACCGAGCGAGAATTAAGTCTCCTGATAGATTTCAGGTCCCTGACCAGCGTTCTCCTCGTTCTTCACAGGCACCATCGACCACACAGGCTGGTGGAGGAGATCGCCAGGAAAGGGGCAGGGGTTGTGACGCCCCACAGGGACGAGACCAACCTCGACAACCTGGCAGAGCAAAACAAGAAGAATTTTCACGTTCTCGCCCACAGTTTCAGAAGAAAAAAGTTGCAGCTTTAACAGCGAGATATGCCACAGATGGTGAGAACGAGACTCCTGAATTGGACGTGGGCAGTGACGCTGCTAGACAGCGCCGCGGAAGTTACCATAGTGCGGGAGGCACTACGTCCTCATGTGGAGGCGACAGCAACTGACACTTTCATTACTGTCGAGACAGCTGACACCCGAGTGGCACCCCCTGATAGACTATTTAATATTGTCCTTCAAATTGAAGGTGACATTGAGCGTGTTATTAAAGGGATTTTTGGGGAAAATCTGACCTCTTCATACGACATTTTGTTGGCGGAGGCAGATTGGCCGCCCCCATTTGTTCTTGCTGCTCCTAGAGGGGAGGAAGTAATCCTTCCGAGCTTTTCGCATCATGTCCCAAAGGACAGAGCGGAGGCTTTAGCAGCTGAATGGGCTGTGGCCCAGGCCCCGGCACTGTACCGTAATCACGTGGACTGGGATGAGGATTCTCCCCCCCATGATATACCATTGCGGTCTCTGCCACAGCCTCAACCCCAATATCCCCTCCGGCGGGAAGCTAAGGGTCCCGTTTCCGACATTCTGACACAGTTAGAATATGAAGGAGTAATTGAAACATGCATGTCACCAATGAATAATCCCCTTTTCGCGGTTTCTAAACCCGATGGGTATTACCGCTTGATTTTAGACTACCGGCATTTGAACTTTCATTGTCGAACCTTTGCGGTACAGAATACCCATAGTTCCGCGCTCGTAGACAGTCTTGTTCGTAAAAAATATAAAACGACACTTGACCTTTCCAATGGTTTTTACACTCACAATTTGTCCCCGGACTGCAGTCAATGGACCGCGTTCACTTCCGGTGGAAAACAAATAAAATTCCGGCGTTTGCCAATGGGCTACAAAACCGCCCGGGGGTCTTCGCCGCCCGTGTTGTCTCTTTGTTGGACAGCATAGACCCAGATGCGTATTCGTACGTGGATGATATATATCTGACAGACGACGAACTATGGCCGCATCTTTCCCGAGTAGACCGCATTATTCTTGAGTTCGCGGTCTTAGGTTGCAAATTTAATTTTGCCAAATCTCACATCGCAGAATACACTGTTGTTTTTGGGCTATGAGCTCAACAATGAAGGTAGGGGCTTAGCTCCCCACTTCCTGGAGAAGTACGCACTTCTGTGCCCGCCAACAACCCTGAAAAAACTTCAGTCTTTACTGGGATTTTTGAACTTCGGCGTTCTTACATTCCCGAATATGCCCAGCGTATCAAGCCTCGCTATGCCTTGATACAACCTACCTTTTCCAAGTCATGCTGGCTTCCGGAACATTTGCTTATTCTGCAATCTTTGCAGTCTGATCTACTTGAATCTAAGTTCTTGTTGACTCGTGATAACCACACGAACCTGGTGATTAGAATTGTGCCAGGGGCAGTGGGTTTCACGTACTTGACTTTTAACGAAGGTGACACTGTACCTTTTGCCTACAAGTCGCATCTATACACTTCTACCGAGTTGCGCTTTTCAACTGTGGGGAAAGTTTTGACTACAGTGCAAATGGCGATTCTTAAAGAACGCGCACTGGCACAGGGAAAACGCATCTTGGTTGTCACACCCTATCCTGCCCTGGAGGCAGTGACAAAGGCAAGTGTACCAAACTCTAAGGCTTTGCACCCCGTTGGATACAATGGGCTACTTCTTTGACGTCTCCGGATGTCACCTTTATCTTTGATTCCTCTCTTCAGACACAGGAGTTCCTGCAGTATGAATTTGTTCATCCTCCTCCTCTGTCTTTGCTGCCGCTTGAGGAGTACAAATGTATCATTTACACCGATGGTTCGGCGCAACCGGCCACGGGTTCTAAGCATGCCTACTCAGCAGCATGTGCTATTGTGGCAGGTACCATGGTGAACGGTGAGTTCAAATCGAGTGTTGTGCACACGCAGGCACTAGGAGACAGTACCGCCCAATTGGCCGAGCTGCGTGCTTTGGTGCTCGCACTTGAGTTTGCAGACCCGGATGTGACTACACTTATTGTATGCGATTCTTACTACTGTGTTCAGTCTTTTAATGACAACTTATTCTTTTGGTCTCAGAACGACTATAGAGATTCTAAAGGCAGCGCAATTAAGCATAAAATGCTTTGGGTTCGAGTAGCAGATCTTAAACAACGTCTGCCTCTCACACAGGTGATTCACACTCGGCCACCAGCGTGTGGGAGCACACGCAGTCGGTAACAGCTTGGCGGATGAAGCTGCCAAATCAGCAGTAGCCACGTGCTCAGTAGCAGCCGTTACAAGATCCATGACAAAAATAGATAATGAGATTTTGGCAGCTATTGCTGCAACCAATGAAGGTTCTAATTACTCACAGGGTTTCCCTTCCAAGTACTCTTATCACTTAAGTCCCGACCAGGTTCCTTATGTAAGAATTCCGGACGTTGGTGATCGGCTGATTCCCAACGCGGACCGCAGAAATTCGTTGATAACAGCCGCACACGAAGGCTTGGCTTCGGCCCATGCTGGCGTGTCTGCAACTGTTTCACTCTTGCAGCAGCGTTACTGGTGGCGTGGTTTATATAAACAGACCCATAATTATGTCCTTTCTTGTGACATTTGTCAGCAAATTAAGCCCTCTACGGTTACACGTCCGCCACAAACACAGCTCTGCATTTCTAATAAACCTTTTGGTTGTGTATACCTTGATCACTGCGGTCCATTTTCTTCTGATAATGCATATAAATATATCTTAGTTGCAGTTGATTCGTGCACACGTTTCATCTGGGTTTGGCCACAATGCAGTGCTGACGCTCAAAATGTCATCAGGGATTTGCATGTCTTTGTGGGAATTTTTGCCTGTGGCACCTTCCATTCCGACCAAGGTCCAGCGTTCGCCTCTAAGGCGTACAAGGACGCGATGAGGTCTATGGGGGTGCTGGTGCAATTTTCATCTCCATACAGGCCTGAGGGCAACTCAATTGTGGAGCGAATGAACCGTGACTTAAAGCAATCCTTGACAGCTAGAGTCTTAGGTACTGGCAGGAACTGGCTGGCCCACTTGTATGGTGTGCAACGTGCACTTAATAATCTCCCTAGAAGATCTCTGGGTGGGCGGACCCCATACGAAATGCTCTTTGGCATACAGATGTTTGTGCCAGACCTTGATGGTCTAGACATGGCGGCGACTGCCGCAATCTTTGATGTAGATAATCATTCTACTATGTTACAGGACTTACAAGAGACCCGTGACAGACTTGCAAGCGAACACTTACCCTCAGCCACAGACGCAGCGCTGCAGATTCTGGTTGCCGGCTGGCTTCCAAAGATTGGAGATCTGGTCCGAGAGAAGGTGGAGAGCAAAAAAGAATTTGGCCCCTCTTATCGTGCACCGGTTCCGGTTCTTGGCTTGAAGGGTACTCGCACAGTCAAGTTACCACCGCTTCCTGGTCGCAAAGACAACAGATACATCTCAGTGGACAATGTCAAGCTACAACATCTGGCCGATTCTGAATAGTGTAACACCTGCGGTATCATGTCCTGCAATTTCAAGAAATCCTGTTCGTGGCCCTCCAGTCTCCACATGTGCCGATGTTACCATTGGGATGGTCGCTTTGCCAGATCACCTGCTCAACCTCCCGACTTCCTCCTGCAACGAGGAAACCGAGTATACATACCCCGCAAGTGAGTCAGTGGCTCATTTACCTACATCACCACTGAACCCGACTCGTTTTTCCTTTGATTCGTCTTCCACCTCATCATTTGTCCCAACCAAATTCAGTATTTTTTTATCCTGGTTCAGAGACAACTTTTTGGTCCCTCCGTGGACATACATCTGGCTGGTGCTATTTCTGATTTTCCTGTTCATGTCCATTGGCTTTGTGACAGTTTTTTTCTTGCTCATCAATGGTCACTATTTGCCAGAACGCTCGGCGGTGAACTCTGTGGCTGGAACTTTGGCTCCGCATTCTTCTTCACACATCATGAAGCGTGACCACACATTTGTGAACATTTCCGCCTTTCCAGTTGCAGATGGCATCGTATGGGATGCAGTGAATTTCCAAATTCATGGACCGACAGAAATTATTAATGTCCCAAATGTGCTTCATGTTTCCATGGGTGATGTGGTAAAAAGGAATATTCATTCAGATGATTGGGACGTGCATGCAATTGAATCATTATTTTCTGATTTAAAATATTATGCTACTTTTAATGCTGAGGATTTGTACTTAAATTCTGCTAATTATGCCAATTTGTATTGTTACCAGCATTACGGTAACCATTTTCTGCATAAACCAAGTAAACTTCAAGGTAGTTTCAATTATACCGAGTGGGAACATTGCCCGACCCCTCTGCAAGGTAGCTCCCAAACACTGATAAATAAATGTACTTACTTTACAGACTTTGACAGATCAAACCCAGGGTCCTATTATTTTAAATTGAACATTTCTTCAAATCCAAAGGTGATGTTGACCCACACCAAATTGCCATATTCCAGTTCCTTTATGGACGCATTAGCTGTTGGTGGCTATGAGCACTGGAAAAACACCATTGACTTGAAATCTATTTGGGGCACTAAATCGTGGCAGGTACGCGGTACAGAAGCCTTGCACCGCGCTTGCCTTATCCCCACACAAATATTATTTTTAGACAGTCCTATATATCAAACAGCTTGTTTTGGTTTGGCGACTTCCAAACAATTAAATGCACCTTCCACTCCTGCGTTGTCTTCCTGGCCGAACAGGAGCGTGCATTTAAATCTTTCCCTTGATAGTTTGCAAGCTTTATTTCAAAATAACTCATTTAATGTCTCTACACTAGATCGCTCAGCCTGGTTGGTGTGGCCCATAGCTTCTAATGCCTGCCAACTGCGTTTTGATAACTCTGCTCCTGGTTACAAACAGGATAGACCAGATCCACGTTTTTCTGATTCACGTTCAATCACAACGTATTCTGTTGGTAAATTATGTAAACAGTGGTTGCAGCACTCTACCTTAGATTCCGTAAAACAACATTTATCCCTGCTCTCCAGCAACATCGACCTGGTCGACTTTGTTCTAGGACCTAGAGGTCCGAGATCTAAAAGATTTGTTTATGCGACTTACAATGAAATCTGGAAGCTTTCACAAATAGAAGCTGCTTCCCGTTTACAGGAAATAGATCAAGCGAATCTAGAAAAAGTGCTTGCTGTTGTCGACAACAGTATTAACACCCTGTCTTCCCGCATTTACACATTAGAGAATATTGTTTCGTCTGTTGTTGATATTGTACAGGATGACGTGTCTGTCTTATATCATGGTCAGAATCAATTGCGTTCAGTAATGCAGTTTGCATGGACTTTGCAGACACTGAAAATGGGGAAGGTTCCATGGCATTTCTTAAACACATCTGCCTTGTTCTTGCCATTTAATTTAACTGAGAAACAGCAGTTCATGTCCATGAAAGATGCAACATACACTCTCCTACATATCGAAAAAATAGATCCTTTACCATTCTCTGTGGCGGAGACTGACTCTGCAGTGTGGCTAGTACACGGGGTTATTTCTTTGCCTTTTTCTTTATTTGAATTCAGTTCATGCATGAAACATTATCCTGTTGGCCGTTTTGAGCTTTTTAGGCAGTGCCTTTTTGCATGAACTTTGGTCCCTACCGGAGGTATTTCTCACAGGAGAGTCTTGCGATTCTACAGTGGGTCATTCCCTTGTTTGTAAAAACATTAAATTGCACGGGGCTTGTAATGTTTCTGCCCCGAATCTTGCATGTGTTTTAAAGGGCATTCTTGTTCCGGTTATATCACCTACTTTCACTATGCTTGCTAATGGTAGCTATCTGCTTTTAAATAATCAAGACTGCTGTGGGTTGCAGGCAGGCATACCCTACATTGTAACAGTTTCGCAACGCGGTGTGCTGCAAAAATGTGCTTTTTCCACCCCCGCGTGGGAAGTTAGATAGTTCCATTTGGCCTTACATACCTACTTTGAAGGCGGATTTCAATAAATTGAGCAGAATAAAGGTGCTATTATTAAACCAGGAGGTTATGCTAACTTCCGCACAGGAGACCTTCGTCCTCCAGGTGGCCAGCACCCACAGTGAAATACAGGCCTATTTTAAACACAAACCTCCCCCAACATTTTGGTGAACTGATTCACCGTATATTTAATGCGTCTAATACCAACGGCCTTGTACACGTTTTTAAATATCTAGATTTCTAAGGTACACGTTTTTAAAGTTGTGGGCTCTGGCCTTTTGACGTCCTTTCAGACTATATTTGGTGTAATACCGGCTTTTATTCATTCTATTTTTTCCAGCGTCTTTGGTGGCTTCCCATTGATCCTAGCCTTAGCTGCTGGAGTATTGCTTTTACTTTGTCTGTTGCGCAATGGCTGCACCTCTTGTGGGCCTACACAACCCAGGGCGACTGCGGATGCTCCGTGACCGCATGATTGACAGCTTCGACGTCCTGCCGCTGGCGACACTCAGCGTGGCTTATGGACTATATTTTCGCTTTGCGTATTTCACTTGCGTGCAACCTGTGATGTCCTGCTTACGATGTCCGTTCTCTTGGTCCTTGGATGTTTGCCTCTCCAATACGTCTTGTTCTGACCCGGATTTCGACCAGTTGATGGGCCCCCTAATGGCCCATGAACGGGAATGTTCCAGTGACGGATTAATGGCGCGTGCGGCTGCACTTGGAGTCTTGGCGCAATGGGATATCTGGGCGGCTGCTCAGAATCTCCTACAACAAAGTTTTATTGAATATCACGCAAGTTGTCCCGCAATGCTGATCGCTGCTCCCTATTGTGAGGAACATGAATGCAGTTTTGATTTGTTGAACTGGATGGCATCTCTTTTTTCAGTCGATGACAATGATGTCTTTTTGGAAGGTGTTGCAGTTTTCTGCGCATACACTCTGTTGGATTAGTTGCATTGACTCTCAATGAACTGCATAGCTGGATTTTTTTTATTCTCTTTGAGTGACCTATTTTCTGGCCCTATCTAGAATTTTTTTTTCCACATTTTTTCCAAAAAGACTTTTCCCACCAATAGACGTTTACATTCTGCTCCATCTATTTGAACTCTGTTTTCGTCCTATGTCTTGACCTATGGACTGACCAGGGGAGGGTGTAGTGTGGATTGTGGCCTCATGGTTGACATTGCTAAGTTAGCTTAGGCCTAGCTGCCATGATGCCTCCTTTTTTTTTTTTTTTTGAATTAACAATTTTATTGAAATAAAAAAGAAAAAGGTACAAGGCAACGACAGTTCGGCAGGAGGTCCACATTAAAATGACATAACGTACAACACAGAGATGAAATAATATTCGACCCAGAGATGAGCCAGGGAGTCGTCCTCTCGTCCGAGCGATAAACAATAAGAGTTAGGAGACATGCGGTATCAATTGCACAGAAAACTGGTGAGATCGTGCAGTTAGGCATTCATTACAGGAGTGAGGGCGTGGGTTCTACATTATTCGTCGGTTGGTCCAGTAATAGGTCCCTTTCACTTCGTAATTCTATGGATGGTGAGACACAGATATCCCCCTATATTTGTTCCATTTCCCCACTTATGGTCCCATTTCCCGGGGCACCCTCTATGTTTAAACACCTCTTTTTCGGCAATCATTGCCCTATCCATGTCTCTAGCCCATTCGCGCAGGCAAGGGGCCGCCTCCACCCCCATCTCTGTGCAATATTACGTTTTGCGATGGCCCAGCCCAGCGAGGCCCATGTTTGTTCAGTCTGTGTGAGGTCAGTGGCCTCCCATACATTGAGGAGGCAAAGCAAGAGGGAGGCTTTCAAGGTCTTACCGCAGGCCCTTTCCATTTGTTTCGTGACTCTATCCCAATAATGTCTCAATAGCGGGCAGTCCCATAAAATATGGAAGAATGTGCCAGTTTGATTGCAGTGTCGCAGGCATAGGGGGTCAGGTCTTCTACCCAGCTTGAATAGGAGCTTTGCATCAAAGTATATGCAGTGGAGGATTTTTAATTGGACTAGGCGCAATCTCATGGGTATGGCCACTTCCTTAGGGGAAGCAAGTGCGTCGCGCCAGTCTTCATGATGCCTCCTTTGCACACGTTACTCAGTGACTTTGTTTTTCCAGACTCTGCTTGTGACCTTTCACATTAGAAATGTCTGCATTTCTGCCTTTCACCTTTTCTGTTGTTCTCTGTGGTTTTCGTCTGCACACAATGTACAAGGTCGAAAAACAACGTCCCTTGTTGTTGCTGTTCTGGTCAGCCCCTCGCACTTAGACTTAACATGAAATACAGCTGCACTGGAGAAATTTGTGTGCTTTTAATATTGTGATCTCCCTGTTGGAGGCACTTGGAGAAAAACCTTTCCAGGGAGAAGAGCTGTGCTTGTCTGATGAGGTAAACCTTGCATCCAGTTCTGGAGGTATGGGGTCCCCCTGACAAAGCCTAGAGGTCTTCTATTTTTATAATAAACTAGTTAATAGCACGGGGAGGGTGGCCAGGCATTATAGTCCTTCATCCACTGTCTTTATAAAATGCTGTCCCCGTTTGTATTCTATGGAATTGTAACAATGCTTACTGTTTTGTCTTTATGCATTATGCTGCTAGTACTGGCACGTGTACTGTGTCTCTTAATACGCACGTTGTGGACAAGTATGAGTGAGTAATGAAAGAGTGTTCTTGCTCCTGCGATTCCTGAAAGAGTCTGTGTTCTGGGATGTCTAATCATTGGTAGCTTCGCTGTAGTACGGAGAACGAATGAGACACTATAGCTAGACGGATTGGGATTTTGGGCACTAAGGTGGATGGTTGGTACACCACTGTACACCGAGGTCCTGTTTTCCTGCGCATAGTTCTGTATATGTGCAGAATCCCCGCAACAGAGGGACACACGCACACTTTTCACTCTTCTCTGAGGGAGAGGTTTTCATTCACTGGAGGTTGGAGGGAGTGATCTTCTCCGAGGGAGAGGTTTTCATTCACTGGAGGGAGTGAGTTTCTCCGAGGGAGAGGTTTTCCATCACTGGAGGCTGGAGGGAGTGAGAGTCTGGCCCGGGCCTCGAGGCGAGCGGGAAAGCCCAGGCCATAAGCCCCTGCAGAGCTCCTCTGTAGCAAGAAGCACCTTGGAAACCTAGTGCCACATTTCACACTCCAGTGTTTAGTGTCTCGTGTCTGTTTGCCTCGTGTGCCGTCTCTCACTCTCCTCTCTTCCCCTCCCCCCTAGATCTCAGCCTCTTTAAGGGCCCCAGGCCCTCACCGGTGACTCACTCAGCAGGCATCCAGCTGCTGGGCTTTACTCCCGCCCCGCAGGTCACATGGTCCGGACTCAGCAGGCATCCAGCTGCTGGGCTTTACTCCCGCCCCGCAGGTCACGTGGTCCGGGTGGGCAGCTAATGAAACTGCTGGAGTTTAAAGCGCTCCTACCTGCACCAGACCCCGGTCACGTGACACATGGGGGTGCACCAGCACTCATTCTTGGGGGCCGTTCTGGGACACTTGTTTTGACCCGTTACATATTTCCAAGTGAAAACACTGATCGGAAAGACGGGAGAAGCGCTACAAGTACAATGGGACAAAGCCAGGCAGGGCCCTGGGCGAGAGAAGGGGCAGGTGGTGTCTGTAGTGGATGCAGACTCACAGCCTCAGCTTATAGCGCTCTGACGATCTATGCTTGGAAGCATGGTTGCTGGCACCCTCACTTACTTTTACAATTAAGCACTGGCTAACTGATCACATCAATGATCATACGTTCACTGGACAGTGCGCGGTGCGCTCGTGCTGTACGTGGATAACTGACTGCATCATTACACTTCACTGCACTTGGCGCTATAAGCTTACCACTGATGACAGCATCACACCTTCACTCCTGAGCCCGCGGTGCGCTCGGCGCTGTACATGGATAACTGACTACGTCTTCACACTTTCTCTGCACACGGCGCTATAGGCAGATCACAGATCACACCTTCTGTACCGAGCTCGCGGTGCGCTCGGCGCTGTACGCAGATCAGGGATCACACAACGGAGGGCTCCTCTGCTGTACATGGATAACTGACTACGTCATCTCACTTTCTCTGCACAAGGCGCTATAGGCAGATCACGGATCACACCTTCTGTACCGAGCCCGCGGTGCGCTCGGCGCTGTACGCAGATCAGGGATCATACAACGGAGGGCTCCTTTGCAGGGCATTGCCAGCTATAGGCAGATCACGGATCACACCTTCTGTACTGAGTCCGCAGTGCGCTAATGCAAGAAAAAAGTGCTTAGCGGCTACTTAAAAGACACAGTGTCACGCCGCCAGTAAAAGATCCAGTCTGGGTGGGCGGGGCTAAAAGAGGACAGGGCGGTAACCAGGAGGGAATAAAAAGCCTCCTTTACAATGAAAAGACACAGTTTAGCCTAACTTATGACGTGAACCAACCAAAATAACGGGCGGAGCCGAAACACCATTCTGAAACCGTATTGATTACAAGAAGCCCTCGCAGAGTGAGCAGCGCATGCGCGCTGCAACGCCAGGCAAGACCTAAAAACTGAAGTGGGAACAGCCTGCAGTTTTTTTTAATCATAGCGAGGACGGGCACGGTCAGTTTACCCCTCCATAGAAACCGACTAAATAAGCAAGCTATTTAAGCGCCATCTTTGTTTCAAAATTGTGTTGGTTCAAGCCTCCATCTTAGGCTAGCCATTACACTCATACTGTGCTGATAATAAAACACCTCCATGGCAGTCGATTACCAAAAAAGGGGGGAATGGTCTATGATTTAATCTATCCATTCACTCTGAACTATAAAGATGAATAAAACATATCAATTTATTCGCATGGCATCATAGACAACAAACTAAGCCTATTGGAGCTGTCAAGACAACACCGATGTAAGAGCTATGCCTTTACCGGAGGCCATCTATAATTAAGGAGAGGCATTACGCAAAATGGCGCACGTAAAGAACTACTTGGCATACAAAACTCTGGGTACCTTAGAATATTAGATATTTCTACCCACAATAAGTATAAATTAAAAACTCACTAGTCACACATCTGATTCCTATATAGTCAGTTACTACATGTAAACAGCTTATATACTTCTGTAGAGCTACTCTATTGTCTACATGTCCTATCCATCAATGAGGATACAGGTAAACCTAAACTGGCATTTATTGCTAGGAACAATATCATAACCATAATCCACAAATGATGATACAGTATGACCTAAAATCCCTCGTCTACACATAGCCTGACGGTTAATTCACTTAAAGCAATAAAGATCTTAAAATCACATATATCTTGCTGGTTATGTACTAATCTGGGACAGAATGCTAGATAAATGCTCATATAACTGTCTGGACCTATGCGGCATGAATCCTGACTGATTCGGAGCCACAAAATATTTTATCACTGCAAGGCAATTTGCCAGGACCTTAGAGAGCAGCTTAGTCTCTACATTTAACAGGGAGATCAGCCGGTAGGAGCCACAGTCGTGGGGGGTTTCCCCAGTTCATGAATCAATACCACGTATGCCTGCCATAAAGCACTCGCAACACCCCCCCAGACCAAGCCTCCTGAAACAAAGCTAGCAAAGTAGAAGCACCTTGGCTATTCATACACTTAAAGAACTCCGAGAGAAAACCATTGGGAACCAAAGTCTTCCCACTTTTTCTGGGACAAGCTCCCTCTCGTAACCTCAGCCTCAAGCGATTCCCGGGCTACTCTGCCTAAGCAAGGCACCGGTAGATCACACACAAGCCCTTGCATGCCCTCCAGCACCCCGGGCAAGAGCCGAGAGGCATAAAGGCCCCCAAGATAGTCCGCAAAGGCCGGGAAATCGCCATGGGCATTTCCGCCCCTGCCCCAGTCACGTGACACACCTCCCAAATCCATTGTTGGCCCTCCTACCTTCTTGCTAACCACACCAGCATCTTCCCCACCTTGTTCCCAGCCTCGTAAAGTCTGCTCACGCACGCCTGATACAGCTTTCGTGTCTCGTGGTGAACATGCTACCTGTATTCCTCCTGCAACAAAGTCAAGCGTCGAGCCCCATCTGGTACTGGCAGCTCCATGTACGCCGCCTCTCCCTCCGAGAGCTACCTCTCCAGCTCCCTCACCTTCTGCAATCAATCCCTATGCTTGTCCACCACATGCGCAATCAATTGCAATTAAATGCCTCCCAAAGCACCATTTCCCGAGGACACAGACCCCATGTTCTCCCAAAAATAATGGGCCAACGTCTCCAATACATACTTGCGGATATCCCAGTCCATCAGATTACACGTATCCAGCCCCCAGCACAACCCTGGGCAGGACCCTGGAACCCACAGTTCCATAACCATCGGGGAGTGATCAGAAATACACCTAGTCAGGTAGGCAGTATTCCTATATCTAAAACTCTGGGACCCCAATACCCAAAAATAATCCAAGCTTGCCAGCGAGCGAGAGGCGTTAACCGCATGCGAGAACTGCAGCTCCCCCGGATTCGTTACCTGTCACAGATCCTCCAATCCTAGCTACCCCAGGAAGGAGCGTAGTCTTGGGTCATCCCTGGGTGTCTCTCTCGACTGCACCATACAATCCTCAGCCCTGTGTTAGGTCAAATTGAGGTCCCCCCACACCAGCAACACAGCCTCTGGGCATTCTGCAACCGATTTCCCTATACGCTCTAGGCCCGAATCCTACACTCGGGGGGGACAATACCAGTAGGTCACGATCAAGCACTCCCCATTCCACAGGCCGCCCAACAACCTGACAAATCTGCCCACACTTTCTTCCACCCTTCCCTCGATTGATGAACCTGTATCTGTTTAATTTTGTGATAAATATACTCACTGAAAGTAGTAAAAGCAATGCACTCATATTTCAAGGAGAAAATGTGTTTACTCTGTATGCCCAAAGAAATACTATGTACTGTTCATAACCTTCCATTAATAAAAAGAAATTTAAAAATTCTGCCCACGCTTGCGTCAGCTTCAAGAGTGTGGTCCTGGGGACCAGAATTCTGTCCCCCCAGCTGAATAGCCTGAGTGGAACAGCGACCGAAACCTGCCCTTCCCCAAAAACTCAAAGTGTGAGCCCTTTAGATGCGTTTCCTGCAGGAGAACCAGGTCTGGCACCTGCCGCGCCAAATACCGCTGCACCACCCCCGCTTCAATTTGTTACCAAGCCTGTTTACGTTCCAGGATAGAATCCTAAGGAAAGCGCTCTAGCTACAGTTGAAGAACCCTCCATGATCAGTTCATGTTCATCACCCCACACCTACAAGGTCTCCAGTGCAGAAAACGCTGCAGCAGCCCCTTCATCAATATCCCCCACCATGAACGACCCACCCCCTCCCAATGCCCGAGGCACCTGTCACCCCCCTAACTATTTGTACTGATTATCTCCGTGTCCTCCATGGTTGAAGGGGCATTGTGGCTCGCCACGGTGGACAAGGAACAGCCAGATGACAACCCTCCCGCCCCACCATGCAGTGCAACTCCCCCACACTCACACACACCCCTCCGAGAGGCCCACCGAGGCAGCCACACAGAATCAAACGGCCTCATCCGAGGTCATGGGATTGACCCTCGGAGGATACATCCCCTCATTATCCATCACAGAGTTTGCCGATCCATCCTCCGATAACGCCGGGGTGGGAGCCAGAGCCTCCCATTGATTTGTCATGGGTCATAGGAGTCCATGCTTTAGCTCTGCCACTACCTTATCCTGTTTAGTACATGCCTTGCACTGGTGGGAGCCATTCTCAACCCCCCTATGCCGACACCACGGTGGCCGCTGAGTTTGCCAGTCCAGGGACCTCTCACCAGTCCGATCCTGCGGTATCAGATGCCCCTGCCTCTCCAGCCAGTCCCACACCTCCTGCGCCTCCGTTAAGAAGTGCATCATAGAACCCACCCCCACCTTGAGCCTAGCTGGGTACAGCAAAGCATATTACAATTGGAGCTGTCTCAAGTGCCTCTTGACCCCCCCCCAAAAGGACTCCTGTGTGTATTCAACCAAAGTAGTATATTTCGGATAGATGCTCACTGGGCTATGCTCGATCCGCCAGGGTCCATCGGTCCAGGCCAGCTGAAGAATATGATCATGGTCCCTAAAGTTCAACAAGTGAACCACGATGGGAGTACCTGGCACCGGAGTGTAGCCCGGAAACCTATGTGCTCTTTTCACTGAGAACAGCGGCATCACCATGCCTCTCAACTCCTCAGAGGCCAGCCACTGCTCCACGAACAACTTCACTGAGGGCCCCTTAGCCTTCTCTGGCACCACCATTAGCCGAACATTGTTCCAGTGATAGCACCCCTCCGCATCCTCCACCAGCACCGAGAGGACCTCTTCCACCTTCTGGAGTCATGCCAGATGCTCCTAATGATCTGCCACAGATGGGTTCAGCTAGGCCGCAGTCGATTCCACATCCGTAACCCTCTCAGCCAATTTGGAGTAGTCTGCATGCAGGAGGTCCAAATCCACCACCATTGCCTCGATGTTCGACTCCAAGGCGTCTATTGTGTCATGAATAGCTGCCAGAATCGTACGTAGCCTTGTGGGATTCCAAATCCATCGCTGAGCCTGACAACTCATGGGCCTCCATTGCTGTTGCCCCTTTCGCAGAAACCGGATGCCCCTGATTAGTTTGCAGCATTGCAAGGGATCGACAATCAAAGCCTTAAGCTGTCCCCAGGTCACCCACCAGTCAACCTCTCCGCCACCGATCTGCACTCTACAATGCCTCGCCCCCGAAGACCCCACAAAGTCGAAGAGCACCCCCTGGGGAAAGCAATCCACTGACAAAGGGGGGCACCACAGGCAGTTCATGGGTGGAATGGGGGCGTCTCCTTCAGTACTCTTTTCCCCACTTCGTTTCGGAATATACAGGGCCAGTGGGCCCACACAGCAGCCCCCAGAGTCACACAGCATCCTCTCCTCCAGGGCCCCCAGTCTCAGAGGGTGAGCCGTCGAGGTAGCCGCTGGGGGGCATATCACACCCCTCCCGATCGCTGCATTTTGGGTCACCACCCGCTGCACACCTAAAATGGCAGCTCCCGTCTCCATCTCCCAATCGCGGCACCTGAATGGCGCCATTCTTCTCCTGAGGCTTCTATGCCACATCCGAGGGGTCCCCTTCACCTCCTCTGCGGCTGCAGCCAGATAAGGGCACACCACAGTCCTGCCACTGACATGGCAGTATCTTCCTGCAGCCGGGCTAGGCACCGCCCTGCTGACTGCCCTGCAATCGAGGCATTACTCAGGCCCGCTCTCCCTGGGGCAGCCCTGCCACTGCTGCCCCTTCCGCAGCACTCTGGGTCTCCATCCAACAATGACTGCCTCTATTTAGGCGCAGTGCCGGACACACCCCGCAGGCTGCGCCTGACAGCAATACAGCTCTGCCAGTCCCACGGGCTCTGCACCCAGCCCAAAACAGCCCCTTGTGCCCAGTGCCAGCTAGCGATCACAGGAGAGGACCAGGGCAGATGCTGCAGGATGATGGATCTAGCGGGCCGGCAGCATCAGAGCTTCGGCTTAGGCAACTGATGCCATTGACACCCTGGCTATGCCCCCTACCTTCCACACTCAAATCTGTGGCATCCCTCAGGGGACCAATATATCCCCACTATTATTCAACATCTACGGAACTCCCTTACCAAACCTGATTAAATCATTCATCCTCACCTTTTACAACTATGCAGATGACATCCAAATCATTCTAAAAAGGTACACTGACAAAATATCGACTCTCAAAATATCCCCATAACAAATTATTGTGACCAAAATATCGATGTCAAACATATCGACATCCTACACTTATAATGATAAGTACAAAAATATTGGGAAAAAAATATTGATGTCATTAGTATAGTTATATAAAATATTGATTTTTAAATATATATATGTATATAAAATAAAAAAATACATATTAAATAGTAACATTAATTTAAAAAAATAAAAATATTTAATATATATCTTAACAAATAAACTGGATTAAAAAAGTTAAACACACACATAATATATATTTACATATATCTACTTACAAAAAAGTTATTAAACTAATAATTTAAATTTATGTTATAATTTTATAATAATGTAAAAACAAATAAATATATACATATACCATTAACATAAAATCTTTGAAAAACAAACCATTATAATTAAATACAAAAATTAAACAACTTAAAATTATTTAAATGTAGCAACAATTATTTTGCACATTAAAAATATTAATAGGTACAAATATTATAATTTTAAATAAACAAAAACATAATAATATAAATTATAACAGCATAAAATAAATTATAAAATATCAAATGTAATACAGATACTGTTCCTACTACAATTTATACCAAACTACGCAAACTATTAAAATTAATATATAAAAAGTGTACTACTCCCACGTCACCCAACACAAAAACAATAAAACTGGTTAAAATTTGCAAATCTCCCTCCAACAAATGCAACAGTAGTAAAAGCGTTAGATTGCAGATAAGTGATATTTACTGTACGCATTCCAGTTAGTACAACAGTAGCAAAACTGTTGGAGTGCGTAGGGATACATTTACTATTCCCACTCCAATCACTACAACAGTAGGGAAAGGGTTAGATTGCGGAGGGGTAAAATTTACTATTCCCATCCCAATGCGTGTAACAGTAGGGAAAGTGTTGGATTGCGGATGGGTAAAATGTACTATTATACAAAGCCAGAGGTACCCCTTGAAAATTAATTCGTGTGGTCTGGGAGAAAAGGGGAAGCAAAAATACAAATTTATAATAAACCTCCCACTCGACCAACATTTATTACTCAATGGCTATATTTAGCTCTAACGGGCTGTCCCTTTGCTATAGATATGACTGGATACAACAAAGATACATTAGTTCATATTTTGTATTTTTAATCTTCCTTTATAATTAAATTGCAAAAACCGTGGACCATATTTTTCATTCATATTTTTTTTATTTTTTTAAGATATAGGCCTGATCACTTTCCAGCTGGTGGCATAACCATGGAAAATAAAGAAGGATGCTCGCCGTGAGTTTCATGTTGCAAGCCATTCTAAGCTGGAAATTATGAATGTGATGTGTGTATGTGTACGATTGGGATGTGATGACTGTATGAGAGGTTAGTTCACTTGTGATAATGGAAGGGGATATGCTTCATCACGGTAACTCGTATGTATAAAATTGTATAACTATGCTTCATTTGCACATTTTAGATAAATTGTACTTTTGTTGAATTATGTATGATTTGCACTGTATATAAGAATACATAAAATTTACGGTTTTTATATCTTTAAAAAAAAAATACGAATGAAAAAAATTACACGAGTAACATAATTATCAATTAATTAATAAATATTAATTAAGAACTAAGGGGCCCATTACGATGGCGGGCGGACAAAGTCCGCCCGCCACCGTAACGGTAAACGGGACCGACCGCCAGAGGTGCGGCGGTCCCGCTGTGCCCATTAGGATGCGACCCCCACCGTGGCGGTCGCATCCCGCATTGCTTACATTGCGGCGGGCGGTGCTGTCAGCAGCACCTGCCGCAATGTAAAAAATGCATGCAGTGCATTTGCATGTACAACGTGACAGGCACCGGGCGGTGCCTGCCACCTTGTGCATGCCAATGTAGGGGGCCCGCAACAGGTCCCCAAAGCAATTCCCGCATGCCTTTCCATGGCGGCGATGCCGCCATGGAAAGGCCTTCACCGCCAGGCATCCTAATATGGATGGCGGTGTCTTCCAGACACCGCCACCATATTAGGCCCGAGTTCCGCCCGCGGAAATGCGGCGGACGGTCTTTCCGTCCGCCGCTGTCCCCCCCGCCATTGTAATATGGCGGGGGGTAAATGGAGGGCGGGGGGGAAAGATGTCGGGCGGATCGCCACCGCCGGTCGGGCGGAGGCAATCCGCCCGACATCATAATGACCCCCTAACTATCAATTATTTAAAAATGAATTATTTCCCACCCTTAGCCTCTATAAAACCCACAATCCACACATAAAATTTACCCCCAAAAAATGTAAAGCACAATTAACACAATTAAATATCAATTAAATAAATATTATTAAATAAAAAATAATTATTAATTTATTATAATTAAATTACTTCCCACCCTATTCCCCTATAAAGTCACAACCCGCTACGGAACTAAAAAACACAACATTTAATTAAATTAAATGTAATAACTACTAAAAATGTAACACATTAAAAAACATAAACACTTATACAAAAAATTACATCACATACATTTAAAATAAATACTAAAATACAGAACACTTATTAAAAAATGATAACTATATTTTTGCAAATTATATTTATCACTTCTATATTTTAAAAATCGATATTACCTTCAAATCGATATTCTTGATATAGATATTTTGGACATCGATATTTCCATGTCACGATATTTTAAACCTGATATTCTTGTACTTCGATATTTGCAACTAGATATTTTGTCTAAACACCTTCTCAAAATGGAAGGTCCACAAGAGCCCTTCAAATTAAGACTTAACAACTGCCTTTGCACCATAAACACATGGATGATGAATACCCATCTAAAGAGCAGCGCCACAAAGAGAGAGAGAGATCATGACCTGTGGATAATGGCAAAAATGCTAACCTACCGCCATATGGTGCTAAGAATTCAAGGACCCTTCAAGAACCCCAAAAGAAGACAGGAACTTAAGGATAATCATCTATTTGAACCTATGCTTGATATTACATGTCAACATCACAAAAAGTGCCTTCTACACAAAGAAAACACTATGTTGAATGTTCCCATACATTGAATACTACCAAAAACCACAAGCAATCCACTCGATCTACAACCCTGACTATGCTTTATTTATTTGTTCACCATAAATAAAATATTTGGCAGTTAGTTGCCATACCACCCAAAAGTCCTTTCTCTTAAGACAGTACCCTTTATTGAATGGCACATGTCCCATAAGCCCCTACTCTCCATCGTGGGATCTTGATTTGACAACACTTATTTCGAAACTTTGTCTACACTGTGCAGTCTGAGAAAATAGAATTTCACATTTATTCTTAACCACTTTTCCATTTCAATGTCCAAGCATGTTCCAGGATTAATCTTGTTAAACGGCCCTTGTAATTCCCCATTAAAAAAATGAATGTTAGGAGATTTCATATAAAACGGCAATACAGTTTTTGGCTTACCTGGTCTTTTCCTCATTCAGCTAGGGATTTTATTATACAATTATCAACTATTTTGTGGATGATAACTCTTGGTTTGGTGGAGTACATGGCACACCACCTCTGCACTTACGAGTTAGTATAGATGAGTAAAAGTGACAGCCTCCTCTCTGTTACAAGAGAGAATGGTAAATGAGTGAGCATGGCACTGGTCATGTGCATCAATGTTGAAACATCAGTTTGGATGGGCTACGGCACCCACATTGATCATACGCAGAATACAACTAATCCAAAATGCTGCCGCAAGACTCCTTTTCATCTTCACCAAGTCTTGAAATCACTCCATAGGTTGCCAAAAGCTAGAAGGGCAATGTTCAAGGTACACTGCATTTCCCACTGAGCCTCCCAAGACAAAGGCCCACCATACCTACAAATTAAATTCAAGCAATACAAACACAGGACACAGCTTCAGCCTTGCACCACGATTCATCATACCACCTTAACATACGAAATCTATTAAAGGCATTGCTCTCTTAGTACAAGCAGGCAAGCTATGGAACTCACTATCAGCCAAGATTCAAAGCATTTAAGAGCATAAACACTTCAGCAGACAGAAGAAAATATGGCTATTTCCAAGATAACTACATCATTCCACAATCCTGGGACAGAACTCAGAAAGATAATGCACCTTTAATTTCAACCTACAGTTTACAGCCCACAATTATGAAACAACCCAATAGGCACACAATGGGGCCGATTCCGATCTCGGTCGGAGGCGCACCCAATACCATTCGGTCGGGAAAAAAGCCATGCGAAAGCCAGTTTCCCGACCGATCCGTACAGCACACCGAACGAGCAAGTACGATGCGCACAACAGCAAAAATCCCGGCCGAGCCGTACTCACCCAAACCAGGTCCTGTTCTCCGACCGAGGCGAATCCGGAAACGCCGAATCGAGTCGCACGGAAGGGAAAATGCAGCCCCGTCCGGCCGGACAAGTACGATGCGCTTTCCGTACGCGCCGAACCCGTCGCTACGCACGGCACGTCAAAGCATCCGGGAGAGGCGCACATAAGCTCCGAATCGCGCCACAACACGATCCACGGCTACGAGACGAACACAGCACAGACGAGGACGACGCGAAGCGACGAGGACGAAGCGAAGCGACGAGGACGAAGCCAAGCGACGAGGACGACGCGAAGCAACGAGAAGGACGAACGACACGAACCAACCATGAATCCCTTCGTCCCGATCATACCAATATTCTACATCTACTACCGGAACAGGCACGGACGCGTACGGCGCAGAAGGTAAGTCAGACACCAACCACAAAACACATACAACACGTACACGACACATCACACACATACACTGGGAATCTGAATATACTTGCAACAGCAGCACCATAGGGGCGGGATGCCCATCACCAATGCCACATATGCACACAGGGGCCTGAATGCGCGCCACCACCCCAACCCAGGGGGGCTGGATGCCAACCACCACAACCACCCTTAGCCAGGGGGTGCCAGATGCCCACCACCACTACCACCCTTACCCAGGGGGCTGGATGCCTACCACTACTACCACCCTCACCCACGGGGGGCAGGATGCCTACCACTACTACCACCCTTAGCCAGGGGGCAGGATGCCTACCACTACTACCACCCTTAGCCAGGGGGCAGGATGCCTACCACTACTACCACCCTTAGCCAGGGGGCAGGATGCCCACCACTACTACCACCCTCACCCAGGGGGGCAGGATGCCCACCACTACTACCACCCTCACCCAGGGGGGCAGGATGCCCACCACTACTACCACCCTTAGCCAGGGGGCAGGATGCCCACCACTACTACCACCCTCACCCAGGGGGCAGGATGCCCACCACTACTACCACCCTCACCCAGGGGGCAGGATGCCCACCACTACTACCACCCTCACCCAGGGGGCAGGATGCCCACCACTACTACCACCCTTAGCCAGGGGGCTGGATGCCTACCACTACTACCACCCTTAGCCAGGGGGCAGGATGCCTACCACTACTACCACCCTCACCCAGGGGGCAGGATGCCCACCACTACTACCACCCTTAGCCAGGGGGCAGGATGCCCACCTCTACTACCACCCTCACCCAGGGGGGCAGGATGCCCACCACTACTACCACCCTTAGCCAGGGGGCAGGATGCCTACCACTACTACCACCCTTAGCCAGGGGGCAGGATGCCTACCACTACTACCACCCTTAGCCAGGGGGCAGGATGCCTACCACTACTACCACCCTCACCCAGGGGGCAGGATGCCTACCACTACTACCACCCTTAGCCATGGGGGCAGGATGCCTACCACTACTACCACCCTCACCCACGGGGGCAGGATGCCTACCACTACTACCACCCTTAGCCATGGGGGCAGGATGCCTACCACTACTACCACCCTCACCCACGGGGGCAGGATGCCTACCACTACTACCACCCTTAGCCAGGGTGGCAGGATGCCTACCACTACTACCACCCTTAGCCAGGGGGCAGGATGCCCACCACTACTACCACCCTCACCCAGGGGGGCAGGATGCCCACCACTACTACCACCCTTAGCCAGGGGGCTGGATGCCTACCACTACTACCACCCTTAGCCAGGGTGGCAGGATGCCCACCACTACTACCACCCTTAGCCAGGGGGCAGGATGCCTACCACTACTACCACCCTTAGCCAGGGTGGCAGGATGCCTACCACTACTACCACCCTTAGCCAGGGGGCAGGATGCCTACCACTACTACCACCCTTAGCCAGGGGGCAGGATGCCTCACCACTACTACCACCCTTAGCCAGGGGGCTGGATGCCTACCACTACTACCACCCCCACTCATAGGATGGACAATGCATGACACAACAAGCACACCACAACCTAGGGAATGCAAGATTAAGACATCCCCCACCACCATGACAAGCGTGTGAGCAGGCTGTGTCAAATGCCTACAACACCGAACATGACATTGAACATACAATGTGACCCCCTAGCACATGTGCCACACATATATGTGTGTGGCACCCACAATGCAAGCAGCCCATGACCATTGTGGCAATGGGGCCTAAACCCCCATCATCACAGTGACCAAAAGGCAAGTGTGGGGTCCATAGCTGAAGCACATTTTGACCATTGTGGCAATGGGGTCTACACCCTCATCATCACAGTGACCAAAAGGTAATTGTTGACAAAGAAAGAGCTGCAACTGCCAAACTGCATGGATCATTCCTGGTCACAGAACCAAAAACTCATCTGTGGCAAAGTAGTGTATGTGTCCCATTGCAACATAAATTGGGGGAGCCAAATACTGCAGTGCAAATGAAACATTCCTTTGGCCATGTGCAGACAAACAACACCCATGGTGGCTGAGACCGTCAACAGTCATCAATGACACAATGACAGAAGTGACCATCAGAATGCAGAACCACATATTTGCACCAATGGGCACACAAATGCAGATACCCTGTGGAGACAGCAGATGTGAGGTGAACAGATACCATACCATGGCAGCAATGGGACACACAAACCATGATCACTGTGCTGACCGATGACCTAGGAGTCCCAGGGACAGCAGGGGAAACACACCAAACAACATACAGCCAATGGCACACCCAAGATATGCCAATGCAGTGGTGCAGATGCACAAACACAAACAGGCAGACCAACACTGTCATCATACACAGCAGGTGAGGGGTGGGGGTGCCAGTGTCCCCAGGCAACAACACAACACATGAGGAGAGCTGAATACCAATCATACAGATGTGCATACACTGCCACACTAAGGTAACTCATGGATCCAAATCCCCTATGTGGGCAAGCAGGCATTGACAGGTGAGAGGGAGCACAAAACACACATGTCACACAGGCACGTAGGAACAACAACTGACACAGCAAGTCACAGACACACCACAGCACCACCCCCAGGGCCCCCACAATGTGGTGACCCTGGGCTGAAGAAAAATACCACTGTGATGACAAAGCTAAATGTCGTTCACACTGTGAACCACAGTCAGGTGTCCTGAGCAACTAACTACCATCACACCTACACAAGCACAAATCAATCAGCATGGCCAGTAAGCCAAGGCCAACATGGAGGCAGGGGACTAGCCGGGCAACAACTCTCATCTGCACACACTCAAGACCACACCCCTCGACCTCCAACAATGTGCAGCAGTGAAGTACACATGCACTGGTGACATTGCACATGCACCCATGACTATTCCAGGGTGGTGGGTGGGAACCAAGGTGTAGAAACACATCACACATGGACACTCAACAAGACTCCTGAATGTCTGACACACTGCACACTACGCTGTACATGGACATGACGGCAATACCACACCGACCAATGGGATCCCAGCCACAGTCACACACCAATGAAGAAGCCAAGGTCACCCACAAAGAACACACATAGACAACAACCAACATTGCAGCCCGGACCCTAAGGAGTGCCAGCAGTCACACACACAACGTGTCACAATCACTGAAAGATAACACAAACTGGAAATCACATGACAGGGGCAAACAACAAGTGCCAAAGGGAAACCTGACTGTGACCCATCTGCGTCAGCACACAAACTCTGCCCTGACAGCAAACACACCTATGGGTGACACCCTGATGACCAGCAATGTGCCATGCACCCACATCACAGAGAACACAGGGAGAAGACTTTGGGGGAACATAGCTCAAGTCAGCAAGCATCACAAACAGGTACAACACTAGGGATCACAGCATGCGCAGATGAATGGAAGTGAACACACAGACATGCACATACAACACACACCTTGGGCGCAGGCAATGTCACACGTGTACACACTGCCATGAGGGGACTCCACTCCTGTGTGAGGAAAGCTGTGCCATATGTTGCCTCAGTAGGGCCCCATCATGTCAGCTGAGCACTTGGTCACACAATCAACAATTAGCACCAAATGAGGGCTCCCATCACATCAGCCTGGTCATGGATGTGCCAACGGAATCATCAGCACAGATCCAACACACTTGTATAGCAATGTTGCACTGACTACACGGATGAGTCCCTCCCCATTGATGCCCAAACCTGCATGTCCACTGGAGATGGCAACACGGTCAGGGAAGTAGACAAATGCAACGATGGCAGGCACAACAGATGTGCAGGGGTGGAAGCCACAGATATGAAATTGCCAATGTAAGTAGGAAACCCATTGCCAAATACTGAACACATGACACCCTCAGATGCTGCTATTGATGACATGGATACACCACATGATAGGACACATTCCCCCTGGACCACATGGGTTCCTGCACAGTAACACTTCATAATCATGAGACCAGATATCACCATCACTGCAGCAAGGGCATGGTTAGCTGCACCAACAACATGTACATCTGAAGCATGAGCACTAGAGAAAAGAAAGTTGCTTTATTCAGCATATGTGTTGTTTGATAACGACGTCCAGAAGAAATTAGAGCAAAGGCCAATGGCCAGTCCATTGTCAAAGTTCAAACAGGGTGACACTGGCAGACGTCACCCTACGCATGCCTGCACAATACCAGGGACAATCCACTAGGAGGGGCAACCGGGGGGGCAGGCCATGCACCGCAGGGACAGGATCAGGGCTCACCAGGGGAGTCAGGGAAGGGGTGGTGGGTGCTGGAGAGCCACTGACAACTGCAGTGGAGGTGTCTGACATGGTGTGTGCCGGCACAACTGGGGGCATGACACAGATGTCGTGGGTGCCGGCACAACTGCAGTGGACCCTGCAGATGGGGTGGACAGGTCCGCCACTGCAGTGCCCAAGTCAGACAGGGCGGTAGTGGACTCCACTGCAGTGCCTACCTCCAGGGGAGGAGAATGGGGAACAGGCAAGGTGGGTTGGACAGAGGGGGGGACACCCTCACCACATCAGTGGCACAGACAAGCGCAGCGGGGGTGTGGTGCTGGGAGAGCAAGTGGCAGGGGGAGAAGGCCGGAGCATCTTGGGGATGGTATATCTGTGGGTGGGGGAACCTGGGGCAGGGTGTGGTGGGGGCACCTGTGCAGTGGGGGCCTGAGGGATGGAGGACGGAGACCTTGTGCCTGAGCTGCAGGGCGGTGGCGGGGTCTTGCTCTTAGCACTCCGGGGGACTTGCGGGTGGGGGCCTCAGTCCGTCTGCGCCTGGGGGAGGGTGTCCGGGGGCGAGGGGCACTCTGCTCCGTGTGGGTGGGCTTCCTCTTCCCCCGGGATGCTGGAGCAGCTTCATCGGTGGGGAAGAGGCCGAGGTCACAGAGGAAGAGCTGCTGTGACTTTGGGGTTGCAGGTGAGGCAAGGGAGGGTGCTTTGGAGGGAGAGGGAACTGAGGACTGCGCAGTGCATGTGGATGCGTGTGTGTGTTCCAGGGCCCCATCCCCTGTGAGTCTGGCTTCAGTCCCCTGAATGTGCGTGCGTGTTCGTTTTGTCATTGGCGTGTGTGTCAGTGTGCTGGATGTGTGTGTGCTGGTGTGTGCCTGTGCCAGTGTGTGTGTGCCTGGGATGGGTAAGGTGCTGGGGAGTGTGGATGGAGCAGAGGCAGGAGGGGTGAGGGACCGTTTGAGGAGGGACACTGCTGCCGTCAGGGAGGAGTCCATGGACCTATTGCCCCTCTGTAGGTCAGACATGCCCGATGAGATGCCCTCCATGAACGACACCAGCTGAGTCAACAGCGCGGTGTGCGCATGGAGGACACTCAGCATGGCTGTCTGCCCTACATGGAGCTGGCGAAGGAGGTACACAGACTCCTCACTCAGGGCAGCAGGGGACACAGGGGCAGGGGGTGCGGTGCCTGGCCCAAAGGAGACACGCTCCCGGACATGGGAGCCTCCACGGACCTGGGGAATGGGAGCCGATGGGAGGGCGTGGTGGTGCTGGTGGTGGCGGGGACAGCAACACTAGCTGGGGTGTGGTGGCTGCTGACACCCGCCTCCACAAGGGAGTCATCCTCCGAGTTGCTCTGGTCCTCAGCTGAGGTGGATGCTGCTGAGGACTCCTCGGTGTGGCTCCCCTCGCCCTCCGTGCCACTGGGTCCCTCCGACCACTCCTCGGCTGCTGACCCAGTCTGGCTCTCCGGCTCCTCCTGGTCCGTGGAGCTGTCCCCTTCCGTGGCCGTGGATGTATCTGCAAACAATGGGGAAACAGACAGACATCAGTCACCTGCACATAACGCACACACCACTGTGAGCACAGCACATCACAGAGCAAGCCCTGGCATCATTAGTTGTACATTGCTAAAAGTGCACTAATTGAACAGGAGAAGTCAATTGTCAGTCTGATGCCAAGCATGGCACTCACATCCCACATGGCCTTGCACCCATCTGTCTGGTGTCTGTTGGATTGCAACACCCCAGTGTTGACACATGCACCAAGTACACAGTAGTTGGACAGTGCAGAGGACACGGTGTGGACACATCACAGCTCTTGCCACTGAGTCAGTACAGGTTTACGGATGTAAGGGATGCCCAGAGTCAAATAGGAAATGCATGTGATGCATACCAGCGACAGACACCATGATGCACCCATGTCCTGATAGCCAGCGCCACTATGGTGTGCATGTAGCACATGTCACTCCCCTGCAGGATCACCAATCAGTAGACACATGCCATGGCGGAGGCATGACTGCAAAGTCATACATCACTGTCTCAGTGATGTATGACTTTGCAGCCAGACAACAACACTCTGCACTGTGTCACAATAGTAGGTCATGGGGAATGCAAGTCCTGGAGCTGCACAAGTGCACATGTACATCCCCCCACAACACATCCTCTTAACCCTCATCTGTCCAGGTCATACCTATTGGACATATGGGAGACCTGTGACACTACCCTCTGAACCTGAGCCCCTCACACTCTGCTGTGCATGGGGAACAGCTGCCTGAACTTCACATTTACATGCCCCAGTCTGCATGGGCAGCTGATCAGACACCTATGTGTCACACAAGTATCGTCTCCTATGGTCACATCTCCAGTGGCATGCTGAGCCCCTACCAAGAAACTCCACAGCAGTCCTGGCGACTAATCCACAGCACACTGACACAGAGGCAGACACCTGAGGGGTCAAATCACTGTGCACAATGTGTCCTCTGATACACGGGAGTGGGAGTACAGAGTGTATTGTATGGCCTGGAGTAGGCATGACTGTCCAGCCCCACATGAATGAGGGATGAGCCCTGGACTGTAGGCAGCTGGCTAAGTATGTGTGACACACGTCATATACATACTCCTGGGGCCCAAACATTGTTCCCACCCGCAGCATGGGTGTGTGCCAGGTACCCCAGCCACATGTGGTGGATCAGCTCAGCAATTGGACCACAGATCAAAGTAACACGCTGAATACATGTCAGAATACAGGCATTGTGTAAGCAATGGACCCACCCATGATGCCCACCACAGAGTCAGGGAAACAGATGCTGTCTCCCACCTTGAGTCAAGCAAACTGCAAGGACACAGTCCTAAGTGACAGAATTCCCTGCATGTAAGGGCCACACCTGGGTATCAGATGAGGAGTGGGCAGTGCACAATAGAGGGACATGGCTCCTGGACAACATGACTGCTGTACTGTGGCAGTTCAACCTGGCCCGAGGAGGGCACATAGCATGTTAGACAGAGTACACAGTGCAGTCTTTGACTCACCCCCTCCTTGCTGCTCTCTGGCCTTCAGCTGCCCATCCAGGTCTGGAAAGACCACCGCCAGGATCCTGAGCATGTGGGGGGTCAGGGTCCGTGTTCCGCCCCTCCTGCGAGGAGGCGACAGCTTCAGCTGGACCCGTGCAATCCTCCGGGTCCAGCCCCGAAGGTCCTGCCACCTCTTTTGGCAGTTGCGGATCCGGCGCTTGTAGACCCCCACGGACCGGACAGCCCGGACGATGTCCTTCCAGATCTCATGCTTCCGATGGGCAGAAGCCTGTCAGGATGACAAAGTGATAAGGCCATTACTACACATGCAACATATCCGTGCATGACACAGTTGCATATACATGTCGCAATCACAGGGGCACATGGTGTACCCAGGCAGTGCACGGCTGCCCATGGACAGTTTTCCAGAAGTCACTACATGGTATCATTGCATGGGGAGTAAAACCCTGTTCAGAAGCACTGTCACTGCACCATACCTGTCCAGTGCAAGTCACTACACACTATGGGGGGTGACAACTACTCAGTGAGCCTGCTAGCCAGTGGTGTGCTGACTCTCAGCCTTGCTAGTCAGACAAAATGCACATTCAGAAAGGCAGTGCACAGAACACTCACCTGCTCCCCTGGTGTCCCATACAGCTTGCTGTACTGTGGAAGTAGGCTGTCCAGCAGGGCCTGGTTCTCTTCAAGGCTGAAGGCTGGGGCTCTCTCCACAGTACGTGCCATTGCAGGGTCCAGAGGGGCAGAGACAGCAGCAGTGCAGTGGCAGATGTCGTCCTGGAGCATGTAGTGCAGGCAAGTGGGCTCTCAGGGGAACATGCAGCAATATATATGTGCTGGAGAGGCAGATACTGTCCCTTGTGTCCAAAGTGATAGGTCCAAGTCGTTTGCATCTTCTGAATCTGGCCAATCCATGGAATAGCAGCACCAAAACACGCCCACACCATCCTTCAAAATTTCAACTTCATGACATACATGATTTTGCAACATTGTTGTGGGTGACCAACTGATTTTCCAGCAACCGACTCGTTCGAATATTCGAAAACGCGTCCGTTGCCAGGCAAGCCCATTGTCAATGGGTGCGCACCGATCGGTCCATTGAGGTACAACGCGCAGAGGGGTACAACGCGTACCCGCACACATTGAATGCAATGGGCCGGCCGGAGGCACCGATCGGTCCATTGCAGTACAACGCGCACAGGGGTACAACGCGTACCCGCACACATTGAATGCAATGGGCCGGCCGGAGGCACCGATCGGTCCATTGCAGTACAACGCGCACAGGGGTACAACGCGTACCCGCACACATTGAATGCAATGGGCCGGCCGGAGGCACCGATCGGTCCATTGCAGTACAACGCGCACAGGGGTACAACGCGTACCCGCACACATTGAATGCAATGGGCCGGCCGGAGGCACCGATCGGTCCATTGCAGTACAACGCGCACAGGGGTACAACGCGTACCTGCACACATTGAAAGCAATGGGCCGGCCGGAGGCACCGATCGGTCCATTGCTGTTCAACGCATCACTGTACATGTGACTGGCATATGTCAGCATGCCTGTCTCAGATGGACATATGCCAGCCACAGATAGCTCCCAGGGAGTGAGGGGCACACCTACATCACGACAGCCTGTCCAAACCTTATCATAAGGCATGTAAGGCTGCATTTCCTATTGTGTGTATGTTGGTGTACATGTTGTCCTGTGGGTGTCACCTGTGGGCAGCCACCCCCAGGCTGTGCACGTGTTAATGGGGACAGGATCCTGGGTGTTACGTGTACGTGACCACTGTGATGTGCAACTGTTCATATCTGTGCATGTGCCATGGTCACATTTCACAGTGGTGTTTGTGTATGTCATGTCACATACCCCGTGAGTCCCATGTGGGACGGTATGTTTGAGCCAGGGTGTCCCAGTGGCACAATAGTGATGGCCCTCCACAGTCTTTGTGCATGTAGTGTTTACAATGTCTCTGATTTCATGTGCACAATGGGAGACAGTCTCCACATCCACGTTGTGTGTGCATGGACTCTGATGTTGTGCGTGTGTGTCACAGACGTCCATGGCTCTCCTGCCATGGCAAGTGTGGCCACTACCTGTGGGGGTCATGTTTGTTTTGTTGTGGTGTACACATGATACTCCAGGTGATGCCAGTGTCCATGTGGCATTACAGGGTCCCTGGGAATGTGCCTGTCGTTGAGCTGTGGTGCCTGGGGCACATCTGTCCTCACATGTCACTGGGGGGTGACTGTGACACAGCATCATGATATCCAATGGGCCAACCTGGGACAAATTGATGCCACCTGTAGGACCGTGTTGACAGATGTTGGCCATGTATGTACCATACATGTCGTTCGGTACTGCACACTTCATGTAGTTGTGCCTCATGATGATGTATGTTGGGATCTTGAGTGTGTTCAATGCCGCATATGTGGGGTGACTGACGATCTTGCTTACTTCTCCTCTGCACTGCAGGGCTCCTGCTGTCCATCGGCCATTCCCAGACCTGGCAACGATGGTGGAACGGGACAGCATCCGACGGTACCGCTTCACCAGGCAGCTGATTGAGGATTTGGCAGTGCAGTTGTCCCCACATTTGCAGCCTGGCCGACCGTATCCTACAGCGCTGACCCCCAAGGTGAAGGTGATGGCAGCCCTACACTTCTTTGCCACCGGTACCTTCCAACATACTGTGGCGTCTGCTGGTGGGATGTCACAGACCATGTTCAGCCGTGTGCTCCGCGATTTCTTGGCGGCAATGTTGCTCTTCCTGAACCGGTACATCTATTTCCCTAGACTGCGACGACTCACTGACGTGAAGAGTGACTTTTATGCCCTGGGGAGGATGCCGCATGTCATTGGCTCCATTGATGGGACACATGTGGCTTTGGTACCACCACAGGCCCAGGAGCAGGCCTACAGGAACCGCAAGCACTACCACTCGGTCAATGCACTGGTGGTGTGTCTTGCAGACATGACCATCACACACGTGTGTGCCCGTTTCCCTGGTTCAGCACACGATGCCTTTGTGATGAGGAGTAGTCGCATCCCCAGGTTGATGGCACAGATGCAGAACCAGCGTGCCTGGCTTGTCGGTGTGTACTGACTTTGTGCCATTGTGTGTGATCTGATCTGTAGTATTCCGCCCACTTTTCCAAGTCAGCTGATGTGCACTTGTCTGTCCGTAGGTGACTCGGGATACCCCAACATGCCGTGGTTGCTGACACCCCTCAGGAACCCTGTGACACCTGCCCAGATGCGCTACAATGAGGCACATGGTCGGACCAGGAGAGTGATTGAGCGGACCTTTGGTCTCCTGAAGAGCCGCTTCCGCTGCCTGGACAAGACCGGAGGGTCCCTCCCATATGCCCCTGCGAAAGTGTGCAAGATTATCATCGTCTGCTGCATGCTCCACAACCTGGCAGTGCGGAAGGAGTTGCCTCTCATCCAGGATGACGATGACCAACATCCGCCACCTGTGGAGGATCCTGGCCTGGACCACGATGCCAGTGACGATGATGATGATGATGGTGATGGTGATGTCCGCACACAGCTCATCACCAACTTCTTTAGCTGAATGTGAGTATCCTGAGGTGTCATGTCAATGATGTGAGTTGGCATGATGTGTGGGTGGTGCTCTGGTGCTGTTGGAGTGTGTCCATGGGCTACTTGACAGGATGTGTGTTGCGATGTGTGGTGACAGGTGGGCTGTACTCCCCAACAGTGTTGACATGCTAACTTGGTTCTGGGTGGGTATCTTGTAACATGTATTGTGCATGAGTTTTGCTGTTCTGTCCTGTACTGCATTGCTTTTGACTGTGTGTCATTTCTGTCCTTCACAGGGTACTTTCAGATTCGTTTGGTCAACTGTGTCCACCGACGACGTGATTGCACATCCAGGCTGGTAGCTGTTGTGTCCCTACAGGTGATGTGCGCCACACCCATGGACTTCCTTCTGTCTACAGTTGTTGACTGTGTGCCCGCTACCAGGTGGGGTTACCTTGCATCTGTAGTGGTTACGGCATGTTGCTACTGTGTAATAAACCTGTGCTTCACTTAGTGATGTGCGTTGTCTGTGGTCACACATTTGACTGCCATTTGCTTACTGCACCTGTGGGCTACTTGACTACAACTGGGAATGGGTGTGGTGTCTGTGCATTGCACCGTCTTCCCTGGCAACATCAGTGTAGGCAATGAGTCAGATGGCCTAGGTGTGTATGTGTTGTGTAGCCCTGGTGGTGTGTCTCCCTCATATGTGTCACGTTGCCTGTACTCACATGCCTGTGTTGTCCTTGCTGTTGCAGTTCGCATACACAGTGTAATTTTGTTGTTCATCATCCCCATAACAGCACCCACGTTGGAATCACGACAGAGGCAAGTATGGTGTATTATTGTGTTTATTGTGATACATCTGTGATAATAGTGCATAGGATGGATTGTGCTGTACATGAATCTTGCAATCCCAAGTTCCTAGATGAATAGAAAGTCCAGGTAGACAGGATCCCCAGTATCGGGGCCACAGTTGTCTGACACATTGTTCCAACTTGTACTCCCCATGCAATGTGTGGGAGTAGTGTTGCCATCAACAGGGTGAACAGTCTGTGCACAAAGGCGAAAATCCAGAACAGGTTCAGGCTTCCTGGGAGTTGCGCTTGGCCATCAGCCTCTCACTTTCCCCTCCTCGGACGACCCCTCTTCTTGGGGGGGCCCTCAAGTGCAGGCTGCTGCGGTGCAGGGGACTCTCCGCCAGAGTCCTCCTCCCTCCCTGTGGCAGTTGCAGTTTGTTCGGTACCAGATGTTGTTGGCACACAGGGAGGTGTGGACTGGTTGCTGTTCATCTGGCGGAGGCATTGTAAAATGTCCCTGTGCACCGCCGTCATCTCATGTAGTACATCCCACTTGGACTCCACGCGGTCATGTGGGAGTCCACACGTGACATGTGGGAGTCCACACGTGACATGTGTGACTCCACATGGGACATGTGGGAGTCCAAGCGGGCATGATGGGCAGCCTGCTGCTGTTTGATGTCTCTGAGGAGCCCCACTACCTGGCTGAGCTCTCCGGTGCTGGACTGGTACGCATCAGCTATGCGTACCAGTTGTGGGTCTTCATGCACACCAGCAACGTCTGCAAGCAGCGACCTCTGTCTCCCACCCCTCCCACCACCCCTGCTGACATGTGCAGTGTGTGCAGTTGCACGCACAGATAACCCTGGTCCACCTTGGGGGTTGGTGGTGGTGGTGGTGTCCATGGCCCCAGGTTGGTCCAGGGTCACTGCGCTGGTGTTGTTCCTTATTCTGTCCATGTCGGCAGGGATGGTATTCGTGGTGACAGTCGTTGGAGGGGTGGGTGCAGGGGGTGCAGCTGGTGGACCTGCTGGTGCTGCAGCTGGTGGTCCTGCTGGTGCAGCATGTTGACTTGCACCGGATGTGCCAGGTTGTTCTTCATCGTCCGAGGAGGACAGAGGCTGTACGACGCCAGTGAGCTCGGCATCCTCTTGAGCCTGGGACTGGGACTCCTCAGCGTCTGCTGCTGTGTCCCTATCATCACCTGTTTTTGGGAGACACAAACAATGTATGTCATGTTTCTGCAGGCATCAGTGGTTGACACACCTGACAGTTGTGACTGTGCCTCGGGGTGCGGGCCTGTACATTGTATTGTCCTAAGTCGTCACAGTCAGGGGTTGATATTGGTGTGGCACATTGTCCTGCATTATTTGGGCATTTCTATGTATTCTCTGGGGTGTGAACATGGTCTGCATTGATTGTGTTTGGTTGACAGCCAGACCTCCTTCCCACCCACCCACCCACCCAGTCAGTTATCCCACCATGGAACGTGCTTGCATTGCAGGGAGTGTAAGTTGTCTCTCAGGATGTCAGTCAGTGGTGTCCTGCTGTTTGTTGGTGCCCAGTTGGCAGCAGGGCCTTGTGCTCCCCACAGCAGTAGCCAGTGTCAGCCATCTTGTGAGTCCTTCTCCACTCCCTGTGATGTGAGCATGGTTCAGGGTGGTGTTGATGGGCCAGTTGTGAGGCTGAGCAATGTCTGTGACTACGACTCCCATCATGCTATTGCCTCCACCCCCTTCCCAGCATGCCCATGCTTCCTTCCTTTTGACTCTGCTTCCCTGTGGGGTGGGCTGGCTGTGCTGACAGGATGGCTGGGAGTGTTGTCCTGGCAGTTGTTTGGCTAAGAGTCCCAAGAGTGTCCCTGTGCTTCACACAACATAACCCAGGGTGGTGGTGCTTTGTGGGATCTTGTGTTAGGATGGAGGGCATTGCATTCTACCAGGTGGGTACTGTGGAGTTTGTGTTGGGGGGGTGTGAGGGGAGGTGCTGGTGACTATGGTCAGTGCTGCAAGTACCCCTTCCCACCCAGCCAGCCGGATATCCCACCATGGAACGTGCTTGCATTGCAGGGAGTGGAAGTTGTCTCTCAGGATGTCAGTCAGTGGTGTCCTGCTGTTTGTTGGTGCACAGTTGGCAGCAGGGCCTTGTGCTCCCCACAGCAGTAGCCAGTGTCAGCCATCTTGTGAGTCCTTCTCCACTCCCTGTGATGTGAGCATGGTTCAGGGTGGTGTTGATGGGCCAGTTGTGAGGCTGAGCAATGTCTGTGACTACGACTCCCATCATGCTATTGCCTCCACCCCCTTCCCAGCATGCCCATGCTTCCTTCCTTTTGACTCTGCTTCCCTGTGGGGTGGGCTGGCTGTGCTGACAGGATGGCTGGGAGTGTTGTCCTGGCAGTTGTTTGGCTAAGAGTCCCAAGAGTGTCCCTGTGCTTCACACAACATAACCCAGGGTGGTGGTGCTTTGTGGGATCTTGTGTTAGGATGGAGGGCATTGCATTCTACCAGGTGGGTACTGTGGAGTTTGTGTTGGGGGGGTGTGAGGGGAGGTGCTGGTGACTATGGTCAGTGCTGCAAGTCCCCCTTCCCACCCAGCCAGCCAGATATCCCACCATGGACTGTGCTTGCATTGCAGGGAGTGGAAGTTGTCTCTCAGGATGTCAGTCAGTGGTGTCCTGCTGTTTGTTGGTGCACAGTTGCCAGCAGGGCCTTGTGCTCCTCACAGCAGTAGCCAGTGTCAGCCATCTTGTGAGTCCTTCTCCACTCCCTGTGATGTGCGCATGGTTCATGGTGGTGTTGATGGGACAGTTGTGGGGGGGCAATATGTGTGACTGCGACTCCCATGATGCTATTGGCTACACTGACTTGGCCAGCATACACAGAATTCCTTCCTTTGAGTGGTCTTCACTGTGTGTTGGTGTTGTTGTGGTGGCTACATGTGTGGATGTGTGTGTTAGTTCTATTTGTGCCACTGCCTAGCTGTAGTTGTGGTTGTGTTTGTACATGTGTTGGCACAGTTGGATGTGACTTTTTTGATGGCATGTGTTGTGTTTATCTGACTGACATACACATTTTGGGATGATTCTGTTCTAGTTGCTGTGTAATTGCTATGAGTGCATGGTTTGACTCTCCCCTTGACAGTGATGTGTGTGTTTTGTGGCAGTATATTGTGTACATTTGTTGTGTACTCACCAGGCTCTGGGATGTCCTCTAGTCCATATATGCTCACTGGCGGTAGGATGGCCCGCACCTTCTCCTCCCAGGGCCTGAGGTATATTGGCTTGGCAGGAGGGCCACTGCCGGTGTGTTGGCTGTTGATGTAGTCTTGCTTCAGCAGTTTCCGTACCCTCCTGCGCACGTCATACCACCTGTTCTGGATGTCGGTCTTTGTGCGCCGACATGGTGATTGGGCGTTCACCCTGTTGATGATCCTCTCCCACATCTTGGTTTTCTGCGACATGGGGGTCTGTTGGACCAATGTGCCAAACAGCTGTGGCTCTACCCTGAGGATCTCGTCTACCAGGACTTCCAATTCACAATCTAGGAACTTGTGATTCTTCTTGGGGGGCATGGTGATGGGTGGTGATGGTGGGTGATGTGTGTGTTGGTGTGCAGGTGAGGGTGTGTGGGTGTGTGTTGTGCTGGGTGTATGTGAGGTAGGTATTTGTTGGTGTGCTGCTGGTGTGTGGCTTGTGTGAGGGATGAGCTGTGGGTGTGTGGTTGCTTTCTCTTGGGTGCTGGCAGTGGAATGGCATTTGCAAAGGCTCATGGTAGTGATTTGTGTCCTTTATATAGGTGGAGTTGTGGGTGTGTCTTTGTTCTCTGTCCCCACCCCCCCAGTATTTATTGGCTTGGTAATTGCTTGTTTGGCCTTTTTTTGGTTGATTTTTCCTTTGTGCTGTTTGTGTATGTTGGAAACGTTCTTGTGACCGAGTCGGACCCTGCATTGGTCTCGTACGGTGTTTTCCGTTTCGTTCACGCTGTGTTTGTGCAGTTTTGTATGCTGCGTACGCGTCGGTCGCGGTGTATTGTGTTGCTTCGGCTCGGTTTTGTATGCGTGTCGGTCGTACGGCTTGTCCTCCGTCCGACTCGGTCGTGTTTTTCGCGCCTTGCATCGTACTTTGCGGGTTGGAGTTGGCGGGTACGATTCGGTCGGATTTGTTCCGGGTGCGTGTCGGTCGGTTGGATTCGCGTGTTTTCCGGCCGGATTGCTATTTTCCGAGCGGCTCGGTCGGTCGGCTTGGTTTCCTGACGTGTCGGTCGGATTTATCGCGGCTTGCATCGTACTTGGCGTGTCGGGCGCCACTGGTACGTGTCGGTCGGTAATTTTTCCGAGTCGGTCGGTGCTTTTTCCGGCCCGAATCGGAATCGACCTCATTGTGTATATCCAGGTACACTAAAGAGGCCTGACATATGTTAGCCTGGGTATTATAAAGTGACGTCATTTCATATATAACTCTTCTGGCCCACACTAATAATGTAATACTTAGCTGTCTTCAAACAACTATATATCTTGATCCTCCTCTTCCACTCGCATGACATATCTGCTACAAGTCTTCTCCATCACCTAGTACTGTACGAGCCAATAAGTCAGCCTTCACTAACTGAAAAGGCTTGGAGTAACTGTCAAGATCTGTTACCTACTTCTGGCCAACTGTAGAACTCTAATCTAGTCCACCACTGCAGGGCCCAACTAGCTACAGACTATGTCCGCTTCTTTACATCTCACAATGCCATTCAGACGTGGGACGATAGTAACAAAGCCCATCCCAGCAGATATCACTAATAATAATAATACATGGTTTAAAGAGCGCATAGCTACTCCTGTGAGGAGTGCCCCAGCGCTGAGCTGTCAGAAACAAGCTGAGGAGACAAACGGGAGAGGGGGGGCCTAAGAAAGCCAAGTCTTAACAGCCATTTCTTTCTCCAACCATGCCTGCCAGGACCAAAAACATAAAATATCAAGTTGGACAATCCAAAGCAAAAACCAGCTAAGTAAACTATGATCATAGGAAACGCCATAAAGTGACCTGCAGAATTGCTCAAAGCTTCCAGGTGCCTAAAAAAAGCATCTTTCTCTCACACGTTTTCATCCATCACCGGCAAAGCCCTGCGTCCCATAACACATTACCTGCACCTTCGTAGTGATCATGTAGAAAATGGAAACAAGTACAATATAACATCAAAAACCACAAATGCACCACCCTTCCAACCACACACCCTACATAATGTAGCTTGCTGCCCATGTAAGCAAGTGCTTCAGTGCCTCACAAAGGGGTGGAAAGCGCTATATAAATGCTGCGATACAGTTCAGTACTGCTAATGCCTTACTTGAACTGCTAATCATAAAGTGTGTGGCCAAAAGGCCCATGATAGTACCCCAAGTGTTATGATCAAGCATATCTAACGGTATAATCACTATGTGGTAAAAGTCGGTCAGTAAGATACTATTCTAACACCATGGGAATCGAAATACTGAAAATGGTTCGATATCTTTGAAGGAGTATAGCAATGTGTCATTCACTCAAATAAATGTAACTCAAAATGGTAAAAGTCCTTGAAGGGAAACCAAAAACCATTTAGGAAATTATCAAATCCCCCCCCAACCCGAGGATTTAAGGCAACTTGTGCAGTACCATGAAAAAATAAAGAAACACAGGAAAACTCCCTTAATCCCTTACACATTGAGCCACTGCCACAAACAAATCTGTCCTCAGAGCGACTATATTCAGGCATTTGAAAGAGACTCTTTACAAAGTAGTAGATACTGGAGAGTTGCTGAGAAATACTGTGACTGCTTCAGAAACTCCACATTGCACAAATGGTGCACATACAACACCAATCACAGGGTTTCACTGTGTACACCACCTTCAACATTATCATTATGATGTAACCCATCCAAAATGATGCTTGAATGTTGATGCACATGACCAGTGACGTGCTCACGGAGTTACCAATCGCTCCTGACACACAGTAGCGGCAGTCACTTTTATTCATCAGTACTAAATCGAAAGCGCAGATTTGATATGCCATGTACACCACCAATACAAAAGTTGTCATCAGAAAAAAAAAAAATTGATAATACATGGGATTCTGTAATCCCTGAATAAACGCCAGTCTCTAAGTACTTTATAATCGACGACTTGTGACGCACTCAGTCGCCAATTATAAAGAAAAGATTTCAGAAGTCTACTGTTATAGCCTTAGAGCCCTCTGTAGCGGGCTCTACTGGCCATTAAAGGCCCGTCCCAGTGATAAAGGCCCAGGCCTTTAATGGCCAGTAGAGCCCGTTACAGAGAGCTCTAAGGCTATAACACCATTCCGCCCATAGAGGGCAGAATGTTCTAATTTGTAAAACAGAGGCCTCACAGAGCGCAAGGGGGCTTGAAATCCCCTTGGGCTCTGTGAGGCCTTTGTTTACAGCAATAGGTGTGAACAAACGTTGGAATGTTGACGCTCTGGGCTTCTACCAGCCATTAGAAGCCCAGAGTACTCCATTGTCTTCAATTGAGCACTCAACATTCCAATGTTCTAATATAAGTTTTACAGTCGGTTCTGACATCAGAATGCCTGCTGCCAGAGCCAGCAGCTGAGGTGAACGACAGATCAGGTCAGGGTGCGTAATAGAAGCAACTATTTAAAACAACGAAAACAAACGTTGCTTTTCTTTATTTCGCTCTATTAGTTAGCTTATAATGACAAACAAAAAGAACATATTTATTTTTTGTACTGCTTAGATAGTTAAAGAAAACCTAGAATCTTTTTGCATGATTCTACACTTCCAAGCTGCTGCATCTTTTTTTTAAATTTTTTTTTTTAAACTTAGTTGTATTGAACTGTTTCTAATATCTGTTTGCAACAAATAACTGACAGGTTTTTGATGTGTTTAATTTTGCACTAGCCGTTCTATTTTTATTCGTCATGTTTGCAAACATGCTCGCTCTCTCATATGAAAGAGTTACACACCAAGGTTTTTAGTGGTTTGTGGGAAAGGTGATGCTCTGACCATGTATTATATGGGAAAAGTACCTGCTGTCGTACATGATAAGGATATTACAAGTCACCTCAGAGATCCATTACCTTATAAAGGAGCTCAGCCTTCAGCCTCTTTCCTCTATATGATTATGGAACTCCTCAGTGACTTGCAGTATCCTTATAATGTACAGCAGGAGGTACATTGGATTAGGTAATCCCTATATAAATGGCAGACACAAATTTCTTTATAATCAGCGACTTGTGACACGCCAAGTCGACGATTATAATGAAGATGCCAGAACTCGACTATTATAAGTTATTACAGTAGAGTATGTCACAATGCCTGCTGCCACAACCAGCAGTCGAGGTGATAGGCAGGTTAGATCACAGAGCATAATTGGAGCAGCTGTTTAAAGCCACAAACGTAATGTTGCTTTTCTTTCTTCTGCTCTATTTTAATAACTTACAATGACAGGCAGAGAGAATGTGTTTATTTTTTGCACTCCTTAGATAGAAAAAAGACAAAATCTTTCTGCATGTTTCTACACAGTTGGAGCTACTGCAGCTTTTTTTTTTAAATTGACTTGTATTGAACTGTTTCTAATATCTGTCTGCAACAAATATCTAACAAGTTTTCAATGTGTTTAACTGCGCACCAGAGGTTTTATTTTTAGTCTTCACGTTTGCAAACTTGCTCACTCTTTCATATGAAAGACCTACGCACCTAGGTTTTAAGGGGTTTGTTGGAAAGGTGATGGTACATAAGGATATTGCAAGTCACCTTGAAGTTCCAGGCCTTCAGCCTTGTTCCTCTATATGGTTATGGAACTCCTCGGTGACTTCAAATATCCTTATCATGTATGGCAGGGGGGTAATTTATCCCTTATATAGTCGGTGATTTGTGACGCAGCAGTTATAAAGAAAGATGTCAGAACTAGACCATTATAAGTTATTACAGTCGATTTCTGACGTCAGAATGCTTGCTGCAAGAACTAGCTGCTGAGGTGAAAGGCAGGTCAGGTCACAGAGCATAACTGAAGCAGCTGTTTAAAGCAACGAAAACAGAACTTTGCTTTTCTTTCTCCTGCTCTACTTTTTAACTGACAATGACAAGCAGAGAGAACGTGTTTATTTTTTGCACTGCTTATATAGTTAGAGAAAAGTTAGAATCTTTCTACATGTTTCTACACATTCCGAGCTAGTGCAACTGTCATGTATTGAACTGTTTCTAAAATCCGGAACGTCATTTACATGATCACGTGTCCCTGCGGATTAGAGTATGTTGGAATGACGTCACGACCGGCCAAAATCCACATAGGGGAACATAAAAGTAATGTCAGATGCAAGAAAAGCACAACTAAAATGGCGACACACTACCTGTCTGAAGCACATACTGTGGACGACCTACAATGGACAATCATTGAGCAAATACAATCTGAAAGCGGCCTGCTAGAAAAAGAACAACGATGGGTGTTCCGTCTGGGCACCCATATCGAGGGCCTCAATGATAACATACCGTGGGGCCAATTTTCTTGAATGGAATAAATATCCAATGCCACTCAGGATACGTATCTGTTAAATGTCCCACATCAAAATCTAATAACCACTACTTGAGAATCCGGGACTCCAGATATTGACACATGTTACCCCAACCGAAAACACTTGCCACTAGCGTTAAGGACCGCCTTGATTTTGCGGTCCCCTCATCTACTCCACATCGGGCGCCTTCTTGTACCAATATAGTACATCTTTCTTATGATCCCGAACAATAGCTGTTATTGGTCAATTTTTACTCCCTGAGAAATAATTTTTTTTAAATCTTCGAGAAATATATATATTCCTTTATACCTCTGAGCGGTGGAATCCACCTGCCACTATCAGTAGGGACCACTTAGTCACTGCGGAACCCGTACTGATCTGAGGTACAAGAAGACTGTTTCATAATTCCCCCTTGTCTGTAAAATGTCTCCTAAGACAAATGTCCCCTCGTCTTTAGAATGTCTCCAGAATACGAAAATACTTGCAGGATTCCTTTAACTAATAGAACGAATAGAGCCTCGGACACAAGCGCATCCGTCTAACCAATCGGAGCAGCGCTGTTCCACAAAATCCACAAACAAGCGCTCTAGTTGAGACGCTTCACGTCAATCCACTTCCGGGTTAACTAAGGAATTCGGGTTCCGGGCCCTGGCAGCCGCTCCACCGCAACCACTTCCGGGGCATAAAAGACTCCGTAGCGTAACCGGAGAACTGAATGGGACAAACGCTTCCGGGGTGCACGCACACACCGCTAATGGCGGGAAACCGAGGCAATTAAGCATAATATAAATAAGGACCTCTCCCGGCCAGACCGCATCCACGGAGCCGCGAGGTGGGACGCTAGTACAAGGTAGTACCCTGGTACATGTAAGTATGGCATAGCCGCATCGAAGAAGCCAACTTTGTTCTCTTCTAAAGAACTTTGAAAAACCTACCTAATGCACTAATCTTTGTCTACAGAGTGCAATTAGAACCCGGTCCCCCGCGTTTTTAAGGCTCATGAGGCCACTGCCTTCAATACAGCAAGTATGCAACTTTTCCGTCTTCCACAAATGAATTACTAAACTCCTCAGTCACAGCAAAGACTACCTTGGGGCAGATTTCGTATAATGTGTGTGTTTTTTGTTAAATGTTTGTACGTCTTGTATCAGTCTCTTTTTTACAGGACACTGCACCAGTACGAGTAGTTCACATTTTTACTCCCTAATAAGCACTGTATATATCACTTTTGCAGGTCACCATTGTTACATCTGGAGTGGTTTTGCGTACCTGATGGTTTTTTTAAATATTGTGTTTCTTGTACTTAAGGAATTTCCTTTTCGCAAATCAGATTGAGACCATTGTGTCGTACTTGTGGCATTAACTACGTTTTGTATATTGAGCATCTAACCATTGTTGACATTGTCACACAATCATGTGAGTAGGGTAGGGATCTGTGTACCCGTCCTGAAGAAGAAGCAGCACGCTTCGAAACATGTTGACACACACAGGAGGTCTTGTACATTAACACAACACACCTCCGCCTCACACCATTTTAATAATACCGGCACCAAGGAATATTAAATGTTTCCACTCCACAGGAGCTAGGTATTTTTTAACATTCACTCATCACTCACTCCTGACCCTACCACTCACCCTCTCTCACACTACACATAGTGTTATAACATCAGTGCTCCCGCGCATTCGCTGGTAGTAGCATGCCGCGTTCCGTAGAGGGACGCGAAGACCCCTATGATGAAGCATTACACCAAGGGCCCTTTTGGTGTGTGAGGGGTATTTAAGAAACACGATGTGCTTCCAACTAATGTAGGAAACACACATGACCATTGATCTAACATCCTCCATCGCAATCCTTCATGGGTGGATCCTTTTGTTTATAAATAATTGTAAGGGGAGGTCGAATCCACCCCCTCTCCACTCCCTCCTTTGGTATTTAATGTAAGTAGAACAGCTGACATGTTTTGCTAAAGGCACTGATTTGTGGTAGAGCTTTTTCCAACACTGTAATGAAACGAAAATGTAAAAAGAAAATCTAAAAGTGTTATAGCGAAATCATTTTTATCATTGGGCACATGGTTAATACACCAACAAGAGTTTGTTGTTGTTATTTTCGGTGAAAGGATCTGCTATGCAGGGAACGAAGACAGCACATGCTACACATTTTTTAAAATACTGCAGATTTAAAGTTAGCTACGTCCAAATCGGGGATAACTCATTTGTGATTGTATTGGTGGGCTTATAGGTTCGGTCCGATAAAGACATGCCATTTTTGTGCACAAGAAGGCATAAAGTTAAAAAACAGGAACTCCCGTTTTTGGGTGACGACATTTGTTATTGAGGGCAAAGAAAGGAGCTTCAACCGGGTGCAATGTGAGCTTGACCGTGAAAACAAAGGAATGCCTGAAAGTGTGTAACTAATCAAAAGCATTTAAGTGCTGTCAATGCACGGGGCCTGCTTAAAAGAATCTCGCTCGTCTGTAAACAATATGCTCAGATACAGATGTTAACTACTCTGGGAGCATTTATTCCACATTAATATCCGGTGGCATTGTTAAAGGGAAAGTATCGGCTTACGAGAGGTGCCATGTAGAGTACCGATACTCTCCCATTAGAAATGTCTGTAAATTTAAAGCTTGAAACCAAGAAAAATCTTTGGTAGTGAAGCACCGTAGCAAGGATGTGATGGGATGTGGTGCAAACAAGAAAAATGGCCCCTTGACTACTGTTGGGGCAGCAAAATACAGCAATTATCAGGGATCAACGGGCCCCGGTGCCACTGCACCTGCTGCACTAACAGTAGTTACGCCTCTGTACATAGTGTCCGCAAGTGTTATCTCATGTTTAGTGCCCAGTCACGATGTGCCGTGTTTTAAGATGTCAAGCGAGGGCCGAGATATTTACCCCATGCAATTTCCCATAGGGATTTTGAACACAACTACAGCCCAAACCGCTGAACGGAATTACACCAAATTTGGCAGAAAGCTAGATCTTGGTCATGAAAGAGTGCTTTTTGTAATTTGGTGTAAATCCGTTCAGTAGTTTTGGAGTTATTAAATAAAAAATATTTATGTATATCTATCTAGAGATGCAGAAGGTCAGCGGAGCCGATAAATCTCATGGTGAGATCTGATTGGCTGCCACCACTTCAACCATGAAGTGTTGGTAGCCATCTTTGTGACTCGAGACTCGGTCCGAGTTCCAAGAAAAACATTTAAAAAACGCAAGGGGGCTTGGTAGGAATACCCTGTCCATCTATCCCACAAGGACCACGCCAGGGGCCAAAAACCTTTTTTTTTAAATTCTGTCACAAATTCACTGAAGATCTGTGGCAAAATAAACCTGCTCTTGTTTTTTTGTGCACTTCAGGTGGGCCATGTCCCGGTGGAATTTATATTATTATTATTATAGGGAGGGTAGAAGCACGTGGCCCCCCCTCCTCAGGTTGATTTCGACCCGGGACCCCGTCCCCTGGGGCTTGGTTGATATTGATAAGGGGAAGGGCAGCCCATCTCCCATGGCCTGGCCTTATATATTGGGGGGCACACGGCCCCCCTCGCAGGATGATTTCGGCCCTGGGGACCCCATCCCCAGCATAAGTGGAAAAAGGGGGCGGGAGCACAGCTGCCCCCTCCACGGGCCAATTTTGGCCCCGGGGCCAGGTGGATTAGTATTGGGGAGGGGGGGCATGGGGTGCCCTCTGGCCAGCCCCCTGCCAGGCATAACCAAAGGCCATATGTAGCGTGGGGTTGGCTGCCTGCGGGGGTTGGCTGCAGGCTAGGCCCTGTGGCTAACCCCTCGCTGTGCACAGCGGATGTTGGATTAATGTATAGTAATTAAATATTACTTTACGTTTAAAAAAATCCTGGAAATTCACCAAAAAAAGGTTACAAGGACGTTATAGTTAGGTTCAGATTTCACACACACACAACGATAGAAATTCAGAAATTACAGTTAGAATTATCTCAAGTAACTATATATATATACACACACCAATGTACTATAAAAGTTAAATTAGTATACTATGTGTACTACTAATGAGTGATTCTATTTCCACAATATATAATGTGAGTGGCTGTGTGACTGTTTGTATCCATGTGTAAGTGGCTGTATGGGGATGTGAGTGGGTGTGTGAGTGCCTGTATTGGTGAATAAGTGGGTGTGTGAGTAGCTGTATGGTTGAATAAGTGGGTGTGTGAGTAGCTGTATGGGTGAATAAGTGAGTGTGTGAGTACCTAGATGGGTGAGTTAGTGGCTGTGAAAGTGGCTGTATTGGTGAGTTAGTGGGTGGCTGTATAGGTGGGCGAGTGGCTGCGTGGGTGACTATGGGTGGGTGAGAGGGTGTTTGAGTGGCTGTGTGAGTGGCTGTATGGGTGGGTGAGTGAGTGGGTGTGTGAGTGGCTATAGGGGTGAGTGAGTGGGTGTATGACAGGCTTTATGGGTGAGTGACTGTTTGAGTGGGTGTTTGGTTAAGTGAGTTGCTGTGTAAGTGGCTGTTCTGGAGAGTGATGTTTGTGTGAGTGTCTGCATGGGTGAAAGTATGGCTGTGTTCAAAGGTTGTATGCATGACTGAATAGCTGTGTAAATGGTTGTATGGTTGAATAAGTGGATGTGCGAGTAGCTGTACGGAGGAGGGTGTGGCTTTTTGAGCTGTTATATGTGTGTGTGTGAGTAGCTGTATGGGTGAGTGAGTTGCTGTGTGAGTGCCTGAGTAGATGTGTGAGTGGCTCTATGGTTGAGTGAGTGGGTGTGTGAGTGGTTGTATGGGTCTGTGAATGGGTATGTGAGTGGTTCTGTGGGTGTATCAGAGGTTGTGTGAGGGTGTGAGTGAGTGTTTCTATGGATGAGGTCATCAGTGATATCATCAGTGATGTCACTGACCATGTCATGAGTGATGTAATATGTGAGGTCAAAAGCAGTGCATTGTGAGGGCATAAGTTATAGTTAGAGCAGGTAACTATATCTGCTGAAATTCACTGGTTTTGTACGAGTGAAATCTGAGCCTAACTGTAACGTCCCTGTAACCTTTGTTTTTTTCAGTGAATTACAATTTTTTAAATGTTATTTCCCGACTATAACAAACCCTGTAACCTTTGGAATTTTTACTGAAGTTTTAAGGCTTTTAACAATTTATTTCCTATCTGTAACCTGTAACCTTTGAGAGTGGGAGTGTGAGTGGCTGTATAGGTCGATGAGTGGGTGTGTGAGTGCCTGTATAGGTGGCTGTATGGGTCTGTGAGTGGGTGTGTGAGAGGCTGTATGGGTGTATCAGTAGTTGTGGGAGTCACTGCGCCAAAAAAGAACCTCATCTGCTCCTTTATCCAACAAGAGTCCACAGCTTTGCACAAAATGTCTATCTAACTGGAGTACTTTCTACTAGTGAATTAGTAAGTGCTACCTCGTTTGGTAAATATCTACTGCATAATCTACAATACAACTGCGTAATGGACCACGAGGAAATGTCTCCAGTGACCTTGTGTGTGTTTTGGCAATGTGATTGTTTCCCATGCATCTTTATCCAAAAATCTATGATAACATGAATCCTTCTATAGAGAAGGGAATGAGACTACAAAGATGTAAAACTCCAACAAACAAGGGTCCTTCCTTTTACCTATATGAAGTGCTTCTTTGTTTGGTGGAGATGTCCTCATATTCCTCGGCATCAAGAACGCATCACCAAAATCAGCAGAAAACGCGCTGGGGGCCTTCTGGTAAGCTGCCCATCATCCTGGCAAAAGGAGGGTAGACCATTGCATACTACTAAGGTGAACGGGGCCAAACAGGCGGAGCTTCAGGTGATTTTGTACATTTGTATACTCGCAGTCATTTAAAGGGAGAACCAGGGACTCTGCTCTCACCAGGTAAGGACAAGAAAGAACCCACTCATCAGTCACTACAAATTGCGCTCCAATAGATCAATGATGCATTCACCTCAAAGAAACATTTCAGATCGTCTTTCAATGTGGAATTGCTGAGAAAACTTGCCTCCTTTGCCTTCATCAAGCCTAGGAGGTCAGGATCATTTGTCCTTTAACCCCTTCGGTGGGTCGGACGGCCGGGGGCCGTCCGACGCACCACTGCTCATGTGCGTCAGACGGCTCCTGTCCATCTGATCACATGGCACGGGGAATCCCTCTGGTGCGGGCACCAGAGAGTTTCCCTTCCCCCCCCCCCAACAGCATCGGGAGCTGGGGAAGAGCTTCCTCAGCTCCCGAGGCTGTTTCTTTGGTTTCCCTGAAATGACGATCAGTTGGCACGTCGCACTGACGTCATTTCAGTGAAACCGAAACTGAAATGAGCCAAGAGGCTCGTTTCAGTTTCACTTTTTACGTGCTCAGGGGGCCATCTCAGCCCCCTGAGCACGTAGAAAGTCAGGAGAGGTATCGTTGGAAAGGGGAGAATCTCCCCTTTCCAATGGTAGCCCCCCCTAGTGGATCCCTGCTTGGGGATCGCCCAAGGAGGGTGATCCCCAAGCAGGGATCCACCCACTAGCCAGCAGGGGGGGCGGCCCCTTGGGCAAGGGCCTTTGCTCCCCCCAATTAATAATGGGCATAGACAGTTTTTCTGCCCCCTTGGGGGGCAGATGGGGGCAGTGGCACGCAATCTGCCCCCCCGGGGGCAGAAAGCACACTAGATCCAGGGATTCTTTTATTATAATACTATAGGGGTGGGGGCTGCCCAAGATGGGCATGACAATGCCTCCACCACCCCTCCAGTGACATTCCAGCCTTTCTGCCCCCCCTGGGGGGCAGAAAGCTGACTAGACGCCAGGTTTTTTTTCCCCAATGAATTTAGGGGTGGGGGATGCATGCCCCCACCCCTCCCCCCCACAAAGTTCCATGCTTTCTGCCCCCCCGGGGGGGGCAGAAAGCACCCTAGACGCCAGGGATTCTTTTTTTTATAGGCCCGGGGTTGGGGCTGCCCAGAATGGGCATGCAAATGCCCCCACCCTATACAACGGGCATGCAAATGCCCCCACCCTACCCCCCAAAGAAAACAAAAGACTTTCTGCCCCCCCAGGAGGCAGATAGGGGCAATAGACCCTGATCTGCCCCCGGGGGGGCAGAAAGCCCACTAAGCGCCAGGGATTTTATTTATATATAGGTAAGGGTGGGGGCTGCCCAGAATGGGCATGTCAATGCCCCCCACCCCCCAACAAAAATGCTACAGTCTTTCTGCCCCCCACTGGGAGGCAGATGAGGCAATAGCCCCTTATATGCCCCCCACGGGGGGCAGAAAGCCCACTAGCCACCAGGGATTTTTGTTTTCCAAAGTTCGGGGTGGGGGCTGCCCAGAATGTGCATGCCAATGCCCCCACTCCCCCAAAAAAGACGCCACCGTCTTTCTGCCCTCCCAGGAGGCATATGGGGGCAGTAGCCCCTAATCTGCCACCTGGGGGGGCAGAGAGCCCACTATGCGCCAGCGATTATGCTGTCTTTTTTATACGTAGGGGTGGGGGCTGCCCAGAATGGGCATCTCAATGCCTCCCCCCCAAAAGAATAGCCACAGTGTTTCTGCCCCCCTTGAGGGCATATCGGGGCAATAGCCCCCGATTTCCCCCCTCCCCAGGGCGACAGAAAGCACACTAGGCACTGACTTTTTCTCAGAATGTGCCTACCTGTGGATTTTGGGTCCTAGCAAAAACTATCTGCTTTTGCAAGGGGGTCACATGAGTTTTTGGTCAGGGGCTTGGCGGCCATCTAGGGAAACCTACCAAACCCACACATTTCTGAAAACCAGAGACCCGGGGGAATCCAGGGAGGTATGGCTTGCGTGGATCCCACGTTTCCCTACCCAAATTTCTGTGTGGGAAAGTTGTAGGATCACCGGGCTGACACAAATTTCCTACCACCCAGCATTCCCCCATGTCTCCCGATATAAACGGTACCTCACTCTTATCGATGGGTCAAGTATCAGCGACAGGCAAGGGCATAAAACGTATTGTGGAGACTTCAAAATTACCTATCATAAAACGACCTGGTTTTGCAGGGGGGGGGGCACCTGGGTTTTTGGACCCAGGCTCGCGGTCATCTAGGGAAACCTACCAAACCCACACATTTCTGAAAACTAGACACCCTGGGGAGTCCAAAAATGTATGGGAAAAGTGATTTTCTTCAGCTAAATTTGAAGTTTGCAGGGGATTCTGGTTAGGGAAACATTGGGGATCCACACAAGCCATACCTCACTGGACACCCCGACTGTCTAGTTTCCAGAAATGTGTGGGTTTGGTAGGGTTCCCTAGATGGCTGCAAGCCAGGGACCAAAAAACCAGGTGCCCCCCCTGCAAAACCAGGCAGTTTTATGATAGGGAATTTTGAAGTCTCCACAGAACGACTTGGGTCATTTCCTGTTGCAGCCACTATGCCTACCCACACAAGTGAGGTACCATTTTTATCGGGAGACCTGGGGGAACACTAGGTGGTAGGAAATTTGTGTCACCCCAGTGATCCCACAACATTCCCACACAGAAAAGTGAGGAAAATGTGATTTGTTTCAGCTAAATTTGAGGTTTGCAGGGGATTCTGGGTAGGGAAATATTGGGGGATCCACGCAAGTCATACCTCCCTGGACTCCCCAGGGTGTCTACTTTTCAGAAATATATGGGTTTGGTACTTTCCCTAGATGGCCGCTGAGCCTGGGGCTAAAACCCCAGGTGCCCCCCCTTGCAAAACCAGGTCGTTTTGTGATAGGTGATTTTTTTGTTTTTTTAGCATTTTGTTAACATACAAAACCGTTCAAACAACAGCCAGGTAGTTGCTCATTCAGTACAGTGGTAGCATTGCATAATACCATCACGTGAATTATACTTATACATGTATATTCATAGTCTCTGTTCCGCATAAATTCCACCATAACAGAGGGGTACATCCATAAGATAGAGTTGAATTGTCTGTGATAGGTGATTTTGATGTCTCCACAATATGTTTTAGGCCCTGCCTGTTGCGGGGACTTGACCCACCCACACAAGTGAGGTATCATTTTTATCGGAAGACTTTGGGGAATGCGGGGTGGGTGCAATTTTGTGGATCCACGCAGATTCCACAACTTTCCATCACAGAAATGTGAGGAAAATGTGTTTTTCTTGACATAGTTTGAGGTTTGCAAGGGATTCTGGGTAAGAGAACCTGGTGAGAGCCACACAAGTCACCCCATCCTAGATTCCCCAGGGTGTCTAGTTTTCAAAAATGTATAGGTTTGCTAGGTTTCCCTAGGTGCCGGCAGAGCTAGGGTTCAAAATCTACAGCTAGGCACTTTGCCAAGAACCAAGAAAGGGTCAGTTTTCACTGTAAAAATGTGGTGTGTCCACGTTGCGTTTTGGGTCGTTTCCTGTCGCGGGCACTAGGCCTACCCACACAAATGAGGTATCATTTTTATAGGAAGACTTTGGAGAATGCAGGGTGGGTGGAATTTTGTGCATCCACGCAGATTCCAGAACTTTCCACCACAGAAATGTGAGAAAAATGTGGCTTTTTCCCCCAAATTTTGAGGTCTGCAAGGGATTGAGGATAAGAGAACCTGGTGAGAGCCACACAAGTCACCCCATTCTGGATTCCCCTGTGTGTCTAGTTTTCAAAAATGTATAGGTTTGCTAGGTTTCCCTAGGTGCCGGCAGAGCTAGGGTTCAAAATCTACAGCTAGGCACTTTGCAAAAAAAGGGTCCGTTTTCACTGTAAAAATGTGGTGTGTCCACGTTGCGTTTTGGGCCGTTTCCTGTTGCGGGCACTAGGCCTACCCATACAAGTGAGTTACCATTGTTATCGGGAGACTTAGGGGAACGCAGAATTGTAGAGCAACTGTTATTACCTATTGACTTTCGATGCATTTCTGCTTTCCAAATGTAAAACAATGTGTAAAAAAGAAATCACTTTGAAAAATGTCCTATAATTCACATGCTAGTATGGGTACCCACAATTTCAGAGATGTGCAAGTAGCTACTGTTTCTAAACTCTATATTTTGTTCCCATTTCAGAAGTACATAGGTGTCTTTCATACCGATTTTTCACTGTTTACATTTTCCCAAATGAATTGCTATATACCCGGTACACAATAAAAAAAACCATTGCAAGACGCTGCTCAGTTATTGGCTCTGGGTTCGTCGGGTTCTTGGTGAACCTACAAGTCCTATATATCCCCACAACCAGAAGGGTCCAGCGGATGTAACGGTATAATGTTTTTAAAAATCTGTCATACTGAGAAGAAGTTACAGGTGAAAACTTTGGCACAAATGGCTGGTTTTTTTCAACTCATTTCAATTTTTCCTATTTTCGACTGCTAGTTTCTATAAAAAAAAACCTTGAAGAATCTACACAAATGACCCATGGCTGAATTCAGAATTTTGTCTACTTTGTTTAAATGTATAGCTTTCCAGGATCCATTATTGCTTTCATACCCATTTCTACCATTAACCGGAAGGAGGTTGAAAGCACAAAAAATAGCACAAATAGGCTATGTCCCAGTAAAATGCCAAAACTGTGTAAAAAAATTTGGTTTTCTGACAAAAGTCAGTCTGTCCCTGAAAGCTGGGAAGATGGTGATTTCAGCACCACAAACCCTTTGTTGACACCATTGCATGGAAAAAAAACAGACACTTTCATCTTCAGCACTTTTTTCTACATTTTCTCCCCAAAAACAAAATTTGGCTGTATTGTGGCTAATTTCTGGGTCTCCTCCAAGGGAATCAACAAACCCTGGGTACCTTTAAAATCCCCATGATGTTGGAAGAAAAGGACGCAAATTTGGCGTGCATACCTTATGTGGTCAAAAAGTTACAGGGGCCTAAGCGCGAACTACCCCAAATAGCCAAAAAAAGGCTTAGCACGGGGGGGGCGGAAAGGCCTAACAGCGAAAGGGTTAAAGAAGTGGAGCTTCAACTGGGGCTCCCACTATGTTTATATTTTTAAGTGCTTCCCATTGAGGTTTAATTTCTGGGAAATGAGCATCGACCAGAACGGCTTGCCAAAACTCAATGGGGGAGGGGGCCCGCTCTCCGGGCTGATTTCGGCCCCAGGGACCCCATCTCCCAGGCCCTGCCCATAATTTAATAGGGGAGGGGGGCCCCCTCCCAGGGACGATATCGGCCCAGGGCACACCATATCCCAGGTCCCGGCCACATTTACCTGGGTGCCCTTGCCCCAACCAGGGCACCAAATGTGCTTTGATGGGGACCACGGGGAGCCTTAATGCCCCCACGGTCCCTGCCGGCTCCCCCCCACCTGCAGGAGTCAGCATTGCTCCCGCACGCAGGGAGCTGCTAAATATGCAGCTCCATGCGTGCAGGAGCAATCATTATTCTGTTTCCCTGCCCGCATAACAGTGGGCAGGGACACAGATTAAAACTACGCTCCTAGCTAGCAGGAGCTGTTTGACAGCTCCCGCTTGCTTGGAGCGGAGTTAGTGTTTGCACTTGCTTGGCGGGAGCTGTCACATCTCCCGCCAAGCAGAAGCAAACAGCTATCTCTCAAGGGTGGGCACCTCAGGGGATAGCAAGAGCTGGCCCTGGGGGATAGCGGTTCCCAAGGCTATTAATGGCTCCAGGAGGGGGGCACGTGACCCCCCTCCTTCAGTGTCCATTGGCCGGCCCCAGGGAGGTGGTGGTCCCCGGGGCCATATATGGCCCAGGAGGGGGGCTCAGTAGCACCCCTCCCTTCTTTTCAGTAGTTTTGTGCTCCGGGGAGGTGGCGGTCCCTGGGGCAATTAGCAAGTAGGGGGGGTCCATGCGGCTCCCCTCTTTTATAACTCATAAGCCCCGGGGAGGTGGTGGCCCCTGGGGCCTTCAAAGGCCTGAGGAGGGGAGGCGCAAAGCCCCCCTCCTAATTAATAAATAAAGCTCCAGGGAGGTGGCAGTCCCCAAGGCTCAAACTGGCAAGCACCCCCTCCAACTTGGTTAATAAAATAAATGCTCCCTTGACCTGACCCACCAGGGGGCTGAAAGAGAAACAAGCGCAGGAGACTGTGCTTGCTTTTTTTCAAATTTTGCCTTGATTGTGTGAATCTTTGCGATTTTGTAGCAAAAATGTTTAAAAAAAATGCTTTTTGCCCTGTGGACCCCAGCACCAGGGCTAGGGAGTCAAGGTATTCCTACCCTGCCCACTTTTCTTTATTATTACGGTTTATTTTGGGACTTGGCTGAGGCTAGGTCCCAAGGTGGCTGCCAACACTTCCTGGTTAAAGTGTTGGCAGTCAATCAGATCTCTGCATGAGATTGTGAGGATTTGCGGAAGGTTTGCACCTCTAGATCTACAAATGTGTTTTTCTTTTTATAACTCTAAAACTACTGAAAGGATTCACACCAAATCACATAAAGGTCGCTTTCTGGACCAACATCTAGCTTTCTGCCAAATTAGGTGTAATTCTGTTCAACGGTTCGGGCAGTAGTCGTGTCAAAAATTCCTATGGGAATTAACATGGGAAATGCACATCTTTTTACCTTCCCTTTTTCTTGGCCCTCACTTGACTGATTACCCCGAAACTTTCAATTCACAAGACCCAACTTGACACTATTTTTGGAAAATTTCGTGAAGATTCATCAAACGGCACCAAAGATATAGGCAAGTCAAAAAGCGCTTTTCCTATGGAAACTAGGTCCTAACTATAACTACCTACTGGCAACTATATATATATATATATATATATATATATATATATATACACACACACACACACACGCACATACACGCACACACACATATATATATATATCTATATATATACACACACACATGTATATTATCTACTGGCGGTCGCCAGTAGATAGTTATAGTTAGGACATATTTTCCATAGGAAATCCGCAACATTCTATTTGAAATAACTTTGGCGCCGGTTGGCGAATCTTCGTGAAATTTTCAAACTTTGTGGCCCGCTCCGGTCCGCTCCTATCCTGAAATTGCTCCAATGAAGCAAAGCAGATTGCTTTTCCATAAGGGGAGCTGTATGTCAGCAGCTCCCCTTATGGAAAAGCAATGCCGGCTCCCACAGGACGCAGGGAGCCGGCGGGACCGTGCGGGGATTGGGGACTCCCCCACGGTCCCCAATGAGTGGCCAGGCCCCGGGGGATGGGGTCCCCGGGGCCATTAGTGGCCCGGGAGGGGGGCCACGCAGCCCCCCTCCAAATATTTTTAAAATTAAAAAAAAGAGGGCATGCCCCGGGGGATGGGGTCCCCGGGGCCAATAGAGGCCCAGGGAAGGGGGGCCACGCGGCCCCCTTCCCATTTTTTTACAAAAAAAAAACCCCTCAGGCCCCGGGGGATGGGGTCCCCGGGGCCAAAAGTGGCAGAGGGAAGGGGGGCCACGCAGCCCCCCTCCCATACAGAAAGAAAAAAAAAAAGACCGGCATCGTGCCGGAGGCCCCGCCCCCTCCCTGCAGAAGTCTGCAAACGCGCCCCCTGGCGCGTTGTAAGAAGGGGAAGTAATTCCCCTTGAATACTGGGGGTCCCTGGGGGCCAACTAGCCCACCAGGAACCTCCAGTATGCGCCAGGGAGCTGCGTTGCTGAGAGGTGTACAGAGGCCACGCCCCTTTTTACACCTCTCTGCAACGCAGCTCAGTGGCGCTTAATGGAGGTAGCTGGTGGGCTAGTTGGCCCCCAGGGACCCTCAGGATTCAAGGGGACTTAATCCCCCAACTTAAAACGCGCCACGGGGCGCGTTTGCACAGTGGTGAAGGGAGGGGGCGGGGCTTCAGGTGACATGTGTGCAAACAGGCCCCGTGGCGCGTTTTAAGATGGGGAATTAAATCCCCTTCAATCCTGAGGGTCCCTGGGGGCCAACTAGCCCACCGTGTACGTCCAGAAAGCGCCACAGAGCTGCGTTGCAGAGAGGTGCAAAAAGGGGCGTGGCCTCTGAACACCTCTCTGCAACGCAGCTCTCTGGCGCATACTGGAGGTATCTGGTGGGCTAGTTGGCCCCTAGGGACCCTCGGGATTGAGGAGGAATTAATTCTCCAACTTAAAACGCGCCACAGGGCGTGTTTGCAGACATGTCACCTCAGGCCCCACCCCCTTCCTTCACCATTGTGCAAATATTCCTCTAAAATCAGCCGAACTACGAATTCCGATTTACTCACCTGTTATCAGGAGAGACCTCAGTGCTGCATCTTTGAGCCCAGTACTGATCCTGAAAAGTAATTCTAACCGTACTTACTAGTAACTTGAATTTCCTTCCATAGGCTAACATTGACTGGTTTCACTTGGAAATTCTTCTAAGTGTGGAGTTTTGGAACTTTATAATATTCCTCTAAAATCAGCCGAACTACGAATTCCGATTTACTCACCTGTTATCAGGAGAGAACCCAGTGCTGCATCTTTTAGCCCAGCACTGACCCTGAAAAGTAATTCTAACCGTACTTACCAGTAACTTGTATTTCCTTCCATAGGAATCCATTGTCTGGTTTTCAGCAGAAAAGTTTCAAAGTGTCGATTTTCACAAACTACAAATATTCCTTAAAAATCGCCTGTATGACTTAAACGCATTCTTTCAACTGTTTACAGGAGATGCACCAGTGCTGGATCCAGGATCCACCACTGAGTAAGAAAAAGTAACGATAACACTACTTACCTGCTAAGTGAATTTCCTCCCATAGGATAACATTGGTGATTCTATGTGAAAAAGTTTCTGTCAACTTTTAAAATACAATAATATTCCTTAAAAATCACTACTGTAAACAAAACGCTTTTACTCAACTGTTTACAGGAGATGTCCCAGGACTGAATCTAGGATCCAGTCCTGTGGTTAGAAAAGTAATCCATAAAGTAACTAATTGCATTTAACTAGAAATTCACATTGAGCTCAATGTTGCATTGTGTTTGAAATTGTGTTGCCCATTGCAACAACTGTAACTACTGTACTTAAAAGTCTATTGCCTATTTGAAAAGTATTTAAACTAAAGTAATTCATTCTGAGAAAGTATATTTTGTAATGTAATGTATAATGTAATTACAATGTAATTTAAAAAAATATATCTAAAAATAAATAGTTTAAAAAAATGTAGTACATCAGTATCAAAAAAATAAATATAACAATTAATACATTTAAAAATTGTCATTTACAAAACCTTTGAAATTCACTGAAAAAAACCATAGGTTTCAGACATGTTATAGTTAGGAATTAGCATTTAAAAAACCTTTGAAATTCGCTGAAAAAAACCATAGGTTTCAGGCACGTTATAGTTAGAAATTAGCATTTAAAAAACCTTACAAATTCACTGAAAAAACCATAGGTTTTAGGGACAGTTATAGTTAGAAAATAGCATTTAAAAAACCTTACAAATTCACTGAAAAAACCATAGGTTTCAGGCACGTTATAGTTAGAAATTAGCATTTAAAAAACCTTAGAAATTCACTGAAAAAACCATAGGTTTCAGGGACGTTATAGTTAGAATTTAGCATTTAAAAAACCTTAGAAATTCACTGAAAAAACCATAGGTTTCATGGGTGTTATAGTTAGTTGGACATTTCACTCGTACAAAACCCGTGAAATTCCCCCGTTATAGTTAGTTCAGCTAACTATAACTCGCGCCCCCGCAATGCACTGCTGATGACGTCACATATTACATCACTCATGACATGGTCAGTGACATCACTGATGACATCTCAAATGACATCACTGATGACATCATCCAGTGACTGTGTGTTTCTGTAAAGTTTAAATATGTTTAATATATATAGGGAAAGGCGTATTGAAGAATGAGTGGGTGTATAAGTGTCTGAATGGATGATTTACTAGGTGCGTGACTACCTCTATAAGTGAGTGATTAAACGTATCTTACTGAATGCATGGGTTAGTGACTAGACTGTGTGAATGTCTGTATCCGTCTGTCTGTTGCTGTGTAAGCGGCTGCATGGGTTTGTGAATAGCTACATGAGTGTCTATATGAGTTATTGATTGGTTGTCTGAGTATCTGTATGGGTGCCTGAGTGTTTGTGTGGGTGGGGTGTGTGTGACTCTGTGCATAGACGTGTGAGTGGGTGATTCACTGGGTGCATGGTTTCAAGAGTGCATCTGTGATGGACTGTATGGGTGGGTGAGTGTGTGTATGGGTGTGTTAGTGAGTGAATGTATATCTCAGTGGTACATGTGTGAGTAACTACATATGTGAAAGGCAGTATATATGTGTGTAGGAGTATATAATTGGCTTTAAGTGAGAGTGTGTGATTGTGAGAGTGGCTGTATGGATGAGTGTGTACTTGTATCAGTGATCGTATAAGAGCATAAGAATGTGCTAGTATTTGTATGAGTAAGTGAGCTGGTGTGTGTATAACTGTATAGGTGAGTAAATGGCAGTGTGATTAATTATTTGCATGACTGACTAGGTGTGTGAGTACCTCTATGGATGAGTGGCGGTGTGTGAGTGTCTATGTAGGAGTATGAGTGCATATGATAGTCCTGTACTGAGTGACCGTAAGTATGAGTGACTGTACGGGTGAGTGAGTGGATGTGTGTGTAGACCTAAGAATCAGTGAGTGGGTATGTAGTTATTGGTGTTGGAGTGTCTATGGTTTTGCGAATGGCAGTCTGTAATTTAGAGTGGGTGTATCAAAGGTTATATTAGGGTGTGAGGAGGTGCATCAGATTATCACGTGGATGATGTCATCAGTGATGTCATTTGAGATGTCATCAGTGATGTCATCAGTGATGTCACTGACCATGTCATGAGTGATGTAATATGTGACGTCATCAGCAGTGCATTGCGGGGGCGCGAGTTATAGTTAGCTGAACTAACTATAACGGGGGAATTTCACGGGTTTTGTACGAGTGAAATGTCCAACTAACTATTACACCCCTGAAACCTATGGTTTTTTCACTGAATATATATATAGATATATATATATAGATATATATATATACACACACACAGTTCTGTGGCAGCCCAGCCATGTCCATCCGGCGGGATCGGTGCAAGTACACTGGTGCGGAGTCCGTAACAATATCCAGGAAGCCGGAGTCCAATTGTCATGGATTCCAGAGAGACTTGCACACCACCATTCAAATTCCACAATATTTTATTTTGTCTACGGCTTTCATCCCCTCAGTGGCTTCGTCACGGCCTGTTTACAAATGCACTGTGCCCCATCACTTTTGAAAAGAGGGAATGTCACGTGATTTTATAGACATTGAAAACATACTAGTGAACACTTACAAAGTAATGTGCAGATCATGACATTTGATTTAGATTACATTAATGGCAAATGAAATTATTTAAATTAATATCTATGCATGTGTATGAAAGAAAATTAAAAATATATTCCACAAGGAAAATAACATATTCTGGCCATGTGCCATTTCATTTGCAAAAATGCCAGTGCATGCGTCACTTCTTCTTAAAAAATGCCAGTGTAATGGATCATACATTGTGGTTTGGCCAAAAGCACATTATACAAAGGAACCTGTCAACTAAGTGTCAGCCAAGTGGTTATCGTATCACGGTGCTCTCTATAAGTATATGTCCAGATATAGAATAATGAAGTACCTGCTAACGGCAGAGTTCCCTATTATGCGCCAGTGCAAATCGACACATGGTGACCAACATCATGAGAATCAAAGGAAAGGCTATGCGACCCGTTGCTAGCCAAGTGGCTAAATTAACCCTGGTTTGATTGAGAGCCAGCTCACTAAACAATAACATTGTCACACAAAAAAAATAAGATCATAAATTAACATAATTTATTGGTATAAAGTATTAAACTGCACCGAATAATATGCACAACACAGAAAAAATGTTTTATGTCTATATATCTTCACACCTTCTCTTATTCAACACCCCAAATACATTGAATAAATAAAATAAAATAAAATCCCTTCTGTAATTGCTGCGATGGAACCATAGAGCATTTCAAATCAATCATCTTGGAGTCCGTGGAAAAAACGCTCAGGGAGGGATACTCCATTGTACAGACACAAGGATAGAGTGGGATAAGAAACGAATTGCAGAGAGATGAAGAGAGATAAAATGAGATCAAAATAGATGCAAAGAGAGATGAGAGAGATTCAGAGGATGCAAACCTACAAAGCCCAAATCAGCCGATATGGACGTGCAATTTCTCATCTTCAGTCAGTCCTGCAGGGGATTTACTCCTGAGTAGAACAATGTACTCTGACTCCAGCACCATGAGTCTCTTCTCCCTGTCTACGCCTCGTGTATTCTTCAGCACCCTGTCAATCCCAAAATAAGACATCAAATCAGCATTTTGGTTATGTTCTTTTGCCCAGTGTCTGGCCACTGGGTAAATGGCATCACAATCCTTAATGGCCCTGTATTGCTCTAGTACTCACTTATTCACTGGGCAGATGGTACTGCCTTTATATCTATAGTCACAGGGACATATCAAGGCATAGACAACATAATCACTCCCACATGTGATGAATTTGTTAATGAAACATTTTTTACCTGTGGGGAGTAAAAACTTCCTTACGTTGCTGCTGCACTTGCAGGCTTTGCATCTACCACATCTGTAAAATCCACACTTCGCACTTAACCACACAGCTTGTGTTTTCCTCGTGTTTGTGTAACTATGCACAAGGAAATTTTGTAGGGTTTTTGATTTCCGGTATGTCACTAGGGGATGAAAAGACACGCTGTTCCCTATGACCAGGTCAGTTTTGACCAAATGCCAATGCTTATGGTTTAAATCCTTTTATTGATTTTGAGAAGACAAGCATTACATTAGCTGCCACCTACATCCACAGGCCGGTGGGGAACAGTCATTTGAACTAGAGATAAAGGTAGAAGAAAGAAAAGAGTAGGAAAGAAAAGAGAGGGTATAGAGGTCTATCCCTTATACGCGTGTGTGAAGCAACAGGCAGGGGTCACCCAGATGTTCTGGCCTGGACGACCATCTGTTATCCTTAATCCTTTGAGGGGAAGCATTAGTGAGGCGGAGTACTGTAAGATACTTCGGGCACGTAAGCTCAGTAAACTCGTTGGACAAGAATTCTATAGTGGTACCCCATGTTTTATCGAATTTAGGGAGGGAACGAGTGAGGCCCGCTGTAATCTTTTCCATCCCCAGCATTTTCCATACCTTATATAGCCAATCCAGGCGAGTGGGAATTTCCGCCGTGCCCCATCTAACCAGAAGTGCCTGTTTGGCTGCCCCCAATGCCAATGTAATTGCTCTACCCCGGTTAGATCTAAGAGGGTACATCAGGGCATTCGGGAGTCCCAAAAGTATGTATGAGGGGAATTTAGGTAAATCGGTGTGATATATATCATCTATATTCCGGAGAATCACCTCCCAGTAGCTCTGTATCCTCGAGCATGACCACAAGATATGAGTGAGCGTGCCCTGCAGACCGCACTGCCTCCAGCATTGTCCATTCCCACCCGGTTTCCACTTGAGAATTCTCGCTGGTGTGTAATACCAATAATGTACAATTTTTAAAAACATCTTGCCTGCTGTGCTGCATGAGGTAGCCCTGACCCTATGTATGATGTCATGCCATTCCTTGGGGGAGATCTCGCGTTCCAATTCAGATTCCCACCTGCGCTGCACCGGGGATTTATTAGTCTGTCTGGGTGTGTTTAAGAAAGCATAAATGTCGGACAGCAACCGTTTATCTGACGTTCTGGTAACATACCACTTATCAAATTTTGTTAAAAAGCGGCCTGCATAGGGTCTTATCTGTGGTTGGGTGACCCAGTGGCGAAGAGCCAGATATTGCCAATATGGCTTTCGAGGGATCCCAAAACCGTCGACGAGGTCTGTGAAGTCTTTTACCCTGTGCTCGTCAAAGAGGTCCCCAATGCGTTTACAGTTGGCCTCTTGCCAATGGAGATACCCCTCCCCTGTGTGAGCTGGTGGGAAGTCAGGGTTGCCTATAAATGGGGTCAGAAGGGACACGGGTCGAGAGGCCATATGGTACCTGTACCCGATCCCACACACCCAAGGTGGCCCGTAAGACCGGTGACACATATACCCCACTGGGCCGGTGTTTCCTGGGAAGCCATGGGACCTTCCAAATGTGCATGCCTGCTATCGAGCGGTCTATAAAACACCAGTGCTTCTCCGACTCTAACTTATACCACTCTAGCATGTATCTGAGTTGCGCTGCCTGAAAATAACGTTCCAAACATGGGACACCCAAACCCCCGTCCTCCTGCTTCAGATATGTCAAGTTGCGGGCTAGCCTTGCTTTCTTACCTCCCCAAACGAAGTTATTGATAAGGCGTTGCATCTGTGACAACATATTGGGCGGTGGTCTGAGCGGCAATGTCTGCATCACATAGAGGATCCGCGGGAGAGTAGTCATTTTAACTGCCGCCAGTCTACCCAGCCAGGACAGGAGGTGTCTCTTCCAATTGGAGAGCTCATTCCTAACACCAGCCAGGAGAGTGGCATAGTTCACTTGGGCCGTCTTGACCAGGGTGGGGAACAATTGCAAACCCAGGTACTGGACGCCGTCTGTAGCCCATTTAAATGGGAACTGTGCCCTTAGGGCCTGTTGTTCTGCTTGGGAGAGGATTCAGGCTCATAGCTTGAGTTTTATGAATGTTAACCTTAAAGCCCGATGCTAAACTGAAAAGATCCAGTTCCTCCATTAAAGGGGGTATCGAGGTTGCTGGTTGGGTCAAAAATAATATTACATTGTCTGCATACAATGACATTTTATGCTCCCTATCTCCCATTCGGATCCCAGATATTCTCGGGTTCTGGTGAATTTTCTCTGCAAACGGCTCCATATACAAAGCAAAGAGCAGGGGCGACAGAGGGCAACGCTGTCGCGTACCCCTCTGAATTCCAAACGGCTGAGATGTTACCCCGTTAATCCTAATACCTGCCTGAGGGTCCCTATAGATGCAGGCCACCCATTGCATGAAGCGTTCTCCCGCTCCGAATTTACGGAGTGTCTGTTGCAGATACGGCCAGTGAACCCAATCGAATGCCTTCTCGGCATCGATCGAAAGAAGCACCGTGGGCGTCTGAGTACGTTGGGTCTTATCCAGCAAGTGGCACATTCGACGGGTTCCGTCTGTACAGTTGCGTTCCGGGATAAATCCCGACTGGTCGGGGTCAATCAACCCCTGCATATGAGGCGCTAAACGGGCAGCCAGGATGCTTGTAAAAATCTTGAGGTCCACGTTCAGTAATGAAATGGGACGATAGGAGGCACAATCCCTCGGATCCTTACCAGGCTTAGGGATCACTACTACTTCAGCCATAGTGATGGTTGGGGTTACTTTACCAGGGTCACTAAAGGAGTTAAATAAACGAACCAGGACGGGGGCCAAGTCGTGGGCAAAGGATTTGTAAAAATCGGTCGAGAAACCATCCTTCCCAGGGGCCTTCCCTATGGTAAGTCCCGCTATGGCTTTAAGAACCTCCTTCGTCCGAATATCTGCATCTAGATTTGTTGCCTCCAGGTGAGGGAGGGGCGTCACCGGGACTTCTTTCACATATTGTTTGGCCGCTTCCAAATCTAGATTGTCCGCCCTGTATAATTCTGTATAAAAGGATTCAAACCTGGCTGCTATGTCCCCGTCTGAACGTAAGATCTCGCCCTGAGTACTTCTAATCTCCTAAATGCGTCTAGCAGTTGTCTGAGCTCGAAGAAGAGATGCCAGGAGTTTCCCTGCCTTGTTGCCACCAACGTAATAACGCTGCTTGGTTCGCAGGAGGGAATATTCCGCCCGGCCATAGTCAAGGGCCTTCAGCTGGTGTCTAGCCACATAAAGTTGCCGCTGAATCTGAACGGTGCCCGTCCTCTGATGAACCCCCTCCAATTCCTTTACTTGCGATTCGATGTGCTCCCTCTTTTCTTTCCTATCCCTATTGACTCCTGCTGCTATTGCTATGCAGCGCCCTTGGGTGACAGCCTTTAGGGCGTCCCATAGAATGGCGAGTGAGGTCTCTCCAACATTGTTAATGTCAAGATACGACTTAATGGTGTCCCTTATTTCTTTAATGTTGGCGCCGTATTCGAGCAGTTTATGATTAAGCCTCCACTGTTTGTGACCCCGGGGGTCCCCTTGGAAACTCAATTCAAGCCTAATTGGGGAATGGTCTGATATCGCCGCGGTCCCTATCGCGGCCACCCTCGTGGCCCTAGTGATTCTCTGGGATGTTAAGAACCAGTCAATACGGGCATAAGTCTGATGTGCCACTGAGAAGCATGTGTATTCCCTAGCTGTAGGGTTTCTTGCCCTCTACACGTCAGAGAGTCCCAATTCTAACAATTTCTGTTTCATAGAGTCTGAAAGCGCCCCGGTGTGTCCTTGTCTTTGTATGGATCGGTCCAGCTGGGCATCATGGGCTATATTAAAATCCCCACCTATAACCAGGTCCTCATCTTGGGAATCCAGGATAGCGCTCAAGGTGTTATTGAGGAACAACTCCTGGTGCTCGTTTGGACTGTAGATAGATGCTATAGTATATGTGTGTCCGCCTAGCTCTACCCTCATGGCTAGGGCCCTGCTGGTACCTCCGTATGCACCCCTAACACCTTGCCCTGGAAGTGTGTAGCAAAAAAGATCGCTACCCCAGCCTTCTTGTCTCCTGAAGAGGAGAAGTATTGTCTGTCAAACCACCGGGAGCGGAGGCGCTTCCAATCTGATCGCAGTAAGTGAGTCTCCTGTATAAGGCAAATGTCACTACCTGTGTTATGTCCCGGTTAGAGGCCCTAATGTAGACCCGTTCATACATGCCCTAAAATGGACGTATTCGTATTTGCCCTGATACGGTCATATTCGTACTTGCCCTATTATGGTCAAAGCCGCATATGCCCTATTACGGTCATAACTGTACATGTCCTATTATAGTCATGATTCCTTATATAGGCATGATCGTTCACCTACATTGGTCCTCACTAGTACACAACGTGCTCTGAGGGCTGAACGTTATCTATTCTCTGGTTTTGAATACAGCAGGGTTTTTCCCAAACACAGGCCCACACTGTACTCATTAATTATGCATGATTCTCTAGGAATACAGCACCTGCATAATATGTCTGTACAAAGTTCACCCCTGACGTCTTCCTCAAGACTGACCAGGCCCAATGCAAACCACACAAGGGATGAGAGTCTCCAGGGTATAAATATACCACATCTTGCCCCGGTAAGACAGAGGGAACCGAGACTTCCATGCTGACACACTGACCAGAGACGCTGAGGCTCCTGCATGCAGTCGCTCCAGCTGACAGTGGTCTGACCCAGCTCTTGCGGGGTGTCCAACTCGAGACCAGGACGGGGTCCCACACTCTCTCTATTCAGGTATGGGGGTTCGACTAAATCCTAGAAGGATTCTTGGCTCTTAGGCTTTTAGACCTACACATATGCTAGGTAGACTCGGGTACATCTAGTTAGGCATCGTAGGAGTACGCGCACTTGCATAATGCTTTTATATTCATGTATGTATTCATGATTATTGCAATATGGTAGAACTGTTCAATCCCTTTGCTTTTATCGTACTGCTGATAATATATCTCTGCTATTGTCTGCTGGTTGCCGCAGCACATATATTTTACACTAGAATAACAACTGTTCAATAAATACTTATTGAAACGCCCAACTGTTTATTCTGTGTAACTCTCGGAGACAAACCGAATAAGTAAGCACGAGTGACTGAGCGAAAAGTAGTATATTGTTTCCACGATTCTGAGGAATTTGGGTTGTCATGATCTAAGGTTGCCAGAAACTAATCTCTCCCCGATAAGAGGAGATTCTAGTGGCACTGTGAGCTAGGTAATGCAAAACAATCTAACATACGCGGTGAGGGTGCACAGAGTCAGTCTGCCACCAAGCCCACAGCTTATGTTACACAAACGCGCAGGTCCTGCATGGGTACTATAGGAACTACACGACATGGCGCCACCAACGTTGGTTTGGTACTTATTTAACAGTAGAACCTGAGTAGTTCAGTCGTGCTATTCTCAGAGAACCTACTCACAAAACCCCAGAGACGTCTGGAGTAGGTGGGCACAAAATCCACCGCAGCTGAGTAGTACGAGAATACTATTTATTGGCTGTTGGTTATTCAAGCTTGAAGGACATATAGTTCCTACAAATTGTGCATTTACACCTTATCTTAAAATTTCCTTAAACACCCTTCTTCCACTTAAAAATGGTTGAACAAGCAGAAGAATCAAGTAGAATTGCAACAGACCTTTTCGGGTTAGGAGAAGAAGATCCTGAAGATGCAATGCAAATTGCACCAAATTTCAGAAGGGCAGTCATCATAAAACTTCTAGAACATGGCTTAAGAGCCAGGGGTGGTAAAGTAATTTTCGTGATCGAGGCACATGAATCTAATAAAACAGAGGTGTTCTATTCATGGGTTACATTCCCAGCAGCGAATGCAGTTACAGATGTATTTCACTACTACCTAAGAGATGAAACACCATAAGACTATACTCCTTTTGAGGAGTTAGAGATTCCGCTCACTTACCAGGAGCATAATTACTGGTTTAAAAGAGCCCTACCCCACGTACGAGGAAGAGCAAGATTAGGCCCGCTCGGAGGAGCAGGAGCCACATGGCCCATATTAGCGGCATACACACCGCATCCTGACATTAACACAATGCCACAGCCAGAATTACTCGTACAACATAAAGATTTAATTAAAATCTACAAAAACCTCACACAATTTGTGATGAGGACTTTAACAGTTCAGCCTGCACCAGTTGCAGCACAAGATACTCCAGTCCAGAGTACAGTTAATAAAATTACTCCACAAACATTACACGCAGTAATGGGCAAAATGCCAGCAAAACGCGAACAAATACCATTCTGGATAGCTCAGAAAATAACTCCGCTTGAGGCAGTATTCCTGAATACTACCACCTGTGATAAACACAGAATTCTAACAATCTGCTTGCCCATGGGTCTCACACCACAAGTAGAGGACTGCACCTCTTGGGGTTCAGTCTTTGCTGCCATATATACCAGAACACATGGTATCCCGTCCTTAGCAGTAGTACCTGACGTATTGAGACAGATACAAAATGAGTACGGAGCAGAACCTGCCCTTAACTTAGGGATGAAGTTACTAAAAGACTTTGACCAGGTATCAGCCATAATACTTGCTAATATTAAGGGGGAAGCAGCTTCAGTGGCGATCCGCCAACGCCTGAGGGAGTTCGGTCCAGAGGATCAGTAACACGAACTACCCAAAATAATTGAAACTGCATATGCAGAACTAGGCAGAGACAGTTTAGGTGGGAAAGCATTAAAACCACAACTGGTGGGCAGTCCTGAAAAGGACACTACAAAGCAGACACCTACTTCTTCTAAAAAGAAGTGGGAAAATAAAAAACAACACAAGTCTAAAGACAACAGATCTCAATCCAGAGGTAGGTCTCCTCAACAGGAGCCCTCTGAAAGGAGGTATAACCTCAGGAATAGGGATAATATTAAAAAACCTGACAGGTATCAGGATACTGATACTCGCTCCTCTCATTCCTTTCAGGGTTCGTCAAGAAACTCCGAGAGGGAAGGACAGTCAAAGGAGCGTACAAAGTCCAGAGACACGCAACGCGCTGCGGACTACGCACCTAAAAAAGAAGATACACAAAAATCAAAACCTCAGTTCAAAAAGAAGAAGGTAGCAGGTCTCAAGATCAGACATGCCCAGAATTCTGAGGACACAGCTTCTGAACGGGGAATGGGCTCTGACGATGCTAGACAGCGCGGCAGAAGTAACGATAGCTCGCCAGAACCTGAAGGAATTTCTGGTGACAGCGGAGTTGAGTGAGTATATCACGGTGGAAACACCTGATACTCGGGTAAGTGTCCCACATAAGTTACATGAGATAACACTCCAGATGGAGGGGACAAGCCCAGAAAAGTTAAAGGTCTCTTTTGGAAAAATCTGTCATCTGGTTATGACATTCTATTAGCAGAACAAGACTGGTCGCCAGCATTCGTCATGGAGTGCCCTAGGGGAGAAACTGTAATTTTTCCAGCTTTTTCCGACCTCGTTCCCATTCACCTAAAACATGCATATGCGCAGGAGTGGGCGGTTGCCCTAGCTCCAGCATTGTATAAAAATCATGTTGGTTGGGATGAGGATTCAACCCACCACGTGATCCCGTTAAAAGTTTCCCCAAATGCTCAAAGGCAATACCCTATAAAGCAGGAAGATAAAAAACAAGTCAGGGAGATTCTAGACCAACTAGAATACCAGGGGGTGATTGAAAATTGCACTTCACCTATGAACAATCCTTTGTTTCCCGTAATGAAACCTGACAACACATATCGTTTAGTTTTGGATTACAGACATTTAAACACGTGCACAAAGACATTTGCCGTTCAAAATGCACACAGTGCCGCATTAATGAATAACATTGTGCGGAAAAAATACAAAACAACACTTGATATCTCAAATGGATTTTTCTGCCAAAATATAGCGCCTGAAAGCAGGTATCTGACCGCCTTCAGTGCGTTAGGGTCCCAGCGACAATTTTGTCGCCTAGCCCAAGGGTATAAAAACAGCCCAGGGCTATTTTCAGCAAGAGTAACAGAGTTACTCCAAAATTTGGATGAAGAAGCATTGTCCTATGTGGATGATATTTATCTGACGGACGATGACTTAAAGAGGCACTTGACTAGGGTGAGCACCATTATTATGGGATTCGCCTCTGAGGGCTACAAATTTAACTTAAAAAAATCAAAGATTGCCCACCTCAGTGTCCTATTTTTAGGATATGAGCTGTCAAGTGAAGGAAAAAGCCTAGCAGCTAACTTTTTAGAAAAGTGTGCGCTGCTCCAACCTCCAAAATCATTAAAGAATTTACAATCAATTCTGGGATTCTTAAATTTTGGCCGAACATACATTTTGGATTACGCAGAAAGAGTAAAACCTTTCTACGACTTAATAAAACCTGATTTTTCAGTCAGACAATGGACACAGGAACACACAAATATCCTGCGTTCCCTACAGAAAGACATGATAGCTTCTAAACATTTACAGACATGCGTAAACGCACAGAACTTAGTGATCCGAGTCATAGCGGGTCAATGCGGGTACACTTATTTAACTTTTAATGAAGGCGAAACTGTACCAATCGCATACAAATCACACCTGTACACAAACGCAGAGATGCGTTTCACTTCAACAGAAAAAATCCTGACAGCAGTGCAGACCGCTGTAGCAAGAGAAAGAGCTCTGGCTCAGGGAAAGCGCATAATTGTCTTGACCCCAGTACCAGCTTTAGAAGCTGTTACAATAGCTAGCATTCCAAATGCTAAAGCCTTACATCCAAGATGGATACCATGGGCTAATTCTCTTACTGCAACGGATGTTGAATACAGATTTGATCCAAGTTTAAAAACACAGGCATTCCTGCAATACGAACAAGAATACCCTCTACCAAATTAAATTTTGCCTCTAGATCAGTATGAATACATTATTTACACTGACGGTTCTACCCAACCAGCCATAGGGAGTAAGCAAGCTTACAGCGCAGCGTGTGCGATTGTTAAAGGTCGCATGCACGATGGAAAGTTCCATCCGAGTTGCACTAAATCACAATCTCTAGGAGACTGCACGGCTCAGTTGGCAGAGTTAAAAGCACTTATACTGGCACTGGTGAACACGGAACACGAATTCCCCACCCTGATTGTGTGTGATTCCTTTTACTGTGTACAGTCATACAATGAATATCTGCATCATTGGGAACAAAACGGGTTCAAAGATGCAAAAGGTGGCACAATTAAGCATAAAATGCTATGGGAACAGGTAGTGGAGTTGAGAAACGAACTACCAAGGGCTCACGTGATACATACACTGAGTCATCAGCGTGATGGCGTTCACGTTGAAGGGAATTCATTGGCTGATGAAGCCGCAAAGAGGGCTGTTCGCATGGCTTCCGTAGCTGCAGTTACTCGTTCAAAAACGAGAGTAGACGGCGAGATAATGGTAGTTGTCAATGCTACACGCAAAGGCAGCACAGCAGTACCTAAAAAATTTCCACTCAAGTACTCCTACAAGTTAGATGCACAAAACATTCCATATGCTCAGATTCCTGGAGTGGGGGATAGAGTAATACCAAATATGGATCGTAGGCAAGGCTTAATTTTAGCAGCACACGAGGGTTTGGGTTCTTCGCATACAGGCTTTACAGCGACTATTTCTTTACTGAAACAGCGCTACTGGTGGCCAGGGTTAACAAAGCAGACCAAAGACTATGTCTTAAAGTGCGACATCTGCCAGCAGATTAAAGGTTCCACCGTAACACGCCCAGCGCAGACACCATTGCTGAAATCAGACAAACCTCTTGCATGTGTTTATTTGGACCACTGCGGACCCCTACAATCTGATGGGGCCAAGAAATATATCATGGTTGCAGTGGATTCCTGCTCTAGATTCCTATGGGTTTGGCCTCAGCGCTCGGCTGACGCTCGAACTGTTATAAAAGATTTGCGAGTCTTTATCGGCACATACGCAGTTGGCACGTTACATTCTGACCGTGGTCCGGCGTTTAGCTCTCGGGCTTACAAAGAGGCCATGGAAGGAATGGGCGTACAATTGCGGTACTCATCTCTGTACCATTCCGAGGGAAATTCCATTGTGGAGAGGAAAAACCGTGACTTAAAGCAATCTTTAACAGCTAGGGTATTAGGCAAGGGCGGTAGATGGGTCGATCACCTGTATGGGGTACAGCGCGCGCTCAATAACCAGCCAAGAAGCTCTCTAGGTGGTGTCACTCCTTACGAGGTCCTATTTGGGACAAGAATGTGGGGAACCTGATCTTGATTGTGAAGGCACAGTGGCGGATGAAAAACCATTTGATATCCATGATCGTTTGGCTGTTTTACAGGATCTAAATGAGTCCAGGTCACAACAACATAACGTGCTCCCGAAACAGGCCGCCATGAGGAAGTCAAGGCAGTAACGGCAAGACCTGTCTGGATCCCAAAAGTCGGGGATCTGGTCAGAGAGAAGATTGCTGACAAGAAAGAATTTGGGCCATCCTATAGAAAGCCTGTACCGGTCCTTGCAATCCACGGCACAAGAACTGTACTTCTGCCGCCTCTTGCCAGAAAAAAGGAGAAAAGATTTGTCTCAATCGAGTTAATCAAACCACACTATGTGGCCGATACTAAACAGTAGGCCTCGTGGACTCCACAGTAGCAGACGCCCTCCTCTCGCTACAATCCAAGAAGTTCAAACAGAAAGACTCATCACATTTGAAGAGCCACCTGTACGGAATGAAGGACTAAGCAACAATGCTATGGAACTCGTTCCACTTCAACAAGAAGAAAATCAACTTAACAACCAAGTTGCAATAAGACCGACTACAGACATCTACGTCAACATGCCTCGTCAAGAGCAAAATCCGATTTCAACAAATCCCGATGCAATTCCAACAATTGATCGAACTGCTTCTGGCTATTTCATGAACTTTGATACGTTTTCACTGGATCCAAGCGAGCCGGAAACGACGCCAGCCAAAAAATAACTCAAACAGAAACTCACTGACTTTTTGAACTTTTTTAGAAAGACTTACCTGGTGTCACCTTGGATTGAACTATGGTACATCACTGGGATTTTCTTTTTTCTTTTCTGGCTAGGTTTAATTACAACTTTTAGTATGCTTATTAATGGACGATATCTCCAGCAAAGCTCTACAGCCCAAAGAGTCAATGTGATTTTAAAACCACACCAGTCTTCACATCGTGAACCAAGAGACTTGTCTTCAGTGAACATTACAGCAGTTCCTATACCCGACGGTATAGTATGGGACAAGATTGATTATGATATATTCGGTCCGACTGAACTTTTAAAGCTTAAACATGTATTTAAAATTTCTTTAAGTGATATCATTACCTCCAGTACATTTTCTGATGATTCAGACACTGAAACTGTAAATGCTATGATGTCTGATTTAGAAAAAACTGCTGCATTTCCGAACAATGAAATGTTAGAAGGTACTTCAGACTATGACACATTGTACTGTTATCAGCAATATGGTCATCATTTCTTACACAAGTCTATAACATCTAGAAATGTATTTGAGTACCACCAGTGGGAACATTGCCCAACACCTCCAAAAGGTAGTTTGCAAGCATTTGCACAGAAATTCAAATACTTCTCAGGGTTTAACACATCCGACCCGAAGTCATTTTATTATAAAGTGGCGAAAATTTCAGCTCAGAAAACTATGTTAACAAACACCAAACATATTTACTCTGCATCCTTTTTCAACCAGTTGTCTACACAGGGTTTCGACCTATGGAAGGACACTATAGATTTAAAATCAATCTGGGGTTCTAGGGACTGGCAAGTCCAGGGAACAGAAGCGCTATTTAGAGCATGCCTCATTCCACAGCAGATCTTATTTCTGAATGAAACTGTGCAACAAACAACCTAACATGTGTATTTGTAAACACATAACATAACATGTGTATTTGTAAAGCGCACGTTCACCCCTAACGGGGTATCTTGGCGCTGAATAACAGATGTTTATTGTTACCCAACTCAATGGTACTCATTTTATCGACCTCAGTTGGATGAAAGGCTGAGTGGACCCGCCGGGATTTGAACCTGTGACCATGAGGTCGAACACAGGCCCCTGCAGTGGATGCATTAGTCCACTGAGCCACCAACCTGTCTTGGATTAGCCAAAGGCAAGGAAATGAACACACCGGGGTTTCCAACACCATCGCAGATGGGTAAGGGGCAGAATTCAACTACACATGGGGTGAGATTAGATGACATTTTCCAGTACAACAGATCAGATCCTGATTGAACAGAATTGCTGATTTGGCCCATTGACACGAACACCTGTCAACAGAGATTTATGAATACAACCGAAGGGTTTAGTATCCATAGGCCAGACCCACGCTATGTACAGAGACATCACCCGGGGGTAGTGACATCCTATAGTGTTGGGAAGTTGTGCCTTGATTGGCTAGAGACCTCAACACTCACAGAAGTGAAACATCACTTAACCTTACTCACACCTGATGTAGACCTTAGGGATTTTTACAAGGCCCAAGGAAAACACGTCAGAAACGTTTCATATATGCTGGCATTTATGCCTATTATAATGAAAACTGGAAAATATCCCAACAAGAGAACCGCAGAAAGAATACGGGAAATAGACTGTATTAACTTAGAGAAGGCATTAGCTGTAGTGGATAATGGGTTAACAACTTTGACCTCCAGAATTTACTCCTTAGGCAACATTGTGTCTTCGGCAATTGACATATTAGAACAAGATTTGGCCTGGTTACAACACGGGCAATCACAGTTACGTTCTATTATGATGTTAAGCTGGACGCTACAATCTTTGCCTGCAGGCTATGTGCCATGGCGTTTTATAAACACCACGTCTCTGTTTTCAGAATACAATCTTACTGATAAACAGACAGAAATGGCACAAAGGGGAGCCAAATATACAATGCTGCATATTGAGAAACTGGAAAGGTTACCCTTCACTGTAGCCGAATCACCATCAACAGAATGGCTAATTCATGGCCAAATCACTATGCCGGTCACTACGTTTCAGTTTCAATATTGCCTTGAGCAAAGGCAGGCAAATATGAAAAAATGGGTAAGGGTTACATTAAGGAAACTTGGGAGTTACCATATAGATATCGATGCCGGAATGGGGATCGAGAAGTGTATCTGAGTGGTACAAACTGCAAGAACGCTTTAAGCGGTTCTCTCATGTGTCAGGATATTTCACTACAGGGAGCCTGTAACGGTTCAGTAGCGAACCTATTGTGTCACATGACTGGAACCCCAGCTGCCGTGATCACGCCAGTTTTCGAGCTGCTCTCGAATGGGAGTTACTTGATGCTAAATGGTCACGGTTGCTGTGGGATGCTTCCGGGCGTCGCATATCTGGTCACTGTTAACTCCAGGGTTACTTGCTGTATGCAAGTATTGTTTCCACCACTGAACACAGTCAGGGAGGCGCCGTTATGGCCTTCGCTGAACGTTTCTTTCATACAATTTGATATTCTGAGCAGACTGCAAGCCATGCTTTTACAGCCACCCGTGCCCTTAACCTCCGCTCGAGAAACCTATGAACTTTAAGTTGCAAGGACCTCGACTGAGATACAGGCGCTTATACGTACAAACTGCCCCTTTCATTTCGTAGAAATGGTGGGACGTATCTTCAATATGTCTGATACGAGCGGTATTGTACACCTTTTTAAGACCATAGGGTCAGGACTGTTAAGCACCTTTCAGACAGTCCTCGGAGTAATCCCAAATTTTATACACTCCGTATTGGGAAGCGTATTTGGAGGACTCCCGCTTATCCTATTGCTGATTGCAGGGGTCCTATTCATAATACTGCTGCTACGCAATGGACGGCCCAATTCCAGAGGGAATGTCGAACATGCTCCAGGAGCGGAAATACCGTGAAAGCATGGTACAACTTCTGGGCATTTCTTGCCTACGAGAACTCAATGCCTCCTGGTTTCTATCGTTTAGACCAGTCTGGGTAGACTGCATCTTACCTGTTCTTCGATGCCTGTTCTGCGGAGAAGAATGCACGTTGGATCTTTGTCTAACTTTTCCATCAGACGCGCCTCCGGACACGGATGCAATGCTGGACCCCATAAAGGCCCACGCTCTGCGTTGTCCTCAGCGGCTTCCGATTCTGATTAACACATTCCTGGAGAATCCACAGGTGCCGTTTGCTCCTGCTGGGTTAGGGGACTCCTCCACAGGCACCCAGGTAACAACTGCCGCACAAGCTGCCGCAGCACCGACTGTTGGCAGTGCTACATTCCATCTATGTGCGATTGACGTTCTCTGTGAGGCGTTGGATTTGTCGTCTACAGCGGCTAACACCGATAATGTTGTGCTTCCCAGCCAGGACGCTTAATCTTGAATTGGCTCATCGTGTCCTGGGAAAGAATTCGGCTTCTTCACTCGTTTCAAAACAAACGAACAAAATTGGAACATTTCCTAAATTGACATTTTCGCTTGAGCAAAGCATGGCCTTCTTCCGCTTTGAGTGAGGCAACTTATATGGAGAAACAAAATAGACTTTTCTTTTTTAGTGGCAATTGGATATAGCTGAATTATAACATTTTTTTTTTTTTAAAGTTTTTTTTAGCAATTTTAAAACCATGTTTTTACTTGCTTTTAAAATGTTTTTAAATTGTCCAGATTTTAAGTATGGTCATTGTCATCCTGTTCGGAAGAGGAGTGGGTGTTATGTCCCGTATAGAGGCCCTAATGTCGACCCGTTCATAAATGCCCTAAAATGGACATATTCGTATTTGCCCTGATACGGTCATATTCGTACTTGCCCTATTATGGTCAAAGCCGCATATGCTCTATTACGGTCATAACTGTACATGTCCTATTATAGTCATGATTCCTTATATAGGCATGATCTTTCACCTACATTGCTCCTCACTAGTACACAACTTGCTCTGAGGGCTGAACGTTACCTATTCTGTGATTTTGAATACAGCAGGGTTTTTCCCAAACACAGGCCCACACTGTACTTATTAATTATGCATGATTCTCTAGGAATACAGCACCTGCATATTATGTCTGTACAAAGTTCACCCCTGACGTCTTCCTCAAGACTGACCAGGCCCAATGCAAACCACACAAAGGGATGAGAGTCTCCAGGGTATAAATATACCACATCTTGACCCGGTAAGACAGAGGGAACCGAGACTTCCATGCTGACACACTGACCATAGACGCTTAGGCTCCTGCATGCAGTCGCTCCAGCTGACAGTGGTCTGACACAGCCCTTACGGGGTGTCCAACTCGAGACCAGGACGGGGTCCCACACTCTCTCTATTCAGGTATGGGGGTTCGACTAAATCCTAGAAGGATTCTTGGCTCTTAGGCTTTTAGACCTACACATATGCTAGAATACTCAGGTACATCTAGTTAGGCATCGTAGAAGTACGCGCACTTGCATAATGCTTTTATATTCATGTATTTATTCATGATTATTGCAATATGGTAGAACTGTTCACAGAGAGAGGAACGAAGAGGTATACGTAAAAAACCCATATCGTTAGAATGGAACGTGATGCTGGAGGAGTTTGTAGCGACGGAGGTGCAAACAATGTAAAAAGGGCATAAATAATTTGTTAATGTAACTATCGCTGCAACACAAGTTGTAAGGAAATTCAGGATGTGGTAGAGTTCTATCGTGTACTAGATATTTACTGCTGGTAATGTGTTCTCAAATGTGTAGGAAAAAGAAAATGGTGCTAGATGCTATAACTGACATCTAGAAGCAGTCTTGAGTACGTTGGGAAGTGGGAGGGGGAGTTAGCTTAAGATAGGGTTAATTTTTTAGAACAGGACAGAGTTATGCAATACAGTAAGATGTATATACTGAGTTATATATACACACAGAAACGACACGGCAGTAAAGTCAACGGTTTGCATTGTATGTGCAAATGTATACAAATATGTAAACAATGTCTGATTAGCGTTGCTATCACTGTACATTAACCAATGTCGAATATATGTGTTCACATACAAAAATGTATACATGGAACAATGTACACAGAGAAGCTGTAACGATCAGAAAATCAATAAAATTTGTTTAAAAAAAAAATAAAAAATGGTAGAACTGTTCTATCCCTTTGCTTTTATCGTTCTGCTGATAATATATCTCTGCTATTGTCTGCTGGTTGCCGCAGCACATATATTTTACACTAGAATAACAACTGTTCAATAAATACTTATTGAAACGCCTGACTGTTTATTCTGTGTAACTCTCTGAGACAAACCGAATAAGTAAGCACAAATGACTGAGCGAAAAGTAGTATATTGTTTCCACGATTCTGAGGAATTTGGGTTGTCATGATCTAAGGTTGCCAGAAACTAATCTCTCCCTGATAAGAGGAGATTCTAGTGGCACTGTGAGCTAGCTATGGCAAAACAATCTAACATACGCGGTGAGGGTGCACAGAGTCAGTCTGCCACCAAGCCCACAGCTTATGTTGCACAAACGCGCAGGTCCTGCATGGGTACTATAGGAACTACACGACACCTGATTCTCGCAGAAGTGCTAGTAGTGCCCTCCTCTTCACTGGGGAATTGAGGCCTCTGACATTGAGGCTCAGAATGCCTACTTTAAGCATCGACATAGGATCGAAAGGGCTAGTCTAGGCCCAGTCTGCTTTTGGGAGCCTGCCTCAACCACCAGCTCTCCCCATGCCTCCCCAACCTCAACGGCCCACCTCTCCCCCCTCCGCCCCCTGTTATAACCCTCTTCCCCACACACACACCATTCTGCACAGTCGCGCTGTTCCGTGATCGACTCACCTCTAACCCCATTAGAAAAAACTGAAAGAAGCCAGAAAAAGACAAGAAAAAAAGAAAGGATATAGCAAGATAGTGAACAAACAAGGCAGGAGTGCAAGTAGTACTCTCCAACAGGATTGAAGCACTTCAACGTGCAAGGGTTCATTCTGCCAGCAGTCAGTTCTCATAGTAAGTGTGTTGGGACCCCGGTCATGGCCGAATATCGTGAGGATGAGGCCCTCTCAGAGGCATACCTAGCCATTGACGTGAGGCCTACTTGATGCCGTTTAGTCAGTCACCTTTGGGGTCCTCCGATGCATCTTTACCCTGCAGTTGGCGGAGCAGGGCCTCTCTCTCCTGCTGCCGTTCAAGCTCCGTAGGCTTCGCGGGCTGTCCCTTCCCCGGTCTCCGACGCCTTCTTCTGACGGTCTGCCACCTGGATGCCTCGGGTCGGCGCTGGCCACTGTCAGGGTCCTCCACGGTCAGGTTGGCCCCCAGTATCTCCTTAGCGTCCCCCATGGATCGTACCATTCATAGTTCATTCTCCCATGTGCAGGACAAGCTGAATGGGTGGCCCCACCTGTATCTTATTCCTTTGTCTCTCAGGAGAGAGGTGAGTGGCTTCAGCTCTCTTCGGCATTGGAGGGTGAGGGGCGAGAGGTCCTGATACACTCCTACCTGGAGACCCTCAAAGGTAAGAGTGGCCTTATCTTTGGTTGCTTTCATAATAAGGTCTTTTTGCCTATATGAGTGGAGGCAGGTGAGGATGTCCTGGGGCTGGCCTGGGTTCGAGGCTGGTCGCCCAGCGCAGTGTGTGCGGTCGAGGACAATTTCTCCTTCTCCAAGGTCTGGGGCTATGTGCCTGAAGAAGCGCTGCACCCATTCTTCCAGTTTACCCCATCGGCCTGCAGAGGTACACCCTTAAGGCGTATGTTCGATATCCGGGAGCGGTTCTCCAGATCCTCCAGGCGTAAATGCAAATCCTCGTTACAGTCTCTGAGCTCCAGAAGCTCCCTGGTCTGTTCCGTGATCTCCTCATCTCTGCGGTCTCCTGCTCGCTCAAGGGAGTCGACCCGATCTCCGATCTCCTGAACGTCCGCCTTCAGCTGCTTGACCTCGGAGGCCATCTCCTGACGTAGTGCCGCGAAATCATCCCTGAGGGTGCCAAAAAACTGTTCCATGAAGCCCCTTGTTATGGGTTCCGTCGTTGGATCCTATGCAGGTTCCATTCCCTTCTCCGCCGTCTGTCTGTCTGCCACGTGCGAGTCTGCCTTTTTTGAGCCAGACTTTTGCAGGAGATCTTTAACGGTTGAGTCTTTCTTGGAACGGAGAGATGACATTTCGGGGACTAAGTAGAGCGAGGGGCAAAATGTGGAGGCAGGGGGTATACCGTCTCCTCCTCCAAATAGACGCCGGTAGCAGCCCGGACCACCTGATTCTTCCGCTCCCTTTGCCAACTAGCCCTTATCCGCGGGACACCCTGCCGGTCCAGTGGGGAATGCCTTCTAGGGTGCTTGTGGACTCAGAGGTGCAGGCACGACAGATCCAATAAGACCCCGGATCCCCAGCCTGGAGAGCCTTCTATAACTGGGCCCTAGGCCGAACCCCACCACCAACAAGCAGTCTCTCTGCCGCCCCGGGATACGTACTGGCCTCAAGTCTCTGTCTGCCTCAGGGTGGCCTCTCCGCCGCTCCTCCTATATCACCGCTTACTAGGCCTGTCTTCCTGGTGCAGGCGCGCCGATCAACGCACAGGGCCCGCACCAACCGGTCCCAGCTGGGCCCACACCCAGGCATCCCCGCAGGTCTCCCAGCGCCAGTCCAACCCCTCGATCCACAGCGGGGGAGGCCCAATAAGACAGGCGTCTGCTCCAGGTAATACGCGCTGGTGTCCACATCTGTGTGCTCACCTCCTGCAGGAATTCGCCGATGCCGCTCCTCCGTGGATGTCGACTCTGGACCCCTCGGGCCAGGCACCCACTCAGCTGCGCAGTCCCGGTCCGGGATCGGGGAGGCTCAGTCACCTCCTCTGCTTAGCCTCACGTTTCTGCCCCCAGGGGTTTGCCGGTCTGGCGGTACTGCAGCGACAGGGAAGCCTCACGTGGGCGTTGCCTTGCCGGCTCTGTCACGGCTACGGCCCCTCAAATCATCAGCTCCGCCGTTGCCGAGTCTCCGGAGGCTGCGCCTCGATCGCGCCTTTCTCCGCCTGACCGATACAGGTCACAGCGATGCTTGCAGCCCCCTTCGCCTCCGGCGGTCTTCGCGCGGGGCCCGATCTTCTCAGGCCTCAGCACTGATGCGTCGATGTCGCGGCTGCCGTGGGCCGCCTAGGATCCCAGAGTGAGTAGGACGAACACTGGGGTCACTGCACCTCGCGAACAGCCTCCGGGGGCCCCATTTGCGATATATAATGCATTTCTTGGGCCACGGCGAGCGGAGCTCCTCAAGCTCGATGTTGCTCCGCCGCCATCTTGGCCACGCGCCAATGCTTATTAAGCATTTTATGGGTAGAGTCAGACTTGCTGTTGTAAGTTGTTATCAGTCTTACTGCCTGAGGGTCTTGTGTTTCCATCTTTCATGTGTGGAAGAGATTTTCTCTAGTGGTACGTGCTGTTTTATCACTGGCTGCTCTTAGCACCTTATACAGGTAACCCCTAGCCCTGAATCTTCTTGTCGTGTGACCCTCCTCTTCTTTGAAAGCCACATCAGTACTGCAATTGTGCTTAGCTGTGAGCATCTCACCATATGTGATGCTCCACTTCAAATTATTAGGGTGGTGGCTGCCAGCGTAAAGAATACTATCACCTGCTGTGTTTTTTTCGAAAGAGACTGGTTTGTATTTGTTGTTCACCACCTTGACAGAGACATCAAGGAAGTCCATCTCACCGTCATGGATTCTATGTGTGAAATGAAGATTTAAATCATTGTGGGAGAGGTGTGTTGGTTCTCACCCATTATGGTTTCCTCGCTTGCCTTGTGTTCTTCCCATGAGGCCCGGTATCCTTTCTTGTTGTAGTGTCTGCCACCTCTTCTGTTTTTTTCTCTTTTCCGTTGCTTTCTCCTCTTCCTCTTGGTGGTCTTCCCCTTGTGGTCTGGTTTGATTGTAAAAAAAAAAACTGTATCCGTCCATTGCTGAGATGGGACAACATTCTCTGCAAGAGTTGGAAGCCTGATCATCAAAGTCTGAGGAATAGTTGTTGAGGCGATCAGGTCCCCTTGCCTCCTTAGGGCCTCAGAACTAAAGGGGACTTCATCCCCCAACTAGTAGTGCACCAGGAGGAGCGTTTACAGAGTGGTGGAGAAAGGGGGTGTGGCCTCCTATCAGGTCTCAGCAATCCCTCTGTGTGGGACGTACTGGAGGTAATAGGAGGGGTAGTTGGCCCCCAAAGACGTTCTTGGGGGCCAACTACCCCTCCTGTTATCTCCAATAAGGCCCACACAGAGGGATTGCCAATTGGTCTTCGGAGGCCATGCCCTCTTTCTCCACCACTCTGCAAACACAGCTCATCGTGCACTACTGGTTGGGGGATGAAGTCCACTTTACTCCTGAAGGACCTTGGGGGCCAAGAAGCCCTCCTGGTACCTCCTGTAAGTCCTACACAGTGGGATTCCTGAGAGCTGGTCGGAGGCCCAGCCCCCTTTCTCCACCACTCTTCAAACGCGACTACTAGTTAAACAAGCATTGGCATAGCCAATAGGTCTTGCCTTTGTGACCTTATAAGAGATTACTAAAGAGATGTCCTTGCCTTTACTTAGAGGTGTCGGTTTACATGATTTGGGGGAACCGTGAGTTGTTTTATCCAAAATGTAGTCTGCCGTTTAAAGTAAGTATTGAAATTGTAAAAGAGCTCTGAAACACACCATTTTAAATATGATGGAACGAAGACGTTTATTTTTGCCACAAGGTTTACTTTGGTAGCTGAAGCATTGCAGCTCAACAAACAAACAAAACCTTTCAAGCTGCAAGGAAGAATGTTTGGTTAATTTTACCTTGCGGATGCCTTAAAGTGGTCCGAGAGCGCCACAAGCCAAATGAAATATGTTTGCACTCCTCTTCAGGTCAGGGCAAATGTGACTGCAAAAAGGCCAATACCTGTGCAAAACTGCCCAGAACCAGTCCAACATTGCATCCCACACGTGCGTTTTAGTGATGTGTCTCTATCCACATGTGAGCACATCGGAAGTAAGTTGTTTTAGGATAAAGCTTCACTAGGGTTTTAGAAGGAAAAAGTTGTGACTAAGAACACTGACATAAGCAGTACAATGTAGCATACCCTCATTTGATACGGAGATACACATTTCTTTATAGCATTTTTCTGCAGCTTAGGGACTCATTAAAGAAGCATAGGCAAAGCCAAAAGGTTTCACCTAAGCAAGATCTATTGGCTTTGTCAGTGTTTTTTTTATTTTTTATTATTTAACATTTTAGAATTTTGGCGAGACTTTATCATATTTTATGTGATTTTTGTTCAGTGATATACACAGCAAGTATTTTCAATGCTCGCCTCAGGCACGGGCTCTAAGATTCAAGCCAGACCCTTGGCTTGTCTCTGGTTCATGTCCTGTTCATTTGTTGGCTCGCCCACCTGTAGTATTTAGAGAGTCAAGAGTGGTGAGTACATGAAAGAAGATCTGTTTGGCGATCCAGGAAGGACTCAATAATAAATGCTGGACAGATGCTTATATTTAATTCAAGTGAAGTGGCCTGTGTCCCTCACTGTAGTATCCATAATGTTTTGTGCTCAGAGGAGTGTGATTACCAGGAGAACCAGATTTTGAAAAGCTGCTCACATAAGAGGTGGAGTATGCCTGCATAACCTTCATCTAACATCCCAGTGCTGCAAACCCCTGGGAGCTGTACCTTGCTCAGTGCTACACCCTTACATCTAACAGGCTGTGTGTGGCACAGGCGGAGGCGCAGTATTCTCACAAAGAATCTCTATGAAAGCCAGACAAGATGGCAGAAGCGTGGCGCGTGACAGGCCCAGGAATAAATGGCTGGCGCGAACAAAGCATGAGCGGCATCCCATAATTATGTATCCAGAAGTGGAACACAATGCAGATATTTATGAATATGTTGAAAAGGGTTCTTTTGTTTTTGATAAAATAAACTTGTAAACAGCGTACACCTTCCAAAATCTTTTGCGACTCAGTTGAAATTCCAGTCAAAGCCAGAAAAAACATGCTTTGACGCCAAGCAATCCAGTGCGAGTCGTGTTCCACCTGAATCCTTACACTGTATGTTCACGTTCTGAACCAGTTTGTAGCAAAGTGCCTTCTATGGTGTTCTCAAAAACGTGCAAATGCCTGCCTAGGAATGGATGGGGTGATAACCAAGCTACATGAGGGAGGACAGCGGCAAACATAAAGGACCGTGGAAAAGGGGGTGGTGGGTGAAACGGACGGTGGGTTACAAACAAGGGAAAGTGGGAGGAGGATGAAGGTTTTAGAAACAACGGAAGGTGGGGGTAGGTTAAAAACAAGGACAGAAAGCGGAGGTGAGGGAGAGGCAGTGTAGGCACATGCACTCCCTGAGTGAACGTGAACATTTAAAAGAGAGTATCTAACATCCCAGTGCTTCGGCACCTTGGGGGCTGCACCTTGCTCAGTGTTACGCCTTTACATCCAACAGGCTCTGTGTGGCATGGGCAGAGGTGCAGTATTCTTACAAGGAACCTCTATGAAAGGCAGCTGGTGAGTATGCAAATAGGAAGGCAGAAGCGTGGAGCGTGACAAGCCCAGGAACAAATGGCTGGGACGAACAAAGCATGGGTAGCAGCCGACAAGTATTATAATATTCATCATGCCCTGTCGTGTAGTTCCTATATATCCTATACAGGATCTGCACGTTTGGATAACATAAACTGTGGGTTTGGTGGCAGACTGATTCTGTGCACCCCCACCGGATACGTTAGCCTGTCTGTATTAGCTAGCTCACAGTGCCACTATATTCTCCTCTTATCACGGAGAGAATAGTTCTTGGCAACCTCAGAACATGACAACCCTGATCCCCCAGGATCGTGGAAACAATATACTACCTTTCACTCAGTCACTCATGCTCACTTAGTTTGTCTCAGAGATACACAGAATAACCATACTGGGCATTTGTCAATAAGGATTTATTGAACAGTTGTTATTCTAGTGTAGCATAGATGAGCTGCAACAACCATTAGACAGTAGCAGAGATATATGATTAGCAAAATTACAAAAGTAAAGGGATGGCATAGTTCTACCATCTTGCATAAATCATGAATATATACAAGTACATAAAACACATGATAAAAAGTGCGTACTCCTACGATGTCTCCCTAACTAGATGTACCTAAATGTACCTAGCATCTATGTAGGTGTTATGCCAAGAATCCCTCCAGGATCTAGTCCACCCCATTACCTGAGCATGTAGAGAATATGGGACCCCGTCCTGGTCTCGATTTGGACACCCCGTGAGGGATGTTAGACCACTGCTAGCTGGAGCGTCTGCATGCAGGAACCTCAGCGTCTCTGGTCAGTGTGTCAGCCAGGAAGTCACGGTCTCCTCTATCTTCCTAAGCAAGATGTGCTGTATATATACCCATAGGTCTCCCCAGGGGTCCTACCTTGCTGTGTTACTGTGTCGGCCTAAAGGATTACGTTGGGCCTGAACTTTGTACAGAGATATTATACAGGAGATGGTAATCCTACTGTTAGTCCTGCTGTGCTTCCAAGAAGCCTCATGCATAATGTATGAGAATCGAACCAGGAAAACCCACGTTCTGAATGCAGTGTCATATCTAGGTAAAAGGTCAGTGCCTAAGAACCGTTATGTATGTATGTAATGTAGGGAAGGATATAGGTGAAAGGTTGCAGTGTTACCTGCGCCTATATAGGGTACCTATATGGAATATAACACCCACTCCTCTTCCGACTGGACGACATATGTAACCTATTACTGTACTACTAGCATAACTAGATAGCGGTACGCACAAAGTTTATAAAAACATCTCTTTAGCTAAAAATGTTTAAAAACTTCTAAAAAAATTCTAAAAACTTAAAAAATGTAAAAAGAAAATTTTTCAAGCCCTAGCTCTAAAAGTGTCTGTAATTATAGTCTGAACTACTATAAGCATAAAAAAGCCTTGTATGCCCAAAAAATGAAAGGAATGTCAATTTAGTTTCATAGTTCCAAATTTGAGCTTGTTTTAGAAAAGGGCGAATTTCTCCCAGCACACGACGAGCCAAATGAGTCAAATGTTTGTGTCCTGGCTGGTAGACGCAACATTTCCGTTGCTTGCTTCCACAGTAGATGGCCCCTGTAACACCTGGCAGAGTATGTCAATTGAGCACAGATGATGTTCCACGCTGTCCACAGCTGGTGCTGGGGCAGCCTGTGCGCCGGCCAAAGCCTGGGTGTCAGTGGAGGAGCTGTGTTCATACCAACAGGTGCATACCTACGTGCGGTGGCTCAAGGAATGCCGCCATCAACATTGGAATATGCTGAGGACACTGCAGAACATGGGCCGGTATCGGGTCCAGTAACGCATTCACGTCCGGCTGCGCACATGATGGGAGTGTCAAACACAGGTCTAACACGCATTCTTCTCCGCAAAACAGGCATCGGAGGACAGGTAAGATGCAGTCCATCCAGACTGGTCGAAATGACAAGAACCAAGATGCACTTAGTTCTCTTAGGCGAGGTGTGCCCAGATGTTGTACCATATGGTCACGGTATTTACTCTCCAGGAGTGCTTTTTCCATCTCTTTGGTGACTGGGACGTCCATTGCGTAGCAAATATAAAATAATCAGGATACCTGCTGCTAGGAACAGGATGAGCGGAAGTCCTCCAAAGATGCTTCCTAATACGGAGTGTATGAAGTTTGGGATAACTCCAAGTACCGTCTGAAAGGTGCTTTTAAAGTCCAGAGCCTATGGTCTTAAATAGGTGAACAATGCCTGTCGTATCCGACATGTTAAAGATACGATTGACCATTTCTGCAAAATGGAAAGGGCAGTTTGTATGAATTAGCGCCTGTATCTCTGCCAAAGACCTTGCGATCTGGAGATCAAAAGTCTCTCGAGCGGAGGTTAAAGGCACAGACTTCTGTAGAAGCATGGCTTTCATTCGGCTTAGAGTATCAAACCGTATTAAAGAAACATTCAGTGAAGGCCATAACGGCACCTCCCTGACTGTATATGTCGGTGGAAACAATACTTGCATACAACAAGTAACCCTGGAGCTCACGGTTACCAGATATGCGATGCCCGGGAGCATTCCACAGCAGCCTTGACTGTTCAGCATCAAGTAACTCCCATTCGAAAGTAGCCTAAATGCTGGAGTAATCACAGCAGCTGGGGCACCCCTCAGATGTCAGGACAGGTTCGCCACAGAACCATTACAAGCCCCGTGCAGCATTATATCCTGGTATATGAGTGATCCACTTAAAGCGTTCTCACAGTTTGTACCGCTCAGAAACACTTCTCGATCCCCACTCCGGCATCGAATTCTGTATGGTAATACCCATGATTCCTTAATGTATTCCTTACCCATTTCGTCATATCTGCCTACTTGCTTTTGTTCAAGGCAATACTGAAACTGAAAAGCAGTGACCGGTAGAGTTATGTGGCCATGGATTAGCCATTCTGTGGACGGTGATTCTGCCACTGTAAATGCTAATCTATCCAGTTTTTCGATAAGCAGCATTGTATATTTAGCTCCCCTTTGTGCCATTTCTATCTGTTTATCTGTGAGATTGTATTCAGAAAACAGAGATGTACTGTTGATATAACGCCAAGGCACGTAGCCTGCATGCAAAGATTGCAGCGTCCAGCTTAACAACATAATAGAACGTAATTGAGATTGCCCGTGTTGTAATATGGGCAAATCTTGTTCTAGTATGTCTATCGCAGAAGATACAATGTTGCCTAAGGAATATATCCTGGAGGTCAATGTAGTTAACCCATTGTCTACCACTGCTAGAGATTTTTCTAGATTTATACGGTCTATCTCTCGTAGTCTCTCTGCGGCCTCTTGTTGGGATATTTTCCTTATTTCATTATAGACAGCATAATAGAAACGTTTCTAATGTAGCTTCCTGGGACCCATTAAAAAATCCCTAAGATCCACATCCTGTGACAGTAAGGATAAGTGTTGTTTCACCTGTGTGAGTGTTAGGTTTTTAGCCAATCAAGGCACAACTTCCCAATACTGCAGGATGTCACTACCACTGGATGTTGTCTCTGTACATAACGTGGATCTGGCCTATGGATACTAAACCCTTCGGCTTTACCCATGAATCTTGCCTGACAACTATTAGTGTCTGTGGGCCAAATCAACCATTTTTTCCAATCGGGGTCTGATCTGTTGTATTGTATGATGTCATCTACTGTAATCTCTTCCTGTGATGTTATATTACCCGAGGTGTGTGATGGAGTTGGCAACCGAGGTGTGTTCAAGTCTTTGTTCTTGGCTAGTCCAAGGCAAGACGTCTGTTGCACTGTCTCGTACAAAAACATGATTTGTTGAGGGATGAGGCATGCTCTAAACAAAGCTTCTGTTCCCTGTACCTGCCATTCCCTAGTACCCCAGACTGATTTTAGGTCTATGGTGTCTTTCCACAAGTCGAAACCTTGTTCAGACTCTGGAAGCAGAGTAAATCTGTTTGGTGTTTGTCAACATATTTTTCTGTGCTGATGTTGGTGCAACCTTATAATAGTATGAGGCTGGGTCAGACATATTAAACCCTGAAAAATATGGAAATTTCTGTGTAATTGTTTTTGAACTACCTTTCGGTGGTGTTGGACAATGTTCCCACTGGTGGTATGTGAACACATTTCTAGGATTTGCAGATTTATGCAGAAAATGATGAACATAATGTTGATAACAATACATAGCCTCAAAATCTGACGTGTCCTCCAATGTTTCACTATTAGAAAACGCAGCAGATTTTTCTAACTCAGATAACATGTTATTAACAGTTTCAAAATCCCAATCATTGGAAAATGTACTTGAGATAATGATATCACTTAACGATATTTTAAATAAATGTGGAATTCTTAAAATTTTGGTCGGACCAAATATATCGAAATCAACATTGTCCCAAACTATACCATCAGGTATAGGAACTGATGTAATGTTCACTGATGACAAGTCTCTTTGTTCTCGATGAGATGATTGGTGTGGTTTTAAAAGTAACTTCACCTTTTGGGCAGCAGAGCTTTGTCTTGCTAATTGCCAACTTCTACAGCGGGGAGAAGATCAGCGGTGTGAAGGGCCACACAGTCAACTTGTGTCCCTTGTTCTTTTGCTGCCCTTGCCACTTCTGACAACAGCCTCATCACCACCCTCGTAGGACTCGGAGTCCCAGGGTGCACCGCATTAACTGTCTGCAGCTGCTGCGAGAAGAGGCGTGTCCATCACGCTTTAAAGCGCTGCCTCGACCCCCGCAGCGCGGGACGCGCTAATTGCCAGCTTCTACAGCGGGGAGAAGATCAGCGGTGCGAAGGGCAACACAGTCAACTTGTGTCCCATGTTCTTTTGCTGCCCTTGCCACTTCTGACAACAGCCTCATCACCACCCTGGTAGGACTCGGAGTCCCAGGGTGCACCGCATTAACTGTCTGCAGCTGCTGCGAGGGGAGGCGTGTCCATCGCGCTTTAAAGCGCTGCCTCGACCCCCACAGCGCGGAACGCGCTAATTGCCAGCTTCTACAGCGGGGAGAAGATCAGCGGTGTGAAGGGCCACACAGTCAACTTGTGTCCCATGTTCTTTTGCTGCCCTTGCCACTTCTGACAACAGCCTCATCACCACCCTGGTAGGACTCGGAGTCCCAGGGTGCACCGCATTAACTGTCTGCAGCTGCTTCGGGGGGAGGCGTGTCCATCGCGCTTTAAAGCGCTGCCTCGACCCCTGCAGCGCGGGCCACGCCCGGGCCAAGGGCGGGCCCGTCCTTGCCCGTCATTGCCAGGAAGAGGCAGGGCCACCCCTCTTTCATTTGGTGACTGGACCCTGGATTGTTATATGAACTCGTATTAAGGTACTGATTATTCCGGTGTCCCATTATTCTGTATTTCATATACCTAAAGAGAAGTCCCGCGCCGAAACGTGAAGTACTCTTATGTGGTTACACTGTTAGAGGTTTTAGCATGGTGAAAATACTTGTTTCTAAATTTGACCATAAGACTGGCTTGAGAATACCCACGGAGAAGTTGAGCGGGTCAAGGTAGTGTTTACTATAGAAACATGGGAAAAAGAAAATCTATGGAGGGTGTGGGGGGGGAAGGCAGTGGCACTAGTAAGGATAGTAAAGGGAAAAAAAGCCAGGAAATTGCCTAAACATGTAGGTAGCAATTGTGTGCTTGACCGCATTGACACTCTTATTAGTGAGTGCGAGAATATATTAGAGACAGAGCCTAACACACAAGCTGGTATTGACAAATCTCCCCCTAGAAGTACTCATTCCGTTAATCGTAGCCCTAACCGCAATCCCGCCATCCCAGCCATGTTTCTCAAATCAGAGAAAAATGGGCCCGTTGTCACGAGTGTTGAGAGAAAACAAGATAAAATAAGGGAAGATCATTCCCCTAATAGTTCCCGTTGTAATAACCTGCCACAACTAGATCCCATTCTTAATTGCACAAACAGATTTTTTCCCTTGCTGTTAGTGCCTGATGGTGATAAGGATGAAAGTCTTCAACCACCGCAAGCGCCACTATCTAGCTATGCCGGGGTCGTTACAAGGGATAATGACGTTCATGACACGACCCAACTGGTCAATCTGCTTCGGCTTGAAATAGAGACGATGAAAATAATGATTGAGGACCTAACCAAAACAGTTAAGCTTTTACTGCAAAGGGATTCTTCCTGTACAGAGCATAGCAACCTCATACCCAGACCTCCATTCCGGCCTTGCCAGTCCACCACCAAGAGGAGTGAAACAGTTCTCGGTGCTAAAAGTACTATTCCCAATGGTCATTTAACTACTCCCACCGTAGCCCTGAACCAAAATCTAACGCCAACACCCTCTGTAGCTACAAGCTTACCCCATCATAGAGTAGGAAATCCTATTAATCATTGCAGACCAGTACCTATGAGGGATCAGACCTCACAGGGTAGATGCACCTACTCTTCCCAAATTAATCAACTCCAGAACAGCTTCCGAACTGACCTGGCAGATTTGAACATTCCCAATGTGCCCCACCCACACAGAATTTATATGGTGAATGTACCCAAATATGACTCTAGCAAAGGCACGGAAACTGTGGACTCCCTTACAAACAAATCAATCCATTGGATTCGGTATGTTAGAGGTTGCCGCTCATTGATTAGGGAAGATATCATCAAGGCTCGTAGGCTTACCTCCCCAATCCATCAGACAGATTGTATCGAGCTCACACTAGTAAGGGCAGATCTTGCTGAAAATCTCTTTGCTCTGGAGTTCAGAACTAGTTCTCCGGATTCGTCATCTATTCAGTTTAGACGATGCCCACAGAATAACCAGGGTAGGCAATATCTTAGGCAGTCTTACACTAGACAGATGGAACACTCCTCATTGGAGACAACGATTAACTCAAGTATGTGCCCCATATGCATCAAGAATCCCAAAAAGTTTGTGTATCTACAAGGGATGATTCCCCTAGTCCTGAGAGTATAAGTACAGGCCCTGATCGAACTGTAGGAAAAATGAGGAGGGCCTGAGGGAGACTAGAAGTACATCCCCTAGGAGATCGAAAGGGAAACCTTGTTGTCATGGAATATTGCAGGGATGAACTCAAAGTTTGCATCTCCCGAATGGCATGATTTTATTGAGTGTCACGACATTTGCCTTTTTCAAGAAACCTGGCTGGTGGCTCCCCTCCACTGTTTAGGCTATTTAAATTATTACATTCTGGCCACAAGAGGTGCAAGGGGCCGTCCGTCAGGGGGGTTGACAATTTGGGTCAGACAAGAACTAGGCTATAATATTCAGGTACTTGCAACCCAAAGCAATGATATCATGGCCATAAGATTGAACATGGGTCCCCTTGGGAACGTAGACATTTATAATGTTTATGTTAGAGGAACTAGAGGGAAGAAGTCAGGAGTTTTAGCGGCTCTTGACGATCTTCTCGATCATTATTCAGGGGATTCCTATGTTTTAATAGCAGGCGATTTTAATTCGCCGTTTGAGCCCCTAGCTAATGATGAACAATACCTCACGGAAGAGGAAGAAGCCCAGTGGGGCATCCCAAAACTGGAGCTTGCACCCATAAGAAAATGGACAGATGTGGCTATTCAAATTAACTCTATTTGTCTGGAGAAAGGTCTAAGGGCGGCAAATGGAAGATCTGTTTCTGACAGAGGAGGGGCAAATACGTTTAATAATGGATCTAGCGCTAGTCGGATAGACTTCCTATTAATTAGTCTGAAACTATGGCATCTTTTGGACGATATGATAGTGAGGGACAGGTTAGAGAGTGATCATAACCCATTGTGTGCCTCCTTTAGGCTATTACGACAGAAGGCGCAAACATCAACAGGCGGCGAAGTGCTAGCCCTTGACGTTGTCCCCACTTATGACATGAGACGCTTAAAATGGGTGAAGATACTAGAGAAGCCTGAATTCATATCTAATATTACCAAGGATATTGACCATTCTATAGCTGAGCTAGAGGCTTGCATAGGTAAAACTGAGGTTCTTGAGGATACGATCTCTACCCATAATAAATTATTTGCCCTCCTGCGTACATACTTCGTCAAACAGAGTAAGACATCAAGTAGTCAAATTACGAAAGCTAGCCGTTGGTTTAATAAAGCATGTAGAATGGCGCGCGTATCGTTAGCACAAGCCATTAGAGTAGGTGATCCCGCTGCTGTCCGATCAGCTAGGCAAATGTATAGGAGCACTCAGAAAAAGGCAAAGAGAGACTGGGACGAGGAGAGATGGCAGGACCTTAAGGAGGCTTGCACCACGGGTAACACCAAGCACTTCTGGAACATCATAAAATGGAACCGAGGTGGCCAGCCGCAACAGCCACAAAATCATGTGACCCAGGAGGACTGGATTAAACATTTTAAACCCCAATATGCTCGTAATGTAGTAGAGTTAGATTCGGGGGAGCCGAGCTATTTATTCTATCAAGACAAGGCTTTTGCAGGGCCGATGTCGAAGTAGCACTTAGATCAGTAACGGGGTAGAGCCCCAGGACCTGATGGTATTCCGGCGGACATATTTCTACATGATAACGCCAGATGGTGCCAATATATCCTCCTGCTTGTCAATGCGGTTGCCTGTGGTGCGCCTGTTCCCGAATCCTGGAAAGGGGCCGAAATTATCCCCGTGTTTAAAAAGGGGGATAAATCACTCCCAGGTAATTACAGACCTATTAGCTTAATAGATTCTTTACAAAAGGTAATGGGGTGGCTTGTCCTCAATAAGTTACAAGACTGGATAGATGAACATAGTATCTTATCCCCTTTACAGGTTGGCTTTCGGGCACTTACCAGTACCATCGACCAGGTGTTTTGGTTTAACCTAATTTACTGGAAGACGGTGGTCCTGGGCAAGGGCAGCTTGTATGCTGCCTTTATTGACCTCAAGTCAGCCTTTGACCTGGTCCCCCGTGCCAATCTTTGGGCGGTCCTGCAAAATATGGGGATGCCACTTGAATTACTAACTCTCATTGTGAGACTTCACGAGGATAACTATGCAAAAATCCGCTGGGGATCACAAGGGAAAGTTACTAGTCCATTTCCCATTGAGAGAGGTGTCCAACAGGGCTGCGCCATGGCACCTACACTGTTTTCCCTGTTCATCAATGGAATTGTGAATTGTATGGAATCTATTGCAACTGATGCCCCAACACTAGCAGGTGAAAAATCCCCATTTTAATGTTTGCAGATGATACATTAATTATTTCAAAAACCCCGAGTGGGCTCCAACGTGCCCTCTTGATATTTGAGGAGTTTTGTTGTATAAGGGGCTTGGAAGTTAATGTATCCAAAACGAAAATCATGGCTTTTAATCCACATAGAACATTTAAAGGTGGCATTTTAATGAATAATCGTCTCTTGGATCAAGTCAATGCTTTTACTTATTTGGGGGTTAATATACAGAACGATTTCAAATGGAACCATCAGCTTGATCTGGCAACCCTGAAGCATCAGCAATTATCAGGAGTGCTCCAACTTGAGTATAACACCGCACTCACGAAACCAATCAGCCCAGTACTCCAGATATATAATATGAAGGTGGTCAGCTCAGCCTTGTACGGGGCAGAACTCTCGGGCTGCGAGAATCTGTCAAAGCTCACTGTAGCCGAAAATAGGTTCCTGCGCAAGATTACAACTCTCCCACAAAGTACCCCTGTATGCCCCCTTCTCTATGATCTTGGCAGAAAACCACTGGCAGATATAGCCAAAATACGCCCTATATTATACTGGCGTAGAATCTGGAGTACACCTGAATTAGCTTCATATGCTGCAGGCCTCAAAGATATACTAAAGGCTGATAATTCCCATCGAATTAAATGGCTACAGGAGGTTAGAGCCACCCTAGCATCTATGGGCATGTCAGCACTCTGGGATGATCCAACAGGTTCCCCATTCCCCCCTAAAGAGATCTTAAAGGAAAAGTATTGGGAAATGGTAGTGCACAACACATGGAGAAGCAGTGAGATATCTTCACTAACCAGTGGCTTTTTGGAAGTAAAAATAACCCCCAGTCTAGAAAAATACTGGGATCTAATTACAAAGCCCCATGACCGGAAATTATTTTTCCAATTTAGGGTGGGATCACTACCAATCAGAGCGTTTACCGCTAGATGGGCACAAGGAGGTGGTACCAATTGCCCCTCTTGTCAGGCCAATGAGGAAACACTAGCACACTTATTGTTTGTCTGCCCTGCCTATGCTGCCCCACGACGTGCATGGCTGGGGCCAATTTGTAAATTATTAGGCACTAGAAGGAGCATTGAAGCTTTAAGAATTTTATGCTCCAACACGTCATCTTCTATTGTTGTTGCAGTAGCAAAATGTTTGGGGTGGTCGTGGGCTATAAGATCTCGTTCACTTGCTGTATAACAAGGGAGTGTTTATAATTGTTCATTTGCACATGTATTAAGAAGGGAAGTAAATGATTTACTATGCTATGTAGACAGTAGTCTCAGCTATTCAGATGGATTATTTTTTATGATAGTGAATTTAAGTAAAGGTCGACGTCTTTTTTAAAATAGGTTTTAAACTGTTTTAATAGTATATGCTATTCATATTTCTAATCTACATTGATCAAACAGGCTTTGGAATTAGTTTTTTAAACCATATACATTCTGTGTTTTATGATATGTTTTTGTACGATGCTTTTATGACTAACATGTCGAATAAAGCTTGTTTGGATTGGATTGGTATCTTCCATTAACAAGCATGCTAAAAACTATTACTAAGCCTACCCAGAAAAAAAAGAAAAGTACCCCGGTGATTACCCATAGTGCTACCCACGGTGACACCAGGTAAGTCTTTTTAAGAAAGTTCATACATTTTTTAACTTGCTGTTTGAGTGATTTTTAGGCTGGCGTCGCTTCCGGTTCGCTTGGATCCAAAGAAAACGTATCAAAGTTTATGAAGTAGCCAGAAGCAGTTCGATCAATTGTTGGTATTACATCAGGATTTGTTGAAATCGTACTTTGCTCTTGTCGAGGCACGTTAACGTAGACATCTGTATTTGGTCGAATAGCAATTTGTCTGTTATTTTGAGTTTGATTTTGAAGTTGAACTTCCGGTTCCAGAGGAACGAGTTCCATAGCATTGTTGCATAGTCCTTCATTCCGTGCAGGGGACTCTTCGAACGTGATGAGTCTCTCCGTTTGAACTTTTTGGATTGTAGCAAGAGGAGGGCGTCTGCTACTTTGGAGTCCACGTGGCCTACTACTCAGTATCGGCCACATAGTGTGGTTTGATTAGGTCGATTGAGACAAATCTTTTCTTCTTTTTTCTGGCAAGAGGCGGTAGAAGTACAGTTCTTGTTCCTTCAATTGCTAGGACCGGTACAGGCTTTCTGTATGATGGCCCAAATTCTTTCTTGTCCGCTATTTTCTCTCTGACCAGATCCCCGACTTTTGGGATCCAGACAGGTCTTGCCGTGACTGATTTGACTTCCCCAGTGGTGGTCTGCTTCAGATGGACATTACTTTATTGTGTCCTGGATTCATTTAGATCCTGTAAAACAGCCAAACGATCATGGATGTCAAAATGTTTTTCATCCTCCACTGTGCCTTCACAATCAAGATCAGGTACCCACATTCTTGTCCCAAATAGGACCTCATATGGAGTGACACCCCCTAGAGAACTTCTTGGCATGTTGTTCAAAGCTCGCTGGACCCCATAAAGATGTTTTACCCAACTTTCACTCGTGCCTAATACTCTAGCTGTTAAAGATTGCTTTAAGTCCTGTTTTTTTCTCTCCACAACCGAATTTCCCTCGGGATGGTACGGAGAGGAGTACCGCAATGCTACACCCAATCCTCGCATGGCCTCCTTGTAAGCCCGAGAGCTAAACGCAGGGCCCTGGTCAGAATGTAATGTGTCAATTGCGTATGTCCCTATAAAGACTCGCAAATCTTTGATAACAGTTCGAGCGTCAGCCGAGCGTTGGGGCCACACCCATAGGAATCTTTAGCAGGAATCCACTGCAACCATGATATACCTGTAAGCCCCATCTCTTTGTAAGGAGCCGCAGCGGTCCAAGTAAACACACGCTAGTGGTTTGTCAGATATTAATAATGGTGTCTGTGCTGGACGTGTTACGGTGTAACCTTTCATCTGCTGGCAGATGTCGCATTTCAAGACATAGTCTTTAGTCTGCTTTGTTAACCCAGGCCACCAATAGCGTTGTTTCAATAAAGAAACAGTCGCCGTAACTCCTACATGTGCAGAACCTATCCCTTCGTGTGCTGCTAGAATTAAACCTAACCTACGATCCATGTTTCGAATTACTCTATCCCCCACTCCAGGAATCTGAGCAAATGGAATGTTATTGGCATCTAACTTATAGGAGTACTTGAGTGGAAACCTTTTAGGTACTGCTCCGCTGTTTTTGCGACAAGCATTGATGAGTACCAATAATCTCACCGTCTATTCTCGTTTTAGAACGAGTGATTACAGCTACGGAAGCCGTGCGTACAGCCCCCTTTGCGGCTTCATCAGCCAATGAATTCCCTTCAACGTGAACGCCATCACGCTGATGACTCAGTGTATGTATCACGTGAGTCCTCGGTAGTTCGGTTTTCAACTCCCCTACCTGGTCCCATAGCATTTTATGCTTAATTGTGCCACCTTTTGCATCTTTGAACCCGTCTTGAACCCAGTACTGCAAATATTCATTGTAAGACTGCACACAGTAAAAGGATTCGCACACAATTAGTGTGGGGAATTCTCGATCCGTATTCACCAGTGCCAGTATCAAAGCTTTTAACTCTGCCAGCTGTGCCGTGCAGTCTCCTAGAGATTGCGTTTTTGTGCAACTTGGGTGGAACTTTCCATCCCGCATGCGACCTTTAACGATTGCGCATGCTGCGCTATATTGTTGCTTCCTTCCTATGGCCGGTTGAGCAGATCCATCAGTGTAAATGATATATTCAAACTGATCTAGAGGCATTATTTCGTTTGGAAGAGGATATTCTTGTTCGTATTGCAGGAATGCTTGTGTCTTTAAGTTTGGGTAGTACCTGTATTCTACATCTGTTGCAGTGAGAGAATTAGCCCATTGTCTCCATCTCGGATATAAAGCTTAAGCATTAGGAACGCTTGCCTTTGTCGCAGCCTCTAAGACTGGAACTGGAGTTACTACTATTATTCGTTTCCCCTGAGCCAGTGCTCTTTCTCTCACTACGATACAAAAGGGGATGATGGACGGAACGTTTGAGCCAATCAAACACTCACCCCCAGTCAACTGATCTGGGTTTAATCCATCATCATTCTTTAGCTCACTCCACCACCCCAGTTCAGACATGGCCATATGCAAATCAGTCTGACCCTGTGCCTCATGGGAACAGTCCAGCCCGAACTGCCAAGCCATGTCTTCCCTGGACCGGAAACAAGCATCCTAGGACCGGTTTCTGGCATTTCAGCCGTCATCAGCCAGGCTTGCTTGAATCCAGTGGCAAAGTGAGCAAGGGACCCACGTCTGGGCATACCCCCGCCAACTTAGGGCGACCAAAGCGATACAAAAGGGGATGATGGACGGAACGTTTGAGCCAATCAAACACTCACCCCCAGTCAACTGATCTGGGTTTAATCCATCATCATTCTTTAGCTCACTCCACCACCCCAGTTCAGACATGGCCATATGCAAATCAGTCTGACCCTGTGCCTCATGGGAACAGTCCAGCCCGAACTGCCAAGCCATGTCTTCCCTGGACCGGAAACAAGCATCCTAGGACCGGTTTCTGGCATTTCAGCCGTCATCAGCCAGGCTTGCTTGAATCCAGTGGCAAAGTGAGCAAGGGACCCACGTCTGGGCATACCCCCGCCAACTTAGGGCGACCAAAGCGATACAAAAGGGGATGATGGACGGAACGTTTGAGCCAATCAAACACTCACCCCCAGTCAACTGATCTGGGTTTAATCCATCATCATTCTTTAGCTCACTCCACCACCCCAGTTCAGACATGGCCATATGCAAATCAGTCTGACCCTGTGCCTCATGGGAACAGTCCAGCCCGAACTGCCAAGCCATGTCTTCCCTGGACCGGAAACAAGCATCCTAGGACCGGTTTCTGGCATTTCAGCCGTCATCAGCCAGGCTTGCTTGAATCCAGTGGCAAAGTGAGCAAGGGACCCACGTCTGGGCATACCCCCGCCAACTTAGGGCGACCAAAGCGATACAAAAGGGGATGATGGACGGAACGTTTGAGCCAATCAAACACTCACCCCCAGTCAACTGATCTGGGTTTAATCCATCATCATTCTTTAGCTCACTCCACCACCCCAGTTCAGACATGGCCATATGCAAATCAGTCTGACCCTGTGCCTCATGGGAACAGTCCAGCCCGAACTGCCAAGCCATGTCTTCCCTGGACCGGAAACAAGCATCCTAGGACCGGTTTCTGGCATTTCAGCCGTCATCAGCCAGGCTTGCTTGAATCCAGTGGCAAAGTGAGCAAGGGACCCACGTCTGGGCATACCCCCGCCAACTTAGGGCGACCAAAGCGATACAAAAGGGGATGATGGACGGAACGTTTGAGCCAATCAAACACTCACCCCCAGTCAACTGATCTGGGTTTAATCCATCATCATTCTTTAGCTCACTCCACCACCCCAGTTCAGACATGGCCATATGCAAATCAGTCTGACCCTGTGCCTCATGGGAACAGTCCAGCCCGAACTGCCAAGCCATGTCTTCCCTGGACCGGAAACAAGCATCCTAGGACCGGTTTCTGGCATTTCAGCCGTCATCAGCCAGGCTTGCTTGAATCCAGTGGCAAAGTGAGCAAGGGACCCACGTCTGGGCATACCCCCGCCAACTTAGGGCGACCAAAGCGATACAAAAGGGGATGATGGACGGAACGTTTGAGCCAATCAAACACTCACCCCCAGTCAACTGATCTGGGTTTAATCCATCATCATTCTTTAGCTCACTCCACCACCCCAGTTCAGACATGGCCATATGCAAATCAGTCTGACCCTGTGCCTCATGGGAACAGTCCAGCCCGAACTGCCAAGCCATGTCTTCCCTGGACCGGAAACAAGCATCCTAGGACCGGTTTCTGGCATTTCAGCCGTCATCAGCCAGGCTTGCTTGAATCCAGTGGCAAAGTGAGCAAGGGACCCACGTCTGGGCATACCCCCGCCAACTTAGGGCGACCAAAGCGATACAAAAGGGGATGATGGACGGAACGTTTGAGCCAATCAAACACTCACCCCCAGTCAACTGATCTGGGTTTAATCCATCATCATTCTTTAGCTCACTCCACCACCCCAGTTCAGACATGGCCATATGCAAATCAGTCTGACCCTGTGCCTCATGGGAACAGTCCAGCCCGAACTGCCAAGCCATGTCTTCCCTGGACCGGAAACAAGCATCCTAGGACCGGTTTCTGGCATTTCAGCCGTCATCAGCCAGGCTTGCTTGAATCCAGTGGCAAAGTGAGCAAGGGACCCACGTCTGGGCATACCCCCGCCAACTTAGGGCGACCAAAGCGATACAAAAGGGGATGATGGACGGAACGTTTGAGCCAATCAAACACTCACCCCCAGTCAACTGATCTGGGTTTAATCCATCATCATTCTTTAGCTCACTCCACCACCCCAGTTCAGACATGGCCATATGCAAATCAGTCTGACCCTGTGCCTCATGGGAACAGTCCAGCCCGAACTGCCAAGCCATGTCTTCCCTGGACCGGAAACAAGCATCCTAGGACCGGTTTCTGGCATTTCAGCCGTCATCAGCCAGGCTTGCTTGAATCCAGTGGCAAAGTGAGCAAGGGACCCACGTCTGGGCATACCCCCGCCAACTTAGGGCGACCAAAGCGATACAAAAGGGGATGATGGACGGAACGTTTGAGCCAATCAAACACTCAACCCCAGTCAACTGATCTGGGTTTAATCCATCATCATTCTTTAGCTCACTCCACCACCCCAGTTCAGACATGGCCATATGCAAATCAGTCTGACCCTGTGCCTCATGGGAACAGTCCAGCCCGAACTGCCAAGCCATGTCTTCCCTGGACCGGAAACAAGCATCCTAGGACCGGTTTCTGGCATTTCAGCCGTCATCAGCCAGGCTTGCTTGAATCCAGTGGCAAAGTGAGCAAGGGACCCACGTCTGGGCATACCCCCGCCAACTTAGGGCGACCAAAGCGATACAAAAGGGGATGATGGACGGAACGTTTGAGCCAATCAAACACTCACCCCCAGTCAACTGATCTGGGTTTAATCCATCATCATTCTTTAGCTCACTCCACCACCCCAGTTCAGACATGGCCATATGCAAATCAGTCTGACCCTGTGCCTCATGGGAACAGTCCAGCCCGAACTGCCAAGCCATGTCTTCCCTGGACCGGAAACAAGCATCCTAGGACCGGTTTCTGGCATTTCAGCCGTCATCAGCCAGGCTTGCTTGAATCCAGTGGCAAAGTGAGCAAGGGACCCACGTCTGGGCATACCCCCGCCAACTTAGGGCGACCAAAGCGATACAAAAGGGGATGATGGACGGAACGTTTGAGCCAATCAAACACTCACCCCCAGTCAACTGATCTGGGTTTAATCCATCATCATTCTTTAGCTCACTCCACCACCCCAGTTCAGACATGGCCATATGCAAATCAGTCTGACCCTGTGCCTCATGGGAACAGTCCAGCCCGAACTGCCAAGCCATGTCTTCCCTGGACCGGAAACAAGCATCCTAGGACCGGTTTCTGGCATTTCAGCCGTCATCAGCCAGGCTTGCTTGAATCCAGTGGCAAAGTGAGCAAGGGACCCACGTCTGGGCATACCCCCGCCAACTTAGGGCGACCAAAGCGATACAAAAGGGGATGATGGACGGAACGTTTGAGCCAATCAAACACTCACCCCCAGTCAACTGATCTGGGTTTAATCCATCATCATTCTTTAGCTCACTCCACCACCCCAGTTCAGACATGGCCATATGCAAATCAGTCTGACCCTGTGCCTCATGGGAACAGTCCAGCCCGAACTGCCAAGCCATGTCTTCCCTGGACCGGAAACAAGCATCCTAGGACCGGTTTCTGGCATTTCAGCCGTCATCAGCCAGGCTTGCTTGAATCCAGTGGCAAAGTGAGCAAGGGACCCACGTCTGGGCATACCCCCGCCAACTTAGGGCGACCAAAGCGATACAAAAGGGGATGATGGACGGAACGTTTGAGCCAATCAAACACTCACCCCCAGTCAACTGATCTGGGTTTAATCCATCATCATTCTTTAGCTCACTCCACCACCCCAGTTCAGACATGGCCATATGCAAATCAGTCTGACCCTGTGCCTCATGGGAACAGTCCAGCCCGAACTGCCAAGCCATGTCTTCCCTGGACCGGAAACAAGCATCCTAGGACCGGTTTCTGGCATTTCAGCCGTCATCAGCCAGGCTTGCTTGAATCCAGTGGCAAAGTGAGCAAGGGACCCACGTCTGGGCATACCCCCGCCAACTTAGGGCGACCAAAGCGATACAAAAGGGGATGATGGACGGAACGTTTGAGCCAATCAAACACTCACCCCCAGTCAACTGATCTGGGTTTAATCCATCATCATTCTTTAGCTCACTCCACCACCCCAGTTCAGACATGGCCATATGCAAATCAGTCTGACCCTGTGCCTCATGGGAACAGTCCAGCCCGAACTGCCAAGCCATGTCTTCCCTGGACCGGAAACAAGCATCCTAGGACCGGTTTCTGGCATTTCAGCCGTCATCAGCCAGGCTTGCTTGAATCCAGTGGCAAAGTGAGCAAGGGACCCACGTCTGGGCATACCCCCGCCAACTTAGGGCGACCAAAGCGATACAAAAGGGGATGATGGACGGAACGTTTGAGCCAATCAAACACTCACCCCCAGTCAACTGATCTGGGTTTAATCCATCATCATTCTTTAGCTCACTCCACCACCCCAGTTCAGACATGGCCATATGCAAATCAGTCTGACCCTGTGCCTCATGGGAACAGTCCAGCCCGAACTGCCAAGCCATGTCTTCCCTGGACCGGAAACAAGCATCCTAGGACCGGTTTCTGGCATTTCAGCCGTCATCAGCCAGGCTTGCTTGAATCCAGTGGCAAAGTGAGCAAGGGACCCACGTCTGGGCATACCCCCGCCAACTTAGGGCGACCAAAGCGATACAAAAGGGGATGATGGACGGAACGTTTGAGCCAATCAAACACTCAACCCCAGTCAACTGATCTGGGTTTAATCCATCATCATTCTTTAGCTCACTCCACCACCCCAGTTCAGACATGGCCATATGCAAATCAGTCTGACCCTGTGCCTCATGGGAACAGTCCAGCCCGAACTGCCAAGCCATGTCTTCCCTGGACCGGAAACAAGCATCCTAGGACCGGTTTCTGGCATTTCAGCCGTCATCAGCCAGGCTTGCTTGAATCCAGTGGCAAAGTGAGCAAGGGACCCACGTCTGGGCATACCCCCGCCAACTTAGGGCGACCAAAGCGATACAAAAGGGGATGATGGACGGAACGTTTGAGCCAATCAAACACTCACCCCCAGTCAACTGATCTGGGTTTAATCCATCATCATTCTTTAGCTCACTCCACCACCCCAGTTCAGACATGGCCATATGCAAATCAGTCTGACCCTGTGCCTCATGGGAACAGTCCAGCCCGAACTGCCAAGCCATGTCTTCCCTGGACCGGAAACAAGCATCCTAGGACCGGTTTCTGGCATTTCAGCCGTCATCAGCCAGGCTTGCTTGAATCCAGTGGCAAAGTGAGCAAGGGACCCACGTCTGGGCATACCCCCGCCAACTTAGGGCGACCAAAGCGATACAAAAGGGGATGATGGACGGAACGTTTGAGCCAATCAAACACTCACCCCCAGTCAACTGATCTGGGTTTAATCCATCATCATTCTTTAGCTCACTCCACCACCCCAGTTCAGACATGGCCATATGCAAATCAGTCTGACCCTGTGCCTCATGGGAACAGTCCAGCCCGAACTGCCAAGCCATGTCTTCCCTGGACCGGAAACAAGCATCCTAGGACCGGTTTCTGGCATTTCAGCCGTCATCAGCCAGGCTTGCTTGAATCCAGTGGCAAAGTGAGCAAGGGACCCACGTCTGGGCATACCCCCGCCAACTTAGGGCGACCAAAGCGATACAAAAGGGGATGATGGACGGAACGTTTGAGCCAATCAAACACTCACCCCCAGTCAACTGATCTGGGTTTAATCCATCATCATTCTTTAGCTCACTCCACCACCCCAGTTCAGACATGGCCATATGCAAATCAGTCTGACCCTGTGCCTCATGGGAACAGTCCAGCCCGAACTGCCAAGCCATGTCTTCCCTGGACCGGAAACAAGCATCCTAGGACCGGTTTCTGGCATTTCAGCCGTCATCAGCCAGGCTTGCTTGAATCCAGTGGCAAAGTGAGCAAGGGACCCACGTCTGGGCATACCCCCGCCAACTTAGGGCGACCAAAGCGATACAAAGGGGATGATGGACGGAACGTTTGAGCCAATCAAACACTCACCCCCAGTCAACTGATCTGGGTTTAATCCATCATCATTCTTTAGCTCACTCCACCACCCCAGTTCAGACATGGCCATATGCAAATCAGTCTGACCCTGTGCCTCATGGGAACAGTCCAGCCCGAACTGCCAAGCCATGTCTTCCCTGGACCGGAAACAAGCATCCTAGGACCGGTTTCTGGCATTTCAGCCGTCATCAGCCAGGCTTGCTTGAATCCAGTGGCAAAGTGAGCAAGGGACCCACGTCTGGGCATACCCCCGCCAACTTAGGGCGACCAAAGCGATACAAAAGGGGATGATGGACGGAACGTTTGAGCCAATCAAACACTCACCCCCAGTCAACTGATCTGGGTTTAATCCATCATCATTCTTTAGCTCACTCCACCACCCCAGTTCAGACATGGCCATATGCAAATCAGTCTGACCCTGTGCCTCATGGGAACAGTCCAGCCCGAACTGCCAAGCCATGTCTTCCCTGGACCGGAAACAAGCATCCTAGGACCGGTTTCTGGCATTTCAGCCGTCATCAGCCAGGCTTGCTTGAATCCAGTGGCAAAGTGAGCAAGGGACCCACGTCTGGGCATACCCCCGCCAACTTAGGGCGACCAAAGCGATACAAAAGGGGATGATGGACGGAACGTTTGAGCCAATCAAACACTCAACCCCAGTCAACTGATCTGGGTTTAATCCATCATCATTCTTTAGCTCACTCCACCACCCCAGTTCAGACATGGCCATATGCAAATCAGTCTGACCCTGTGCCTCATGGGAACAGTCCAGCCCGAACTGCCAAGCCATGTCTTCCCTGGACCGGAAACAAGCATCCTAGGACCGGTTTCTGGCATTTCAGCCGTCATCAGCCAGGCTTGCTTGAATCCAGTGGCAAAGTGAGCAAGGGACCCACGTCTGGGCATACCCCCGCCAACTTAGGGCGACCAAAGCGATACAAAAGGGGATGATGGACGGAACGTTTGAGCCAATCAAACACTCACCCCCAGTCAACTGATCTGGGTTTAATCCATCATCATTCTTTAGCTCACTCCACCACCCCAGTTCAGACATGGCCATATGCAAATCAGTCTGACCCTGTGCCTCATGGGAACAGTCCAGCCCGAACTGCCAAGCCATGTCTTCCCTGGACCGGAAACAAGCATCCTAGGACCGGTTTCTGGCATTTCAGCCGTCATCAGCCAGGCTTGCTTGAATCCAGTGGCAAAGTGAGCAAGGGACCCACGTCTGGGCATACCCCCGCCAACTTAGGGCGACCAAAGCGATACAAAAGGGGATGATGGACGGAACGTTTGAGCCAATCAAACACTCACCCCCAGTCAACTGATCTGGGTTTAATCCATCATCATTCTTTAGCTCACTCCACCACCCCAGTTCAGACATGGCCATATGCAAATCAGTCTGACCCTGTGCCTCATGGGAACAGTCCAGCCCGAACTGCCAAGCCATGTCTTCCCTGGACCGGAAACAAGCATCCTAGGACCGGTTTCTGGCATTTCAGCCGTCATCAGCCAGGCTTGCTTGAATCCAGTGGCAAAGTGAGCAAGGGACCCACGTCTGGGCATACCCCCGCCAACTTAGGGCGACCAAAGCGATACAAAAGGGGATGATGGACGGAACGTTTGAGCCAATCAAACACTCACCCCCAGTCAACTGATCTGGGTTTAATCCATCATCATTCTTTAGCTCACTCCACCACCCCAGTTCAGACATGGCCATATGCAAATCAGTCTGACCCTGTGCCTCATGGGAACAGTCCAGCCCGAACTGCCAAGCCATGTCTTCCCTGGACCGGAAACAAGCATCCTAGGACCGGTTTCTGGCATTTCAGCCGTCATCAGCCAGGCTTGCTTGAATCCAGTGGCAAAGTGAGCAAGGGACCCACGTCTGGGCATACCCCCGCCAACTTAGGGCGACCAAAGCGATACAAAGGGGATGATGGACGGAACGTTTGAGCCAATCAAACACTCACCCCCAGTCAACTGATCTGGGTTTAATCCATCATCATTCTTTAGCTCACTCCACCACCCCAGTTCAGACATGGCCATATGCAAATCAGTCTGACCCTGTGCCTCATGGGAACAGTCCAGCCCGAACTGCCAAGCCATGTCTTCCCTGGACCGGAAACAAGCATCCTAGGACCGGTTTCTGGCATTTCAGCCGTCATCAGCCAGGCTTGCTTGAATCCAGTGGCAAAGTGAGCAAGGGACCCACGTCTGGGCATACCCCCGCCAACTTAGGGCGACCAAAGCGATCAGTTGACTGGGGGTGAGTGTTTGATTGGCTCAAACGTTCCGTCCATCATCCCCTTTTGTATCGCTTTGTTCGCCCTAAGTTGGCGGGGTATGCCCAGACGTGGGTCCCTTGCTCACTTTGCCACTGGATTCAAGCAAGCCTGGCTGATGACGGCTGGAATGCCAGAAACCGGTCCTAGGATGCTTGTTTCCGGTCCAGGGAAGACATGGCTTGGCAGTTCGTGCTGGACTGTTCCCATGAGGCACAGGGTCAGACTGATTTGCATATGGCCATGTCTGAACTGGGGTGGTGGAGTGAGCTAAAGAATGATGATGGATTAAACCCAGATCAGTTGACTGGGGTGAGTGTTTGATTGGCTCAAACGTTCCGTCCATCATCCCCTTTGTATCGCTTTGTTCGCCCTAAGTTGGCGGGGTATGCCCAGACGTGGGTCCCTTGCTCACTTTGCCACTGGATTCAAGCAAGCCTGGCTGATGACGGCTGGAATGCCAGAAACCGGTCCTAGGATGCTTGTTTCCGGTCCAGGGAAGACATGGCTTGGCAGTTCGTGCTGGACTGTTCCCATGAGGCACAGGGTCAGACTGATTTGCATATGGCCATGTCTGAACTGGGGTGGTGGAGTGAGCTAAAGAATGATGATGGATTAAACCCAGATCAGTTGACTGGGGGTGAGTGTTTGATTGGCTCAAACGTTCCGTCCATCATCCCCTTTTGTATCGCTTTCTCTCACTACAGCAGTCTGTACTGCTGTCAGAATCTTTTCTGTAGATGCGAAGCGCATCTCAGCATTTGTGTACAAATGTGATTTGTATGCAATTGGTACTGTCTCACCTTCATTATATGTTAGATAGGTGTACCCAGATTGACCCGCAACTATACCGATCACCAGGTTGCATACGTTCACACGTGTCTGTAAGTGTTTGGAAGCTATCATGTCAGCTTGTAAGGCATGAAGCGTATCTGTATGTTCCTGTGGCCATTGTTTTACTGAAAAATCAGGTTTTATTAAATTGTATAACGGTTTTACTCTTTCTGCGTAATCTAAAATGTATGTTCTACCAAAATTTAGGAATCCCAGAATTGACTGTAAATTTTTCAATGATTTTGGAGATTGGAGCAGCACGCATTTTTCTAAAAAATTGGCAGCCAGGCTTTTCCCTTCACTTGAGAGCTCATATCCTAAAAACAGGACACTGAGGTGGGCAATTTTTGATTTTTTAAAGTTGAATTTGTAGCCCTCAGATGCAAATCCCAAAATTATGGTATTCACTCTGTTCAAGTGTTCCTCTAGGTCATCGTCCGTTAGATAAATATCATTCACATAGGACAATGCCTCTTCGTCCAAATTTTGAAGCAACTCGGTTACCCTAGCTGAAAACAACACCGGGCTGTTCTTATACCCTTGGGGGAGTCGACAAAATTGACTCTGGGACCCTAGCGCTGAGAAGGCTGTTAGATACCTGCTTTCAGGCGCTATATTCTGGCAGAAAAATCCATTTGAGATATCAAGTGTTGTTTTATATTTTTCCGCACAATGTTATTCATTAATGCGGCACTGTGTGCATTTTGGACTGCAAATGTCTTAGTGCAAGTGTTTAAATGTCTGTAATCTAAAACCAGACGATATGAATTGTCAGGTTTCATGACAGGAAACAAAGGATTGTTCATTGATGAGGTGCAATTTCCGATCACCCCTTGGTATTCAAGTTGATCTAAGATCTCCCTGACCTGTTTTTTAGCTTCTTGCTTTATTTGATACTGCCTCTGTGCAGTTGGAGTATTTTTAAAGGAATTATGTGGTGGGTTGAATCCTCATCCCATCCAACATGGTTTTTGTATAATGCCGGAGCCTGGGCTACTGCCCACTCCTGCTCATATGTATGTTGTAAGTGGCTGGGAATATGATCTGAGAAGGCCAGAAGAATTACCGTTTCTCCTTTAGGGCAATCCATGACGAATGCTGGCGACCAATCTTGTTCAGCTAATAAAATAGCATAGCCAAACGTCAGGTTCTCCCAAAAGAGACCTCTCACTGTTCTACATTTGTCCCCCTCCATTTGGAGCTTTATTTCATATACTTTATGTGGGACACTTACCCTAGTATCGGGTGTTTCTACCATGATATAATCATTCAAGTCCGCTGTCAGCAGAAACTCCTTCAGGTTCTGGCGAGCTATTGTTACTTCTGCCACACTGTCTAGCATTGTCAGTGCCCATTCCCCTTTCAGTAGTCGAGTCCTCAGAATTCTGGGCAGGTCTGATCTTTAGACCTGCAACTTTCTTCTTTTTGAACTGTGGCTTTTGCTTTGGTTTCTCTTCTTTTTTAGAAGTGTAATCTTGAGCGTGCTGCTTGTCTCTGGACTTTGTACGATCTTCTTGTCTGTCTGACCGTCCTTCCCTCTCGGAGTTTTTCGATGAACCCTGAAAGGAACGAGAGGAACGTGTATCAGTATCCTGATACCAGTCATGTTTCCTAATGTTATCCCTATTCCTAAGGTTGTACCTCTTTTCGGAGGGCTCCTGTGGAGGAGATCTACTTCGGGATTGAGAGCTATTTCCTTTAAAGTTTTATTGTTTTTTATTGTCCCACTTCTTCTTAGTGGAAGAAGGTGTCTGCTTAGAAGTGTCCTTTTCAGGACTGCCCATCAGTTGTGGTTTTAAAGCTTTCCCACCCAAACTGTCTCTGCCTAATTCTGCATATGAAGTTTCAATTATTTTTGGTAGTTCGTGTTCCTGTTCTAAAGGACAGAACTCCCTTAGGCGTTGGCGGATAGCCACTGAAGCTGCTTCCCCCCTTAATGTTAGCTAGTATTATGGCTGATACCTGGGCCTAGTTACCTAGTAACTTCATCCCCAAGTTTAGAGCAGGCTCTGCTCCGTACTCATTTTGAATTTGTCTCAATACGTCTGGTACTACTGCTAATGACGGGATACCATGAGTTCTGGTATAAATGGCAGCAAAGACTGTACCCCAAGTGGTACAATCCTCTACTTGTGGAGTTATCCCCATGGGCAAGCAGATTGTTAGCATTCTGTGTTTTTCATACGGGGTAGTATTCGGGAATACTGCCTCTAGCTGTGTTATTTTCTGAGCTACCCAGAATAGCATTTGTTCACGTTTTGTGGGCATTTTACCCATCACCGCGTGTAATGTTTGTGGTGTGATTTTAGTTGCTGTACCCTGAATTTGAGTTCCATTTGTTGCAACTATTGTTGGTTGGACTGTAAATGTCCTCATGACGAATTGCATCAAGTTCCTATAGATTTTAATTAAATCTTTATGTTGTATGAGTAAGTCTCCTGGTGGCATTGTGTCAATGTCAGGATGTGGTGTGTAGGCTGCTAATATCGGCCATGTTGCCCCTTCTCCTCCGAGCGGGCCGAGTCTTACTCCTCTTCTTACGTGGGGTAGAGCGCCTTTAAACCAGTGTAAATGTTCCTGGTACGTGAGCGGAACCTCTGTATCCTCGAACGGATGATATTCCGCTGGTGCATCTCCTTCTGTGTAGGAGTGAAATGTTTTTGTTCTTGCATTTGCTGCTGGGAATGTAACTCACTAATAAAATACCTCAGTTTTGTTTGATTCGTGTGCCGCAATCACAAAAACTACTACGCCACCCCTAGATGATAAACCATTCTCTCCCAGTCTAGGGGTGACTGCATTTCTAAAATTTGGTGCAATTTGTATTGCGCCTGTATTTTCCTCATCTGTGAGGGGCAGTTCTTGTTGCAGTTGGTCTAATTCTTGGTTAGTCATTGTTTTTAGTACACTAAATAACTTTTCAAGGGAACCAAGATACAGTGTTATGCACAATTTTAGGAACAATCTGTCCTTCAAGCTTGATTAACCAACAGCCAATAAATAGGATTTCTCGCCTACTCAGCTGTGGCGGAGTTTGTGCCCACCCACTCCAGACGTCTCTGGTGTTTTGTGAGTAGGGGTCTCTGAGAATAGCATGACTGAACTACTCAGATTCTACTGTTAAATAAGTACCCAACCAACATTGGCGGCGCCATGTCGTGTAGTTCCTATATATCCTATACAGGATCTGCGCGTTCGGATAACATAAACTGTGGGTTTGGTGGCAGACTGATTCTGTGCACCCCCACCGGATACATTAGCCTGTCTGTATTAGCTAGCTCACAGTGCCACTATAATCTCCTCTTATCACGGAGACAATAGTTCTTGGCAACCTCAGAACATGACAACCCTGATCCCCCAGGATCGTGGAAACAATATACTACCTTTCGCTCAGTCACTTGTGCTCACTTGGTTTGTCTCAGAGATACACAGAATAACCATACTGGGCATTTGTCAATAAGGATTTATTGAACAGTTGTTATTCTAGTGTAGCATAAATGAGTTGCAACAACCATTAGACAGTCGCAGAGATATATGATTAGCAATATTACAAAAGTAAAGGGATGGTATAATTCTACCATCTCGCATAAATCATGAATATATACAAGTATATAAAACACATGATAAAAAGTGCGTACTCCTACGATGTCTCCCTAACTAGATGTACCTAAATGTACCTAGCATCTATGTAAGTGTTATGCCAAGAATCCCTCTAGGATCTAGTCCACCCCATTACCTGAGCGTTTAGAGAATATGGGACCCCGTTCTGGTCTCGAGTTGGACACCCTGCGAGGGATGTTAGACCACTGCTACCTGGAGCGTCTGCATGCAGGAACCTCAGCGTCTCTGGTCAGTGTGTCAGCCGGGAAGTCACGGTCTCCTCTAACTTCCTAAGCAAGATGTGCTGTATATATACATCCATAGGTCTCCCCAGGGGTCCTACCTTGCTGTGTTACTGTGTCGGCCTAAAGGATGACGTTGGGCCTGAACTTTATACAGAGATATTATACAGGAGATGGTAATCCTACTGTTAGTCCTGCTGTGCTTCCAAGAAGCCTCATGCATAATGTATGAGAATCGAACCAGGGAAAAACCCGCGTTCTGAATGCAGTGTCATATCTAGGTAAAAGGTCAGTGCCTAAGAACCGTTATGTATGTAATGTAGGGAAGGATATAGGTGAAAGTTTGCAGTGTTACCTGCGCCTATATAGGGTACCTATATGGAATATAACAACCCCCTTTAGATTTCATAGTCATGACTTTTATACAAGGAACTTTCTGTACTGATTTCAGTTCAATGCGCAAGTACATCAACGCCCAGTTTCAATCAGACCGCCAAGTCTGCAGATGAGTGTCCACCAAGAGGACACCATTGGCAGCCAGCTCACACGCAGCATTTTCATGAAAGTGCAAAGAGAGCACCGCTCAGCAAGTAGCTGGCGTTTGCTAACACACAAGTAACAGATCAGTTAATTGATAGTTAATCGCTATACATAATCATCATGGTAACTTTCTGAAAATCCTGAAAAAAGGAGTCACAAGTGCATCTGGATTCAGGTGAATTAAACAGGTAAACGACCATCTACAGAACATCCTCTAAGGGTGTATCAACAAGAATAAAGCTGTGTTCGTCGTGAAGAATGGAAACTTAAAAACATGTGAATTGCAGGTGAAGCGAACCTGGTTGCTGTGCCTGTTTACTGTGGAAACGAGGGTCGGAGGACCGTGAAAAAGTTCATGGGTGGGAAGTTAAATAAACTCTCATGGTGCTGAAATCCAGATCGATGTCATGACAAAACATAAGCATGATGTTGATTAAAGGCACTCGAAAGTCCGTGTGTGCACTCACCATGAAGTTTCAGCGTTTCTCGTGTAATCCGATTCTGGTGGCGTTTACTATGGCCGCGATGTTTTTTGTAGTTAAATACCGAACTTACTAGCCATAAAAAACAAGTAGTCCCCAAATAACACATAACACTTACGAGTGTAAGGGAACTGTAATTGGCCGGTGCTCCTCGCGAAAAACCGGAAATGATGTATCGGAGCGCTAACGAATAAGGAGGAAGGAAACAAAAAACGACGCATGAATTAACCAATTGCAACAAGCAGCCCAGATTACACTCTGTAGAGTGATTACAGCAGGTCTTGCAGACAGCGCATGTGTGCTGATGCTCCACCTAAAAAACAGAGAAATTCACTGGAAAAAACAAAGGTTACAGTGATGTTATAGTTAGGAATTAGCATTTAAAAAACCTTAGAAATTCAATGAAAAAAACAAAGGATACTGGGACGTAATAGTTAGGAAATGGAATTAAAAAAACTTAGAAATTCACTGAAAAAACCAAAGGTTACAGAGAAGTTATAGTTAGGCTCAGGTTTCACTCATACAAAACCAGAGAAATTCAGGAGTTGTAGTTAGCCGAGCTAACTATAACTTGCGCCCCCGCAATGCACTGCTTATGACCTCATATATTACATCACTCAAGACATGGTCAGTGACATCACTGATGACATCACTGACATCTCAAATGACATCACTGATGACATCATCCACAGAGACTCTGATGCACCCACTCACACCCCAATATAACCTTTCATACACCCACTCCAACTTCCACACTACCATTCTCAAAACCATTGACACACCCATACCAATACTTACACACCCACTCACTGATTCATAGGTCTACATACACACCCACTCATACACCCATACAGCCACTCACACAGTCAGTCACCCATAGAGCTACTCAGACACCTACTCACTCACCCATAGGGTGAATCACACAGCTACTTACTCATCTATACAGTTATACACACCCACTCACTTATTCATACAGATATTAACACATACTCACTCACCTATACAGTCACTGACACAAGCACACACTCACCCATACAGCCACAATCACTCACTCACACATACAGTCACTCATATACTCCAACACTGACCTATACTGCCTTTCGCATATGCAGTTACTTACCCATATACCACTGACACATCCGTTCACTCACCGACACAGCCATACACATACTCAGTCACCTATACAGCCCCTCACAGATGCAGTCACTAACCCATATAGCCACTGACTCACCCACTCAATCATTCATGCAGGCAGCCACACACCCCTCACCCACCCAAACAGATACCCATACAGGTACTCAGACAACCAATCAATCACCCATATAGCCACTCACCAACCCATATAGCCACTTAGACACCAACTGACAGACTGATACAGACATTCACACAACCTAGTCACGAATCCATACATTCACTGAGACACCTAATCACTCACTTATCCAGTCAGTCAAGCACCCACTGAATCATTTATACAGGTACTCATACACCCACTGATTCATCAATACTCCTTGGTATATATATTTAACACTCAAACTTTTGAAGAACACTCACAGTCACTGGATGATGCCCTCACTGATGTCATTTGAGATGTCATCAGTGATGTCACTGACCATGTCATCAGTGATGTAATATGTGAGGTCATAAGCAGTGTATTACAGGGGCATGAGTTATAGTTAGCTCAGCTAACAATAACTTTTGAATTTCTCTGGTTTTGTACAAGTGAAACCTGAGCCTAACTAAAACGTCTCTGTAACCTTTGTTTTTTTCAGTGAATATATATACATATATATATATACACACATACATACATATACAAACATGTACATACATACACATACACATATATATATATATATATATATATATATATATATATATATATATATTATCTATTGGCGGTCGCCAGTAGATAGTTATAGTTAGGACCTAGTTTCCATAGGAAAAGCGTTTTTTGTTTTCCCAATAACTTTGGCGCCGGATGACGAATCATCGCGAAATTTTCAAAACTAGTGGGGCGCTCCGGTCAGCTCCTGTCTTGAAAGTTTTGGGGTGATTCGGCAAGCGGGGGCCGAGAAAAAAGGGGGGTCCCAAAACGTGTTTTCTCCATGTTAATTCCCATAGGAACTTTAGACACGGCTACAGCCCGAACCGCTGAACGGAATTACACCAAATTTGGTAAAAAGGTAGTGCTTGGTTCAGAAAGCGCCCTTTTTTTTAAATGGTGTAAATCCATTCAGTAGTTGCGGAGAAAATCAAAAAATAGAGGTCAAAAAATCAATTTCCCATAGGAAACTTTAGACACGGTTACAGCCAAAACTGCTGAACGGAATTACACCAAATTTGGCAAAAAGGTAGTGCTTGGTTCAGAAAGCACCCTTTTTTTTTTAAATGGTGTAAATCCGTTCAGTAGTTCCTTAGAAATTCAAAAAATAAAAGTTTCGATATCTATGGCCGCGGTGGATCCGCGCACCCTCCCGATCACGAGCTTCATGCTAATTGGCTGTCAACACTCCAAACCAGGAAGTGTTGGCAGCCATCTTGTGCCTCGAAAACAGAAAAACTAAGGTGCAAAACAAGAAAAGGGGGCAGGGTAAAAACACCCTGACACCCACAAGGACCCCCAGGGCCCAAAAAAGCATTTTTTTTTTTTTAAATCGGGCAAATTCGCGCTGAGTGCGCGAATCCGTCGGTGAAAATAAAAAAAAAACAAAGCGCGGACTCCCGCGCTTCGTTAATAATTAGCCCCCGGGTGGGCCAAGTCCCAGGGGCAGTGGCAAAAAAAATGTGTGGGGGGGCCCCAATCCCCCCCACACTGCCACGGGGACCGCCACCTCCCCGGGGCTTCTATTGTGAGTTGCGGGGAGGTACGCAGCCCCCCACAGCCCCGGGGACCGCCACCCCCAGGGCTTCTTTTTTAATGAGAGACCGCCACCCCCTGGGGCTTTACATGAATATTTGCAGGGGGCACCGGGCCCCCCCGCAGCCCCGGGGACCACCACCCCCCAGGGCTTTTAAAAAAAATAATAATAATAACCTGTGTGGGGGGGGCTTGAGCCCCCCACACACCCCGGGGACCGCCACCTCCCCCAGGGCACTAAGAATGTAAATTTGGGGGTTCGTAACGGACCCCCGAGCCCCGGGGACCACCACCTCCCCGGGGCTGTGCAAGTGAAGGGAGGGGGCCGCGCGGCCCCCTCCTGGAGCCTGCGATGGCCCTGGGGACCGCCACCCCCAGGGCCGGCTCCTGCAGTGTCCCGGGGTGCCCACCCCGGGACACTGCTGTTTGCTATGGCAGGACGGAGCCTCGCGGCTCCTGTCCTGCCATAGCAAACTTGCTTTGGATTTTTGAAGAGAGAGCAGGAAACCTGCTCTCTCTTCCAAAATCTAAAGCAGATTGCTTTTCACAAGGGGAGCTGCATGTTAGCAGCTCCCCATGTGGAAAAGCAATGCCGGCTCCTGCAGGACGCGGGAGCCGGCGGGACCGTGGGGGCATTGGGGCTCCCCCCACGGTCCCCAACGGATAGGGCCTGCCCCGGGGGATGGGGTCCCCGGGGCTAGTAGTGGCCCTGGAGGGGGGCCATGTGGCCCCCCTCCCCCAATTTTTTTTTGAAATAATAAACAATCAAAAAAAAAGGCCGGCCCCGGGGGATGGGGTCCCCAGGGCAATAGAGGCCTCAGGAGTGGGGCCACGCAGCCCCCCTCAAAAAATTTAAAAAATGTGGCCATGCCCGGGGGATGGGATCCCCGGGGCCGGAATTGGCCACGGGAGGGGGGCCACGCGGCCCCCTTCCGTTCAGTTTTTTTTTTTTATTAAAAAAAAAAAAAAGGGGTCAGGCCCTGGGGGATGGGGTCCCCAGGGCCCAAAAAAGGAGGGGGGCCACACAGCCCCCCTTCTAAAAAATCAAACAAACAAAAAAGACACGATCGTGCCTCAGGCCCCACCCCCTCCCTTCACCACTCTGCAAACACGCCCTATGGCACGTTTTAAATTGGGGCATTAATTCCCCTTGAATACTGGGGGTCCCTGGGGGCCAACTAGCCCACCAGGTACCTCCAGTGCGCGCCACAGGGCTGCGTTGCAGAGAGGTGGTGCAGGCCACGCCCCTTTTTACACCTCTCTGCAACGCAGCTCTGTGGCACTTACTGGAGGTACCTGGTGGGCTAGTTGGACCCCAGGGACCCTCAGGATTCAAGGGGACTTTATCCCCCAACTTAAAACGCGCCACGGGGTGCGTTTGCACAGTGGTGAAGGGAGGGGGCGGTGCCTGAGGTGACCCTGTGGCGTGTTTTAAGTTGGGGGATTAAGTCCCCTTGAATCCTGAGGGTCCCTGGGGTCCAACTAGCCCACCAGGTACCTCCAGTAAGCGCCACAGAGCTGCGTTGCAGAGAGGTGTAAAAGGGGCATGGCCTCGGACCACCTCTCTGCAACGCAGGCCTGTGGCGCTTACTGGAAGTACCTGGGGGCTAGTTGGGCCCCAGGGACCCTCAGGATTCAAGGTGACCTAATACCCCAACTTAAAACGCGCCACAGGGCGCGTTTGCACAGTGGTGAAGGGAGGGGCGGGGCCTCAGGTGACATGTGTGCAAACACGCCCTGTGGCGCGTTTTAAGTTGGGGAATTAATTCCCCTTGAATCCTGAGGGACCCTGGGGGCCAACTAGCCCACCAGGTACCTCCAGTGAGCGCCACAGGGCTGCGTTGCAGAGAGGTGGTCCAGGCCACGCCCCTTTTTACACCTCTGTGCAACGCAGCTGTGTGGCACTTACTGGAGGTACCTAGTGGGCTAGTTGGACCCCAGGGACCCTCAGGATTCAAGGGGACTTAATCTCCCACCTTAAAACGGCCACAGGGCTTGTTTGCACAAATGTCACCTCAGGCCCCCCTCCCTTCACCACTGTGCAAACGCGCCCCAGGGCACGTTTTAAGAGGAAGTTTTAATCCCCCTGCCCTATTATGTACTAGGGCCTTACAGAGGAGGTCATGCTAATGACAGGGGTACCCCCAACGCATAGTGTTCCCTAGTGTATGTAGGTGTTTTCAGTGTATTCTAAGTGTCTTTTAGCATAGCACTGGCTCTAGGCCTGGTTAGTCCGAGTCAGTTACCACCAGTACCCGTCTGAAAAAGTTGTGGGCACAGGATGATTTTGCTACAAGGCCTCTTTCTGCTCCTCTGTTGCTTCTTTCTGCACATGTCTTGCTTCTTCCTGCTCTTTTCTTCGTCTTTGTGGACTTCCGTTGCTTCTTTCTTCATTTCTTTTGCTTCTTTCTGTGTTTTTTCTTCTTTCTTCACATGTCCGACCTCTGTAGGCATAGTTAGAAACTAGCATTTAAAAAAACCTTTAAAATTCACTTAAAAACCATAGGTTTCAGACACGTTATAGTTAGAAATTAGCATTTAAAAAACCTTTGAAATTCACTGAAAAAACCATAGGTTTTAGGGACAGTTATAGTTAGTTGGACATTTCACTCGTACAAAACCATAGAAATTCCCCCGTTATAGTTAGTTCAGCTAACTATAACTCGCACCCCCGCAATGCACTGCTGATGACGTCACAGATTACATCACTCATGACATGGTCAGTGACATCACTGATGACATCATCCATGTGATAATTTGATGCATCTTCTCACACCCTAATATAACCTTTGATACACCCACTCTAAATTACAGACTGCCATTCTCAAAACCATAGACACTCCAACACCAATAACTACATACCCACTCACTGATTCTTAGGTCTACACACACATCCACTCACTCACCCGTACAGTCACTCATACTTACGGTCACTCAGTACAGGACTATCATATGCACTCATACACCTACATAGACACCCACATACCGCCACTCATCCATAGAGGTACTCACACACCTAGTCAGTCATGCAAATAATTAATCACACTGCCATTTACTCACCTATACAGTTATACATACACCAGCTCACTTACTCATACAAATACTAGCACATTCTTACGCTCTTATACAATCACTGATACAAGTACACACTCATCCATACAGCCACTCTCACAATCACACACTCTCACTTATAGCCATTTATATACTCCAACACATATATACTGCCTTTCACATATGTAGTTACTCACACATGTACCACTGAGATATACATTCACTCACTAACACACCCATACACACCCTCACCCACCCATACAGTCCATCACAGATGCACTCTTGAAACCATGCACCCAGTGAATCACCCACTCACACATCTATGCACAGAGTCACACACACCCCACCCACACAGACACTCAGGCACCCATACAGATACTCAGACAACCAATCAATAACCCATGTAGACACTCATGAAGCTATTCACAAACCCATGCAGCCGCTTACACACCAACAGACAGACGGATCAGACATTCACACAGTTTAGTCACTAACCCATGCATTCAGTAAGATACGTTTAATCACTCACTTATAGAGTCAGTCACGCACCTACTAAATCATCCATTCAGACACTTATACACCCACTCATTATTCAATACGCCTTTCCCTATATATATTAAACATATTTAAACTTTACAGAAACACACAGTCACTGGATGATGTCATCAGTGATGTCATTTAAGATGTCATCAGTGATGTCACTGACCATGTCATGAGTGATGTAATATGTGACGTCATCAGCAGTGCATTGCGGGGGCGCGAGTTATAGTTAGCTGAACTAACTATAACGGGGGAATTTCTATGGTTTTGTACGAGTGAAATGTCCAACTAACTATAACTGTCCCTAAAACTTATGGTTTTTTCAGTGAATTTCTAAGGTTTTTTAAATGCTAATTTCTAACTATAACGTGCCTGAAACCTATGGTTTTTTCAGTGAATATATATATATATATATATATATATATATATATATTATCTACTGGCGGTCGCCAGTAGATAGTTATAGTTAGGACCTATTTTCCATAGGAAATCCGCAACATTCTATTTGAAATAACTCTTGCGTCGGTTGACGAATCTTCGCGAAATTTTCAAACTTTATGGCCAGCTCCGGTCCGCTCCTACCCTGAAAGTTTCGGGGTGATTCGTCAAGCAGGGCCCGAGAAAAAAGGGGGGTCCCAAAACGTGTTTTCCCCATTCATTTTCCCATAGGAAACTTTAGCCACGGCTACAGCCCGAACTGCTGAACGGAATTACACAAAATTTGGCAAAGAGGTAGTTCTTGGTTCAGAAAGAACCCTTTTGTTAAATGGTGTAAATCCGTTCAGTAGTTGCGGAGAAATTAAAAAAATAAGAGTCAAAAATCAATTTCCCATAGGAAACTTTATGCAAGGCTACAGCCAGAACTGCTGAATGGAATTACACTAAATTTGGCAAAGAGGTAGTTCTTGGTTCAGAAAGAACCCTTTTTTTAAAATGGTGTAAATCCGTTCAGTAGTTGCTGAGAAAATCAAAAGTAAAAACACATATATATCTGGGCGGAGCCTAACCACACATGTCATCGTGAGATCTGATTGGCTGTCAGCACTTCATCCTGGAATTGCTGGCAGCCATCTTGGGACCAATATAAATGATAGTACCCCATTGAAATGCATTGTAGTGAATCGAAGATTTTGAGGGTTACCAAAAGGAGAACTATAAAGGGTGATAACAGACTTTAGTTACATTAGAATTCATTTGTTGATGGTACCATACTAATTTCAGGAATTGTGGTGTGTTCTAAGGTGATTTTACCCTGTGAAAAACCTTCTGCTGGGATATCATGAATCATGTTTGAGAGAAAACTATTTTCACATGCTTGTCCCATACAGTTTTGGAAGGTGCTCCAGAAGCTAAAATGAGAGCATATTTTCTGTAAATTCACATTATCTTTCTCAGTCATGTGAGAATGAAGTCTGACATTCTCAGTAAAACATGTACATCCAACAAGGGCAGAGACTGTCAGTTGATTCCTTTGTGTTCTACTGCAGCTTCCCAGAGTGTTCTAAAGAACAACTAGAGTGCTAACAGCCTTACTTATGACAAAAGTATGGCACACCTGAAGCCATCTTGATTGGAATAAACTGGTAACACTTAAAACATTTAATTTAAAAAGGAACAAAATGATGGGGTTCATTTTGTCATAGAAATTATGGTTAGTGCTGTAGAAAGAAAAATTAGGACATGTTTCAAGTGTGATCTCAAATATCTTCCTGTTATATTTCAACAGGAGCAGCCTGTCAGTTGATGCCTTTGTGTTCTACTGCAGCTTCCCAGAGTGTTCTAAAGAACAACTAGAGTGCTAACAGCCTTACTTATGACAAAAGTATGGCACACCTGAAGCCATCTTGATTGGAATAAACTGGTAACACTTAAAACATTTAATTTAAAAAGGAACAAAATGAGGGGGTTCATTTTGCCATAGAAATTATGGTTAGTGCTGTAGAAAGAAAAATGAGGGCATGTTTTAAGTGAGATCTCAAATCCTCTTCTATTTCATTAGAAAATTCTGACATGCAGACTGAAACAATCACTTTCAATACCAGCAGTAGACTTCCAGTTAACTCCTTGGTGAGCAGTAGCTTTACTACAGTGATCTAATGAACAACTAGAGTGCTAACATTCTGAATTTATGGCAAATGTGTGACACATCTGAATGCCTTCTTGATGGAATCAAAGTAAAATACTGAAAGCATTTCCTACTGAGGAGACTGTAGTAAATGAGGAAATTAGGAAACTTCATAACAAAGAAGTCTCCCAAGATGGCCACCAGAGAAAAAAGAGCCCAAATGTTGCACAAATATCACCCAGAGGTAGCCCACGTATAGCCCAATGACAGAAGTGTGCAAAACACTTTTTATTTTTTGTTTTTTTGCAGTTTTATATAGTGCAGACTGGTCAGGTATTGGAGTCCTTTACATGAGCATTGGTTACATCCCACAAGGACAAATTCATGTTGGTTGACCCCTACACTACCCAAACACCACTGCACTACCCTAAACCCTAAAACACTACCCCCAGCACGACCCCTTCACTACCCAAACACAACTGCACTACCCTAAACTCAAAAACACTACCCCCAGCATGACCCCCTACACTACCCAAACACGACTTCACTACCCTAAACCCTAAATCTACCCCCTACACTACACAAATACCACTGCACTACCCTAAACCCTAAAACACTAGAACCCAGCACGACCCCCTACAGTACACAAACACCACTGCACTACCCTAAACCCTAAAACACTACCCCCTACACTACACAAACACCATTGCACTACCCTAAACCTTAAAACACTACCCCCAGCATGACCCCCTACACTACACAAACACCACTGCACTACCCTAAACCCTAAAACACTACCACAGCACGACCCCCTATACTACCCAAACACCACTGCACTACCCTAAACCCTAAAACATTACCCCCAGCACGACTCCCTACACTACACAAATGCCACTGGACTACCCTAAACCCTAAAACACTACCCCCAGCATGACTCCCTACACTACCTAAACACCACTGCACTACACTAAACCCTAAATCTACCCCCAGCATGACCTCCCACACTACACAAACACCACTGCACTACCCTAAACCCTAAAACACTATCCCCAGCACGACCCCCTACACTACCCAAACACCACTGCACTACCCTAAACCCTAAAACACTAACCCCAGCATGACCCCCTACACTACCCAAACACCACTGCACTACCCTATACCCTAAAACACGACCCCCTACACTACACAAACACAACTGCACTACCCTAAACCCTAAAACACTACCCACAGCATTACCCCCTACGCTACACAAACACCACTGCACTACCCTAAACCCTAAAACACTACCCCCTACACTACACAAACACCACTGCCCTACCCTAAAACACAACCCCCAGCATGACCCCCTACACTACACAAACACCACTGCACTACCCTAAACCCCCTACACTATACAAACACCACTGCATTACTCTAAACCCTAAAACACTACCCCCAGCACGACCCCCTCACAACACAAACACCACTGCACTACCCTAAACCCTAAATCGACCCCCAGCACGACCCCCTACACTACCCAAACACCACTGCCATACCCTAAACCCTAAAACACTACCCCCAGCATGAACCCCTACACTACCCAAACACCACTGCACTACCCTAAACCTTAAAACACTACCCCAGCACTACCCCTACACTACACAAACACCACTGCACTACCCTAAACCCTAAAACACTACCCCAGCACTACCCCCTACACTACCCAAACACCACTCCACTAACATAAACCCTAAAACACTACCCCCAGCACAACCCCCTACACTACACAAACACCACTGCACTACCCTAAACCCTAAAACACTACCCCCAGCACGACTCCCTACACTACCCAAACACCACTGCACTACCCTAAACCCTAAATCTACCCCCAGCACGACCCCCTACACTACCCAAACACCACTGCACTACCCTAAACCATAAAACACTACCCCCAGCATGACCCCCTACACTACACAAACACCGCTGCACTACCCTAAAACACTACCACCAGCATGACCCCCTACACTACTCAGACACCACTGCACTACCCTAAACCCTAAAACACTAACCCAGCACGACCCCCTACACTACCCATACACCACTGCACTACCCTAAAGCCTAAAACACTACCCCCAGCACGACCCCTACACTACTGCACTACCCTAAACCCTAAAACACTACCCCCAGCACGACCCCCTACACTACCCAAACACCACTGCACTACCCTAAACCCTAAAACACTACCCCCAGCACGACCCCCTACACCACCCAAACACCACTGCACTACCCTAAACCCTAGAAAAGAAACCCCCACCCCAGGCCCAATCCCCCTTACCTCTCACTCCTCATGGTTCCTCTCTCCTCGTGGTTCCTGCTTCACGTCGTCTCTGAGGGGCGGTGCACGTCGTTGTGAGGAAACAGAACAGCCTCTGTTTCCTTACAACGACATGGATCGTCTACATGTTTTTTAGAACGCATGGTCATTTACCATACATACCTTTACAACAAAATTCGTTGTAAAGGCATGCGTGGTAAATGACCATGCGTTCTAAAAAATGCGTAGTAATGACTTTGTGATGTACAACGCATGCGTGGTAATGCATGCGTTGTAATGGTATCGCAAAGTAAAAAGTAGTTGTAACGGCTGTTTACCGATCAAAGCTGGCCCCTGTTCTTCAGTGAGACGTTTATTTGATTAATTAGGAGGAAGGAATGTGTTTTATTTACCGAAAAGTGCATTCCCGGCTGTTGTATTGTGAAAGTGTCCGCGTGGCCTGGTTTCACTTCCGGTGAGAGAGTGGAAGAGTCTGTTTGGATCTAAAGGAGTTCTGTTGTTGGACGGGGCCGGCGCGACATGTCATCAGAAAACATAGCTAATGGAAAGCGTCCTCCCTGAAGTGTGGAGCAGTGCCATGAGAGGTCAACGAGTGTGCGTCCCACCGCAGTATGACCGTACCGCGTGACCCATGTGCCACCTCCAGGGTACGGGAGGCAGAAGCAGCATCGCAGGTCCTCTTGAAGACCGTTGTAGCACTAATTCTACATTTTGGTACTAGGGCATTTTAACTTTGTTGTTCCTGCCAGATACAAAGAGAAGATCCTGTGTTATTCAGTGCCCTCGTTACCTTTTTTGTGGGTTGTGGTGCTTGTCACTTCGCTGCCCCGCCGGTGCACATGACTGGGCACCCCACCTCGTGTGCCATCTGCAGGGCCTCTGCCCTCGGATCACTGGTTTCGGTTTCTGGAGTGGCAACATAAACAGTTGCTCCCAAAGGACTAGCCTGAACACTTAGGTGAATATCCCCTGCACCAGCATTCCATGGAAATTCTTTCCTAGCTCTCCCACGTCAACGAGGACGTCATAATAGCACGGCTCCGCTCGCGACACCGTATGACGTCATTGGAGCCATAAGAGAACCTCGTCGGCGTGCTGACGTCAGTTCCACCCATTTTTTCCGTGCCACCGAGGCAAACAGGGGACCGAGACATTTTCACATGTATACATAGTATAATAAATATATATATATTCACTGAAAAAACCATAGGTTTCAGGCACGTTATAGTTAGAAATTAGCATTTAAAAAACCTTAGAAATTCACTGAAAAAACCATAGGTTTCAGGCACGTTATAGTTAGAAATTAGCATTTAAAAAACCTTAGAAATTCACTGAAAAAACCATAGGTTTCAGGGGCGTTATAGTTAGTTGGACATTTCACTCGTACAAAACCATAGAAATTCCCCCGTTATAGTTAGTTCAGCTAACTATAACTCGCGCGCCCGCAATGCACTGCTGATGACGTCACATATTACATCACTCATGACATGGTCAGTGACATCACTCATGACATCACTGATGACATCTCAAATGACATCACTGATGACATCACTGATGACATCATCCAGTGAATGTGTGTTTTTCTGAAAATTAAATATGTTTTATATATGTATATCTCAAGGTCGATGGAAGAATAAATGGGTATATAAATGTCTAAATGGATGATTTTGTTTTGTAAAATTGATTGTATAACTGACTAAGTGTATCTTAGTGAATACATGGGTTAGTGAGTAATGTTTAAATATGAAAATATCTGTATCAGTCTCTCACTTTGTGTATAAGTGGCTGCATGGGTTGGTGAGTAGCTACATGAGTGTCTATATGGGTTATTAGTTGGTTTTTTGAGTATCAGTATGAGTGTCTGTATGGTTCGGTGGGGGTATTACTTAGTGCATAGATGCATGAATGAGTGACTCACTGTTTGTATGTGTTGAAGACAGCATGTGTGCAGGACTGTATAGGTGGATGAGTATGTGTATGGGTGTGTTAGTGAGTGAATGACTGTCTCAATAGTGTCTTTATGAGTAACTACATATGTTTTAAACTAGTATATGTGAGTATTGGTGTATATAAGTGAGTATATGTGAGAGTGAGAGTTTGGAAGAGTTCCTGTACAAATAAGTAGGTGTTTCTATAAGTGATTGTTTAAGAGAGTAAGTATGTGTAAGTTTCTGTAGAAGTAAGTGTGGTAGTGTGTGTATAACTGTATATGCAAGTAAATGGATGTTTGATACTTTGTTTGCATGTGTGACTATGTGTGTGAGTAACTCTATGGATGAGTGGCGGTGTGTAACAGGATGTATAGGTGTATGAGTACATATGATGAGTGAGTACATGTATGAGTGACTGTATAGGGACTGTTGGTGAATGAGTGGATGTGTGTGTAGATCTTGGAATTACTGAATAGGTGTGTTGTAACTGGTATTGGTATGTCCATTGTTTTGAAAATGTTAGTTTGTATTTTTGAGTGTGTGTATCAAAGGTTATATTAGGGTGAGAGGAGGTCTGCCACTCTATCACAAGGATGATGTCATCAGTGATGTCATCAGTGATGTCATTTGAGATGTCATCAGTGATGTCATGAGTGATGTTACTGACCATGTCATGAGTGATGTAATATGTGACGTCATCAGCAGTGCATTGCGGGCGCGCGAGTTATAGTTAGCTGAACTAACTATAACGGGCGAATTTCTATGGTTTTGTACGAGTGAAATGTCCAACTAACTATAACGCCCCTGAAACCTATGGTTATTTCAGTGAATATATATATATATACACACACACACACACACACAATACCCTGCAGTTTTATTACATTACTATTAATAGTGTCTGATGAGGCCATTGATAAAAGTCTAAGCTTTGAATATGTTCACCAAAGAAAACTGAATAAACATAGTTTAAAAATGACTGTAGTGATGAATTTCAGTCAGGATGTCAGCGTAATACTTAACATATTTGAGGACACTACATCTCAATCCGAAAAGTATCACCCTTACAGGAGCAGTTTTTTGGGAGACCTGCTATTGAAAATGATGCAAACATGTCATGTTTTACCTTTGAAAAAGCAGGCAGCAAGAAATGATAATTGCATATATTGTCGTAAATGCACAGAAAAAAGGGTTTTCAACCTGATTGTGCAAGTACATCAACTCTCTAGTAATTAAAGTCAAGGCCAATGCTGGAAAGATAAAGAAAAAATATTGTGTGAATGTAAGAAATTGGGTTGTTCGTTGACTCAGGTGTAAGGCCTCGTCAAGCCGCAACCACAATCCTTGTCAGGGTAAGGCACAAGCAAACCCCAAATTAACCTGTGCTCACCCCCTTGGTAGCTTGGCACAGAGCATTCAGGCTTAACTTAGAGGCAATGTGTAAAGTATTTATGCAACACTTCAAACAGTAAAACAGTTTTAGAAAAATAGAATAAGTTTTAATATTTAAAACAACACCAAAAATACAATAAGTAGAAGTGGAGATACGTTGAAGTTGTTTATTGTATAGTTAATTAAAACCTTTACAAACATGCAATAAAACATTTTTTTTGTGACGACTTAAAATAGATCATTGTAAAAACACAATAAAAAAACACAATAGAAGAAAAAAAGAAAGAAAACGGTAAAATTTGACCCAAAAGTGTTGTACAGAAAAAGTAAGAAGTATCAGGCAGGCTAGGGATATAGTGTAAAGTGCAGGATGCAATGCATAAATTGAAACGGTGTGCGCAAAGCCGTTGAGTACTGGGAGGAGCTGAAGCTAGGTAGCTGTGGCTGTGACTTGCTATAGCATGTAGCTGTGGAGCAGTACGTACCCTAAGAGGTACCATAAGGTGCCCAACTGCATTGGTCTGGTGCCTAGCAGCGATTTAAATTGGGGGGCAAAGCTAGAAAGAATGCTTCTTGCAGATAAAGGGTGCGGATTGCTTGCAGCGGGAGCTGCTTCTTCTAGATACTGGCGGCGAACGTTGGTATTCGGCCTAACATGCAACAGGATAAAGTGCTGTGTGCTAATAGTGCTGTTTTTTCAGAATCTTGCTATAGGGAAGGGTAAAGTGCTGTGTGCTAAAAGTGCTGGTTTTTTGAGAATCTTACTGAAGTAATAATCTTCGTTGGATGCTAAGTATAATAGTATATACGAGGGCTTGCAATAAAGTTATGCATTAGGACTTAGAAGGGATAGATTGGTCATCTTAGAGAGAAAAGTTGGAGAAGGCTTTCTACCTCGTACGAGACATTTAAGGTGCATAAAATACATCTTTGGCATTAATAAGGTTCCCAAATACGGCAGCAGCACAGTCTATAAAGTGCATGAAGTACCAGCCTTAACGGTTCTGAAGTTTCTATTTAAGGCAGCCGAGCAGGCACCGTGGTCCATTCAGTTGTAGTGCAGTCTGCCGCCTGGGTAGCCTGTCTTTTTATGATCGGTTCTGCGGCGGATAAGTATTTTACCAGACGACAGCTTAGTTGGATGTCCCCACCAGAAAAGGATGCTAGCACTGCTCGTCTGCAGGTTCGGATGGATTTTTTGTTGAAGAAAGGTCTTAGCAAGGTCCGTCGTTCCTGTTTTAGGGCCTTGCATATGGTCAGTAGGTGCAGTATATCCTCCTCCCCCTCCCCACAGAGTCGGCAGGTTGCTGGCCTTGGGGGACGAAGCCAAAGCGGCATGTGATATGCAGATGGTAGTATGCCTAGGCGGGCTTTCAGGAATTTCTCTTTTGTTACTCTGGAGAAGCTGGTGAGGAGGTAGGCTTGTGGAATTGCCTTGTTGTAAGACTGCAAGGTAAACCAGCCATGTGCACGCTCTGTCAGGGCGGCTTTGTCCTGTAGGAGTGATTCTTTTTTGATCACATTATTTACTATTTTCTTGAAGCTTGCAACGGTTGCTGGTACCTCCCAAAGCTCCTGCAGGCCCAGCTGATTGAGCGAATCGTCCAGATACCTTCAGGCTGGGCATGCCCCCTTGATGTTCAGTTCTTTCCACAGATGCGTGTTTAGCGAATCCGGCGGTCCCCTTTTGATTTTGAACCAGCTTTTGATGAATGCCCCTTTGCAGACCAGCTCTTGCCTTTGTTTCCCAAACTCCAGCCTTAATTGTGCAGGAGAAGTATAACCTGGTAGCCCAAAAATCAGTCAAATTGCTCTTATTGTGCAATCCAGAGTTTCAGCATCTCTCCCTCTCATAGCTTCGCTTCCATAGCTGATCGATGGTATAAGCTTTGCCTGGATCACTCTAATTAAGGGAATTAGATTTGGGCCAGAGATGTTGTTTTTAAGGTTTCTTAGTGCCACAGCGGTCATTAATCCCCTTTTTTTTATGGCCTCAAGTTGAGCTGTGTACTTCCCTCTATCATCGACGATGATTCCAAGGTACTTGTAGTTTTGTACAGCTTCCAGTTTACATGACGCCATATGCCAACAAGGTTGTGTCTTTTTTTTGCGCCAGTTCACACAGAGAGTTTTAGTTTTTTCTCTATTAATGCTGAGTTTGTTCTCCTCTGAGTACCGAGATGTGGTATCTAGCAGACACTGCAAACCCACTGGTGTCCGGCTTATGAGGACCAGGTCGTCTGCATAGAAAAGGTTAGACAACTGGAGGCCACCTATTTTGGGTGCGTGCAAGTTGTTGCCATTAACGGAAATTGAAAGCTCTGCCATGAAAAGATTAAAGAGTAGCGGAGCGAGCACGCAGCCTTGCTTTAGCCCATTGGTGGTTGGGATCTTTTTTGTTAGGTGGTCTCCTTTGCCCAGTTTTACTTGTACCCAGGTGTTGCTGTGCAAGAGGACTAACTGTTTTAGTAACAGCGATGGAATATTCAGCTTTTTTAGTTTTTGCCACAGTAAATTCCTGTTTATATGGTCGAACGCTGAGCTGTAGTCGATGAAACATAGATACAAGGGCTGCTTTATGGCAAGTGAAGCGTCTATCATTAGTGAGAGGGTCATGATGTTAGTGGTAGTACCCATGTTCTTGCAGAAACCTGTTTGGTTTATCGGGATTGCAGAAATTCCTGTCGCCCATGATGTTAATTCTTGTAAGAGCAATCCTGCGTAATATTTAGCATCGTTGCCAAGGAGAGCTACCAATCTGTAGTATTTTGGATTGTCCCTATTGCCTTTTTTATAGATGGGGGAGATGATCGAGCCCCTCCATGAGGATGGTAACGTCGATGTGCGCAGGATTGATTCAAAGGTCGGTTTTAATACGGATGCCCAGTATTCTGGGTCTTGTTTGAATAATATGGGCGGGATCCCATTTGGTCCTGGGGCTCCCTCGCGTCTCCCCTTTGAAATTCTTTTACAGATTTGTTCGCTAGAGATTATAAGAGGCTGTTCTGAAATTGTGTTAAGTGGTGATTGAGATGTTCGAGAATCGCTGTCAAGCGGGAGAGCACCGGTATGCTGTTTGAGTTCATAGTCTTTATTAAAATGAGTTTGTAGATAGGTTATCCAAGCCTTTTCTGTTACGTGAGAGTTGATGCCTTGATTTAACGGTTTGGCAAAAGTGTTGACCTTTAACCAAAATTGGGCACTGTTATTGTTTTTTATATCATGCAAAAGTTTGGCCCAGAAAGCCTCCTCGTGTATTTTTTGAGGCGCCAAATTAATTTTCTACGCTTAGCTTTCAGGGCCCTCAGTTCTTGTAAGGTCATAGGATCAGCGTTGCCTTTCTTCAATCTCCGGAGTGTGCGGTTTTATCAACATTTTAAAGTTTTTCATTTGCAGATTATGTCCAATGTTGGGACAGGGGCATTTGGTTCGAGCAGGTCCTGAGTTCCTATTTAAGTGGGGTCCCTTTTTTACACCATATTTGCTTCCTAGATTTCGTGTGAACACCTCCCAGCTTCTCAGGTCATCGGAGTCTGCAGATTGTGCTTCCTCCACAAGTTGTTTTGCAAGGATGAGGAAGCCTTCTGGATCATCCATTTTGCATTTTATTCTCTTTTCATTTTATGTAAATTCTGAATCATGAATATTTGCTGGCAGTGTTTGTGGCATGAAAATTGAACCTATTGTGATCTCCTGCGGTAAATGATCGCTGTGTTCAGAGGTTCCAATGTGGTAGTCCATTACTTTTGGGAACATGCAGCAGGAAACAAATGTGAAATCTATTGTGGTGCTTGCTACTGTGTTGTGGAAAGTTGCGGTCTGGGGGCGGTCTCCTGGGAATCTTCCATTTAGAGATCGGAAATCTAGCTGCTCTAAGATTGCTAAAAGCCTCTGAGCTGTTTACGTGTGTCTCCCGCATGCATTATTATCTTGTGTTGTTGCGGTCCACAGAAAAGGGTCCTCTTCCGTGTCGATGTCTTCAGGTGTCCTCCTGAACATGTTTGCGTTGAAGTCCCCGGTAATAATCAGACTATTGGTCTGCTCTTCCGTTAAGATTTCCTCTAACTTCTCTTTCAGCTGCAGGATGCCTTTGGTTCTTTCGCGGGGGTGTAGGTAGAGATTTATAAGAATTACCTGCACGTTTTTTTCCTCCCCCTGTAAGGTTAGTCTAAGCACTTGCATAGCGTTTGGAGGTGCTAGGCTGTGCGTCATTGACTCTGTAGCATAGATGCTCTTTATAGAGCTATATGTAGCCAGACCTCCCTTGCTGTGACCAAATTTGGCACTCTTTATGGCAGGTAGGGAGAGCAGATGAAATACGTTCAGAGCAGGCGGCGATTCGCTCCAAGTTTCTTGGAATTAAATTATGTCAAAGCTTTGTAGGTATTGTTGCAATTCCAAATCCAGGGTCTTGTCTCCCACCCCGTTGATGTTCCACGAGCAAAGTTTAAAGGAGTTTTTGATTTCAGTGTTATGATCAGTAAACTTGGAATGTCACAGGTTTCGGTTTTTTGTATTTATGGTTCTTGATAACCAGCTCCACTTTTGTGGGGCGATGCTTTTCATTGCGTTAGATCTATGGAGCCGCTGATCTCTAGTTTCTTTGCCCTCTGGGGTTTTGCTGCGGGCTCCACCAAGCACGGAGTACAGATGTGTGATTGGTTGGGTCCCTCCAGACTCTTTTTGATTTTCCGAGGTTATAATTAGGGGTTCTGGGTATCTTGGTCTAGCGAAGGGCCGTAGCTTAATGCCCCAAGTGTTAAACTTAGTATATTCTTTTAGAACTTTGTCTGCTATCCCAGGCGTGGCCCAAACTGTTTTAGTCGCTTCCACTCCCGGATGTTCCGAAGACTCCACAAATTCTATCGACTCTAGATCATCAGTTCTTATGTTCTTCAGGCTATTGATAGAGTTTATTAAACGTAGGATGTTTACTCTATTTAATATATCGATCCGACCCTTTGATTTATATTCGGGGTGGAATATGATTATTGTGGAGTCCGATTGCGCCGTTTGTTCTGCATGTGGTTCCTGAATGACTATGGATATGTACGCAGGCTCTGGGGTTTCGCTTGAGGTGATTATTGCCGCGCCGTCAGTTGTGCCCTCGTGAATGCGTCCTCTGTTCTCACAGGGTTCGCCCTTTGGGGCTTCTCCACCGCTTTTGTTTGTTATGGGTGCAATGCCTCCTTTTGCATCTGTCCCCCCTTCCTGGGGCAGGTTTTCTGGAAGTTTCTGTTGGCTCTTTGTCCCATCACCCACCTGGGTTGAAGTATCGAGGGGATCCCCCTTGCGGTCTTTCCCATGTTCCTGGATCGCGGTCCTGCAAGGAGATGTTAGTTGAGTTAATTGAGTCAACTTTTGGTTTCGCCCCTTTCTTTTCAGCCTCCTTCGCTGTTTCGATGTAAGCGAGCTGGTTGGAGAAAGGTTCGTTCCATGGAGTCTGCTATTAGGCGGCGTGTTGCACATTGAGGTCAGTGATCCATGCTTTATTTGGTTTTTTTCCTCTGGTCTTGTAGTGCCATCCTCAGGCAGAATCATCTCTGGTTTCTGGGCCACGATGTCGTTGAACATGTCCTCGGATTTCAGTTGTGTTGGCGGTCGCTTGGCAGTTCCCATTGTGGCTAGTTCTTTTGGTGTTAATTTCTGTGACACCGCGGTTCTTATGTCAGCTAGGAGGTTGTCCATTGCCTTTGGAAGGGTTGCCAGCTTATCTACTATGGATATGCAGGTGCAGCTAGCCTGTACTATTTGTGTCTCCGCTTGTGCTCTTCTGATCAGATTATTGAGATCTGCCAGTTTGTCGTCAATGTTCGCGACAAAGATCGAAAGAGAGTGGAGAACTGACAATTGGATGTCCATCTTGTCGGACTGATATTGCATGGCGTTTACTGACATTTGCATTGTGTGTAGCAAAGTGGTCCAAATGTCTTCTTTTTCCTGCAATTTTGTGTGTGTTGTGTTGGTCCTTGGGGAGCTATTTCTTCGTTGGGGTTCTGCTTTGGGTGCGAGAGAATATGAGGTAACCAGTTCCTCCCATTCCTCCGGTGTAAGGTAGGATGATTCAGGTTCTGTTTCCTGCGTTGTTGAGGCATGGTCCCATTGTGTTTTGAATTTTTGTTCATCTTGTGCAGTGCCTGCAGGTAGTTGGCCATAGTTGCCATGCGATTGTTCCTGAATTGGTTGGATCTGCCTTCCCGGTGATGTCTGGGAGGTGAGCTGAATTTCTCCTACCACCGTTTCGATTGACGAATGCTTGTGGTCGGACTTCCCCGCTGTTGCCGTCGAGGGCTCTGGCCCTGGCGGGAGTGAGGGGGAGATTTGCTTTGCCTTGTTGTTGACTTTTCTTCGGTATACTGATTCCGTTACCTTATCTTTTTGTTGTTGGTGGTGTTCGGGGGTACCTGATCCTTCCCATTGAACATTGTTTTCGTTGTTGTTGTTGGCATTATTATTATTATTATTAGCCGGGTTTCCATATTCTTGGCTTTCATGGAATATCGACCTCACTTTTCCTGGGTTATGTGTTGCCCAATTGAGTAAGGTTCCTTCCTTGTTGCCACTGTCGCTGAGAGGGGTGTGTTTGTTAATGTTTTGGTTTGCTTCCTCTTTCGTGGCCTCTGTGAAGCGGTTAGTCTGAGCTTGTCCAGCTTGGCCATCTGTCTCTCTTCCGTTAATTTTATTGATGTGTTGGTTGGTTGAGTTTTTGTTAGTGGGGTTTCTTCGGTATCTGCTCCGATTTGCCCTTGTTTGTTCCTTCGTGTGAGTTGTCCCCCTGTTCCTTTTCCTCATTAGACTTCTCGTCTTCTTCGCTTGTTTTGCAAGATCTTATTGCGCATAACGTTTCTCCGCCTGCCAGGAGCCCCCCGTAGTCTTCATTTGGCTGCTGTCGCATAGTTTGAAGTGTTTTGATGGGTTGAAGTGGGGTTGGGAGATTGCTGTCTTGGTTGCTGACTAGGTATAGAACCGATCCGGCATCTTTTAGGAAGGAGAATTTGGTGTATATTTTCGGTTGATGTCCTTTAGTCTTGATGGCCCCGGTGGTTGTGTTGTTTTCATTATTTGCATTGTTTGCCTTAACTATCGGCTTTGCCGGCGGCCTGCTGAGAAGGGGCGAGATCAAGGAGGTCAGCTCTTCCTTTGTTACCAGGTCTTCAGTGCTTTCAAGGCTTTTAGTTCCGGAAGACTTCTTTATAGTCCTGCGCGTTTTCCTACTGGGGTTCAGCGCCGGCTGCTGTCTTGCCTTCCCTGATCTCATTGTGAAGTAGAAGTTGTGGACGCCCTTCCCGCTTTCTTCCCCACTTTTTCCTTGGCTTGGTCCTTGTCCTTGGCCCTTGGCCGTAACTCAGCTGTTCCGATGGTTATTGCCTTGCCTTTTCCTAGCCCTTTTCTTTTTCTTGCCTTTTAGTTGCTTTATCCTTGCCTTTTCCTTGCTTTTTCCTTCTCCCTTCCCCTTTTTTCCTTCCTCCTTCACTTGGAGGAGGTTAGTGTCTGTACTTCAGGCTCAGGTTTCTCCCTCCGCACCGGTGCACAATCCACTGCGCCAAGCCCCCGTGCACCGTCTTTTGCCACCAGCCCCCCCCTCCTCCTGCGGGACTGCTCTGGAAATTCCGGGTCCACCCCCCGGCCAGGAGCGAGGCGCAGGGAGAAGTAAGCTGGTACAGAGGCAGGCCTGACCAGGCCAGACCAGTCGTGGCAGCGGCAGCCACTGTAGAGGTGTAGCTGCAGGAGCGCAGGCAAAGTGCAGATAAAGCTGCAAAGGCCAGCAGGCAAGCAGGAGAGGACAAGGGGGCGACAAGAGTGACACGGCGCAAGGCGGGCAGGTGAAGATGAGCGAGCAAGTCAGCAAGTCAGCCCCTGCCACAGTCTGACTTGGCCCGCTTCGCCTCCTCTAGCCCCTTCCGTCACAAGCGGCCAGCCGCTGCCAACCACTGCAGCAACTGACCGCCAGCCCAGGCGACAAGAGACAAGCCTCAGCGGCCCGTGGGCCCGCGGACCCGGAGCGTCTTGCGCTAGCTTACCGGGCCGCCCTCAAGCGCGTTCCCTCGCATCTTCCGCGTCTGCTGCGGTGATGGAGATGGCAGCTACGTGGGAGCGGCGGGCGGCAGATGGTGTGCGGCGGGACCAATGCGGCGCAGATGTCGGAGGTCTGGCGCCGCCGCCGAAGCAGGAGCGCCGGGGATCGTGGTGATCGCAGCCGTAGCTGCAATCTCAGCCAGAACCCAGAACCGGAACAACGGCCAGAACAGGAAGGAGCTCAACAGCACCAGAAGTGGAGATATGGAATTTTAAAGTTTGTAGTCAAAATAGCACAAAAATACACAAAGCGCCAACTGGAGACATCTGGTTGCGCAGGACCGGGACAAAGTCACAAGTTCAGGCCGACCGAGATGGAGCTTGAGTCAGCTACAGGGACCCAGTTAGGTCTGCTGAACAGAGTACCTTAAATCCTGGTTGCAAGGCGATGTGTGGATCGGCGTCGAAGATGCGTTGTCCAGCCGCAGCATTGCGTCGGGTCTGGGATGCGGTGAGGCTGCTGTGCGAGGTCCTGTTGCGTCGTTGTGGATCCCGTTGACGGGGCTTGTGATGCAAAAATCCATCATTGGGGATGCGGCGAGCAGCTGGCAATGCGCCAGTTTCGTAGAGCTTCGAGGTACCGATTCGGAGTTTGGTGTCGTAGTTGAGCCTGCCATCAACAAGAGGTGTGAGGACCTGGGCTGTGGATGCGCTGGGCTGATGTTTTAATTCCGAGGACTGCGGAGGGCAATGCGAGTCTATGCGACGGGTCCAATCCACACAGCAGCAGCGTGTCATCGGTTCTGCTCAGGGGCTGCGTCGCTCAACTGAGGAGATGCATCAATTCTGCTCGGGGATGCATCGCTCAGCTGAAAAGATACAAGCTTCTGCTGGCAAGCACCTTAGGCCGACTTCCAAGGGTCTAGGACTGGGGTGGCACCACCTGGCAGGGTAGACTCACAGATGGCAGAGTACAGGTGCAGGTGGTTGGAATCCTGTCCCTGAGGCTTCGGATCAGGAGGTCAGCCACCTAGCCTATAGAGTCACTCTAGGCTCAAGAGAGGCACGTCCAGCCCTTCTCACTCAGGCAAGAGGGCAACAGGCAGCAGATCAGCACAGCAAAGCAGGAGTCCAGCAGAGTGCAGTCAAGTAGTGTAGCAGCCCTTCAGCAGCACAGCAGTCCTTCCTGGAAGGCAGAGAATCCACAGGTCCAGACTATACTGAAGTGGTTGTGTCCGAGGTACCTCTTTTATACACAGTTGTGCCTTTGAAGTGGAGAGATGCTTCTAGAGGCATGCCTTTGAAGGGCACAGATGCCCTGCTTCCCTGCACTGGCTCCAGACTAACTACAGCGGGTATGCAGCCCTTTGTGTGGGGACAGGATACAGCCTATTCAGGTGTGAGGCTAGACCCAGCTCCTCTTTCCCATCCTGCCAGTAATGGCCCACTCAGTCACACCTAAGCTCCCATTGTGTGTGGCTGTCAGGGAGGAATACACAAAGTCCAACTGCCAACTACACCCAGTCGTGACCAGAGACAGGCTGCAGGCACCAAATGGCTAAGGCAGGAAAATGGAGTTTAAATTAGGATTCCAGAGACACCAAACTTGAACCAAACATACCTTGCCACTTGGAAATTACACTCATAACATGTAATAAGGTAATCCCAATGTTATCCTATGGGAGATATAGGCCTTGCAGTAGTGAAAAACAAAGGTAAGAGCTTTTCACCACCATGACATGTAAAACTTAAAAGTACATGCCCTACTTTTTAAATACATTGCACCCTGCCCTCTGGGCTGTCCAGGGCCTACCCTAGGGGTGACTTAAATGTATCAAAAAGGAAGATTTGGGCCAGACAAAAGGTTTTTTTGCCATGTCGAAATGGCAGTTTAAACTGCACACACAGGCTCGGCAATGGCAGGCCTGAGACATGTTTTAAAGGCTGCGTAAGTGGGTGGCACAATCAGTGCTGCAGGCCCACTAGTGGCATTTAATTTATAGGACCTCAGTACATGTATTGCACTTTACTAGGGACTTATAAGTAAATTCACTATGCCAGTTGAGTATGAGCCAATATTACCATATTTAGAGGAGAGCGCACATGCACTTTAGCTTGGATTAGCACTTGCAAAGTGCTCAGACTCCTAAGGCTAGCAAATATGAGGTCAGAAAAAAGGGAGGAGTAAGGCAAAAGGTTGGGGGGGGGGGAAGATCACCCTAAGACTCACAGATGTAACACATGCCACCCCCCCAGCTGAAAGTGGGGAGAACTACCCAAACCCTTGGGAGTTCTCTTCACTAAGGCGGAAGAACCTGGATAGACCATCAGTATTGGCATGGTCTGACCCAGGACAATGTTTCACCATAAAGTCCATTCCCTGTAGGGAGATGGACCACCTCAACAGTTTGGAATTTTCACCCCTCATTTGCATGAGTCAACTTAGGGGTCTGTGGTCTGCCTGAACCCGGAAGTCAGTCCCAAACAGGTATGATCTCAGCTTCTTCAGGGCCCAGACCACAGCAAAGGCCTCCCTCTCAATCGCACTCTACCTCTGTTTCCGTGGAAGTAGCCTCCTACTAATGAAGGCTACCGGTTGGTCTAGACCCTCCTCATTTAACTGTGCTAAGACTGCCCCTATGCCATGCTCTGAAACGTCTTTCTGCACTATGAACTCCTTAGAGAAGTCAGGAGCCTTGAGTACTGGTGCAATACACATGGCCTCCTTGAGGGTATCAAACGCTTCCTAGCAGGCCTCTGTCCAGATCACCTGTCTGGGCTGCTTCTTCGAAGTCAGCTCCATTAAGGGGGCAACAATGGTGCCATATCACTTAACGAACCTCAAATAATATCCTGTGAGGGCCAGGAAGACCCTCACTTCAGTCTGTGTTTTAGGGGTTTGCAAGGCCATGATAGTCTCAATCTTTATTATTTTATTGGCATTTCCAATACAGTCATCACAATTTCAAAATTCCATTTTAATCCACGTTGCAGGATGGTAGAAGCATTTTCTCACTTCAATTAGCATATCATGTCAGTATCTAGCCACAAATATCCCACACACATTTAGTACATATACCGTCTGTCAGTAGTATAAAGTGGTAATTCAAAAGATGACCTTTTAATGTAAGTCTCTTCCTTGGGGTTTCCGGGGAAGCTCAAGCAGTACATTCATTTACCCATGCCGACATGACTGTTTACATGGTAGGATCAGTTGTATGGTTACCAGCATTCCCAAAGGTGCGAGGATGGAGCAGTAAATAGGACTTTAGGGGCTCCCATAGATCTCTAGGCCTGGAGGTTGGCGGTAGTATTTTGAGTATATAGACATTTGTTTCTGGCAGTATATTAAATCATTAAGCCAATCTTTAAATTTGGGAACCTCCCACGTCCCCACATACATGCAACCCTACGATTGGTGAGCAGCACTCCCAGCGAGACAAATCTCCTAACTGACATCTCGACATTTTCCGTGTATCCCAACAATGCCACAAGTGGGGTAAGTTGTGTCTGTGTTCCCGTAATTTGTGTTAAGGCTGCAGTTATCTTTTACCAGTAATCTTTAATTGAGCTACAAGCCCATGCCAAATGGAGAAAGTCAGCATCTTCTGCCCTACACCTGTCACAGTTGGCATTCCCTCACAAGCGATATCGATGTAACCTTGCTGGAGTGTAGTTGACACGATGTAAGAATTTATCATGGATAATACGCAAGCGACTACTAGCCGTTATATTTCCTGTCTGCTGGCAGCAGTAGGTCCATTGTTTGTCACTGAGGGAGTCCCCAGTTCCGCCTCCCATCCTGATTTGGACCCACTCACCAACCCAGCTTGTTCTGTCTGGTTGCAGCCATATAGCTTTTAGACTACATGCGAAGGGTTAGAGGTTTGCAGCAGCGTTAGCAGGGGGGCAAGCATCGGGGGCTCACTCGGGAAATCAGGAGTGGGTGTCTTGATATCATGTCTCAATCGAATGTATAGAAGCGTCTCCATTGGGGTTGGAGTTTTTTTTCTCAAAGAATTCCTCCCTGTTTCGGAGGTTGCCTTCCTTATAAAGGTCCCCCCAGGTGTGCATGCCGAATCTGTGAAGCATCTGGCGGCAGATTGCTTCTTGTGTCACTGGAAGAAGGGGGTGGTGGGAAAGCTGCAGCAGCGGGAAATAAAGCATAGGTGCCTGGAGCCGCCTGGCTAGCCCCTGCCATGCTGCCGTATTACAGGACAATGCTATGTCCAGTTTCGTGCTCTGAGAGTGTGTCCCGAGATAAGCAACAGCTGGGATTGGTGCACTAAACCCCTGCTCTATCGCCAAGTGTAGCTTATAATGGGGAGGGTGAAACCAGTAGGTCTCAAAGTGTGCTTGGGCACATAAGAAATATATATCCAAATCCGGGGCTTTAAACGCCCCTTTCGAGAATCGGTGTATCAATATATCCCATTGCAAACTCGATTGCTTTCCTCCCCAGGCCAAGCGAATTAGTTGAGTTCTCAAAGATGTAAAGAACTGGCGGCCAGGGAAATAGGGAATATGGAGGAAGAGATATAATAGCTTAGGCAATATTATCATCTTCATCAATGAGATTGCGCAGGCTATGGATAAAGGCACATAAATCCATCAGGAAATGGAATCCGTTACTGCATCAAGTGTACTGCTGGAGTTAGCGTACATTAGTTCATCACTGTCCCTAGAGAGGACTGTTCCCGGGTATTTGATCTCTGAGTCGCAGCATTTCAGTGGATAGTCTGGGATATATTGAGAGGTGTTAGAGGTGAGAGGGAAGAACTGGGACTTTTCCCAGGTGATCATTATTCCGGAAAAAAAAACCGAAATGTATGAATTCCCGAAGTATGGGGTTAAGATTGACCTGGGGTCCCTGATGTACAATGTAATGTCATCAGCATAAAGAGACACCAATACATGCCTGGTAGGGTACCGGAGTACATACTCCTGATGGTGCTGTCAGAGCTTAGCTGCTAGTAGTTCGATCACTAAGGCAAACAGGAGGAGCGATAGCGGGCACCCCTGTCTGGTTCCTCGGGAAACGGAGGAGAGCATGCGCCATTTATAGAAATACATGCTTGCGGCTGGTGGTATAATAACTTTACCCAGGATAGAAATGGGAGGGGGGAAACCCAGGCGCCTCAACACCGTCATGAGGAAGTCCATTCCAGGGAATCAAATGCTTTGGTGTTTGTATAAAGCCAGATTGATCTGACAGCACCAGAGATTCTATTAGAAGTCGGAGTCTATTTGCCAAAAGCTTAGCCAGAATTTTTGCTTCGCTGTTAATCAGTGACAAAGGTCTGTATGATTCACAGGCACTGGCAGGTTTACCCAGTTTTAAAAGGGAAATAATTAAAGCTTCACGCATGGAGGGCGGGAGAACTCCCAACTCCCGAGCGTCCTCGTAGAGGGTTTTTAGAAAGGGTACCAAACTATTCGCGTTCGGTTTTTTTATAAAATTCGGCCAGTAGGCCATCTGGGCCAGGCGCTCATCCCAACCGTAGCTGCATGATCGTAGTTTGAATTTTGTCTTCTTCAAAGGCTGCTGAGAGGAATTCCCTCTGAGCAGCACTGATACATCCCAGGGCTACATTTTCCAAGTATGCATCTATGTCTGGGGGTTGGGACCTACAAGTGACATATAGAGAAGAATGAAAGGAAGGTACAGAGGATGTCCTCAGTATCCCGTTGTGGGTGTCCACAGGAATCCTTGATCTCCAGAATATAATTTGAGAATCAGGGTTTGCGGGTCATTTTGGCAAGTGCCCTTCTGAAACATTCACCTTACAGCATACCGTCTGGCCTGATGGTATCTACTTTGGAACAAACATTCCTGTTCGGCTGAGTTTTGGTATTCAGTGAGTGTGTCCCTGATTTTAGTGCGTGGATCAGTCCCTTGAGAATTATGTAGTTGTGATGCCAGATTTTTTTAGCTGGGTTTCCAATTTTCCCAGAGTCTTACGTATATCGCATAATATACCTCCACTTTGAGCAATGCAGAGGCCTCGAATAGTAACCTTAGAGGCCTCCCCCACTCTGTAGCCAACCTTGGGACAGAGTCAACATTGCGCCAGAGGAAATCTTTGATTTCCTGCCGAAGTATCTCCCTGAAAGGAGTATCTAACAGCGCATTTTGGGGAAGCAGCCAGCCCAGAAATGGCGGTGGGGAGTTCGGCGGAGATAGGAGCATTAGAACAGGGGAGTGGTCTGAGTACGTACGTGCCAAGTGCTGTGCATGTATCAGCCAAGGGCCGGGGGCCCTTGGAGAAGAGCCAGCAGTCTATCCTGGACCAGCTGGAGTGTAGTGTAGAGTAATAAGTGCCTGCCCTCCCTGATGGGTGTATTGTCCTCCAGGCATCTAAGAGCTGGTGCTCCTCCTTGATTTGCTGCATGTGGTGCTGCACATTGCTATAGCAGGCCTCGAAAAATCATAAAATTGTTACTAGACCTGCAGCTCTCCTTAAGTTTGGAGGGATGTTTATAACACCCTCATCGGTTTCATTTAAACCTGTAAAGTTAAAAGCTATTACGACTGGATCAGCCGCAGCTACACCGTTCTCGGTGGCAGTATCCCCGTTCAGGGACATTGTTTTTTTGAAAAATGTAGAACAAGTTTCAAGGAAACAAAAGATAAGGTGCACAATATTTTGGAACACTGTATCCTTCAACGTTGAACAAACCAAACAGCTAATATGGAAAATGCTACTTACCAGTATGCATCTGTTCTTGGCATGTAGAGCTACAGAGTTGTACACTGTGTATAGATCGCCATCTGGTGTTGGGCTAGGATGCTTACACTTTGTTGTTGTCTTGGAAGAGTCTTTTGTAGTCACGAGGTAGGTGACTCCTCCTTTGGACGATAGTGCGCATGGGCATCGACTCCATCTTCAGATTGTTTTTCGCCATGATGGGAAAATGATGGTTAGTAAGAAGTAAGAGATGTCCATGTGAATGTATCTAATTAAGATAATACTGGAACAGATACAGGTTCCGGGGAGGCGGGTGGGCGTGTACAACTCTGCAGCTCTACATGCCAAGAACAGATGCATACTGGTAAGTAGCATTTTCAGTTCGAGGCATATGAGCTGCAGATTGTACACTGTGCATAGATTGTACAGCAGTGTCTCCCTTAGCGGTGGTCACCTGTATCAGTTGCAGTAGTTTGAAATAATGTTCTAAGAACAGCTTGGCCTACAGAAGCTTGTTGCTTCGCCTGCACGTCAACACAATAGTGTTTGGTGAAAGTGTGTGGTGTAGACCATGTTGCTGCCTTGCATATATCATCTAAGGGAATGTTCCCTAAGAATGCCATGGAAGCCCCTAGTTTACGTGTTGAATGTGCTCTAGGGGGAATTGTTAATGTGCGTTTAGCTTTTTGGTAGCATATTTGAATGCATTTTACTATCCACCTAGCGATCCCAGCTTTAGAGATGGGGTTACCTTTATGAGGTGGTGCAAAGGCTACAAACAGTTGTTTTGTGTTCCTAAAAGGCTTAGTCCTGTCTATGTAGTAAAGTAGGGCTCTTTTGACGTCCAGTGTGTGAAGAGCTCTTTCTGCTACAGAGTCTGGGTTTTGGAAAAACACTGGTAACTCAACAGATTGGTTAAGGTGAAAAGCTGAGATTACTTTGGGAAGGAATTTTGGATTTGTTCTGAGAACCACTTTATTATGATGTATTTGTAAGAATGGTTCTTGTATGGTTAAAGCCTGGATCTCGCTTACCCTTCTGAGAGAGATGATTGCGACAAGGAAAGCAACTTTCCATGTGAGGAACTGCAGTTCACATTTATGTAGAGGTTCGAATGGGGGACCCATGAGCCTGGTAAGGACAATGTTTAAATTCCACACTGGAGAGGGTGGCAGTTTGGGAGGAATTATTCTTTTAAGTCCCTCCATAAAGGCTTTAATTGCAGGCACTCTGAATAATGACAAATGTCTGTTTTGTAAATAAGCGGCGAGTGCTGTTAGATGTAATCGTATGGATGAATATGCTAGATTACATCTTTGTAAGTGTAGCAAATAGCAAATAATGTCTTGGATGGAAGCATCCAGTGGATCAATTTTATTATTTTTGCAGTAGATGACAAATCATTTCCATTTAGCTGCATAGCAAGCTCTAGTAGTAGGGCGTCTGGCTTCTTTAATAATGTGCATACAGTGTGGCGGAAGGTTAAGATAACCGAACTCTAGGACTTCAGGAGCCAGATCGCTAGATTCAGTTATCCTGGATCGGGGTGTTGTATCTCTCCATGGTTCTGCGTTAGCAATGTTGGGGAGAGGCGTAGTTTTTGGTGTGGAACCACCGACAGTTCTAGTAGAGTTGTAAACCATGGTTGGCGTGCCCATGTGGGAGCCACCAGGATCATTTTGAGAGACTGTTGTCGGAGCTTGCGTACTACTAGGGGAATCAGTGGGAGTGGCGGAAAAGTGTACGCAAATCTGCCTGACCAGTTCATCCATATCGCATTGCCTTTGGACGACGGGTGTGGAAACCTTGCGGCGAAGGTTGGGCATTTTGCGTTCATGTGTGTGGCGAACAGATCTATGTCTGGTTGACCCCACTTTTGGAAAAAAGGTTGGAGAACTTGGGGATGAAGTTCCCATTCGTGTATCTGCTGTGTCTGTCGACTTAGCAAGTCAATATAACTTTATTTCGGCCATTACGGCCATAAACGTTTCACATGCATAGAATACAGTACAAACATAGCAAGCAGTCAATTACAAAAAAAAAAAATAGTCCGTAGTAACATGTGGATCTTTCATCTTAGAGTCCAGACTTCCTAAACACCGACGGAAAGAGAGGGTCCACAAAAGTGCATTCAATAAAAAATAAAAATAAAAACCATCATACAAATACAGGAACCTGGAGATAGGAGAGTCTACCTGACCCCCATTTGACAAATAAGGACCCTAAAAGTGCCAGTGCCTAAAGTGCAAGATGATCCGAAGATTGGTTACAGAGATCCAAGCTGCTTCGATGCAAACTATCTAATACAATGAGAAAAACAGTAAAAACAGTTATAATCAAGACCAGAGAGCGTATCAGCAAAAGTCTATGCAGTAAAGGTTCACAGCATGACCCATCATGCAGTACAATTCCTAGTTTGGTACAAAACTAAGTTGCTAATTAGCTACTTATCCAATCGTAAAGCTTTGTTTCAATCAGTGTGATCATAACAGCAATTAAAACAATGTCCAACATCTCAATAAATTAAAAGGAAGAATATTACAGTTATTCAATAAGAAGTATACAGGGTTCAGGAAGCATTACTATTAATTCATGATTTTGTCTGATCAGCTCTAATTTATGGTCAAACTTGGTACCTCAGACTATGGTTACCTGTATATACAGTACATGGAAACAATTTAAAATAACAAAGTATTTTGTCTGCACTTAATCTAATACTCTAGTCAACTCGCAATTGATAATGCGTATTAATGTATACAATCCTTGTGTTGATCATTAAGGCAATTACTAGCAGCATAAAAATTTACAATAAAGTGCCTGTGCAAAAATATAATAAGGAATCCAACGTTGTTGGTCATTAGCCACAGGTCCTATATCATAATAGCCTATAAGCTAGTAATATATACCCTTGATATAACACGTGATTAAAATACTGTTAAGATACACCTAAAATTAATCTAAAATTCCATCAGATAAAAACAGAACAATATATACACTAGATTGATCATCATTAGGGGGCATTTTTTATAGAAGCTCTTCGGGTGCACCACATGGAAAATAAAAAGCCTGCCACTGAGTAAACTATGGGGGTACTAGTATCATGTTTCAGTAGCCTATAGGCCTCTGAGCATTGCCTGGGTCCTAAGTTTCTACATATCTGGACCAGCCAACGTTTTCTTGCTTTTTTATAACCAGTACAGACAAAGAGCACATGACTTTCTGATTCTTCTCGACAATTGCATGCCGGACAGCCCAACGTTTGGTGGCCCGCCCATTTATTCGTGAAGGCAAGCAAGTGGCAATACCCCATGCCTGAACTGTAAGTAAAGCTTTCGTGCGGCAGCCGGCTTGATATCATTGAGTGTCGGCACTAATATGTACTGATCTTTAAATTCCAAAAACGCCGCCGTAAGTTTCCCCGTAGAGTGTTCCCCCTGGAGCTGTGCCATTTTAGTCTCCCAATATCGACCCTTAAGCACTTCCCTTGAGACTATAGGGCATTGGATTTCAGGATTGTCCCACAGATTACACAGACCGATTAGTGTAAGGGTGTTCCTGACATAGGTGAACCACTGTAATCTCCTTGCCCCTGGTAGATTCAACACCTCTCTCAATTCCTCCCTATATTCCAACAATTCTGGAGTAACCCACAAACGCCTCCAGAATAGAAGTGGTCTCAAGGCTACTTCGTCCGCAATTGGCCTAACACCCAAGTCTAAGCGTAATGGAGTAAGTGGGGTGCTGCGGGGGAGACCAAACAGTTGTCTAATAAAAGGAATTTTCGGTTTGTGTTAGACTATCAGTACGGTCATGCCCCCAAATTTCAGCTCCGTATAAGGCAGCACCTCTAGCTTGAGCCCTGTATATCTCTACTACTGGGCCCACAGGTTTGTGGCTGGAGTTGCGGAACACCTTGGACAGACCCTTAGCAGATCCGCAATCTGATTGTGAATTCCTGGAAGATGTTGTGCTAGCAGGTATATCTTTTGTGGGATGGCCCATTTCCATATGGTTTGTGCGAGCTGGGACAGCTGCAGAGAATGTGTGCCTCCTTGTTTTTGTATGTAGTACATGGCTGTCATGTTGTCGGTGCGGATTAGGACAGTCTTGTGTTGTAGATGTACTTGGAATGATTTTAATGCTAGCAATACTGCCAGTAATTCTAGGTGGTTGATATGGAGCAGTTTTTGTTGAGTGGTCCATTTGCCTTGAATTGTATGGTTTAGGAGCAGGACTCCCCAACCAGTGAGTGATGCGTCTGCTGTTAGTGTTATCTGTGGAACTGGCTCGAGGAACGGCCGCCCTTTGGACAGGTTTTGTGTGTTCCACCACTGCAGAGTGATGGGTGCGGCTGTCTACCAACACCAGATCTGTAAGTTGTCCTTGAGCCTGGTTCCACTGACGTGCTAGGCATTCCTGTAGGGGGCGCATCTGAAGTCTTGCATGAGGTACGAGAAATATGCAAGAGGCCATCATTCCTATGAGCTGCATGAACACCCTTGCTGGGAGTGACTGCTGCGGTTGAAATTTGGTGGTTAGGGCTTGTATACTGGCTATGCGAGCTGGACTTGGAAATGCTAGAGCTTTGGAAGTGTCTATTGTGGCTCCTAGATACTGATGTATGTGGGAAGGCTGGAGGTTTGACTTGGGGTAATTTAGTGTGAATCCTAAGTCGTGTAGTAGTTGGATAGTTTGATGAGTGTGATGAACACACTGGTTGAACGACTTGGCTTTTATTAGCCAGTCGTCGAGATATGGAAAGACATGGATTTGTTGTCTTCTTAAGTGTGCTGCTACTACCGCAAGGCACTTTGTGAATACTCTGGGTGCGGTGGTTACCCGAATGGTAGGACTTTGAACTGATAGTGTTGTCCGTCCACTATGAACCTTAGATACTTCTTGTGGGCAGGGTGTATGGGAATGTGGAAGTAGGCGTCTTTGAGATCTAGTGTGGTGAGAAAGTCGCCTTGTTGTAGAAGTGGAAGAACTTGTTGCAGAGTGATCATATGGAAATGATCGCACTGTATGTAGAGGTTGAGGGGTCTGAGGTCCAGTATTGGTCTGAGGGTGCCGTCCTTTTTGGGGATTAGGAAATACAGCGAGTAAACCCCCGTGTTTTGGTGCTGTAAGGGAACTGGTTCTATTGCATGCTTTTGAAGCAGTGAGAGAACCTCTTGTTTTAAGAGCGTAATGTGTTCTGTGGACATTGGACGCTGTTTGGGTGGAATGTTGGGTGGGGTTGCTGTGAGTTCGAGGCAGTAACCATACTGGATAATCTGTCTTACCCACTTGTCTGTTGTGATGGAATCCCAGACAGGCAGGAACTGTGAGAGTCTCCCTCCAACCGGAGTGGAATGGTCTGGAGGGAGTGGAGGGAAGTCACTGTTTAGTAGGGGAGGAGGCACGAGTGTTGGTATTACCTCGGCCTCTGCCCTTGTTGTTATTTCCCCTGTATCCACCTCTAAAATATCCTCTGTTGGGGGATGCGTGAGTGGTGGTTTTATATGAATAGGAGGCGGTGTCTGTTCCAATATTTTTAGATGCTCCCCTATATAAGGAGCGATGAAAGGAACCACGTGGGGATGGAGACTGCAATGCTCCCATGGATTTAGCGGTCTCAGTGTCCTTTTTCATTTTTTCTAAAATGGTGTCTACCACCGGCCCAAAAAGGTGTTCCTGATCGAATGGTTGATTAAGGATAGCCGTTTGAACCTCTTGTTTAAAGCCTGAAATGCGTAACCAGGCATGTCGTCTGAGTAGCACACTAGTGTTGACAGACCTGGAGGCTGTGTCGGCTGCGTCTAGGGCACATTTGATAGATGCGTTGCTTATTAGTTTGCCCTCTTGAATTAAGTCATTTGCCTCTGTTTTGTATTGGTCAGGCAAATGTTGTAACAGGGTCTCTAGGCGGTCGTAGTGGGCCCTGTCGTACCTAGCAAGTAATGCTTGGGTGTTGGCTATGCGCCAGTGATTAGTTGCTTGAGCAGCAACTCTTTTGCCAGAGGCATCTAGCAATTTGGATTCTTTATCCGGAGGTGGTGTGTCACCGGAGGTTTGAGAATTGGCATGCTTCCTAGCATTAGAGACTACTAGTGAGTCTAAGGGTAGTTGCCCTTTGATGTAGGTGGGATCGGCAGGGGCAGGTTTATATTTTTTATCAATCCTAGGATTGAGAATTCTGGTCCTGACTGGGTCTTTGAATATGTCAGGGGCGTGTTTAATGACCCCTTTTAACATTGGGAGGGTTTTCTGGGACTGTTCAAAGGTTTCTAGGAGGAAGTCGTCCTCCGTAGGGTCTGAGTGTATGGGGACGCCATGGTAGAGAGCAGCCCTGTTTACGAGTTGTCCAAAACCAATATTGTCTTCTGGGGGAGATGGTTTTGTTGGGTATGGCTGTGGAGAAGGGAGGTCTATTGGGTCATTGTAATCGTCCCAATGATCTTGTGGCATATCTGTATGATCGTCAGGATCAGTATAAGGGTCATTGGTGTGCCCCCCATTGTCGAAATCATCATCAACATGATCCTGTGGTGAATGTGGAGGAGGTGTTGGAGTGTGTGGAGGAGAGACAGGTTTAGAAGGAGGACCTGGCTCAGGAGAAAGGATAGGGTTAGGGGAAGAAGAACAGGAGAAGAGGGTCTGATAGGTGAAGTGGCACAGTCTTTCTTCTTTGAAGGCACTACAGGAGTGTCTTTTGTGTCCAACTTCCTCTTCTTGTGTAGAATAGTAGCCACATGTCCTGTTTTGGGGTCTATGTGTAGCTTTTTCTGCTTGGGATCGAGAGGATCAGGGTGAAAAAGTGTTTCTTCGTCAATAACCGCTTTCGGCGCCGAAGTCTTCGGGTCCGAGCGAGGTTTTGATTTGTGCTCCTTAGCTTTAGGAGTTTGTTTAGAGTCCTTTGGCTTTGTTATGGAGCCGGAGATGTTCTTCGGTTCCGAAGGTTTTGGCTTCGGAGCCGATGGTTTGTCTTTCGGCGTCGAAGTGGTCGGTGCCGACTTGTGTTTGGGAGTAGGTTGGTCTCCCGTCTTCGGTGCCGAAGGCGCCGGTGGGACTGTGAGATGAGGTTTGCTCGGTCCCGAGCTACCGGAAGTCTTGGCCTTTGTCTTCGGAGCCGAGCCCAAGAGCGGGGCTTCTGAAGCTTGTTTTAGGTCGCGAATGGGGCCAGCAGGCGAAGTCTTGACCAGGGCCTTGGTTTTTTGAGGTTGAGCTGGGGTAGGGGCAGTTGTACTCACTCATTGACCAGGAGTGTTGTGGTCGTCTGAGTTGTCTGCTTCGGACACGATTTGTAGGTCTTCGGAATCGTCCTCCGGAACATCGGGGCCTTCATCGAAGATGTCCGCTGGTGCCGGAGCTGGTGTCTGCGCCATGATGTGTCGTCGGGCCCGGCGATCACGGATGTTTTTCTTGGATCTAAAAGAGGCGCAGGCCTGGAAGTCGTTCTCGTCGTGTTCGGGCGAGAGACACAGGTTACAGACCTTATGATGGTCACTGTGTGGGAATTTGGCTCCACACTGGGGGCATTTTTTGAATGGAGTTCTATCCATGAGCTGTAGGCCCAAGCGGCGTCGGTAGGCCCAACGGCCCGCGTCGACGACCGGAATGGAGTAGGAGAGATGCGCGTCGAAGATTACGCGATCGAAAACAATACCGTCGAGTTAGAGATAATGTGTGCGTCGAAAAGGTTTGGAAAATAAAGTCCGGAACCGGAGCGCTGAAGTTACATCCGAACCCGATGGCGGAAAAAAACAATCTGAAGATGGAGTCGATGCCCATGCGCACTATCGTCCAAAGGAGGAGTCACCTACCTCGTGACTACAAAAGACTCTTCCAAGACAACAACAAAGTGCAAGCATCCGAGCCCAACACCAGATGGCGATCTATGCACAGTGTACAATCTGCAGCTCATATGCCTCGAACATAGGATTTTTGTCCTATTTAGCTTTGGCGGATACTTAACCCTACCCACTCCAGTCGTCTTATGGAGTATGTGAGTAGGGGTCTCTGAGAAAAGCACGACTGAGTTACTCAGTATCTAGCGTTAAATTAGTGCCTTACCAAACTTTGGGCGCCATGTAGTGTAGTTCCTATTTCCCTAATAGGCTCTGCGCATTGGAATAATATACCCTATAGATTCGACATAGGACTGAGGTCAGCATGTCCCTATCGAGTATATTAAACTTAATTACTTTGTGCCAGCTAACTCAGAGGCCACTAGAAACTCCTTGTAAACAAGAAGGGAGTAGTTTCTGGTAACGCATAAACATGACAAATTTGTTTCCCTTTTAGAATCGGAATACTTCTCAGAATCGTGGAAACAATAGATAACAGTTTCACTCAGCTAATCGTGCATGCTTAGTTTCTTCAGAGTTACACAGAAAGAATAGACGGGCGTTTCAATAAAAGGATTTATTGAACAGTCTTGTTTCACGTGTAAGAGATATGAGCTGTTATGATCACAAGACAGTATGCGAGATATATAATGTACAGCGTAAGCAGTAGAAAGAAATAATACTGCACTAGCATTATCTTTTAGCTATGACACATATTCATATACATAAATAACATAAGCTAAAAATGCAAGTACTCATAAGATGCTTCTCTAACTAGTTCTACCCCAGTGTACCTAACCTAAGTGTAGTGCAAGGTAAGAAGTAGATGATGTATTCTATAGTATGGTGTGCTATAGTATGCCAAGTCTGGTATGCCAAGAGTCCCTCTAGGTTCTAGTCAGCTCCATACCTTGAGAATGAGAGAGGTGGGAATCTCTTTCTGGGTCTCGAACTCTAACACCCCACGAAGGGAGTCAGAACACTGGAAGCTGGATTCTCTACGAGCAGGGGTGACAGCGTCTCTTGTCAGTGCGTCAGGCTGGGATACGGGCTCCTCTAAAGTCAAGGTCTCCTCCTACTTGCTTGGGCAAGGGAAGGTATATTTATACCTGGTAGGTGCCTTGGAATGTTAGCATTGACGTAAAGTCGGGCAGAGGAAGAAGTCAGGAATGAACCCTTAAGAAATAGCGGTTCATGCATAATAAATGAGTTCTTGGAGAAATCAATAATCCTGTGCTAGGGGAACTCCCAAGAGCTTAAAGGTCTGGTTTCTAAGAACTCGTTGTGACGTTGGGGTGGACGGATGTAGGTGACCATGCCTGTATTTGGATAGCATGGCTAATGCCTAAATAAGGACTGGGATATTATGCCTATATAAGGGCAATGCGAATCATGCCTATATAAGGACATGTTTCAGGAAAACCTATATACGGACACCTAAAGCGGAATATAAGTGTCCCTGATTTTAGTACGTGGATCAGTCCCTTGAGAATTATGTAGTTGTGATTCCAGATTTTATTAGCTCGGTTTCCAATTTTCCCAGAGTCTTACATATATTGCGTAATATACCTCCACTTTGAGCAATGCAGAGGCCTCGAATAGTAACCTTAGAGGCCTCCCCCACTCTGTAGCCAACCTTGGGACAGAGTCAACATTGCGCCGGAAGAAATCTTTGATTTCCTGCCGAAGTATCTCCCTGAAAGGAGTATCCAACAGCGCATTTTGGGGAAGCCGCCAGCCCAGAAATGGCAGTGGGGAGTTCGGCGGAGATAGGAGCATTAGAACAGGGGAGTGGTCTGAGTACGTACGTGCCAAGTGCTGTGCGTGTATCAGCCAAGGGCCGGGGGCCCTTGGAGATGAGCCAGAGGTCTATCCTGGACCAGCTGGAGTGTAGTGTAGAGTAATAAGTGCCTTCCCTCCCTGATGGGTGTATTGTCCTCCAGGCATCTAAGAGCTGGTGCTCCTCAATTTGCTGCATGTGGTGCTGCGCATTGCTATAGCAGGCCTTGAAAAATCATAAAATTGTTACTAGACCTGCAGGTCTAGTGACTTAAATAATCTACTCGACCTAGTTGGAATGCTCTTGACCCATAAACTGGTTTCAAATGATGTGATCCTGGGCAAATATTTTAATTCACTGAGCCGCCATTTTCTTTACTATCACATATGAGAGCACCTTCAAATATGGGAGTTCAGCAGGTCTGCTGTACAAAAAAACTCTTTTGTTTGATTTAATAGACCAAACTTTTGCTTCATATATAATACAAATCTAGCCACATATAGGATACACATGACCCCTAGCTTGCCTCGTGGTTCTTTAACAGCATTGTCATCAGGGCGGGGGCAGGAATGTTCCTCAAATCATGTTTGAAAACTATCACTTTTAATAAATGCATAACTAAACCATGAAGTGGTAGCACACGGTCATTTGCAATCAGCAGATTTTACATTGAAGTGGCCACATAAATTCCTACTGACGTGGTATTACTGATAAAAATATATAGTGTACAAACAATAATGTTTGGAAATCAAGTTTCTGCAAATATGTGTCATTTGCACATCACCAAGTAAATTGTTCTGAATTGTTTTGCTCCTGTTTAAATCTATGTTTGCATCACACTTCTTATTTACAAAATAAAATGTGCTTTCATAATTCCCTATATATTTTGAAATATGTGTACTATCCACTTACAAAAGAACTGACATCTTCAGACAGTTCACTTGACAAAAACCCCTAACTGTAGTATGAGAAAGAAAAATAAACTCCATTTCCCAAGCAGCAATTAGTAAAATGACAAACTGACATTTGACCTCTTTCCTTGAACAGACTGCAAACGTTTAAAAATAAAAACATGATTTAATGGCATCTTTATTGCTCATTCAATTTCTGAATGAACAGAACACCTGTTCCTTTCCAGCTTAAGTTCATTCACCAGAACGGACTAATAGGTTCTAAAAAATAGCTCGACCTGATAAAATCTGTCTCGACATTGCGAGGGGGCGAGTCGATTTTTCAAGACCTGTATAGTGATGTGTTTGGGAGTGAGAGCAGTCTAAGCTTGGTTCTAGTGTAAGGTTTAGGTCCCCCTCCCCAAATAACATGAGTGGAGCCAATGTTCACCACCAGTCCCAATAAGCGGATAAAGAAATCCGCGTCATCAATGTTAGGTCCGTAACAGTTGACAAGCGTTACTGATTGGGCCACCAACCTACCCCACATTGTGCAGTATCAGCCTTGGGGATCCTGCAAGGACCCCTCTGCTACGTAAGGGGTGTTTTTTCTAATTATTATGGCAGTGCCTCTGGCATATGTGGAATATGAAGAAAAGCGACTATGGGATGCCCATTGGGTGGCGTAAGTTTTGTGAGTAGTAGGATTTATGTGCGTCTGCTGGAGCATGGCAACATGTACGTTATGCCTAACTAAGTAGGCAAGGATATGCCTGCGCTTACGGGGGTCCGCCAGGCCCCTTATATGCCATGTCAGGAAGTTATATCCTAGATGTTTTAGGATATCTTGCATCTGTGATCATCTGTGGTGTCTGGGTAACCAGCGAACTCTCCGAATACAACCATGGGTGGATGATGCGTGGTGCCAGACATTTTAAACAGTGTAAAATGCCTCTCTTAATTCAAAAACTCCCTACCAGTCTCTCCCCCCTCCCACAGCAGTGACCTAATGTCACCGGAGACAATTATCCATCCCCCCCTAGCCACCTCAACGTGGGTGGTGTGCCTCTTAACTCGAACACTGAGTGCAGTAACAGAGTGCAAAACGAGAGAGAAAACACAGGAGAGAGGGGAAGTGGGAGAGAAGGGAAAAGGAGGGGATAAGTATTAGGTTGTGGTGGCCAGTGCAGCATAGACAAGCTATATAGAAGGGGGAGAGGAAGGAGCATAGAGGAGGAGATACAAAAGAATAGCAACATTTAAGTAGGTCCTAACAGAGATATACTTCCGAGGTATTGCCTGAGGGCGGAGCCGGTTCTCCTCGAGTTAACGAGGGTGTTCGAGAAATCCGCAGGTGTGGCCCCGAATAAGCAACTAAAGTTATATCAGTCTTTTCTGCGCTGTTACAGTATTCCCTTGTCTCCACTACAGTGCAAAAGTGGCGAGGTCCAGCACAAACAACAAAAGTATACAATGAAATCCTTAAATTGCAACAAAGCACCAACTAATGATTGTGAAGGCGTTTGGCCCATCGGGTTAGAGGCCGTCGTTAAGAGTCCCATGACCAGTAGTGAGGTGGGTGAGTCTCTTATCCAGGTTCCGACGATGGTCTGTTTCCAAGTGATGCTCGTGTAGCTGAAGGCGAATTGCAGAACACCTGTTTGAGAAATTCCGAGACCTGCTGTGGGTCGACAAAGAAATGTTGCTTCCCCTGGTGTGTGAATCTAAGCTTAGCCGGGTATAACATGGTGCAGGTAATGTTGGCCTGCTAGAGTTTTCTCTTGACTTGGAGGAATTTCTTTCGGGCCTCCTGGGCCGCCATTGTAAAGTCCGGATAAATCATTGTTGCTTCCTTCAAAAGAGAGTGTAGGTTGCTCCCTGGCCATATGGATGGCTGTCTCACAGTCATGGTAGTTTAAGAGTCTGGCCACTATGGGTCTGGAGGTAGTCCCGGGGGGAGGACGCGATGTATGTGATCAATGTGCCCTCTCCACCACCAGTAGCGGGGAGAAAGTATCCTTCCCACAGGTAGAGGTGAGTAGCCACTGCACATATTCCTCCATTTTCCCCAGAGTTTGTGGTTTCTGGAATCCCCATTATTAAGTTGTTTCTCCTGGATTTCGCCTATAAATCTTCATTCTTAGTCGCAATAATTCTTAGCAGGCGTTCCATGTTGCAGATTTGATCTTCCTTCTGCGTGGAGGAATCTTCTAGGTCGGACATTCTGCACTCAGCTTCCCCCAATCGCTCATCATGTTTGTCTAGTTTTTGTGCCATAAAGTCCATGTGAGTGCACATAGAGTCCATTTTAGACTCTATTGAGGTGAGGCTCTGTTTCGTTGTTAAGAGGAGCGACTTCACGTCATCTTCTCCACTTGGTTGTTCTTTCCCTGCCCCCGTCGCCATAGTGCAGCTATCTTCTTGACTGTGACTCCGAGCAGATTTGCGGGGTTCAAACGGCAATTTCGATTGTTTCCCCTCTGTTCTGCCAGTCTCTAGAAGGCTGAGGGAGAATATGGTACTTGAGCGCAGTGACAGGGGTCAAGTCGGCGATGCGGATACCAGTCAACTCCTAGTGCATCTAGCGCTGGCAGTGGTCGATCTGGGGATCCTAGGTCTCACCTCACCCTCCCAGGGCTTCAGAGGGGGCACGAGCAGACCCAAAGCCATAGCCTCTCCTCCACGTGTACCAGCACTGCTCGCCAAGTCAGTACGTTGGCAGCTCAGTAGATATCTCCACGAGCCGCCTGGGGGGCAGCAAGGCTTTTGCCAAGTGCTCCCCAATCTATATCCAAGATTTAAGTTAGGCCATAAGGGCTTCAGGATCTCTCCTCCACACCCCCTTTGTAACGGCCCACCGGCCTCCGCAGCCCCGCTGTCGACTACACCTCCTGCCGCTCCGCCTTCCCTCACCATCGGGCCGCAACATGAGCCTCACCCGTCTCACTGGTAGACGCTCTGCTCTGGCCTTCTGACCAGGCTCTTCCATAGCCCAGCAGCACTCCGTCGGGAGCAGTCCTTTTCCTCCATGCGGCATCGGGCCAAACCGTCAGGTCCAGCCGATGCGGCCTAGTTTCCTCGCCGTGCCAGCCGCGCCCCAAGCCACTCCAAAGCGGAGTCGTGTCGCTGCTCCACAGGTCTCCGAGTACATGTGAAGTAGGTACAGAGGTACGAAAGTGACATATCTCTTGGCTGTATTGTCCTTAGAAAACCATTTAAAAAAATGCTTAGGGGCAGGATAATGCCATTTTTCGGTTCTGGACTGAGGGAGCCTCCCTAAGGTACAGCCATCTTGCTGGCCCGCCCTCTATGTGGCCCAGATAAATCATAGAAACCTGCCCTTTCTGGCTCTTACTGTCCTTGACAGTCCGGCCTGTCTGCTGCAGGGCCTGAAGCACATCTTGGAGGTGGTCAGGTGTTCCTCTCAGCTGGAGATGTAGACAGCGATCACATCCAGGTAGGCGGCACAGAATGAATCCTTCCCAGCTAGGACCCTGATGACCCAACTCTGATATGTTATTTAAATTTAATATAACGCATGATTCACCCATGGGCATCTTAGCACTGTGGTCAGTTTAACAAGTATCAGTAGGAAGAAGGGAATTAGAGTTAGAATAGGTAGGTGTTAGATTTGGGGGTCTCTAGTTGGCAGAGGTAGGTACCTTTGTCCAAATAGGGACCCTTGAGTCTAGTCAGGGAAAGTAGGTACACTCCAGAAATAACCCCTGCTCACCCTCTTGTTAGCTTGGCACGAGCAGACAGGCTTAGTTCAGAGGCAGTGTGTAAAGCATTTGTGAACACATACAGTAATCAAGTGACAACACTACAAATGGACACCACACAGGTTATATATTTATAAAAATAGGTATACTTTATATAGATTTATCACAAGACCATAAACGACAAAAATAATCCACAATACTGTCAAGAGTGCTTAGTTCTGATCAAAAAGGCTTAATTCAAGGTTCTGTGCGAGTCGGTAGCCTCCTCCGGCTACGGCGATGTCGAGAACAAACAGAGTCTAACAAATCCAGCTGACCGCGTCGAGACGGGCCAACACAGCGTAGACAGACTCGGTCACAGTACCTGTTACTTGAAGCGGCAGGCACGGGCGTGCGAGCCGGATGGCTGTTCGTCGCGGTCGCGATGCAAAAATGGAAGCGTTGCAGGACGCGTTGTCCCTCGATGCGGTGCAGGCAGCGGCTCGTTGACGTCGTCGAGACGGAGTCGGTGAGACCAGGGCCGTGCGTTGCAGGGCGAGACGGTGCTTCGGTGCGGTGCTGGCAGGTTGCGGTGCGGCGACGGAGCCGGATTCAGGAGCTGGCGTCGATCAGTCCGGACAGCGGTGCGAGTCGGGCGGTGCGTCGCAAAGCGTGCGAGCGGTGCCCAACTCCGGTGCGGTCACAGGACTCGAACTCAGCAGCAGTGACCGTGTCGGTCGGACCAGTTTGATTCGGCGTAGCGAAGCGTTGCAGGACGCGTTGTCCCTCGATGCGGTGCAGGCAGCGGCTCGTTGACGGAGTCGGTGAGACCAGGGCCGTGCGTTGAAGGGCGAGACGGTGCTTCGATGCAGTGCTTACAGGACACCGAGTCGGTCGTGAGAGTCGGTCACAGCTCCCTACCTCTGTAGCCACTGAAACAGAGTTTCCAGCAGCAATTCACAAAGGGGGTGAAGTCCAATGGTCCTGGGACTTCGGTCAGGGGCAAGCTCTCTTCCAAGCCCTTGGAGATCCTTCACAAGTTGATGAAAGTCACAGCAAAGCAAAAGTTCCTTTCTCCTTTCTTTGGCAGTCAGGCAAACCACTGCAGGCCAATCCCCCAAGCAGCACTTCAGGCTTAGGGATAGTCTCTCCTCAGTTTCTTCTTGGTTCCGCTCCTCAGCAAAGGTTTCTTCTTGTTCCCAAAAGTGATCTAATTTTCCTGGGGTCTGGGTGCCCCTCTTATACCCTGATTCTCTTTGTTCTCTGGAGGCAGAGAGGCCTCTGCCTAGTCCAAAACCAGTTCTGGTCAGTCCTGGAGCACTTTGTTTTTCTGACTCCTTCTTTCCTTTCAGAATGTGGGGCAGAGTGCTCAGCCGCCCGGCAGGAGGTGGAGCCAGCATTGTGGAAGGCAGGCACAGCCCTATTCAGACCCAGGTGCAACTCCTCCCTCCACTCTGGATGCAGATCTTTCTATTCAGCCCTGTGCTGACTCACCCTGTCTCCTGTAGCCACCCCCAGCCCCTGTCACTCAATCTCCAGACAAGGAATACACAACCTAGCAGAGGCAGGCTTGGATAGTTAGGCAAGAAAATACCCACTTTCTAAAAGTGGTATTTTCAAACACAGAATGTTAAAACCAACTTCACTAAAAGATGTATTTTATCATCCTGAGTTCAGGCATACTAAATTCGTTTTTCTACCATGTTCCCTGGGTCAGTTCTGACTATAAGGTGTAATAGTCAGTCTGCCCATTCTGGCCTATGGGGAGCAGGTAGCCTTGCAATAGTGAAAAACGAAAATGGCTGTAATTCACTATTAGGACATGCCACACACACCAGGGCATGTCCTACCTTATACTTACAATGCACCCTGCCCTAGGGCCTACTTTAGGGGTGACCAACATGCAGTAAAGGGAAGGTTTAGGGACTGGTAAGTGGGTGCACTCACCAAGTCGACATGGCAGCCCTAGGCTGCACACAGGCCCTGCAATGGCAGGCCTGAGACACACTTTACAAGCTGCTTCTGTGGGTGGCACAACCCGTGCTGCAAGCCCACCAGCAGCATTGGATTTACAAGCCCTGGGCACACTCAGTGCACGGTTTTAGGGACTGACAAGTAAACCAATCATCCAATCATGGAGTCACTAATACATACATCAATTAACGATAGGGAGCACTTGCACTTTGGCACTGATTAGCAGTGGCAAAGTGCCCATGAGCATCTAGTCCAGCAAAAACATATCGGCAACCGTGGAGGCATTATGAAAAAATGGAAGGGAGACCCACGCCAAGGATGCCAGGTCTAACACGTGTCCCCTCCAGCTGAAATGTGGGGAGAACTATCCTACCCCTAGGGAGTTCTCATCGCTAAGGCGGAAAAATCTGGACAGTCCATCAGCATTGGCGTGTTCTGTACCAGGGCGGTGTTCCACCGTAAAGTCCATCCCCTGTAGGGAAATGGACCACCTCAACAGCTTTGGATTCTCACCCCTCATCTGCATCAACCATCTGAGGGGCCTGTGGTCTGTCTGAACCCGGAAGTGAGTCCCAAACAGGTATGGTCTCAGCTTCTTCAGTGCCCAGACCACAGCAAATGCCTCACGCTCAATAGCACTCCATCTCTGTTCCCGGGGAAGTAACCTCCTACTGATGAAGGCTACAGGTTGGTCTAGGCCCTCCTCATTGATCTGTGATAGAACAGCCCCTACACCATGCTCTGAAGCGTCGGTCTGAACAATGAACTCATTGGAGAAGTTGGGTGCCTGGAGCACAGGCGCCGTGCACATGGCAGTCTTCAAGGTGTCAAAAGCTTTTTGACAGGCGTCAGTCCAAATCACTTTCCTGGGCTGCTTCTTGGAAGTCAGCTCTGTCAAGGGGGCAACAATGCTGCCATACCCCTTGACGAATCTCCTGTAATACCCGGTGAGTCCTAGGAAGGCTCTCACCTCTGTCTGGGTCTTGGGGGCTCCCAAGCCAGAATGGTATCAATTTTCGGTTGGAGGGGCGCCACCTGGCCGCTCCCAACCTGGTGTCCCAAGTACACCACAGAACCCTGCCCAATCTGGCACTTACTCGCCTTGATTGTGAGGCCTGCCCTCCGCAGCGCCATCAACACTTCCCAGAGGTGGCGCAGATGTTCTTCCCAACTGGCACTGAACACTGCGATGTCATCCAGGTAGGCGGCACTGAAATCCTCCAGCCCAACCAACACCTGGTTGACCAACCTCTGAAAGGTGGCAGGGGCATTCTTCATCCCAAAGGGCATCACCCGGAACTGGTAGTGCCCATCTGGTGTGGAGAATGCTGACCTCTCTTTTGCCCAATCAGTCAAGGCGATCTGCCAGTACCCAGACGTTAAGTCAAACGTGCTGAGGTACCGCGCAGCCCCTAACCGATCTATGAGCTCATCAGCTCTGGGGATGGGGTGGGCGTCAGTCCTGGTGACGGAATTGAGTCCCCTGTAGTCCACACAGAACCGGAGTTCTGGTGTGGCACCAGGCACGGCAGCCTTTGGAACCAAGACCACTGGGCTGGCCCAAGGGCTGTTAGAGGACTCAATCACCCCTAGCGCAAACATCTTGGAGACCTCCTCCTTGATGCAGGCTCTGACCCTGTCAGTCACCCTGTAAGCCTTGTGCTTCACAGGAAGACTGTCCCCAGTGTCCACATCATGGACGCACCAATGAGTGATACTGGGAACCAGGGAGAACAGGTCAGGGAACTGTCCCAACAGTTGGCGACAGTCACCCTGCTGCTCAGGTGTCAGGGAGGTAGAGAGGTTTACTCCCTCCACTGATCCATCTTGCTCTCGGGTTGACAGGAGGTCAGGAAGAGGCTCGGTCTCCTCCTCCATTCCATCATCTGTAGCTAAGAGCATGCCCACTTGAGACCTCTCCAAGTGGGGCTTCAGGCGATTCACATGCAGGACCCGCAAGGGGTTCCTGGGAGACTGCAAGTCCACCAAATAGGTAACTGGACTCTTGCGCTCCACCACCGTAAAAGGGCCGGTCCACCTGTCCTGGAGCGCACAAGGCTCCACCGGGGCCATGACCCACACTTTCTGACCAGGCTGAAGCTCTACCAGAGTGGCATTCTGGTCGTACCACCGCTTCATCTCCTCCTGGCTGGCTTCCAGATTTGCCTCAGCAAGCTCTCTTAAACGCCTAGTCTGGTTCCTGAAGGCCAGCATGTAACTGTATACATCCTGGGGAGGTTTCCTGGGAGATTGCTCCCAGCCTTCCTTGACCAAACTCAGAGGTCCTCGCACCGGGTGTCCATAGAGGAGCTCAAAGGGACTGAACCCTAGAGACTTCTGTGGCACCTCCCGGTATGCAAACAACAGGCATGGTAAGAGGACGTCCCATTTACGCCTCATGGGTTCTTCCAGACCCATAATCATGCCCTTGAGGGTCCGGTTGAATCTCTCAACCAGCCCATTTCCTTGAGGGTGGTAAGGAGTGGTGAACTTGTAAGTTACACCGCACTCCTGCCACAGGGACTTCATGTACTTGGACACGAAGTTGGTACCTCTGTCAGACACCACCTCTTGAGGGAATCCCACACGTGAGAAAATTCCCATCAGTGCCCATCCCACCACGGGGGCCGTCACTGTCCTCAGAGGGATGGCTTCAGGATACCGGGTGGCATGGTCCACCAAGACCAGGATAAACCTGTTGCCCATGGCTGTCTTGGGGTCCAGTGGCCCCACAATGTCAATACCCACCCGTTCAAAGGGGGTGCTGACCACAGGAAATGGCTGGAGAGGAGCCTTGTGCTTCCTCCCACTCTTTCCACTTGCCTGGCAAGTCTGGCATGTCCTGCAGTGAGTGGCGGCACTCCTGCGCATCTGGGGCCAATAGAAATGGGTAACAAGCCTGTCAAAGGTCTTGTCCTGCCCCAGATGTCCTGCTAACGGTACATCATGAGCCAACCCCAGTAGGAAGGCTCTGAAGCGCTGGGGTACCACCAGCACACGGGCTGACCCAGGCTCAGCAACCTTAGGCTCTGAATACAGGAGACCATTCTCCCAGTAAATCCAATGTGATCCAGACTGATCACCTGCTGCCTGGTCTGTGGCCTGTTGCCTCAGACCCACGAGAGAGGGGCATGCGTTCTGCTCCTCGCAGAATTCTTCCCTGGAGGGTCCTCCTTCTTGCTGCCAATGGGTCAGCTCAGGTAGGTCCCCCAGTTCAGCTACCTGTTCCCCTGTTGGCTCCAGGGCATCCCCCTCAGGGTCTGCCTCCTCCTGGACCGTGGGAACTTCGGGGGCCGGTTTCCCGCGCCCCCTGCCTCCTCTCTCTCTGGCAGGCACCTGGGCCTCCCTCTCAGGCTCCAGGTCCTCTTGAACACCTTTAGCTGCCATTGTCCGGGTGGTCACACATGCCCAATCAGGCAAGCCCAACATTTCTAAATGCTCACTCCGCTCCACCTTAGCCCAAGGTGAGCTCTCCAAATCGTTCCCTAACAAACAGTCAACAGGCATGGCTGGCCTCACAGCTACTTGAAGAGTACCCGAGACCCCCCCCCCACTCAAAGGGAACCTGAGCCACCTTGCAGTGACTCTCTGTGTTGTCAGCGGCAACAACCGGATAGAATGCATCAGGGATAACCTGCTCCTTAGACACCAGGTGACACTTGACAGCTGTCACACTGGCTCCTGTGTCTCTCAGAGCCTCCACCCTATGGCCATTGATGGTCACCCACTGCCTGTATTTCTTAGTGTTCTCAGGCAGCGGGGTCCTAGGGACCATCTCAGAGTCTCCTAATGAGACAAGGGAAAACACTGTGGGATCCCCCCACCTTCGGCACCCAACTCCTCCCCCAGGGCTACACTAGCCAACTGCCGGGGGACTGCACCAGGGGGTGCTGGTTTTCCATGCAAAGGGCAACGAGGATCGTTTGCCTTGTGGCCAGGGGCGCCACATTTGTAACACACCAGTGGTCCCTGGGGAACAGGGGGCCTGTCAGGGCCACTGGCTTCTTCTCAGGGGAGGCTGGGAACCTTTCCCTTGGTTCCCTTGGGGTCTACTTTGGGGCCCTTTATGGAACTCCCTCTGTTTACCTTTGTCCCCCCCACTCTTCTGCTGGGGATCCTGCCCACCATTGGCGGAGTCTCCCACGTGACCCTTGTGGACCCGGGTACTCACCCAGCGGTCCGCCTCCTCAGCAAGCTGCCTAGGGTTAGTCAGCTTACTATCAATCAGGTGCTGGCGTAGCTCAGGAAAACAATTACCGGACAAGTGCTCCCAGGCAATCAAATCAAAGAGCGCCTGAAAATCAGTCGCTTTGCTACCCTTTACCCAACCATCCAAGGCTCTGCAAAAGAAGGTCACATATTCAACCCAGGTACTGCTTTCAATCTTACTACAGTTCCTGAACCTTTGCCTATAAAGCTCAGGGGTCAAACCATACCTAGTCATTAAGGCATCCTTCATGTGGCTGTACGAATTATAGACTTCAGAGGGCAAATCCAACAAGGTATCCCGCCCTTCACTGAGGAACCGTCCCCACAACCCCGCTCCCCAATCCTTCTCAGGGACCCGGTGGGAAGACATGGCTACCTCATAGGCTTTGAACCACTGCCCTATGTCATCATTTTAAAAAAATTCCTTAACCACATCTTTTGGAATATACACCCTAGCTTCAACAGGCACAGGCGGTACACTGCCACCAGAGGGAGTAATCTCTAAGCTTTTGGCCTTCAATTCCAACTCCCTCAAAATTTTCTCATGTTCAAACTGCATTTTCTTTTCCTCTAGGGCCAATTTCCTAGTTTGCATTTCGAATTCTAACTGCCCATTCAGCTTGAGCTTGGTCAGCTCCATTTCGTGCATCCTACTCTCTTTCCTGTCCTCCAACTCCTCTGGAGACAGTCCTCTGGCAGAAACACTGCTACCTACTGGGGAAGGTGGTCTTCTAGCCCCTAGACCCAATAGCCCCTCCAGCTGCCCTTCTGCATTCTCAGCCCCCTCCACCGGTATAGGGGTGCTCCTTGCTTCAACCCAGGCCCTCAGCGTCTTTTGGTGCTCATCCTTCTTGGTGAGCCCGGTCATGGAGACTTTAAACTTCCTGCAGAAATGCTTGAGCTGTTTGAGGGTGTAGCATTCTAGCCTCTCTTCTTCCCAGTCACACTCAACAGAGGCTACTGATTCTGGTTTCTCCATAGTGACTGAACTTGGCATTTGCAAAAATAGGAAATCCCAGAAAAAATGCTATTAAAGTATGTGGTTGCGTTTTGGTCTGCACTCACTAAGTAGTGTTCACCAATCACTGTACATGAGTCACAAATGCAAGTCCAGAATCCTCACCGCTGACCACCAATGTTAGATTTGGGGGTCTCTAGTTGGCAGAGGTAGGTACCTTTGTCCAAATAGGGACCCTTGAGTCTAGTCAGGGAAAGTAGGTACACTCCAGAAATAACCCCTGCTCACCCTCTTGGTAGCTTGGCACGAGCAGACAGGCTTAGTTCAGAGGCAGTGTGTAAAGCATTTGTGAACACATACAGTAATCAAGTGACAACACTACAAATGGACACCACACAGGTTATATATTTATAAAAATAGGTATACTTTATATAGATTTATCACAAGACCATAAACGACAAAAATAATCCACAATACTGTCAAGAGTGCTTAGTTCTGATCAAAAAGGCTTAATTCAAGGTTCTGTGCGAGTCGGTAGCCTCCTCCGGCTACGGCGATGTCGAGAACAAACAGAGTCTAACAAATCCAGCTGACCGCGTCGAGACGGGCCAACACAGCGTAGACAGACTCGGTCACAGTACCTGTTACTTGAAGCGGCAGGCACGGGCATGCGAGCCGGATGGCTGTTCGTCGCGGTCGCGATGCAAAAATGGAAGCGTTGCAGGACGCGTTGTCCCTCGATGCGGTGCAGGCAGCGGCTCGTTGACGTCGTCGAGACGGAGTCGGTGAGACCAGGGCCGTGCGTTGCAGGGCGAGACGGTGCTTCGGTGCGGTGCTGGCAGGTTGCGGTGCGGCGACGGAGCCGGATTCAGGAGCTGGCGTCGATCAGTCCGGACAGCGGTGCGAGTCGGGCGGTGCGTCGCAAAGCGTGCGAGCGGTGCCCAACTCCGGTGTGGTCACAGGACTCGAACTCAGCAGCAGTGACCGTGTCGGTCGGACCAGTTCGATTCGGCGTAGCGAAGCGTTGCAGGACGCGTTGTCCCTCGATGCGGTGCAGGCAGCGGCTCGTTGACGGAGTCGGTGAGACCAGGGCCGTGCGTTGCAGGGCGAGACGGTGCTTCGATGCGGTGCTTACAGGACACCGAGTCGGTCGTGAGAGTCGGTCACAGCTCCCTACCTCTGTAGCCACTGAAACAGAGTTTCCAGCAGCAATTCACAAAGGGGTGAAGTCCAATGGTCCTGGGACTTCGGTCAGGGGGCAAGCTCTCTTCCAAGCCCTTGGAGATCCTTCACAAGTTGATGAAAGTCACAGCAAAGCAAAAGTTCCTTTCTCCTTTCTTTGGCAGTCAGGCAAACCACTGCAGGCCAATCCCCCAAGCAGCACTTCAGGCTTAGGGATAGTCTCTCCTCAGTTTCTTCTTGGTTCCGCTCCTCAGCAAAGGTTTCTTCTTGTTCCCAAAAGTGATCTAATTTTCCTGGGGTCTGGGTGCCCCTCTTATACCCTGATTCTCTTTGTTCTCTGGAGACAGAGAGGCCTCTGCCTAGTCCAAAACCAGTTCTGGTCAGTCCTGGAGCACTTTGTTTTTCTGACTCCTTCTTTCCTTTCAGAATGTGGGGCAGAGTGCTCAGCCGCCCGGCAGGAGGTGGAGCCAGCATTGTGGAAGGCAGGCACAGCCCTATTCAGACCCAGGTGCCACTCCTCCCTCCACTCTGGATGCAGATCTTTCTATTCAGCCCTGTGCTGACTCACCCTGTCTCCTGTAGCCACCCCCAGCCCCTGTCACTCAATCTCCAGACAAGGAATACACAACCTAGCAGAGGCAGGCTTGGATAGTTAGGCAAGAAAATACCCACTTTCTAAAAGTGGTATTTTCAAACACAGAATGTTAAAACCAACTTCACTAAAAGATGTATTTTATCATCCTGAGTTCAGGCATACTAAATTCGTTTTTCTACCATGTTCCCTGGGTCAGTTCTGACTATAAGGTGTAATAGTCAGTCTGCCCATTCTGGCCTATGGGGAGCAGGTAGCCTTGCAATAGTGAAAAACGAAAATGGCTGTAATTCACTATTAGGACATGCCACACACACCAGGGCATGTCCTACCTTATACTTACAATGCACCCTGCCCTAGGGCCTACTTTAGGGGTGACCAACATGCAGTAAAGGGAAGGTTTAGGGACTGGTAAGTGGGTGCACTCACCAAGTCGACATGGCAGCCCTAGGCTGCACACAGGCCCTGCAATGGCAGGCCTGAGACACACTTTACAAGCTGCTTCTGTGGGTGGCACAACCCGTGCTGCAAGCCCACCAGCAGCATTGGATTTACAAGCCCTGGGCACACTCAGTGCACGGTACTAGGGACTGACAAGTAAACCAATCATCCAATCATGGAGTCACTAATACATACATCAATTAACGATAGGGAGCACTTGCACTTTGGCACTGATTAGCAGTGGCAAAGTGCCCATGAGCATCTAGTCCAGCAAAAACATATCGGCAACCGTGGAGGCATTATGAAAAAATGGAAGGGAGACCCACGCCAAGGATGCCAGGTCTAACAGTAGGCTTTCAAAAATTTCCTACATTTGCAGTAGTTAGCACAAGTGCGAATGTGTAGCGAAAGCTTATTCCAATAAAAGGGGGCAAGGTAACAAAATGCTCTACCCCCACATCTCGTTAAGCGAGTGCAGGGGGACACACAATAGGGCCTTATCACGTGATCGTAAGCTTCTGCTAGGCATGAAATGAAATGAAATGAAATGAAATTTGTACTTGTAAAGCGCACTTATACCCCCAAAGGGGTGTCCTGGCGCTGTACGCATACCGCTGTGGAACCCTTCCTGGCTTTTCCCTGTGAAATGTCCACTCCTGGGCACCCCCAAGGTGAAGCCAGGCATCCCAGCGCTGTTGGGGCCGTTGTGGAGATTAAGCAAGCTATTGCCCAGAGTTGCAGAGTGGGACCCATGATTAGAATAGGCACCGAGGCGAGAATTATCAGGTCCGAGGAAATTGAGCCCAAGACCCGCCGAGGCGGGAATTGAACCCTGGTCCCGGGCCAGATCTCTGCATCAGGGTCTGCCGCTCTAACCATTGAGCCACACTTCTCCATGTATGCAAGGTTCGCTTTTTAGTTGAAGATATCTGGGTCCTTTGCCTCTTAATGCGTTACAAGTAAGAGAGCAGAGCTCTGAAAGGTGGCAGGGGCATTCTTCAAACCAAAGGGCATCACCCGAAACTGAAGTTGCCCTTTGGGGTTTAGAATGCAGACCACTTTTGCCACCTCAGTCAGAGCAATCTGCCAGTACCCTGATGTTAAATCAAAAGTACTGAGGAACTTGGCAGCACGCAGCCTGTCTATGAGCTCATCAGTTCGGGTGTGCATACGTTTTCGCGACAGAGTTGAAACCCCAGTAGTCCGCACAGAACCTAAGCTCTGGAGTGGCACCCAGTGGGACAGCCTTGGGTACCAGCACACAGGCCTGGACCAGGGACTGCTGGAGGGCTCAATCACCTCTAACACCAGCAGCTTGGAGACCTCCTCCTTGATACTGGCCCTCACTTTTATCTGACAACCTGTAAAATTGTTAACAGGTAGACTGTCTCCATTATCAATGTCACCGATGCACAGGTGTGTGAGTCCAGGGGTGAGGGAGAACAGAGAAGCGAACTGTCCCAGCAACTGGTAACAGTCACTCTGCTGTTTTGGGGTCAGTGTAGGGGAGAGGTTGACAGTTTCCACTGACCTATCGTGTTCCTTGGTAGACAGGAGGTCAGGGAGAGGCTCTCTTTCCTCTTCCACTCCATCTTTCAGCAGGAGCATGCTCATTTCAGACCTCTCAAAGCAGATAGGAGGTGGTTCACATGGAGCACCCTTAAGGGGTTTTTGGAGGTCCTGAGATCCACCAAGTAGATGGACTCCCCCTTTAGCTCTTTCATCTCATATAGGTATGTCCATCAATCCTGAAGTGCTCTGCGTTCCACAGGCTCCATAACCCACACCTTCTGGCCAGGCTGAAACTCTACCAGTGTGGCCTTCTGGTCATACCAGAGTTTCACAACTTCTTGGCTGTCCTCAACATTACTTTTTGCCTTTTTTCAGAAGCGGTGCGTCTGGTTGCGGAGGGCAATCATGTTGCCATCTACATCCTGGAGGCGTTTCCTGGGAGCTTGCTCCCACCCCTCCTTTACAAGGCTAAGCGGTCCCCTGACAGAATGGCCGTACAGGAGTTCAAAGAGGCTAAACCCCACTCTCTTCTGCAGCACCTCCCTGTAGGCAAGAGAAGACATGGAAGGAGGACGTCCCACTTACTCCTCATGGTCTTGTTAAATCTCTCCACAAGACCGTTGGGTTGGGGGTGATAGGGTGTGGAGAACATGCAAGTTACTCCATACTCATCCCACATGGACTTCATGTATGCTGACATGAAGTTAATGCCTCCGTCAGACACCTCCTCTTTGGGGAACCCCACACAGGTAAAAATCCCCATCAGGGCCCTGTCCACCGCAGGTGCAGTCACCGACCTCAGAGGGATGGCCTCTGGGTAGCGAGTGGCATGGTCCACCAAGACCAGGACGAATCTGTTGCCTAAGGCGGTCTTGGGGTCCAAGGGTCCAAGAATGTTGATAACTACCCTCGCAAAGGGAGTGCCAACGACAACTAATGGGGTCATGGGAGCCTTGAGCTTTTTCCCTGACTTCCCACTAGCCTGGCAGATGGGACAGGACCTACAGAATGCATCTGAGGCCAATAGAAGTGGGCAACAAGTCTTGCAAAGGTCTTGCCCTGCCAGAGGTAGGTCATGAGCCAAACCCAGCAGGAGGGTCCTCTAACACTGGGGGACCATCAGCACACAGGCTGCCCCAGATCCAGGAGCCTTAGGCTCGTTATATAGGTCATTCTCCCAATAGATCAGGTGATCTCCAGAGGTCTCACATGCTGTCTGGGCCTCAGCTTGCCACCTCAAGCCCCCTAGAGTGGGGCACTCTTTCTGCGCCTTGCAGAATTCCTCCCTGGTGGGCACACCCTCAACTTGCCAACCAGCAAGCTCAGGCAGGTCACCCAGGGTGGCAATGTCCTCCCCATTTGGCTCAGGGGCATCCTCTTCAGGTGCCCTGTCAACCTAGACCATGGGAACTCCAGGGGCTGGTTTCCCAGGCCCCTTGCCCCTCTCTTCCATGACAGCTGTCTTGGCCATTGTTCCAGGCTCCAGACGCCCTTTCCTCCCTTTCCGGGCAGCCATGGACTGTGTGGTCATACAGATCCATTCAGGTAATCCCAAGATTTCCAAGTGTGACATGAGCTCTACCTCCCTCCAGATAGTGTGCTCCAGGTCATTGCCCCAACAGACATACCGAACAGACAGAGATGGCAGGGCTCATAGCTGCTGTTAGAGAACCTGAGACCACCCCCCCCCACGCAAGGCAAACTAGAGGCACCATTAGATGGCTCTCACAATTGTCGGCGACTAGGACTTGGTGGAATGTGTTAGGGTGGACCTGCTCTCTGGACACAAGATGACACTTTAAAGTAGTCATGCTGGCTCCTGTGTTCCTTAGAGCTTCCACTCATTGACCATTTATGATGACGCACAGCCTGTACTTAAAAGTATTGGCAGGTATAGGGGCTTTGGGCACCATCTCCTTATCCCCCAGGGAAACTAGGGTCACCTCTGTCTGCTCCCCAAAGCTAACTGGGACTACCTCCTCCCTGAGCGCTACATTCGCCAACCCAGGTGTCTGCCCACCAGTGGGGGGCTGTACCCTCTTGGGACATTTGGAGTCACCCTTGGAGTGCCCATACTTATAGCACTCTGTGTGTTGGGATACAAACCTCCCTGTCTGCTTGTCAAAGAACCCCTTCTTCTTAGGCTCAAACTGGGACTGGTTATCACTACTCCCTTGGGAATTATTTTGGAGGCCTTTAGGAAACTCCTTTTGTTTAAGTTTTTCTCTCCCCTCTTTCTTCTGGAGGGACACCTGACCACCTTTTTGGACACGCTGGTGCTAGCCCTGAAGTCCACCTCCTCAGCAAGCTTCCTGGTATCAGTCAGCTTGCTGTCAACTACATGCTGGTGCAGCTCTGGAAAACAAATATTGAGCATGTGCTCTCTCATAATCGGATTGTACAGACCATTGTAATCATTCACTTTACTGCCCGGCACCTAAACCAGCCAGTGTCTTGCTGGAGTAATCCACAAATTCTACCTAGGACTGGTTGGGGAGCTTCAGACTGTTCCTGAACCTTTGGCAGTACTTTTCAGGGGTCAGTCCAAACTTAGAAATCAAGATGGCTTTCATGGGAGTGCACCTGGTTTAGTCCCCAACCTCTAAAGTGAGAAGTGTGTCCTGTCCGACAGTAGGCATGCGTTTTCACAAACACCCTCCCTCCCAATGCTCTTCTGAGATCTTGTGCACCCTCAGGGCTACCTCCGAGGCAGAAAACCTTTTGTCAAAATCATCTCCCACAACATCCCTGGGAACCAAATCCTTGGGGATACGAAACTTTTAGTCTCCTTCAGACACTGCAGAATTGTTGCCACCATTGGTGGAATCTGCTTGTTTTTCCTTAATTCCAGCTCTTTCAGGCTTCTTTCATGAGACAACTGCGCCAAAGCAAGTTTCTCCTTCCTTTTTAATTTGTAGCTGAAACTCCCTCTCTGCCTTCCTGTCCCCCAGCTCCTCTGGGGAAAGGCAACACTGCTTCCTGCTCTGGCAGGGGGATCAAACTTGGGGGGATGAGCCCTCCTCCCCCGAAGACTGCATTCCAGGGCTGTTGTGCCGGTCTTGATCCTGATACTCCATATCATCCTCTTGCTCTTCTGTGGCTGCCAATAACTGGTGGACCTCTGTCCAGGCCCTCATAGCTTTCTGAAGCTCCAGATTTTTGGTGCTCCTCTTCATTTTTAGTCCCTTTTCCTCGCAGAACTCTTTAAGTTCAACCACTGTGTTTCTTACCAGATTGGCCAGCTCAAACTCCATTGCTGCAAGTATGGTCTCAGACAGTCCAATAGTAGGAATAAGGGTAGATTTTGGAAAAACCAAAAAAGCAAATCAAGGAGAATTGAAAAATGAATTGGTCTTAAATTATTTATGTGAAGTGGTAGTTTAACACAAAATTACTGTATGGCACTGCACAAACAAGTCCAATCCTCACCGCTGAACACCTGTGTAAAACATTGGGTTGTTGGTTGAATGGGGTGTAAGCCCTGGTCAAGCAGCAACTACAATCCTTGTCAGGGTAAGGCACAAGCAAACCCCAAATTAACCTGTGCTCACCCCCTTGGTAGCTTGGCACAGAGCAGTCAGGCTTAACTTAGAGGCAATGTGTAAAGTATTTCGGCAACTCTTCAAAAATAAAACAGTGAAAACACACCGCAAAAAAATAGAGCAAGTTTAATAACTATAACAAGCCCAAAACGACCAAACTGGAGATATGGAATTTTTAAGACTTTTTAGTTAAAACAGCGCCAAAAAAGCACAAAGCGATATTGGTGATATCTGGTTGCGCTGGACCGGGACAAAGTCACAAGTTCAGGCCCACCGCGATGGAGCGCGGGCTGGCTACAGGGACCCAGTTAGGCCAGCTGAACAGAGTATTTTAAATCCTGGTAGAGGAGCATTGCTTGGATCCACGTTGAAGATGTATCGGGTCCAGTATGCAGCGAGGCTGCAGTGCAAGGTCCTGTTGCATTGTCGAGGAGCCGTTGACGGGGCTTGTGATGCAAAAGATTAGTGTCTGGCATGCAGCACACAGCTGGCAATGAGTTGGTTCCAAAGGCTGTGAGGCTGCAATGCGGAGCCTGGCGTGGTTGTCGAGGCTGCCATCGATGAGAGGTGCGACGACCTGGGCTGTGGATGCGTCGCCTGGCCGTCGCATCAGTTTCAAGTACTGCGGAGGGCGATGTGGGTCTTTGCGACGGTACAATCTACGCAGCAGCGGCAATGTGTTAGTTTTGCTTGGGGTTACGCCGTTCAGCTGAGGAGATGCGTCGGTTCTGCTCAGGGATGTGTCACTCAGCAGAGAAGATGCGTCGACTCTGCTGGTCCAGTACTGTGGTGGCACCACTTGGCAGGGTAGACACAAAGATGGCAGAGTCCAGGTGCATGAGATTGGAAGACCGTTATGTCCCTGAGGCTTCAGATCAGGAGGCCAGCCAACAAGCCCTTGGAGTCGCTCTGGGTTCAAGAGAGGCAGGTCCAGTGTGGGGAGATGCTTCTAGAGGAATGCCTTTTAAGTGCACAGATGCCCTTCCTCCCCTGCTCTAGCTCCAGACTAACTACAGGGGGGATTGCAGCCCTTTGTGTGGGGACAGGACACAGCCTATTAAGGTGTAAGTGAGGTTGGGCCAAGCTCCTCCCTCCCATCCTGCCAGTGATGGTCCTCTCAGTCACACCTAAAGCTCCCATTGTGTGTGGCTTTCTGGGAGGAATACACAAAGTCCAACTGCCAACTACACTCAGTCATGTGACCAGACAGGCTACAGGAACCAAATGGCCAAGGCAGGAAAATGGCAACTTACTAAAAGTGGCAAATTCAGAATTGCAATTTAAAAACCAACTTCACCATAAGTTAGGATTTTAAATTCAGATTCCAGAGCACCAGACTTGAACTAGTAATATCTGAGGGTGAGTGCCTGAAAAGTTTCAGCGCTCCGTCCATCATTTCCTTGTGTTTTCCTAGTTATATCTTCCCAATTGGAAACCACTCTTATAAAACGTAATAAGATAATCCCAATGTTATACTACGGGAGATGCAGGCCTTGCAGTAGTGAAAATCGAATTTAAGAGTTTTTCGCCACCAGGACATGTAAAACTTAAAAGCGCATGTCCTACTTTTTAAATACATTGCATCTTGCCCTCTGGGCTGTCCAGGGCCCACCCTGGGTGTGATATATGTATTAAAAAGGCAGGTTTGAGCCTGGCAAAAGGTTTATTTTAGAAAAAATGGTCGTAATGCTCTCAGTTATACATCCAATATATTCACATACATTTAAAGAATCTTTGTGTGCATGCTGTAAGAGGGCTCCACCCTGGCTCAATCACTATATTGCAAGAAAACCAGAACAGATGTCCTAAAACTAGCATTGCCCTACTTTGTCCTAAGGCTTCCAAGTACTCAAAAGTAATCAACCGTAAATCAGAGTCCAAACATCAATGAATTGCTGGTGTTCCAAACAAGCAAAGTTTTTAATCCAATTGATTGTAGAAATCTAAATTTTTCACAAATATTGACAGCAAACTTGTAAATCTTGTTAGAAGAACATATTTCTTTGAACTGTGTGTCCAATATAGCCTTTCACATAAACCCAATGCATTTCAGGTGTGGTACCCTTTATCAGGGTAACTACAAGTAGAAATGAAATATTGTTTAGTATAAAAAAAGACTGACATTTAGCGATCTCCAAGTGCAACCCACTGCCAACAAGTCAACATATATTCCCTAATGAAAGAGAAGACCTATAGTCAGAGTGTTAAAATGCAACTAGTCTCAAGACTACAATACCCAACATGCATTAATGATATCACCAGAGAAAAGCGACTGAACTGCCTATGGTTTTTCAACATGCTCTGAAAATGCCGCTTAAAGAGCCCTAGAAGGTAACCAACCAAAAAAAAAAAACCATGCCAATACAACATCTGACCAGTGAAATGGGAAGCTAACAATGAATTTCGAACATCATGAATGGCTGAAAAGCCCAAAGGCTTGATCAGAATACAACGGAGAGACGTCGATGTGACCAAACTGTAAAACAAAATGTACAAATGTAACTAGTGCCTTAAATAACATGACGTGAAGTTGCCCCCAATGTGGCTTATGCATACCTATTAGCGATGCCCGATTCTTCTGAAGTATCGTCTGTGTAAAAAAACGAAAACATCATGCAAATTGCAAGCTGTCAGCGCAGTCCTGTGTCAATGAGGATGACATTAAAAAAATGGAGTAGTCCAAGCTTACCCAAGTATATAGAAGGAAACGGCAAACCGATAATGCTACAAGACGCAATGTTTCAGCTTGTGCGAGCTAAACCGGAAACAAAGTGATTCCTAGTGCCCAGTTGTTAGTAATCTAAAGCCCAAGGTGCTTCATACGTGTGTGTAATTAAAATTGAAAACGGACAGGGCTCTGTTAGACCTGGCACCATTGGCGTGGGTCTCCCTTCCATTTTTCGCTGTTGTCCCCCTGTTTTTGCTGGTGTTAGATGCTCTGGGCGCTGTGCCACTGCCCTTCAGTGCCACAGCGCGAATGCTCCCTGTGTAAATATGACATGTGAATTGGTATATCCATGATTGGCTTATTTGGTTTACCTGTTAGTCCCTAGTAGCGTGGCCTGTGTGTGCCCAGGGCTGGTAAACCAAATGCTGCTGGTGGGCCTGCAGCGCCGGTTGGCGCCACCCACAAAAGCAGCTTGTAAATTGTGTCTCAGACCTGCCACTGCAGAGTCTGTGTGCAGTCCCGAACTGCCATCTTGGCTGTGAAGTGCACCCACTTCCCAGCCCCTGAACCTTCCCTTGGCATCATGTAAGTCGCCCCTATGGTAGGGTGCATTGTATGTGTAAGGTAGGACATGCCTTGGTGTGTGTAGCATGTCCTGGTAGTGACCTACACCCAATTTCGTTTTCACTACTGTAAGGCTACTTGTTCCCCATAGGCCAGAATGGGCAATTTTGACTATTACATTCTATAATCCTAACTGACCCCAGGAACATGGTAGAAAAACGAATTTAGTATGCCTGAGCTCAGAATATTAAAATACATCTTTTAGTGAAGTTTATTTTTATATTCTGTGTTTGAAAATACCACTTTTAGAAAGTAGGTATTTTCTTGCCCAAGCCTTCCAGTGTGCTCTGCTGTTGTGTATTGGCTGTCTGGTTTTGGAAGGACAGGGCAGGCTGAGTCAGACCTGGGTTGAATAGATCTGTAGTTGGAGTATGGGGAGGGGTAGCTCCTTGACCTGAATAGGGCTGTGCCTGGCAAGGTGAATGCTGGCTCCACCTCCTACTGTGCGTCTGATGGCAGACCCCCTCTTTCTGAAAGGAAGGATGCAGCCTGGTAAACAAAGTGCTCCAGGACTGAGCAGAACTCGTTCTGGCTGGGCTCAGTGACTTGTAGCTTCTGAGAACAAAGACTTTTGGGGTATAAATATCTGTGCCAAAAACCCCTACAAGTGTGTTGCTCCTGGACGTCAAGACGAACCTCTGTCCGTGTAACTGAAGGAATCTGCAGGAGGAGACTATCCTTGTGCTGGTGTGCTGTTTCTTGGATTGGCCTGCAGTGGTTAACATTGGACTTGGAAGAAGAGGGAAAAGGACTTTGAGAGAACTTTTATTAATCTTGCTAAAGCAATCACCCAAGGGCTAGGAGAGAGCTAGCCTCCTGTTGAAGTCTCAGGCACATCAGACTTCACCACCAGCCTCCTGATTCCTCCCAGCGAGGATTTCTATCTGCAGGTGAGGCTCCTGTGAGTTCCAGGGCCTCTAGTTCTACTACAGAGAAGAGAGTGCTGAAATCGCCGCTAATGCACGCTTATGAGCCGCCGCAGCCGAAAGCGCCCGGAAAATCATCGCGCTGCTGCCGCCGAGTGCTCGCAACCAAAGATCGAATCATCGCACCGAGATCATCGCTTCACGACATCGCGGCGCGGACGCCGGGCGCCGCCATTTTCATCGCATCAGGATCGTCGCTCTCTCGCAGAGCGCCATTTCTTCGCATCGCAACCCGATCGCACACGCAACAGGATCGTCGCCTCGCCTCCTCCCTCGCGGCAAGGAGTCATCGCACCAAGGGGGCGTGGCTAACCAGCCATCATGGCGGACGCGAGTTCGTAAAGCTCCGACAGCATCCCCCTAGTTTACCGGTATATTTATCATTTAGTAGCGCCATCACTACCGGTAATGAGCGAGCCCGAGGTGGTGAGGGGTCGCTGCCACTGCTGAAACTGCTAGGAGACAGAGACAGAAGCTGGGGGCGCCATTGGCGTTGAGCGCAGCGTTGCGGCCTATCTGAGTGGCGGCGGTGATCAGGACTGACTGCCCCTGAAGGGAGAAGTTCCCCGGAGAGGCCCACGAGGCGAGCCCACGGAGGTGTCGGTGGTTCTCCGGCCTGGCTGGCCCCTCGCTGCGGTGGCCGGAGATCGCCCTTTGCTGTGGGGAACACTGCGGCCTGCCTGGGAGGCCGCTGCGCGACGCCGTGGGTAGGGACCGACTGCGCCTGAGAGAGGGAGCGTGGCGCTGCGGCCTACCTGTGTGGCGGCGGTGATCGGACCCGGCTGCCCCTGAAGGGAGAGGTGCCCCGGTGAGGCCCAAGAGGCAAGCCCACGGAGGTGGCGGGGATTCTCCGACCTGGCTGGCCCCTCGCTGCGGAGGCCTGAGATCGCCCTTTGCTGTGGAGAGCGCTGCGGCCTACCCGGCAGACTGCTGCGCGACGTTGGAGGTAAGGACCGGCTGCGCCTGAGAAAGGGAGTGCGGCGCTGCGGCCTACCTGTGTGGCGGCGGTGACCAGGCGTGACTACCCCTGAAGGGAGAAGCGCATCCGGTGAGGCCCACGAGGCGAGCCTGCAGAGGCGGTGGTGGATCCCCGATCTAGCTGGCCCCTTGCTGCGGGGGCCTGCGATCGCCCTCCGAGGGGGGGAGCGCTGCAGCCTACCTGGGGGGCTGCTGCAGGACGTTGGAGGTGAGGACCGGCTGCGCCTGAAAGGGAGCGCGCCCGGGGGGGCCTGAGGGGTGAGCCTGCTACGGACGGAGTGGTTCCCTGGCCGAGCCAGGCCCCCTGGGCTGCTGAAATTAGTGAGCGCTGAGTGCTGCGACGAGACACTTACCTGAGGTAGCGGAGGGGCGGACGGCTGCGGCTGCCGCCTGACGGTCCCGGGGCCTAGCGCGCAAGAGGCAGTGTCGAGGGAGAAAAGTGGGCACTGATCCCCCGGTGGCCATGAGAGCCTAACTGTTTGAGGGGCTGCAGACGGCAGGAGTCGACGCAAAGGTGCGGGGCCCTAGGCGGGAAGCTGCAGGGCATCCATGTAGTTCACGTCCTGCAAAGGCACGCCACACCGCGGCCCAGCGGTGATAGGAGGCGATAAACTGCAACGGGTGATGCCCGGCGTGACTCCTGAGGCCCTGCCCCCCCTGGAACGAGTCCCCCGGTTGGACACCCTAGACCAGACTGTCACACCCTAGCCCTGGGGCACGGGCGGCTGAGGGGAGGCCTTGAGCGATTGGGGCGAGGGGAGACGAACAGACTGGAGCCCTGGGCCGTGGCGGTGAGCCGGAGTGGCCTGTAACTGGTGCGGAACGAGCGCACAGTGGATTAGCGCTGCTGTGGCGACCCACTGAAGTGGTGACATCGCCGTGGGGACAGTGAGTTAAAACGCTGGGGCAGTGAATTGCTAAAGAAGACCCCCAGCCTAGTGACTCGCCGTGAGTTGGCACTACGGGACGGCCACAGACCTGGCTACCGAGCCCCTGAGGAAATGCTCTGAAAGCAGCAGTGCGGAACCAAAACATCCATCCGGTGGAGGTGGCCCGTGGAGGTGAGGAGGCGGACACCAAACAACCAAGAAGTAATGGTCACACGAGGAGCGATACTGCACCACCTGGTGAAGTTGTAGATCACCGTCCCTTGAGAGGGAGCACTGGGGCCTGTGAAGTGGTGGCGCTAGTGCGGAGGAGATCTCGCCCCGCAGCCCAGAGGGTGAATGCTGACAGCGCAACAGCTTGTAATGGGCCGAATGCGGGCGAAAATACAACAGGGACCACTGCGTGCGGGGGGGGTCGGACCCTGCCCAGATACGAGAGGAGGGAGAGATGGAGCTGGCGTCCGCGGCGGTGGCCGCCAAGCTCGACTTGGTGCTGGCCGCGGTGGAGAAACTTGGGACTGCACTAGATAACACCAGGACCTCTCTGGAAGCCCAAATAGATAAGGTAACGTCGGACTTCACGCTTTTACATGCTGACCATCGGAAACTGGCCGAGAGGGTGACCGCTCACGACCAGACACTCACAGAACTCCAGCCCGTCTCCCGAAGTCATGCGGCGGCGCTACAGGACATGATCGACCGAGTGCACGCCTTGGAGGATAGAGTCGAAGACGCAGAGGGACGCTCGCGCCGCAACAATGTACGCATAGTGGGCCTACCGGAGGGGGAAGAAGGGAGAAACCCGGAACAGTATACCGAGCACTGGCTAAAGGAACTGATGCCCCCGGGAACGTTGTCGCCCCAGTTCGTGGTGGAGAGGGCGCACCGCGTACCGACACTGAAACCACAACCGGGCGCCAGACCTCGCCCGTTCCTTTTAAGACTTCTCAATTACCGGGACAGGGATGCGGTGCTACGCGAAACCCGGAAGCTGGGCGACCTCAAAGTGAGCGGCAGCCAAGTGATGATGTTCCCTGTTTACACTGCCCTTGTGCAGCGCCGCAGAAGCAACTACATGGCGGTAAAGCGCCAACTCCGGGAACTGGAGTTACCCTACTCCCTCCTGTTCCCAGCTCGACTGCGAGTGGTTGCAAAAGGAGAGACCCGCTTCTTTGACTCCCCGGCAGAGACGTGGGACTGGCTGGAGGAGACGGGCCTCTGGACAGGAAAACGACCCTCTGGCCAAGACGAGGGCAGACCCACAGGCAGAAGACCGAGACGACGGAGCAAGCGCGGACGCCGCGCTATGCCAGGGCAGGGACGGCAGCCCCGAGTCCGGAAAAAGCAGAATGGAACGACGACGAGTCCTGGACGCGGTAGCGACCCTTGGAGCACCGCACAGTAAGGAGCGCCGAGGAACAGGGAGACGCGACTCTTCGGCGGCCAGTGGCGCATCGTCTCCATCTACGGTGATGTCGGAGGATCTCTGCATGCCGGCAGTGACCCCGCAGACTGCTGATGGTATCATCTGATGAGGGGCCGAGACACTGGACTTTGTTGAGGGGTGCCCACGCAAGTACAATATTGTTTTTGGGTCATAATGTCTTCATGGGGCGATAATGATGGTGAGGGGCATAGGAGAGGCGGTGGGCATTGTACATGCATTGGGGGCTAACCAGATGGCCGTCCACTGCATAGTTGGCTGTGACGCATACTTGCCCACAATGATATGACAGAAGTGGTGGTGGTCGATCCCCGCCTACGACGGGCTTGATTTGCTGCCCTGGACAATTATTTCGATGGCGCTCTCTTTGCATGTGACAAGGGGGTAGCTACTGAGGAGCGATGCTTAGATACACGACCCCACCAGGCAGTATACTGAACTAGTTCATACTTGCAGGCTATTGCAAAGTTTGGACGGACATCCTCGCGGAGTCCGCCCTATCTGTTATGATGTTTAAAGTTGACCTACGGGTTTTGTTGCAGCAGACCGTCACACCCTTGCACACCCCTGGCCGGGACACACTGACAGCTGTTATGCGCCTGTTGCTGCAGCGATACACTCACTCCAACAATGACGACAGTTAACGTAATCACATGGAACATACGAGGAATGCACACACCCTCACGGCGCTACTCCATATTTGCATACCTTCAGCGACATTCGACTAGCATCGCCCTCTTGCAGGAAACACACATGACACAGGCGGAGCTCGAAAAGCTGCGTAGGCGCTGGAGAGGGCAAATATATGGCACCACATACTCTGCGCATGCAAGGGGCACATTGGTCTGGGTGAGGGCGGGGGTCCCGTTTATCTGTGAGGAGGTGGTAATAGACCAGGAGGGCAGGTACACTTTGGTTCGTGGGAAGCTTAATGGTCAGCCAATACTGATGGGATCAATATATGCCCCAAATGTAGATCAGATACCCTTCCTGACAAGACTGTCACTGGCCCGGACTCCCTATGTAGGGCTCCCTTGGTTTCTAGGGGGGGATTTCAATTCGGTACTCAACGTACAGTTAGATAGGTCCTTCCCCCCCCTCCACAAGACGCTTGCTACATCAAACGTGCGAGCGCTGGAGGACTGGCTATCGCACTGGGCAATGTCAGACATCTGGCGCGTCTTAAATCCTGGTGCGCGTATTTACTCTCATTACTCAGCAGTACACGGCCTACATGTAAGATTGGATAGGGTGGTGGCATCCCAATCCCTACTACCGTTGGTTATGAAGTCCGAGTACATGGGGCGGACACATTCAGATCACAACCCATTGTGGCTACAACTGGGCTGGGCGGCAGGCCGCCCGCCCATACCCACATGGCGGCTCCAGGTGACCGTACTGGAAGACCCGGAGTTTCGCGCGTCACTGGGGACGGCTATTCTCACATATCTTGAACTCAACGAAGATACGGCCAGTAGCGCCCTAGTGGAATGGGACGCCCTTAAGGTAGCGGTTCGGGGACACTGTCTGGGGGCCACTATCACTTTCCCTCGCCCGCCTAGAAACCCAACTGTTACAGCATGAGAGTGGGAGGGGGGAGGAGGGTAAATGCTCGACCCAACTGGCCGAATTGCGCGCCCAACACGCGGAACTCCTAGAGCGGCTGCAGTGCCATAATTATGCGGCACACACGGCACGCACCCACGCCTCGGCTGACCGGGCGGGCCGCCTACTGGACTGGCTGATAGCACAAGAAGACGGGCCTGGCCCCGATTGGCGCCATACGAATACCGGACGGCACACTAGTGCACACACAAAGCGAAATACACAGGGCAATGACAGATCACTATACACAACTGTACCGCTCCCGAGGACACTGCTCTGACAATGACCTAGCAAGATTCCTAGGCCCGGCCCAATTACCCACGGCCTCGGCTACCCAGCAGGCCGCACTCAATGGCCCTCTTACATTGGAGGAGATTGGGGATGCAATCGGCGCTATGGCATCAGGGAAAACGCCGGGTCCGGATGGGCTACCGGCCGAATATTATAAGGCCTACAGAGAGTCCTTAGTACAGCCCCTCCACAAGCTATACATGACAGCACTGGCGGAGCACACACTGCCCCCCTCGATGAGAGAAGCCTACCTGGTTTCCTTATTGAAACCGGGCAAGGATCCTACGTCCCTTGGTTCATACAGACCCTTGGCGTTATTGAACGTGGACTGCAAACTCCTTGCCAAGATCCTGGCGGACCGATTGGCGCCAGTGGTACCGGGGTTAATTCATACGGACCAGAACGGATTTGTCCCCAAGCGGAGCACGTCCTTGAACCTGCGACGATATTTCAGGGTGGCAACGGACAGCGTACACGCCTGGCCTAAGGCGGGGTGCCTCATGTTAGACCTAGAGAAGGCATTTGACAGCCTGGAATGGAGTTTTCTAGCGGGAGTGCTATTGAAATACGAGCTAGGCCCGGACTTCCTTCAGATGGTTGGCTTACTCTACAGAGCCCCCACAGTCCGCGTGCGCCTGGGACCGTATATATCTGACGCTATTCCGGTGTGCAGGGGCACCAGACAGGGATGCCCTTTGTCACCCTTATTATTTGCACTGGCTATAGAGCCGCTGGCGGCCAGATTGCGAGATGTGGCAGGAGGGGGCATACCGCTGGGAGACGCGGTGCACCATGTGTCCCTGTACGCGGACGACATGCTGGTTTACGTGCGAGACGTAAATAATATACCACCGCAGCTGGCAACCATCCTTCAGGATTTCGCGGTCCTCTCGGGGCTCCGGGTCAACGTGAGTAAATCCTGTCTCTATGCGTTTCGGGAGGGACTTCAGGACCCAGGGTATATGCTCAATGGTACACAGTTACATGGGAAGAATGCACTTTTCGGTACCTGGGGATTCAGATATATCGCCAACCCAAAGATCTGATGGATGGCAATCTGGGGAGGGCAGTGACGGCCATTCGGTCGCAAATGGGCTTCTGGGGCGCGCTCCCTTTGACTGTCACAGGTAGAGTGGCGCTGACGAAGATGGTGATCCTCCCTAGGCTTCTATACTACTTCGTGAATTTACCCCTCTACGTTCCGGCCGCCTTCTTCACTTCTCCTCTTTACTAAACTGCTCCGGGATTTTATATGGGGGGCTGCACGGCACAGGGTGGCGCTGACGAAACTGTACCTGCCAACTGACCAGGGGGGACTAGCGGTACCATGCTTTGAGCATTATTATCTGGCAGCCCAGATACAATGGATAGCCAGATGGCTCGCGGATAGAGACAGGGATGAAACCGCAACCACATTACCACTGTATTCGTTAGCGCGCATAACCAGCCTCTTCCACCCAGCTGCTAGGGCTGCGCGACCGGCACCGCTGCTGCTGGCAGTGGCGTACCGGTGCTACCGTAGATGTCTATACCTCACAAGAGACGTCGTCCCGTATGCACCCGCGATACCATTGGAGGGCTCCCCTAGTGGACTGGGGGTGCTATCGGCTGTGGCCCTTGCGGACTGGCAGGCAGCGGAGGTACAAACCCTGGGAGACTTATACAGGGACAGTGCGCTTATGTCATATGAATCCTTGGTGGTTGAAGAGGGATTACCGCCAGGGCAGTTTTTAATGTATCGTTCACTGTTGGCGACGCTAACAGACAGATGGGGAGACATGCACACGGAGCCGGCCCAACACCTCACTATTCAGTATCTCCATATTATGGGAAGGGGCAGACACCTGGTTCGCTGGTTCGCGTCATCACTCCGAATACATGTAGCGGTCAAACTGGATCCACTCCGCCAAAAATGGGAACTGGACTTGGGGCGACAATTAGCGGATAAGGAGTGGGAAAAGATACTTAGAAGCCCGGTGTGCATACCCAGGAACATGCGATTCCGACAAATACAACTATTTATTCTCCACAGAGCGTATCTCACACCTGAACTAATAAATAGGTACTTTCACCGTACTGACGCAGTGTGCCCCAGATGTGACGAACTTGGAGCCGGGTTGATTCATATGCTCTGGAGCTGTCCCAACATACTCACCTATTGGCGCGAAATCCGTGAGCTCTTGCATCAGTGCACGGGCCGCGACCTGCCCTTTGAATGGACGGTGAACCTACTCCATCATTTCAGGCGAACTCCAGCCACAAAAGTTACCTCTCGGTTCCTGGACTTGGGATTAATGGTAGCTAAACGACTCCTGACCAAACGCTGGAAAGCGAGAGACCCCCCCACACACACAGGCATGGCGATACTCACTATTGGCATGGGCTAAGGCAGAAGGCATCGCCCTCCGGCGGGAGGAAACACTGGGGTTACGACAGGAGCCCATAGCAGCCAGCTGGGAGGGATTATATCGTAGCCTGCAAAATGGGGAGGAAGACCTTACCGGGAACCCATCCACGTAGAAAGGGAGAGAATGATGGACAGCACACTGGTAGTACCCTCTGTATGGTTCCTTACACAGTTGTGATAGGCGGATTGTCTGGGGTGAGGGCTGGTGAGGAGAGGCGCAGACAGTATGGAGGCTACGGTCGTGTAGTCCCGGGGGGGAAGCACTGGGGAGAAACATTGCAAAAGGGTCGGTCAACGCTGCTGTTGTTGTTGTTCTCACTATTATTCTTATGTTGTCTCAACTTTACTATCTGTTTAACCAGCCGCATTATGTGAACCAAAAGGACCTTAAATAACGGCATGTCGACAGAAATGCCTGGACTGATCTGATAACCTCTGCCTGGACACGATGGGCCGCACATGTTGGACCAAATTATTGCTAGCTAAGAGGCCCTACAGATGTCATTAACATGTAATGTAATACTCCACGCCTATAACAGAGATCTGTATATTGTGGGATAGCGGAGGGATAGATATGTACAATTGTATACCGACTGTCTGTTACCTTTCAAGCCTATGTTCAAATTTACAAATACAATAAAAACAGATAAAAAAAAAAAAGGAGTCATCGCACCAACGGTCTAGCGTGCAGAAGCTTGTCGCATCGTCTCCACACGCATCAGCAGATCGGCGCATCATCCTCCCTCGCGGCAAGGATTTATCGCATCGCCGGCCTCGCGTGCAGCAATTCATCGCTACAGCTCCTTTGCGACAATTTGTTGATTTTGCTACGAAATCCAGGTACTTTGTAAGTGAAAGGGTCGCAGAGACCACTGCTTTGAACTGAACTCCTCTTTGCGCACTTGAACTATTTTTGCAGCATTTCAAGAGTGATCCTATTTGACAGTATTGTGGCTTTTTATCGTTATTGGTCTTGTGCTAAGTCTATATATAAAGATACTTATTTTTTATAACTACTTGTGTGGTGTCCCTTTGTAGCGTTCCTCACTGTGTTACTATGTATGGTCATAGATGCTTCACACACTGCCTCTGAGATAAGCCAAACTGCTCGTGCTACGTTACCACAGGGTTGAGCAGGGGTTATCAAAGGGTGTGGCTCTCTTACCCTGACTTAGGAAGAAGGGTCCCTACTTGGACAGTGGCCAGCCACTGCCGACTAGAGACCCCCATTTCTAACATTGGTGGGCAGCGGTGAGGATCTGGACTTGCATTTATGATCGCATACAGTAATTATAGTGTACACTACTAGTGAGTGCAGACCATAACGCAACCACATATGTTTTTTAGGTTTTCTGATTCTATTTTTGATTAATATTGCCAGTTATTGCTACAATGGGCAAGCCCAGATCCAATGCCTCGGAGGATCTCTCCTGGGAAGAAGAGAAATTAGAAACCTACAATGCCAAGCAGCTCAAATATTTTTGCAAAAGCTTCACAGTCCCTATCACAGGTCTCACTAGAAGGGAGGAGTATTACAAGGCGCTGAAGGCCTGGCTAGAAGCCAGGGATGCCCCTAAGAATATGGGAGAGCCTGTGGAGGGGGAAGAGAATGCAGGAGAGCAGCAGGGTGAAGTAGTAGATTTGGTGGGAGATAAAGCAATTTCCAGCCCGGGCACTAGTGTGTCCGCCAGGGGTCTGTCCCCAGAAGAGATGGAGGACAGGGAGAGAGATAGGCGGCATAATTTGGAGATGGCTAAGCTTAGAATGGATGGTCAGAGGGACCTAGAGAACAAGAAGTTAGAATTCGAGATTATGAAAATGAAACTTGAGCATGATAGAATATTGAGGGAGTTGGAGATTAAAGCAAAGAGTGTAGAGATCTCCCCCTCTGGTGGCAGCATACCTGTAGTGCATCCTGAAAGCAGGGTGATTATACCCAAGGAGGTTATTAAGGATTTCCACAAAAGTGAAGATATTGGGCAATGGTTTGCAGCTTATGAATTAGCCATGGTGTTCCACCGGGTCCCTGAGAAGGATTGGGGAGCGGGGTTGTGGGGACGCTTTATGAGTGAGGGGAGGGATACCTTCCCTGCCCCCAGAAAGTAGGATGGTTTATGCCCACATGAAGGAAGCTTTGATGACCCGCTATGGTTTGACCCCTGAGATGTATAGGCAGAGGTTTAGGACCTGCAAGAAGCTAGAGGGTACCACGTGGGTTGAATATGTGTCTTTTTTTGCAGAGCAATGGAACGCTGGGTAAAAGGTAGCAAAGTAGAAACTTTTGAGCAGCTTTATGACTTGATTGCATGGGAGCATTTATCTAGTAACTGTTTTCCTGAGCTACGCCAGCACCTGATTGATTGCAAGCTGACTAACCCTAGGAAGCTTGCTGAGGAGGCAGACCGCTGGGTGAGCACCCGGGTTCGCAAGGGTCCAGTGGGAGACTTCGCCAAAGGTGGGCAGGGTCCCTAGCAGAGAAGTGGGGGGGACAGGGGTAAACCGAGGGAGTTCCAAAGAGGGCCCCAAAGTAATTCCCAAGGGAACCAAGCAGTGGTGTCCCAGCCTCCCCAAGAGAAGCCAGTGCCCCCGACAGGTAGGCCTGTTCAGAGGGGGCCCCTTACTTGTTATAAGTGTGGTCAAGTGGACCACAGATACTATGATCCCCAGTGTCCTCAGAGGGATACTAGTGCACCACCCCGTCAGCTTGCTAGTGTAGCCCTGGGAGGGGAGGAGATGGGTGCCCAAGGTGGGTGGGATCCCGTAGAGTTGACCCTTGTCTCATTAGGAGACTTTGAGATGGCCCCTAAGCCTGCACTGCCTGATAACACTAAAAAGTACAGGCAGTGGGTGACCATCAATGGCCATAGAGTGGAGGCTCTAAGAGACACAGGAGCCAGTGTAACTGCTGTCAGCTCCCGGTTGGTGTCCAAAGAGCAGGTTGTCCCCCATGCATTCTACCCAGTAGTGTCCGCAGACAACTCAGAGAGCCAATGTGAGGTGGCTCAGGTTCCCTTTGAGTGGGGGGGTCTCAGGAACTCTTCAGGTGGCTGTGAGGCCCGCCATGCCTGTAGACTGTCTGTTGGGCAATGATTTAGAGAACTCCCCGTGGGCTACGGTGGAGAGGAAATCTCACTTAGAAATGTTGGGTCTGCCTGAGTGGGCGTGTGCTACCACTCGGTCCATGGCAGCCAAGGAGGGTGTTGAGAAGGACCTGGAGCCTGAGAGTATGGCCCAGATCCGTGTCTTAGAGAGAAGGGGCAGGGGGCTCGGGGAGCCAGCCCCCTTGGCTCCCACGGCCCAGGAGGGAGAAGACCCTGAGGGGGATGCCCTGGAGCCTAGCGGGGAGCAGATCACCGAACTGGGGGACCTGCCTGAGCTGACCCATTGGCAGCAGGAAGGGGGACCCACCAGGGAGGAATTTTGTGAGCAGCAAAGAGGTTGCCCCTCTCTTGAGGGTATGCGGCGACAGGCTGCAGCCCAGGCAGCAGGTGACATGTCTGGTTCACATCTGATTTATTGGGAGAACAGTCTCCTGTATAGCGAGCCTAAGGCTGCTGAGCCGGGGTCAGCCCGTGTGCTGGTGGTACCCGAGTGCTTCAGAGCCTTCCTACTGGGGTTGGCTCACGACATTCCATTGGCAGGACATCTGGGGCAGACCAAGACCTTTGAGAGGCTGGCCACCCACTTCTATTGGCCCAAGATGCGCAAGAGCTCAGACACTTATTGCAGGACATGTGAGACTTGCCAGGCAAGTGGGAAGAGTGGGGGAAGATCAAGGCCCCACTCCAGCCCTTTCCAGTTGTTAGTACCCCATTCGAGCGAGTGGGCATTGACATTGTGGGGCCTCTGGACCCCAAGACAGCCATGGGCAACAGGTTCATCCTGGTCTTGGTGGACCATGCCACCCGGTACCCCGAAGCCATCCCGCTCAGGACAGTGACGGCCCCCGTGGTGGGACGTGCACTGATGGGGATTTTCTCCCGTGTGGGGTTCCCCAGAGAGGTGGTGTCTGACAGGGGACCAACTTCATCTCCCAGTACATGAAGTCTCTGTGGAAGGAGTGTGGGGTAACTTATAAGTTCACCACTCCTTACCACCCCCAAGGTAATGGTCTGGTTGAAAGGTTCAACCAGACCTTGAAGGGCATGATCATGGGCCTAGAAGAGCCCCTGAGGGGTAAGTGGGACGTCCTCTTGCCATGCCTGTTGTTTGCCTACTGTGAGGTGCCACAGAAGTCCTTAGGGTTCAGTCCCTTTGAACTGCTCTATGGCCATCCGGTGAGAGGACCTCTGAGTCTGGTCAAAGAAGGCTGGGAGCAATCTCCCAGGAAACCTCCCCAAGATGTATTTAGCTACATGTTGGCCTTCAGGAACCAGACTCGGCGTTTCAGAAAAATTGCTGAAGCAAATCTGGAAGCCAGCCAAGAGGAGATGAAACGTTGGCACGACCAGACTGCCACTCTGGTCGAGTTTCAACCTGGTCAGAAGGTTTGGGTACTGGCCCCAGTGGAGCCTTGTGCACTCCAAGATAAGTGGACCGGTCCATTTGAGGTGGTGGAGCGCAAAAGTCCAGTTACCTACTTGGTGGACTTTCAATCTCCCAGGAACCCGTTGCGGGTCCTGCATGTGAACCGCCTGAAGCCCCACTTTGAGAGGTCTGAAGTGGGCATGCTTCTTGCCACAGATGCTGGGATGGAGGAGGAGAGTGAGCCTCTTCCTGACCTCCTGTGTGCAGGAGAGAAGGATGGGTCAGTGGAGGGTGTGATCCTCTCCACCACACTGACCCCTGAGCAGCAGAGAGATTGTCACCAACTGTTGGGGCAAATTTCTGATTTGTTCTCCCTGGTGCCTGGTGTCACTGATTGGTGCGTCCATGAGGTAGACACCAGGGACAGTCCTCCTGTCAAGCACAAGGCTTACAGAGTGACTGACAGGGTCAGGGCTTACATTAAGGAGGAGGTCTCCAAAATGTTTGCCCTAGGGGTGATTGAGTCCTCTAGCAGCCCCTGGTCCAGCCCCGGGGTCTTGGTACCAAAAGCTGCGACGCCTGGTGCCACCCCTGAACTTAGGTTCTGTGTGGACTACCAAAGTCTCAATTCGGTCACGAAGACCGACGCGCACCCCATCCCCAGAGCTGATGAGCTCATAGATCGGTTAGGGGCTGCCCGGTACCTCAGCACGTTTGATCTGACGTCTGGGTACTGGCAGATCGCCTTAACTGATGGGGCAAAGGAGAGGTCAGCATTCTCCACACCAGATGGGCACTACCAGTTCCGTGTGATGCCCTTTGGGATGAAGAATGCCCCAGCCAACTTTCAGAGGTTGGTCAACCAGGTGTTGGTTGGGCTGGAGGATTTCAGTGCCGCCTACCTGGACGACATTGCAGTGTTTAGTTCCTCCTGGGAGGACCACTTGCGCCACCTCTGGGAAGTGTTGATGGCGCTGCGCAGAGCAGGCCTCAGGGCAGGGTTCTGTGGTGTACTTGGGACACCAGGTGGGGAGTGGTCAGGTGGCACCCCTGCAGCCCAAGATTCAAACCATCCTGGCTTGGGAGCCCCCAAGGACCCAGACCCAGGTGAGGGCCTTCTTAGGACTCACAAGTTACTACAGGAGGTTTGTCAAGGGGTATGGCAACATTGTTGCACCCTTGACTGAGCTGACTTCCAAGAAGCAGCCAAAAAGTGTGAACTGGACTGACACCTGTCAGAAAGCCTTTGATGCCCTCAAGACTGCCATGTGTACAGCACCCGTACTCCAGGCGCCCAATTTTGCTCAGGAATTTGTTGTCCAGACAGACGCTTAAATGAGGAGGGACTAGACCAACCTGTAGCCTTCATCAGTAGGAGGTTACTTCCACAGGAACAGAGGTGGAGTGCAATTGAGCGTGAGGCATTTGCTGTGGTCTGGGCACTGAAGAAGCTGAGACCATACCTGTTTGGGACTCACTTCCGGGTTCAGACAGACCACAGGCCCCTCAGATGGTTGATGCAGATGAGGGGTGAGAATCCTAAGTTGTTGAGGTGGTCCATTTCCTACAGGGTATGGACTTCACGGTGGAACACCGCCCTGGTACAGAACATGCCAATGCTGATGGTCTGTCCAGATTTTTCCCGCCTTAGTGATGAGAACTTCCAAGGGGATGGGTAGTTCTCCCCACATTTCAGCTGGAGGGGACACGTGTTAGACCTGGCACCATTGGTGTGGGTCTCCCTTCCATTTTTCACTGTTGTCCCCCTGTTTTTGCTGGTGTTACATGCTCTGGGCGCTGTGCCACTGCCCTTCGGTGCCACAGAGCGAATGCTCCCTGTGTAAATATGACATGTGAATTGGTATATCCATGATTGGCTTATTTGGTTTACCTGTTAGTCCCTAGTAGCGTGGCCTGTGTGTGCCCAGGGCTGGTAAACCAAATGCTGCTGGTGGGCCTGCAGCGCCGGTTTGCGCCACCCACAAAAGCAGCTTGTAAATTGTGTCTCAGACCTGCCACTGCAGAGTCTGTGTGCAGTCCCCAACTGCCATCTTGGCTGTGAAGTGCACCCACTTTCCAGCCCCTGAACCTTACCTTGGCATCATGTAAGTCACCCCTATGGTAGGGTGCATTGTATGTGTAAGGTAGGACATGCCTTGGTTTGTGTAGCATGTCCTGGTAGTGACCTACACCCAATTTCGTTTTCACTACTGTAAGGCTACCTGTTCCCCATAGGCCAGAATGGGCAATTTTGACTATTACATTCTATAGTCCTAACTGTCCCCAGGAACATGGTAGAAAAACGAATTTAGTATGCCTGAGCTCAGAATATTAAAATACATCTTTTAGTGAAGTTTATTTTTATATTCTGTGTTTGAAAATACCACTTTTAGAAAGTAGGTATTTTCTTGCCCAAGCCTTCCAGTGTGCTCTGCTGTTGTGTATTGGCTGTCTGGTTTTGGAAGGACAGGGCAGGCTGAGTCAGACCTGGGTTGAATAGAGACATCTGTAGTTGGAGTATGGGGAGGGGTAGCTCCTTGACCTGAATAGGGCTGTGCCTGGCAAGGTGAATGCTGGCTCCACCTCCTACTGTGCATCTGATGGCAGACCCCCCTCTTTCTGAAAGGAAGGATGCAGCCTGGTAAACAAAGTGCTCCAGGACTGAGCAGAACTGGTTCTGGCTGGGCTCAGTGACTTATAGCTTCTGAGAACAAAGACTTTTGGGGTATAAATATCTGTGCCAAAAACCCCTACAAGTGTGTTGCTCCTGGACGTCAAGACGAACCTCTGTCCGTGTAACTGAAGGAATCTGCAGGAGGTGACTATCCTTGTGCTGGTGTGTTGTTTCTTGGATTGGCCTGCAGTGGTTACCATTGGACTTCGAAGAAGAGGGAAAAGGACTTTGAGAGAACTTTTATTAATCTTGCTAAAGCAATCACCCAAGGGCTAGGAGAGAGCTAGCCTCCTGTTGAAGTCTCAGGCACATCAGACTTCACCACCAGCCTCCTGATTCCTCCCAGCGAGGATTTCTATCTGCAGGTGAGGCTCCTGTGAGTTCCAGGGCCTCTAGTTCTACTACAGAGAAGAGAGTGCTGAAATCGTCGCTAACGCACGTTTGCGAGCAGCCGCAGCCGAAAGCGCCCGGAAAATCATCGCGCTGCTGCCGCCGAGTGCTCGCAACCAAAGATCGAATCATCGCACCGAGATCATCGCTTCACGACATTGCGGCGCAGACGCCGGGCGTCTGCCATTTTCATCGCATCAGGATTGTCGCTCCCTCGCGGAGCGCCATTTCTTCGCATCGCAACCCGATCGCACACGCAACAGGATCGTCGCCTCGCCTCCTCCCTCGCAGCAAGGAGTCATCGCACCAACGGTCTAGCGTGCAGAAGCTTGTCGCATCGTCTCCACACGCATCAGCAGATCGGCGCATCATCCTCCCTCGCGGCAAGGATTTATCGCATCGCCGGCCTCGCGTGCAGCAATTCATCGCTACAGCTCCTTTGCGACAATTTGTTGATTTTGCTACGAAATCCAGGTACTTTGTAAGTGAAAGGGTCGCAGAGACCACTGCTTTGAACTGAACTCCTCTTTGCGCACTTGAACTATTTTTGCACCATTTCAAGAGTGATCCTATTTGACAGTATTGTGGCTTTTTATCGTTATTGGTCTTGTGCTAAGTCTATATATAAAGATACTTATTTTTTATAACTACTTGTGTGGTGTCCCTTTGTAGTGTTCCTCACTGTGTTACTGTGTATGGTCATAGATGCTTCACACACTGCCTCTGAGATAAGCCAAACTGCTCGTGCTACGTTACCACAGGGTTGAGCAGGGGTTATCAAAGGGTGTGGCTCTCTTACCCTGACTTAGGAAGAAGGGTCCCTACTTGGACAGTGGCCAGCCACTGCCAACTAGAGACCCCCATTTCTAACATTGGTGGGCAGCGGTGAGGATCTGGACTTGCATTTATGATCGCATACAGTAATTATAGTGTACACTACTAGTGAGTGCAGACCATAACGCAACACATACGTTTTTTAGGTTTTCTGATTCTATTTTTGATTAATATTGCCAGTTATTGCTACAATGGGCAAGCCCAGATCCAATGCCTCGGAGGATCTCTCCTGGGAAGAAGAGAAATTAGAAACCTACAATGCCAAGCAGCTCAAATATTTTTGCAAAAGCTTCACAGTCCCTATCACAGGTCTCACTAGAAGGGAGGAGTATTACAAGGTGCTGAAGGCCTGGCTAGAAGCCAGGGATGCCCCTAAGAATATGGGAGAGCCTGTGGAGGGGGAAGAGAATGCAGGAGAGCAGCAGGGAGTAGTAGATTTGGTGGGAGATAAAGCAATTTCCAGCCCGGGCACTAGTGTGTCCGCCAGGGGTCTGTCCCCAGAAGAGATGGAGGACAGGGAGAGAGATAGGCGGCATAATATGGAGATGGCTAAGCTGAGAATGGATGGTCAGAGGGACCTAGAGAACAAGAAGTTAGAATTCGAGATTATGAAAATGAAACTTGAGCATGAGAGAATATTGAGGGAGTTGGAGATTAAAGCAAAGAGTGTAGAGATCTCCCCCTCTGGTGGCAGCATACCTGTAGTGCATCCTGAAAGCAGGGTGTATATACCCAAGGAGGTTATTAAGGATTTCCACAAAAGTGAAGATATTGGGCAATGGTTTGCAGCTTATGAATTAGCCATGGTGTCCCACCGGGTCCCTGAGAAGGATTGGGGAGCGGGGTTGTGGGGACGCTTTGTGAGTGAGGGGAGGGATACCTTGTTGGACCTGCCCCCAGAAAGTAGGATGGTTTATGCCCACATGAAGGAAGCTTTGATGACCCGCTATGGTTTGACCCCTGAGATGTATAGGCAGAGGTTTAGGACCTGCAAGAAGCTAGAGGGTACCACGTGGGTTGAATATGTGTCTTTTTTTGCAGAGCAATGGAACGCTGGGTAAAAGGTAGCAAAGTAGAAACTTTTGAGCAGCTTTATGACTTGATTGCATGGGAGCATTTATCTAGTAACTGTTTTCCTGAGCTACGCCAGCACCTGATTGATTGCAAGCTGACTAACCCTAGGAAGCTTGCTGAGGAGGCGGACCGCTGGGTGAGCACCCGGGTTCGCAAGGGTCCAGTGGGAGACTTCGCCAAAGGTGGGCAGGGTCCCCAGCAGAGAAGTGGGGGGGACAGGGGTAAACCGAGGGAGTTCCAAAGAGGGCCCCAAAGTAATTCCCAAGGGAACCAAGCAGTGGTGTCCCAGCCTCCCCAAGAGAAGCCAGTGCCCCCGACAGGTAGGCCTGTTCAGAGGGGGCCCCTTACTTGTTATAAGTATGGGCAAGTGGGCCACAGATACTATGATCCCCAGTGTCCTCAGAGGGATAGTGCACCACCCCGCCAGCTTGCTAGTGTAGCCCTGGGAGGGGAGGAGATGGGTGCCCAAGGTGGGTGGGATCCCGTAGAGTTGACCCTTGTCTCATTAGGAGACTTTGAGATGGCCCCTAAGCCTGCACTGCCTGATAACACTAAAAAGTACAGGCAGTGGGTGACCATCAATGGCCATAGAGGGGAGGCTCTAAGAGACACAGGAGCCAGTGTAACTGCTGTCAGCTCCCGGTTGGTGTCCAAAGAGCAGGTTGTCCCCCATGCATTCTACCCAGTAGTGTCCGCAGACAACTCAGAGAGCCAATGTGAGGTGGCTCAGGTTCCCTTTGAGTGGGGGGGGTCTCAGGAACTCTTCAGGTGGCTTGAGGCCCGCCATGCCTGTAGACTGTCTGTTGGGCAGTGATTTAGAGAACTCCCCGTGGGCTACGGTGGAGAGGCAATCTCACTTAGAAATGTTGGGTCTGCCTGAGTGGGCGTGTGCTACCACTCGGTCCATGGCAGCCAAGGAGGGAGTTGAGAAGGACCTGGAGACTGAGAGTATGGCCCAGATCCCTGTCTTAGAGAGAAGCGGCAGGGGGCGCGGGGAGCCGGCCCCCTTGGCTCCCACGGCCCAGGAGGGAGCAGACCCTGAGGGGGATGCCCTGGAGCCTAGCGGGGAGCAAATCGCCGAACTGGGGGACCTGCCTGAGCTGACCCATTGGCAGCAGGAAGGGGGACCCACCAGGGAGGAATTTTGTGAGCAGCAAAGAGGTTGCCCCTCTCTTGAGGGTATGCGGCGACAGGCTGCAGCCCAGGCAGCAGGTGACATGTCTGGTTCACATCTGATTTATTGGGAGAACAGTCTCCTGTATAGGGAGCCTAAGGCTGCTGAGCCGGGGTCAGCCCGTGTGCTGGTGGTACCCGAGTGCTTCAGAGCCTTCCTACTGGGGTTGGCTCACGACATTCCATTGGCAGGACATCTGGGGCAGACCAAGACCTTTGAGAGGCTGGCCACCCACTTCTATTGGCCCCAGATGCGCAAGAGCTCAGACACTTATTGCAGGACATGTGAGACTTGCCAGGCAAGTGGGAAGAGTGGGGGGGAAGATCAAGGCCCCACTCCAGCCCTTTCCAGTTGTTAGTACCCCATTCGAGCGAGTGGGCATTGACATTGTGGGGCCTCTGGACCCCAAGACAGCCATGGGCAACAGGTTCATCCTGGTCTTGGTGGACCATGCCACCCGGTACCCGAAGCCATCCCGCTCAGGACAGTGACGGCCCCGTGGTGGGACGTGCACTGATGGGGATTTTCTCCCGTGTGGGGTTCCCCAGAGAGGTGGTGTCTGACAGGGGACCAACTTCATCTCCCAGTACATGAAGTCTCTGTGGAAGGAGTGTGGGGTAACTTATAAGTTTACCACTCCTTACCACCCCCAAGGTAATGGTCTGGTTGAAAGGTTCAACCAGACCTTGAAGGGCATGATCATGGGCCTAGAAGAGCCCCTGAGGCGTAAGTGGGACGTCCTCTTGCCATGCCTGTTGTTTGCCTACTGTGAGGTGCCACAGAAGTCCTTAGGGTTCAGTCCCTTTGAACTGCTCTATGGCCATCCGGTGAGAGGACCTCTGAGTCTGGTCAAAGAAGGCTGGGAGCAATCTCCCAGGAAACCTCCCCAAGATGTATTTAGCTACATGTTGGCCTTCAGGAACCAGACTCGGCGTTTCAGAAAAATTGCTGAAGCAAATCTGGAAGCCAGCCAAGAGGAGATGAAACGTTGGCACGACCAGAATGCCACTCTGGTCGAGTTTCAACCTGGTCAGAAGGTTCGGGTACTGGCCCCAGTGGAGCCTTGTGCGCTCCAAGATAAGTGGACCGGTCCATTTGAGGTGGTGGAGCGCAAAAGTCCAGTTACCTACTTGGTGGACTTTCAATCTCCCAGGAACCCCTTGCGGGTCCTGCATGTGAACCGCCTGAAGCCCCACCTTGAGAGGTCTGAAGTGGGCATGCTTCTTGCCACAGATGCTGGGATGGAGGAGGAGAGTGAGCCTCTTCCTGACCTCCAGGAGAGAAGGATGGGTCAGTGGAGGGTGTGATCCTCTCCACCACACTGACCCCTGAGCAGCAGAGAGATTGTCACCAACTGTTGGGGCAATTTTCTGATTTGTTCTCCCTGGTGCCTGGTGTCACTGATTGGTGCGTCCATGAGGTAGACACCGGGGACAGTCCTCCTGTCAAGCACAAGGCTTACAGAGTGACTGACAGGGTCAGGGCTTACATTAAGGAGGAGGTCTCCAAAATGTTTGCCCTAGGGGTGATTGAGTCCTCTAGCAGCCCCTGGTCCAGCCCCGTGGTCTTGGTACCAAAAGCTGCGACGCCTGGTGCCACCCCTGAACTTAGGTTCTGTGTGGACTACCGAGGTCTCAATTCGGTCACGAAGACCGACGCGCACCCCATCCCCAGAGCTGATGAGCTCATAGATCGGTTAGGGGCTGCCCGGTACCTCAGCACGTTTGATCTGACGTCTGGGTACTGGCAGATCGCCTTAACTGATGGGGCAAAGGAGAGGTCAGCATTCTCCACACCAGATGGGCACTACCAGTTCCGTGTGATGCCCTTTGGGATGAAGAATGCCCCTGCCACCTTTCAGAGGTTGGTCAACCAGGTGTTGGTTGGGCCGGAGGATTTCAGTGCCGCCTACTTGGACGACATTGCAGTGTTTAGTTCCTCCTGGGAGGACCACTTGCGCCACCTCTGGGAAGTGTTGATGGCGCTGCGCAGAGCAGGCCTCACAATCAAGGCCAGTAAGTGCCAGATTGGGCAGGGTTCTGTGGTGTACTTGGGACACCAGGTGGGGAGTGGTCAGGTGGCACCCCTGCAGCCCAAGATTCAAACCATCCTGGCTTGGGAGCCCCCAAGGACCCAGACCCAGGTTAGGGCCTTCTTAGGACTCACGGGTTACTACAGGAGGTTTGTCAAGGGGTATGGCAACATTGTTGCACCCTTGACTGAGCTGACTTCCAAGAAGCAGCCATAAATTGTGAACTGGACTGACAACTGTCAGAAAGCCTTTGATGCCCTCAAGACTGCCATGTGTAAAGCACCCGTACTCCAGGTGCCCAATTTTGCTAAGGAATTTGTTGTCCAGACAGACGCTTCAGAGCATGGGGTGGGGGCCGTTCTGTCACAGATAAATGAGGAGGGACTAGACCAACCTGTAGCCTTCATCAGTAGGAGGTTACTTCCACGGGAACAGAGGTGGAGTGCAATTGAGCGTGAGGCATTTGCTGTGGTCTGGGCACTGAAGAAGCTGAGACCATACCTGTTTGGGACTCACTTCTGGGTTCAGACAGACCACAGGCCCCTCAGATGGTTGATGCAGATGAGGGGTGAGAATCCCAAGTTGTTGAGGTGGTCCATTTCCCTACAGGGTACGGACTTCACGGTGGAACACCGCCCTGGTACAGAACACGCCAATGCTGATGGTCTGTCCAGATTTTTCCGCCTTAGTGATGAGAACTTCCAAGGGGATGGGTAGTTCTCCCCACATTTCAGCTGGAGGGGACACGTGTTAGACCTGGCACCATTGGCGTGGGTCTCCCTTCCATTTTTCACTGTTGTCCCCCTGTTTTTGCTGGTGTTACATGCTCTGGGCGCTGTGCCACTGCCCTTCGGTGCCACAGCGCGAATGCTCCCTGTGTAAATATGACATGTGAATTGGTATATCCATGATTGGCTTATTTGGTTTACCTTTTAGTCCCTAGTAGCGTGGCCTGTGTGTGCCCAGGGCTGGTAAACCAAATGCTGCTGGTGGGCCTGCATCGCCGGTTTGCGCCACCCACAAAAGCAGCTTGTAAATTGTGTCTCAGACCTGCCACTGCAGAGTCTGTGTGCAGTCCCGAACTGCCATCTTGGCTGTGAAGTGCACCCACTTTCCAGCCCCTGAACCTTCCCTTGGCATCATGTAAGTCGCCCCTATGGTAGGGTGCATTGTATGTGTAAGATAGGACATGCCTTGGTGTGTGTAGCATGTCCTGGTAGTGACCTACACCCAATTTCGTTTTCACTACTGTAAGGCTACCTGTTCCCCATAGGCCAGAATGGGCAATTTTGACTATTACATTCTATAGTCCTAACTGACCCCAGGAACATGGTAGAAAAACGAATTTAGTATGCCTGAGCTCAGAATATTAAAATACATCTTTTAGTGAAGTTTATTTTTATATTCTGTGTTTGAAAATACCACTTTTAGAAAGGAGGTATTTTCTTGCCCAAGCCTTCCAGTGTGCTCTGCTGTTATGTGTATTGGCTGTCTGGTTTTGGAAGGACAGGGCAGGCTGAGTCAGACCTGGGTTGAATAGAGAGATCTGTAGTTGGAGTATGGGGAGGGGTAGCTCCTTGACCTGAATAGGGCTGTGCCTGGCAAGGTGAATGCTGGCTCCACCTCCTACTGTGCGTCTGATGGCAGACCCCTCTTTCTGAAAGGAAGGATGCAGCCTGGTAAACAAAGTGCTCCAGGACTGAGCAGAACTCGTTCTGGCTGGGCTCAGTGACTTGTAGCTTCTGAGAACAAAGACTTTTGGGGTATAAATATCTGTGTCAAAAACCCCTACAAGTGTGTTACTCCTGGACGTCAAGACGAACCTCTGTCCGTGTAACTGAAGGAATCTGCAGGAGGTGACTATCCTTCTGCTGGTGTGCTGTTTCTTGGATTGGCCTGCAGTGGTTACCATTGGACTTGGAAGAAGAGGGAAAAGGACTTTGAGAGAACTTTTATTAATCTTGCTCAAGCAATCACCCAAGGGCTAGGAGAGAGCTAGCCTCCTGTTGAAGTCTCAGGCACATCAGACTTCACCACCAGCCTCCTGATTCCTCCCAGCGAGGATTTCTATCTGTAGGTGAGGCTCCTGTGAGTTCCAGGGCCTCTAGTTCTACTACAGAGAAGAGAGTGCTGAAATCGTCGCCAACGCACGTTTGCGAGCCGCCGCAGCCGAAAGCGCCCGGACAATCATCGCGCTGCTGCCGCCGAGTGCTCGCAACTAAAGATCGAATCATCGCACCAAGATCATCGCTTCACGATATCGCGGCGCGGACGCCGGGCGCCCGCCATTTTCATCGCAACGCATCAGGATTGTCGCTCCCTCGCAGAGCGCCATTTCTTCACATCGCAACCCGATCGCACACGCAACAGGATCGTCGCCTCGCCTCCTCCCTCGCGGCAAGGAGTCATCGCACCAACGGTCTAGCGTGCAGAAGCTTGTCGCATCATCTCCACACGCATCAGCAGATCGGCGCATCATCCTCCCTCGCGGCAAGGATTTATCGCATCGCCGGCCTCGTGTGCAGCAATTCATCACTACAGCTCCTTTGCGACAATTTGTTGATTTTGCTACAAAATCCAGGTACTTTGTAAGTGAAAGGGTCGCAGAGACCACTGCTTTGAACTGAACTCCTCTTTGTGCACTTGAACTATTTTTGCAGCATTTCAAGAGTGATCCTATTTGACAGTATTGTAGCTTTTTATCGTTATTGGTCTTGTGCTAAGTCTATATATAAAGATACTTATTTTTTATAACTACTTGTGTGGTGTCGCTTTGTAGTGTTCCTCACTGTGTTACTGTGTATGGTCATAGATGCTTCACACACTGCCTCTGAGATAAGCCTAACTGCTCGTGCTACGTTACCACAGGGTTGAGCAGGGGTTATCAAAGGGTGTGGCTCTCTTACCCTGACTTAGGAAGAAGGGTCCCTACTTGGACAGTGGCCAGCCACTGCCAACTAGAGACCCCCATTTCTAACAGGCTCCAAAGTCATTACCGGAAGTGAATAAAAAGACATTTTACAGGAAAAAGCGCGATTTAAACCAATAGTTAATCTGTCTGTGTTATTCACTGTTGCTGTATGTGTATCAGCCACTTGCCATTATAGTTTCACAACAAAAGATCATGCGTATTTTCTGAGATGCTCTTCATTGTATTTTTTACTCAATGTGCTAACCAAAGCATAGCGGTGATGAAATACAAACATCAACGTATTCACGTGGTATTTTCTTAACGTGATTGTTCAAAAAATGTTTTTTGGAGAGCACCATTCCTAAATCCACATAAACTAATACATACAGGGGGAGCTGTAAGCAAATTCTTAATAGCATGTAGTAAAATTAAAACCTATATATGAAATGTTAATCACGTAATGTTTCCTTAGGGTTTTTGTGAAAGGCTTTTGTGGACACAGTTCAGAGAAATATATTCTTCTAATAAGATTTATAAGTGTGCGGTCAACATTTGTGAACAATTTTGATTTCTATAATCAACTGGATTAATAACTTTGCTTGTTTGGAACACCAGCAATTCATTGATGTTTGGACTCTGATTTACGTTTAATTACTTTTTAGTACTTGGAAGCCACAAGGCAACTAGTGCATGCAGGTTCTAGGAAACCTGTTCTAGTTTTCTTGTAAAAGGTTTATTTTGCCAGGTCGGTATGGCAGTTTAAACTGCAATGGCAGGCCCGAGACATGTTTAAAGAGCTACTTAAGTGGGTGACACAATCAGTGCTTCAGGCCCACTAGTAGCATTTCATTTACAGGCCTTGGGCACAGACAGTGCACTTTACTAGGGACTTATAAGTAAATTAAATATGCCAATTGGGTATGTGCCAATATTACCATGTTTAGAGGAGACAGCACGTGCACTTTAGCACTGGTTAGCAGTGGTAAAGTGCTCAGAGTCCTAAGGCCACCAAAAACGAGGTCAGAAAAATGGAGGAAGGTGAAAGGTGGGGGGGGCGGGGAACCACTCTAAGGCTGAGAGGTCTAATGGTGAACAACAGCAGTGAACTAAAAAAACATAAAATAAAGTGTGAAATGCACTTTTTATTGAGTCCAAAATTAGCACAGTACAAATGCAATTCATTGATACTCATATTTTGAGAGGGTATGTGCTCTGGACGTTGCTCATGTTGTTCGGGAAATGGGCGTTTCAGGTCTAAATTTGTGATGCTTTTATGGTTTTCTGACATCTGTGATTTTGAAAGCGTTTCTGTACTGTGGACTTTAAGCGTTACCAGGTTGAGAGACACGTCTGTAGATGACGCTTTCTGTGGCTTAGACAAAGTATATTTTAAGTGTTAGCCTATGTGCAAATTTAAAAAGGTTGATTTGTGTGGTAACAAAATGCCATTTATTAATTGGACAAAAGGAAAAAGTGTTTTGTACTACACTTTTTTTCTGATAAAGTTCAAATTTGCTATATTGGTACCACAATGCAGCCTATTCTTGCTATCTTTTTGAATTTGGAATTTCTTGTTCAAGTTTGTTGTAGCCTTTTTTCTCTAATGTATTTGCTCCGTGTTGGTTTTTTTTAATCGCAATTGTGTGGTGATTTGGTTATGGTGCAGTTGCCAAGTCTGTATCTTCTAAAACAAGCATTGGCATAGCCAATAGGTCTCGCCTTTGGGGCGTTATAAGTGTTTAGACAGAGCTATTGGCTAATTTCCGAAAAGATTAAAGCGAACACGAGGGCGCAGTGGCTCAGTGCTCTTGTGAATTTATACTGTTTCAACCTCAGCACAAGGTTAGGAATCAGCTAACAAGCCGAGTGATCCTCAGTAGCTTGATGCGGTCAAATTCCGCCTTGTTTCCAGTTCACATTTCAGGAGATTAAGCATCCGTTAGCTGAGGTGCTTTACACACATCTAGAAGCATTATTTAGCTGCCGGTGCCAGTGAGCACGCACAAAGAGCAAGTGCAATTAAGTAAGTGCCCATGTGCGCACCGGCAGACACCGGCTAAAATTAAGCCCCCAGCTGGGGCCTGCGTTATGCCCCTGGATCGAGTGAGCCCCCAGAGCCTGGACTACTACACACACAAACACACTCAAAGGAGCTGTAATACAAGGGACGCCTGGTACTCAGCGGCTGATCTGTAGGCCTCCTGTAGAGTGAAATGTGCTGGCTTTCTAAACTGTCCCCGTGTGCAGGCCTCCCACGGAAAACTCTTTATTTAACAATATTCCCCAAAACAAAACATCTTTTAATGCTCCGTGTCCTTTATTTTGTATCGTAGGCACCTTGTTGGATGTTTGGATGGTTTTGGCATATCAATATAATCAGTGTAGCTGAAAAATTAAATAACGGTGGCAGCGTGGGCCTGTTAAGGGTATTAACGTTCCTGCAGATTAACAGAGCCTAAACACTTACGTCTGTTGCACCAATCTCGGGGAGAAGACAGTGGGAGGGAGAGAGGGGAAGAGTGAAGGGGGCGGGGGAGGAGCCAGTGAAGGGAGATAAATTGCAGCGATAAGAAACAATACACAGACTGTTTACTGTAGAGCCGTCTGTTGGAAGTGTGGGAGGGGTGGTGGGTCTGCCTCCTGTTACAGTGGCGGTACTGGTGTGCTTCCTGTCTGGGCAGCACAGGGGCACAAATGTTGCTGATGATTTAAAAACTAACAAATGGTATAATAAAGGGCAATAATGTCAATGTCAAAGTTGGTAGGAATAATAATAATTAATAATATTATTTTCCTATCACAGCAGCTTGTGGCGGAGGAGTTTGTCCCTCAGCCGGGGTGGACAGGACGCGCCTTGTAAGGAAAGCTGCAAGGTCCAGTGCCTTGGTGCTTCTGTCAGGGCGCTTTATAATCCAGCTTATGGCGGTGGTGTCTGTCCCTCGGCCGGGGTGGAGGGGACGCGCCTTGTAAGAAAAGCTGCGAGGTCCAGTGAGTTCACAAAAGCGAACATCGGAAACCTGGGCATCTGTGTGTGAAATTTGTTTATTAAACAGAAAACGAGAGAACCACGTGGGTGTGATGGTGGGGGCACGTGCAGTGGGGTGAAGGAAACACGCACCACAGCTGTGCACTGGGGTGAAAGGAAGCACGCGCCACTACTGTGCAGTGTTGTGAAAGGAAGCACGCGCCACTACTGTGCAGTGGGGTGAAAGGAAGCACTCGCCACATCTGTGTACTGTGCAATGGGGGGAAAGGAAGCACGCACCACAGCTGTGCACTGTGCAGGGATGTCAAAGGTAGAACGCACCACAGCTGCGCAGAGATGTGAAAGGAAGCATGCACCACAGTGATGAAAAAGCGCGAATGATAAAAGGTGCGGTCCATTTTTAAGCTGTGTACTGTGCAATGGGGGGAAAGGAAGCATGCACCACAGCTGTGCACTGTGCAGAGATGTCAAAGGTAGCACGCACCACAGCTGCGCAGAGGTGTGAAAGGAAGCGCCCACCACAGTGCTGAAAAAACGTGAATGTTAAAAGGTGCGGTCAATTTTTAAGCTGTGCACTGTGCAGTGGGGTGAAAGGAAGCACGCACCACAGCTGTGCAATGTGCAATAAGGTGAAAGGAAGCACGCACCACAGCTGTGCACTGGGGTGAAAGGAGGCACACACCACATATCTGCACTGTGCAGTGTTGTGAAAGGAAGCACACGCCACTACTGTGCAGTGGGGTGAAAGGAAGCACTCGCCACAGCTGTGTACTGTGCAGTGGGGGAAAGGAAGCACGCACCATAGCTGTGCATTGTGCAGGGATGTCAAAGGTAGCACGCACCACAGCTGCGCAGAGATGTGAAAGGAAGCACGCCCACAGTGATGAAAAATCGCGAATGTTAAAAGGTGCGGTCCATTTTGAAGCTGTGTACTGTGCAATGGGGGGAAAGGAAGCACGCACCACAGCTGTTTACTGTGCAGAGATGTCAAAGGTAGCACACACCACAGCTGCGCAGAGGTTTGAAAGGAAGCGCGCACCACGGTGCTGAAAAAACGCGAATGTTAAAAGGTGCGGTCAATTTTTAAGCTGTGTACTGTGCAATGGGGGGAAGGAAGCATGCACCACAGCTGTGCACTGTGCGGAGATGTGAAAGGTAGCACGCACCACAGCTGCGCAGAGGCATTATTTAGCAGCCGGTGCCAGCAAGCACGCACAAAAAGCAAGTGCTAATAATTAAGTGCCCATGTGCGCACCGGCAGACACCGGCTCAAATTAAGCCCACAGCAAGGCCTGCGTTACGCCCCTGGATCAAGCGAGTCTGAAAAGCAATGTGGGGAAAGGAAGCACGCACCACAGCTGTGCACTGTGCAGAGATGTCAAAGGTAACACGCACCACAGCTGCGCAGAGGTGTAAAAGGAAGCACGCACCACGGTGCTGAAAAAACGCGAATGTTAAAAGGTGCGGTCAATTTTGAAGCTGTGTACTGTGCAATGGGGGAAAGGAAGCACGCACCACAGCTGTGCACTGTAGAGAGCCCCTGGATCGAGCAAGCACAAAGAGCAATGTGGGGAAAGGAAACGCGCACCACAGCTGTGCACTATGCAGATGTCAAAGGTAGCACACACCACAGCTGCGCAGAAGTGTGAAAGGAAGCGCGCACCACGGTGATGAAAAAACGCTAATGTTAAAAGGTGCGGTCAATTTTTAAGATGGTACCGAAAAAGAGGCGACTATAGAGGCCAGCTACAGAGTACAGCAAATGTCTTGACAATAACATACTAATACAAAGATAACGGTGCAGGAAGAGAGTGCTGACATAGATGAAAGCGAGTGTTGGAAAAGAAGCGTGCACTCTTGTGGCGGTGGGGTCTGTCCCTTGGCCGGGGTGGAGGGGACCGCCTTGTAAGGAAAGCTGCAAGGTCTTGAAATGAAACATGATCCACAACAGATGGCACGCTGCGCGCAGCTGTTCGCTCCCAACAGCTAAACGCTGTGGGAGTAAACATTTTCAGAAAAGGTGGGACATGCACCCACCTTTGGCCAATTGCGTGCTTTCATTTTTGAAAGCCACACGCAAAGGCCAATAGCATGTGTGGAAAATCGAACACCACACACACGAGTTTGCAGAAAGTCTCAAGTGATTCCAAGAGGCCTTCTCCTAGAGCAGCGCATGCGCTAGGCTCGAACTAAAAACTCTATGGTATGTTAATTTTGTTGCTTTCTTTGTGCTGCTCTTGTCTATGTGTTGGGTGGGTAAAGACTGTCTGCCTAGGCTGCAATTGTGGTACTGGCTTCAGATACAAGATGCCTGATTCACAAACTGTGCTCTGTAATGTTTCGTAGTACTACAAAACTTACTACCAAGTGCTATTCACAAACTGCACTTTTGTAGTAACTTACACTTTTATAGTAATTTACACATGAAACTTGCACTTTTGTAGTGACTCACGAGTTTGTAGTCACTACACTTTAGGATTGTAACAGTTTTTTATTACTATTAAGGTTACAAAATCCTTCACCTACATCCATTGGCCGGCAGGTAGCTGAGGTCGGAGGGGGAAGGAGAAAAGGGAGGAATCAAAACAGTAAATTAGGATAAACAATACATGCACATAACAATCTATAGGAATCGCCACTCTCTCTCTGTTCCCACTTCTGTCGTGGTAGTGGCGGGTGTAATCTGCAATATACGCAAATATATGGGACACGTGAGTTCCTGGTACACTCCTGAGAGATGTTTTATACAAGTTCCCCATCTTTTTTCGAACTTGGGTAGGGTGTGATTGACAACAGCCGTTAATTTTTCCATCCCCAATAAGTCCCACAGTTTGTGGAGCCAACCAGTATGTGTTGGGACAACATCAGTACCCCATTTTGACAGCAAGACTTGCTTCGCTGCGCATATCGCTAAGGTGATGGCCTCGCCTCTATTGTAGTGGATACGTTTGCGTGTTGGGTAGTCCCAAAAGGACATAGCTAGGGAAGCGTGGTATTTCCGTGTCAAACATCTGATCAATGTCAGCAAGCACCACCTCCCAGTACCTATGCAACTTGGGGCAATGCCATAACAGATGGGTAAGTGTGCCCGATTGAGCGCAATGTCTCCAACATGCATCCCCTCGTCCCTTTTGCACTGAGCCAGACGCGCTGGAGTGTAGTACCAGTAGTGTGCTAACTTTAACAACGTCTCCATGCCCGAGGCACTAGAAGCGGAAGTACACGCATGATGTAGGATGTCTGTCCATTCTTTGTCTGTAAAACGGTGATCACACTCAAGCTCCCATCTTCTCCTGGCCGGCGTTTGTAAAGGGGTAGTCTGTGTATTTAAGAAGGAGTATATGTCGGATAGAATGCGGGAGTCATCTTTTCTAGATAAGAGCCAACGTTTGAATAGAGTCAGTCGCCTGCTGGCATGTGGCCTAACACCGGGACGTGTCACCCAGTGTCTAATCGCCAAATAGTGCCAATATTCGGAGTCCGGGAGCCCAAAGTCCCGCTGTACCTCTTTGAAGTCTAGCAGCCCGTTCACATCAAATAGGTCCCCAATTCGCTTACAATTTGCCTCTTGCCAATGTATGAATGCTTTCTCTTGTGTGGCTTGCAAGAAGTCCGGGTTCCCTATAATTGGTGTGAGTGGCGAGATCTGCGTAGAGAGCTGCTTGGAGGAGAACACCCTGTCCCAAACCCCCATTGTGGCTCTAACTACTGGGGAGATGTAGACCCCTGGTGGACGGTGTTTGTGCTGGAGCCATGGGATCTTCCAGATGTGGACACCCACCACTGCCTGATCTAGAAAACACCACTGCTTCTCGGTCATTGGCGTTGCCATTCAACCATATAGCGCAGTTGCGCGGCCTGGTAGTACTTCGTCAGATTTGGGATACCCAAGCCGCCTTTGGCCATTGGTAAATAGGCCTGCTCTCTAGCTATTCGGGCCCGCTTACCAGTCCATATGAAGGACTCGAGTGCCATCTGCATTTTTTGCAGGATAGAGGCAGTCGGCGCCAGTGGCATCACCTGCATGAGGTAGAGAATTTTTGGCAGCAGAGACATTTTGACAGCCGCTATACGGCCCACCCAGGAAATTGGACCTCCATGCCAAGACTGAATGAGAGACCTCACTGTCTTTAAGAGTTCTGTCACAGTGTCTTCTATAGTGGGGAGATACCCAAATATTGGGAGATAGTGGGGAGATACCCAAATATTGAATTCCCCACTGCGCCCATTGGAAAGGGAACTCCGACACTAAGTGTTGGTGCTCTTCGTGCGGGATAGTGATGCTGAGTGCCTGGGTCTTAGTAGTGTTCACCTTGAAGCCCGAGACCTCACCAAATGCTGTGAGTTCCTCCAAGAGGGGAGGCAGTGAGTGACGTGGGTTTGTGACGGCCAGCAGCACGTCATCAGCGTAGAAGGCTATTTTATGTGATTGGCCACCCATGCAGACCTCTATCTGTGGGTGGTGACGAATGCGTTTCGCAAAAAAGGCTCCATGTAGAGGGCGAATAGGAGCGGTGAGAGGGGACATCCCGGACGAGTCCCCCTAGAGATGGCAAAGGTCGGGGACTGTATGCTGTTCACCTTGACCAATGCTTTGGGCCCCGCATACCCCGCCCAAATCCGTTGCTGGAACCTGGGGCCGATGCCCACTGCCTCCAATACCGTCTGCAGAAATGGCCAATGGACGCGGTCAAAGGCCTTTTCGGCGTCTATTGAAAGAAATAGGGTTGGTTTTTGGGAGCACCGCGTCTTGCCAAGTAGATAGAGAAGCCTTTTGGTGTTGTCCCCACAAGTATGAGTTGGTATGAAGCCAGACTGATCAGGCTCGATCAGCCCTGGCATGTAGCCGCCCAGTCTAACCGCTAGTATCCCTGTAAAAATCTTTGCGTCAACGTTTAAAAGCTATATGGGACGGTAGGAAGTGCAGCGTTGAGGATCTTTGCCTGGTTTGGGCAGCACTGCTATTATTGCCATGCGCATAGATTCAGTTAGTTCCCCAGTCTCACTGAATGAGTTGTACAATCGGGTTAGTATTGGGGACAAAAGGGAGGCAAATTGTTTGTAGAAAGCTGGTGTGAACCCGTCTTGTCCTGGCACCTTTTCAGGTTGGAGTCTCCCCATCGCCTCCAGCACCTCCCGCTCTGTTAGGTCCTGCTCCAGAAGTGTGACACTAGTGGCCTGTAACTTTGTTATTGGGCCTGTGTAATGTAAGGGATGCAGTCCTCTGGAGACCTCCCCTCAGCCCTATAGAGGTCCGCATAAAAGTGCCCAAACTCCGCCGCTATGTCTTCGTCCCTTGTGATAAGCTTATCGTTACCATCCCTAAGGTCTTGAACGCGCCTGGAGTGTACCAGCGTTCGCAGTCTGTGTGCCAGCAGCTTCCCTGCCTTGTTTCCCCCTGCGTAGTATTTCTGCCGCGTTCTTAGTAGCGCATATTCTGCAGCATCCATGTCCAACGCCTTAAGCTGTTAACGCGCTATAGTAATTTGTCGCCTAGCTTTGTGTGAGCCTGTGCGCCGATGGGCCTCCTCCAGCTCTTTAACAGTGCCCTCTAAGCTGGCGCGCTTCAGTGCTTGCTCTTTATTAAGTCGGGCTGCAATCGCTATGAATTTGCCTCTAATGACCGCTTTAAGAGCCTCCCAGAGTGTTGCTATTGATGTGTGTGGCGTATCATTGATGTCGAGATAGTCCCCAATGGCTTCCCCCACTTATTTATTCGCAGCATCGTAGGATAGCAATTTGGGGTTGAGGCGCCACGATCCACCGTTCCGACGTGAAGTCGGTAAGTGCAAGTCTATTTGGATGAGAGCGTGGTCTGACTGGGATGCCACATCAATGGTGGCGTGTGTTACTCTGGGGGCCAACGGAGACAAGGTGAGAAAGAAGTCGAGTCTGGCATAAGATTGGTGAGCTGCTGAGAAGCAAGAGTAGGAGTGTGTGGTTGGATGCAACGTCTGCCAAGTGTTGGTCAGTCCAGCTTCCGCGAGCCAGCGTGTTCCCTGCGGAGTAAACAACCCCGTGTTCCCTGGTCGTGGGGGAGTTCTATCTAACGCAGCATCCATTACCAAATTAAAGTCACCACCAACTACAAGGTTTGAGTCCGGAGATGCTAACACTGCCTGGCGCCTGAAGTAGAAATTGCTCTTGTTGTTCGTTAGGTGCATTTATGGAAGCTATTGTGAATGTCTGATGGGCGAGGGATACCCGTAAAGACAGTAGACGTCCCGGGATTTCGGATTGAACAGTGGAGATTTTCCCTTGAAAGTGCGTAGCTACCAGGATTTCTACTCCCGCCTTCTTCCCTTGACCGGAAGACCAAAACTGGCAGTCGAACCATCTGGAACGCATTCTGGACCAATCTTTCTTCAGAAGATGAGTCTCCTGTAACAAGCATAAGTCACATTGGAACGCCCTTAGCTGACTTAGAAGTGCTATTCTTTTAGTTGGCGAATTGAGACCCCTTACATTGAGGCTAACTATACGCACCATTTCCCTATGAGTGTTTCACCGCTGATCCCATCTACCAGCCCACCACCCTTAACCCCCCACCTGGACCCGAATGTAAAGAGTGACCCTGGGACGGCACGCTGAGCGTGAGTGCATTTAGATAACATAACAACAATAACAAATAATAGAACAACTGCACCAACAGGTGCACAACTTGCAGTTCTGTATTGAGGGTCCATGTCGATTGTCGTCCGTCGCAGCATTCTAGGAGTAATAGGGGAGTCCTCAGCTCCCGCCGCAACCGGTTAGCTGTGATGGGAATATGTCTGAGTTCCGTGGGGAATCAGCCAGCCCCCTGCTAGCAAAATTGAGGGCGAGTCACGGTGTCATCAATCGGCTTCTCTATCTGGGGATCGTTGCTGTTCAGCTAGTTGCTGCAGCAGGGCTGAGCGCTCCTGGATGCTTTCGGTTTTTGTTGGCCTGCTTGCTTGCTGTTGCGTGCGATTTTTAATGTGTCATCCTCGTTTCAAGTTTGAGGGGGGCAGTTGAGCACGTGGACGTTGGGGCGAGGCTTCCCTGTCGATCTCTATACCCAAAATGTCCACTGCTTCCAGAGGCATGCGTACTGCTCGTGTCTCACCCTGCCATGCAAAAATCAGGCGAAATGGGTGGCCCCATTTATATCTCACTCCTTTTTCCCTCAGGAATTCCGTCACCGGTTTCAAGGCTAGTCGCCTCTGGAGTGTGATATTTGCAGATCCTGGTAGAGTCAGACTTTGTTGCCCTCAAAGAGGACGTGGGGCTGGTCGCGTACCGCCGCCATTATTGTCTCTTTGTACTTATAGTTGTGAAGGCATGTTAGAATGTCCTGAGGGGCTCCTGGGGTCCCCGAAGGACGTCCTGCCCTATGAGTACGATCTAGTAAGAGTTCCTTCCCCTCCAGGTCCGGCACTATTTGGTGAAAGAGGCGCAGTACGTATTCTTCCAGGCGCCCTGCATCCGCCTGCAATGGCACTCCCTTAATACGAATGTTGGATCTGCGGGATCTGTTTTCCAAGTCCTCCAGGTGGAAGTTGAGATCCGCATTACGATCTCGGTTTTCCATGAGCTCTTGGCGGTATGCTTCTAGTTCCTCTTCCCTGGCATCCCCAGCTCGTTCCACAGAGTCCACACTCTGTTCCAGTTCCCCCATATCGTGGCGCAGTTCCTTGACCTCCGCGGTTACCTCTGTACGGAGGGCCGCAATGTCGTCTCTCAGCGTGCCAAAGAGCGCCTCCATAAAGCCGCGTGTGATGGGGGCTTCCTCGTTCATATTCTGTGATGCTGAGGTACTTGTTTCCGTCATGCTTGGAGAGATCGAAGTCGTCCCGGTTTTCTTAGAAGCGCCCTTGGCCAGAAGGTCTTTGATGTTGGCCGCTTCCTTCTTAGACCTGGCGCTGGTCATCATATTATCCTAGTGTTCACCAACCAGGCTGCGTGCTCCCCGGGATTAATGTGTGAGGCGAGGCCCGACAGTCCGTGTGTGATAGACCTGGGTTCCTTTATGGCCATCCGATATCTTCCTCCCGCTGTCGCTATGACGCCATCTCAGGGGGGCCCCCTCACCGTGCAATGTGAGCGATATCTTCCTTTCTAGCTACCTGTGTGCCTCAGTTGTCTAGTGATCCTCCAGCCTGGTCCTTGACCGCCCAGCCTCTGCCAATACAACGGTCCTCTTGCCGTGGGCAATCAAACCCTTCTGCTAAAGGACTCCGCCGAAAACCACGTGGGGATGCGTCCCTTCTGCGATCAGGCAACCCGGGTTATGTCCGTGACCTTCCCCTGCCTCGCTGTGGTACAGAGCTGAGGGTCTCCGTGATCGTGCCGCTCCCCAGTAAGCGTGCCTGTAGCAGGGGTATAAGGCGATGCCCGCCACTAGTGCGCCTTCAGCAATATGGCCAGTAAGGGGGGACACTGTGCGGTGAAGGGAGGGCGCCTTATTTATTACTGCTAGAAGTCTCTGCCAAGGTCGCCCCTCTCTGCCGCTCAGCTTTACTGCCTCCTTTCTGTCGCCGTCTTGTCGCGCTGCCCGCCGGTCTCACCTACTCTGCGGGCGCTTGGTGCACTTTGGCCAGTGCTGTGGGTGGCCGCAAGGGGCCCCGTGCAGCGTCCTTCTCCCTCTCTCTGCACTCGCCGGCCCGGGAAGCCACGCTCCTAGACCGCTCCGTCGGCCCAAAACGCTCCGTCGACGGCACCTTGGCGTCAGCTCTTCACCAAGTCGCCGGTTGCGTCCAGTCCAGCGCACTCAGCGCGGCCAAGGAGGGCACCACCAGTCCCTAGGTGTATCTCCGGGCAGCACCGCTTTTCGTCTTGTCGCTGCGGCACTTGCTCGGAGCTTTCGATCCGAAGCGTAGCTTCCCGGTGCTGCGCCGCTCTACACCACTCACTGCGGCACCATTTTGTGAGGCCGCCGATCGGACACCCTCCGGCCTTCAGTGCACAGCCCAGCCACAACAAGCGCCGCAAATGTCTGCATATGTCACCAGCCAGGTCTACAGTCCTTCCGCGTCCGATGCTGCAAGGTTGGGGCAGCCGCTCCCCCGGGAACCGCTATTTTTACTTTCTGGTGCGGCGGAACTCCGCAGTTGGGCTACTGCGCGGGCGCCATCTTGGACACGCCCCCCGTAACTACACTTTAGAAGCAACTTACAAGTGCAACTTGCACTTTTGTAGTAAGTTCAGCACTCCACTTGGCTAACCACTGGTACTGCAACACCCTCCCATAGCAAATAATGGAGGTACGGACTTAAAATAAAAACCCATAGCAAATAATGTTAAATTAAATCATTTAAAATAGGTAATAATATAAATAAATACAAATTGTATGTTGTAGAAATACATAGTCAGTATGTATTAATTATAAAATATTTCATAACCTATTTTTTTTAAATTTAAAGCAATGTAACATTAAATTTATTTAAAATAATTAGATTGATTTTAAATAATTTTATACATCACTTCTATTAACGCACATTAAACAATATATTTTTTTCTTCTGGTGGTAATTTATTATTTAATTTAAACTTCAGGAAAAATAATTTAATATATTTCCATCCACAAACCCTGCATCTGGGAGGGGTACAGCATATAGTCTCAGATCGCCATCCACAAGTGAACAGGATTCCTATGATTAACCTTGCACATCATTCTACCTCCAATAGATTTGCCCCTCTATCAGGCCTGGATTCTTGTGATTGACAAACCGGTGATAACCAGTTGTCACCCAGAACACAGCCTGAAGGGGCAGAGCTAATGGATGCTTGCCATCTCTCACAGGGGGAAAAGGAACAGCAGAGTCGTACTGTTTTACACATACCAGTCCCCGACCAACACACCAATGTATCTCTCATTAGGGATGCACAGAAGTTAACATACTCTTTTGCATCCTGGAACATAGCTAGATACAGCAGCAAGTGTAATAATGAGGAATGGCTTTCTGTTCTGTCCAATTACCAGATTATTCTATTCAAGACACCTGGGAGACAGACTCAATATACATGGATGGGTATAGGTCTTTCCAAACCTTGGCCTTACCATCTACAGGGGATAGGCCCAGGGGCCGCTTATTAACATTGATTTCTAACGTGGCGGCACTCAAAGTCCTGACTTATTTAAATACTTCTTCAAATTTTCATATTCTGGTTATTAAAGGCATTGACGCCTGTGATCTATTACTGGTAAACTATTATAATAACAACCTTTTGGATCCAGTGGTGGTACCCCAGTCTTTGGATAATTTGTTAGAGGATTTAGTGGAGTCTCATCTCAAACCCCTACACGTAATTTGGTTGGGAGATTTTAATTTGAAACCTTGCTCTCGAAATTCTGCAGAGCTATGCGGAATTTTGTGTCACAAAAATGTCTGTATCCCCCACTTTCATCACGACACCCAGGGGAATGCCCTCAATACCATACTAATGAAATGGCAACTTGTGATCCATAACGCTATAGATCCACACACAGGGCATCTCTTTCCAATTTTTCATAGAGGTGAATACTTATCTACTCTAGATTACATCATTTCATCTGAGAGCCTCAGTTCAAGGTTTTCAAAACCAAAAACTAACTTCACTGAATTTAGTAATCATGCCATACTGTTCAGTGCCTTGTTATGACAGGTGCCTAAGTCCCAAAATAGCCCTACATTTCCCAAACCAATTATAAGTAGATCCAATGCCATCACTTTGAAATGGGAGAAGGTCGACGTGGTCACTCTTTTTATGAGTTTTGTTTTGGCTAACCATGAGGGCATAAAAACCTGTCTGGGTCCATCATAAGACCAGATCTGTATAGTTGAGGCATTTATTAAGTTACTAACGTACCTAACATCACAATTGATACACCCGCCCTCTACGAAAGACTCCATATCTCATCGATGGTTTGATAAGAATTGCTTCCTAAAATCTGTGCAAAGCGCTCAAGTCATCACCCAGGGCGCAGATCAGATCCGCGTGCTGAGGAAAACCTATAAGTCAGCCAGAGCAAATAGGTTAAGTCAGCTGAAATTAAAGGCATGGGACAACCTAAAGAAAGCTTCTTCCCTCCGTGATAGTACAGCCTTTTGGAAAGTTATCAATACTCCCTTCCTGAATGACAATAATGGTCCATCTTTAGATACCCATATTGAAGAAGATTCTTGGGTAAAACACTTTCAGGATATTTTCCGAGGGGTAGAGGAATCTACAGGTGTAAATGTTAGTCCTAAAATTGATTCCCCCATGTGCCTCTCATTTGACCTTGATGAAATCAAACTCGCCCTGACCCTATCTCCTTCTGACAAAGCACCAGGGCCCGGTGGGGTACCTATGGATGTCTTTCTAGCAAATATCCCTTTTTGGTCTCCTCTATTAACCGTGGCTTTTAACGCCTTAGCTGAGACTGGTCCTCCCCCTCCTGGAAACAATCTGTAATCACCCCGATACACAAGAAAGGGGATGCTTCGGTCCCTGCCAATTATCGTCCCATTTCTTTGCTCGATAACTCGGCCAAATTAATGGGTCGGTTATTGTTAAATATATTAGAAATATGGGCAGCGGAAAGGGACATCCTCATTGAAGTTCAGTATGGGTTTAGACAGGGTAGGGGAACACTGGACCAATGTCTCAACTTGACTCTCACAATTGGTAAATACAAGAGCGCAAAAATGCCCAAATTTATCTGGCATTTATGGATTTATCGAAGGCCTTCGACTGTGTGGTTCACAGCAAGTTATGGGAAATGCTAAAGGAGATGGGAGTGGAGGACGCTATTAACTTTATTAGGGAGCTATAAATGGATGCTACCGCTATGGTACGATACGGGAAAAATAGCGAATGCACCAACCATTTCAAATTGAAAGGGGTGTCAGGCAAGGTTGTGTCCTGGCCCCCTTTTTGTTCGCTCTCTATACAAATAAATTAAATGACGTCTTGACTAAGAGTGCGAAAGATACCCCGTTAGTTTAATCTTCTGCACTCCCTATCCTCCTCTATGCAGACTATGCTGTCCTGCTGGCAAGGACACCCATGGCATTACAAAATCTTATCACACACAATACAGATTTTATGCATAACCTGGATTTGCACGTTAATAAAGCTAAATCCTACGTCATGGCAATAGGCAGTGACAAAAAGAAGAACATGAGATACATATTAGATGGGGAAATAATAGAGCAAGTACATTGTTTTAATTATTTAGGGGTTGTTTTTGATAACAAACAAACTTGGAAGGAGACGATGCAAAATAAGGCTGCGATACGCAGCCTTATTTAGATTTTCTAAACAATTAGGCCATAAGCCGATACTGGAAATGTCTACTATCTATATGGCAAAAACGCTCCCAATGGCCACCTACGGGGCAGCAATATGGGTTATCACTGATGTAACACCACTCCAAGTACAAGAAGATAAATTCATTAAAAGACTGTTGTCAATTCCACAATCAAACAGTTTTATAACACATAAAGAAGCCGGTATGCCTTTTATTACGGATGCCATAAGATTGGCGCCACTATCTCTCTGGCTATCCGTTTGGAAAATGGACACTGTGGGTTTAAACCGAAAAATCTTTAAAGATGTCCAGAACTTGGACTATGCCAACAGAATCCCCTGGATTTCATATGTCAGAGAAACCCTTTCTTCTTTGGGTCTTGGTTTTTTGTATGATACCCCACACCTTTGCAAACATTTCCCTAAATCAAGACTAAAGGCGATCTTTCTAAATCAAGTCACTCAGGATAGGGGGAATACCCATAAAGGGAAACAAACCGTAAAGTTGTATGAATCTATACCACAGATATTAAATCATTTGCACTCATACTTGCGGATAGTGGAGAATATCCAGCATCGATTCATCCTGACTAGATTCAGACCGAACCTTATTCCGTTAATGCTTGGTTATCCAAACAATCAATTTGTTCTTAAGAATTTACAGCCTTGCCCATGTGACAATAAGACAGCCCAATCGACTTTACACCTCCTCCTTTTTTGCCCATTATATTTAAAAGAGAGGAAGGTTTTCATTGTTCCGCTTTTAAGAAAATTCTCAACGCGAACTGTAGCCTCAGCTCTTTTTTTATTCTATTCATTAGATACCCCATTGGTTTGTTTTGCACTAGCCTCCTTTTTATTGGCTGCTTTAAGAACTCGCAAGGCCTCTAGCACCTCACTTATAGCACTTTAAGATTAATTCTTTTACCGTCATATTCTGCCTTTTATATTTTGTGAATGTATTTTTAGATCTAATCTATTTTATGTAAAGGCTATTATTGTGGGCTCCAAATTGCTTTTAAATTTCGAATCTATTGCATGTCTATTTTTAACGCATTATTCTATGACATTTTTATATGTGAACTTTTATGCATTTTATTGAAGTGTGAAATAAAGAAAGAATTTTTCGATTAAAGTTTAAATTCAAAATTAATTTAATAGTGCTGTAGCATTTGTTCTGTTTTGTTCTACATTTAAACGAAATATATAAAATTAATCTACATTCAGGTTTAACATAAACATATGTTTAATATTTATTTTCCAGTTAAAACATTTTTTAAATTTCCCCTACATTCTGCCTAACGAAAGAGTCTCCCTTTGGTAAAGTATATGAACATTTTTTAAATGTATTTAATTTGAAAATAAATAAAAATATTTTTATATTAATGTAAATTCATTTATGTATTAAATTTAAATGTAGAACAAAATAGAAAAAATATTACAGGACTATTAAATGAATCGTGAATTAAAACTTTAATCGAAAAATATTAGATTGAAATAAAATTATTTGTCTGAAGTTTAAATTATAAATAAGTTCCCACCTGAAGAAAAGAAAATTCTGATATGCATTAATAACTTGAAAGTATTGTATAGAATTAAAATGTAGTCACATTATGATTTACATCAAAAATAGGCCATTACAAAATTATAAGTAAATAATAAATATGTGCTAATTTTATATTTTTAACACTAATTTATATTTGTTTATATTTTTAACTATTCTAAATAATTTCATTTAACATTATTCCCTATGGGGTTTTAGTTTAAGTCCCTACCTCCATTATTTTCAATAGGAAGGTGTTGCAGTACCCGTGGCTGGCCATGTGTAGTGCTGGACATACTACAAAAGTGTAAGTTATATGTGTTAGTTACGACAAAAATTTATTTAATAAATAACGAAAAGTAGTAAACATACTCAAAAGTGTAAATGTACTCAAAAGTTTATATATCTTTGTGAATCAGGTCCTAGGAGTTTGATGTGGTCTATTGTTGTCAAATTTGAACACTCTCCCTTTAAGGCACTCTTGTTCTCACTAAACTTTTCTGCTTTTCATCCATGCAATCTTGATTTAATAATCGGATTCAAAATTTAGTTATTAATTACATTTTACTATTCTTTTTTTTCTATCTACTTTGATCCAACGTCTTTTTTGTGAACAGCCAAGTCCTAGTCCTCTTTTTCTACTAGAATCCTAAGCATGTCACTGGAAGCCTCTATGATTTACCCTTCTTATGCTGCAAGGCTTGTCGAGTTTGTGGTATCAAGACGTGGAAGAATTTAAATATGCAGGCTTCGTTTGATGCGGTCTACCCTATTAGAAGCTTATGGCAATGTTGTTCTCACAAGACACTTTAACAGTAACTAAAGGTTAAGGATGTATTGGATCTGATACCTTTACTAATTTTCTTTTACTCTAAAATAGCAATGTACTAAAATAACATAAATGGAAGCTATTTGTTCCCTGTAGTAAATGTTCTCTCATATCATCCCATCAGTGTATCTTCTTTTATTTACAGCACCCTGTTTGTGATATATTCACACCAAAACTACAATCATTTTATATACCATACATTCTGCTAGCCTCAAAATTCCTTTAGGATTCTTTTGGAATTTCCTCTTTTTAATAACAGGTGCATATAATTATCCTACTTATAGATTGTTGTAATGTTCTGCTAATGATGAGCTACACAAACATGCTGCTTATTCATGTCATCACATGCTCAGGAAGCCATCTTAAAAGATAGCACTTCCGTACTGTATTCTAGACGTGAGAAGATTCGAATAGACACTACCACTAACAATTTTACTATCCCTCCAGGTAAGGCAATACCTCCCTGTTACTTCTTAACAAGAAGCTAGAATAAATGCTACTAGACCACCTAACATCTATAACTTGACACGTTGTTTACAGACTGGGGAGAATGTTGTTAAGAAAAACAAAATATAGACATTGACAACATTTATAATTATTGGCTTTCTGACAAGATGCAGTTTTTCCATTGGAGTAACCTCAAGTATGGACTTTCCTTGCTCCAAAGACAAGGATTTCTTTTGTGGCAGGGGTTTCAGAATAAAATCGAGCATGTAACATTTGAGGCAGGCCTGATTGCGAGAATGTATGTATAGACATGGGGCTAAAATATTGGATTGTCTGAATAGTAATGCTAACAAATGTGTGCTCAATGACCATTGTTTTCAGTTCAGAAACTCTGTTTTTTTTTTTTTTTACAATATTAAAACTAATAAGGCAGAGAATTATATCTTTCCACCTCTGGTACACTCATAACATCGGCTGCAAGGAATAATTAGTTTACAGATATCCGTCTTGAAAGGAAAGAGGTAAAGGTGGCATTAGCTTCCATTGTTTCCATATGCTTCTGCATAGGCACTGTATGCACATTTTTGCTGCAAAAAAAGCTGTGGCATGACTGACTCCCTCTTTGCTCCATAAGACACCATTAGCAATAAAGGTTGAAGGTACCGGTGCAGTAGCGGGGTTAGACACACAGATTGTTGTCTAAGCAGAAATACTTAAGGGTTCAGTTTCAACTGCTGATATGATGACAGCATAAGGTATGTGGCAAAACTATACACATCTTGACATAAAAAAGCTTAGTGAACTTATACAGACATTAAGGTTTGACCATTCTAGTTACATTAGGTAAGAAAAATACTAATAAGTTAGGGGGATGCTATGAAATATGATAGGGGCTTTCTTAACCTTTGTCGTAATTTGTATACTATCTTCTGAGTTGTCAACAATTATTGCGATCATTTTAATACACTCATTATGTAGACACGTACAGTGCCATCCACTAGGCTATGTTAACACAGTAGTGAGTCTGGGGCGGGAGGGTGGATGGGTATCTTTAGTTAATTGACACAGGGAGGGGGGAGGGAACTTATTTGTTGGCTAGGTCTGTTTGATTGTACACGCAGTAATGTTACTCTGCTGATTATAAATTGCTGTACTTCTAGGATTCTGCTACTGTACCATTTATGGCATATTGGAATGTTCTTCTTTTAAAAACTTAATAAAATACGTTTTAAAAAAAATGTAGACACAGACAGCATAATAAATTACAATATAATTGTGAAAGAACACTGACTGTGACGAGGTACAAGAGCGGGGATCAATTTCATCATGGCCTGCAGACAAGAGATTCTTTGAGATTCTCCTCATCTAGCAGAGCAGAACTCGTGAGAGTTCTCCTCTTCTTCAAAAAGGCGACATTTCCTTTTGAGGGCAAGAGGATCTACCAGGTTTGACCCCTATAATACTGGGGTTATGTTCACATTGGAGAGTGGATAAGCATATTTCATTGCCCACGTTGCTGTCATTTTCTCACAAATTATTGTAATGCCTTCTACTAAGGACAGCGGCGGTTTCTCGTGCAGGGCGGCGGGGCTCTGCCCCCTTTACTTTCGCCCCCCATCACCATCTCCAAATTCCAAAATAAAACCAAACAAGGTTGCTGAAATACATGCACTCACGGGTAAATACTTCATTATTTCTTTCCGTGTTGGGGCCATAAGCGCTGCAAACTGTCAGTATGACACTCAGCCTGAGCCAATGCAGCTGAGTGACACTGGGCGAACTATTTGCCAGGCTGACAAGCTCACAGCCCTGAGGCCTGTGAGGTCATCAGCTTGGGAAACACATAGCCCAAAGGACCAGTCTCCACCCCCTGATGACGTGGGGGTAGTTAGCCCCGGGCACTTCAGGCTAAAACCCTGCAGTGCCGGGGCTTCACGTCAATCAGGGAGTGGAGAGCATGGCTACCCCACCCATTTCCAACTCGTCACGAGGGGTTGGTCCCACCCTGTGACGAGTTGGCAAAGGGTGGGGTAAAGGCTGCAGGTAGGCGGGAAGCAGACAAATTGAGTCTGCGCAGTTAATTTTCAGTATTCTCGAAGATACACTGCTCAGACTCGAGGTTTCTGCTTCCCATGCTGCACTTTGCGGGGGACACTATTTGCGCCAAGTGATGGTAGGTGGATTGCACGTGTATGGCACTACATAGCCATGGACTGTCTGGCAGCCAGGAGCAGACTCCTGGACCTGGTGGCGGCGTGGAGGGAAGGTGGTGCAGGTGTGATTCGGGCCTGCGTTGTTAGCATGCAGAGTCCAGATGGTGTCCTGCTGACTCCCAACGCCGAGGTGAGTGGTTTGTATTTTACGGCTCCGTCTGTCCCTGAAAAAGTTTAGGTCAACAATTGTGTGTGCTTTGGTGTTTCAGTTTACCTTTTTTTTATTTATTTTTTTAACAGAGTTTTATATAGCGCGAACTTGACCCGAATCGGGTATCAGAGCGCTTTACATAGCACCAGTTGCATTACATGAGGGCACATTCATTTTTGTTAGGCACGGGGAGATTAAGTGATTTGCCCAGAATCACAGGATGTTCAGCGTCATTGCCGAGACTCGAACCCAGTTCCCCAGATTCGAGGTCGACCGGCCTAGCCGTTAGGCCAACTCTTCTACATGCATTTCTCCGCAGTTTTAAATAGTAACTGCGAGAACTCGACCCAAAGACACAGCTAATTGTTTTTGTATACCGGCATTCATGCACCTAATTAAAAGTAAAATTAGTCATATTTTTTTTAAACAACTGGCATTCTGAACGCACATATTTTAAAGTAATTTGATCATACGCATGGTAGTGGTTTTTGTACTCTGAAGAGTTGTGACAAAATGAGCCTAAGATCATACAATTTAAGTTAGGAAGCCCCGATTTATCTATGGTTTTCTGGTTTCACTTTACAAATCAGCCAGTAATTGGGAGTCTATTCGCCTTTCCTTGTATTAATATTTTGGTTATTACCTCTTTGGGCATTTTTCTGTATTTTTTATATGACGACTGTGACCTAACAACGTGAAAGCAGCCCTAATGTTTTTTGTATAACTGGCATGCTTAAAGCACATATTTGATTGAAAGTGCTTTCATACATGAAAATGAAGGAAAAGAGATTTGGTGAGACATAAGGTTTGCCTAAGATCGTGGGGAAGCCCTTATTTAGCCATGTTTTCTAGTTCCACTTTGTACAAATCAGCTAGTATTTGCGATCAGAAGGTATTGCTAACGTTGCTCAGAACTTGCTCTATAGTAAACTAGGCCACTTGCAGGGTCTACAGCTGTCTTGCCTTTTATTTAGTGCACCAATGGTTCATTTTTAAAAACTCTCACTTCAAAAAGGCACTTCAGTGCAATGTTGCAAAGGTAAACATCAACGAGATTCCACATATGTTGTAACATATAGGGAAATTAGCAGATTCTATGTGACAGGTGGTCCCCTTGTTTATGGTAAATGCGTTTTTAGCTATGAATGTCATGGGGCCTAATGACACCTAGAAACAATGAACCTTGCTATCGTATGGGCAGTAGACTAGAGCTATAACTGTGGTGCAGTTAAAACTACATCATGTTATTGCATTTGTACAGAAAATAACCGTGCTGCGCCCCCATAACTTGCCCCCCCCACATGCCCCATCCCAAAGGCCAAGCTCAGCCTCACCACTCTCAAACTTCACCAGCCGCCACTGACTAAGGATGTTTTAATAGGTTTCTCCTTAAGCACTATTATTGAGAAACGATACATCTGAATTTTTTGCTTACGAGCTGCATGCCTAAATCAGAACGCACCAGTAGCTCACAAATACCATCACACAAGTTAACGCTGCTTTGCACCAACCAAAGCATAACTATACACTATTTCTTATATTAAATCAGATATGTTGTTATCTTATCTGCACAATATATTGATGAACAGAAAATAGCACCACTGGCCTCTTGCATAAGGAAAACGTTATTTACTTGTAACAGTCAGTTTGAGGTTTGGGATGTTGTAGACTCACTGACAACCAAAACAGCCTTCCCTCTGACAGAAAAGTAATATGGGATGCTTGCTACTCTGCCAAGCTATGCAGATTTAAACACATATCTGGTCTCTGATGGGGACATCGGTATACCATTGCATTGTGGGTTTCAGGGAGGATAACATTAAGTCAGTTTGAGTATGCTTGATTCAGAAACAAGACTCCAAACACAAACAAGTTGCATTAATCCAAACCTACTATATGGCAGGAAAGTGCACATTGTGTTATGCACAAAACCACAAGCTAATAGCAGTGTGGGGCTAGTAAGTAACACTTCCCTTAAGCGAGAACACAATACTGTGTAGACCAGCATGAATGTCTCTTCCACACACAATGCCTGTAGTTCACTGGTTCTAAGTAATCACCTCCAAAAAGTTGACCTTCCAAATTACTGCCTGCAAACTCCTTGTATTTAAAATCTCAAAAGGTCGAGCCATTAATCTTGTTAACACAATATTTAAGCCCCAAGATGATGGCTGGATGGTCCTTGGTGGAATCACTCCCTTTAACCCTTCCATTAAGGACTTCATCAGAGGATGCCTGAACACTGAAGGCCGTTGCCAGATTTGCAAGGTAGTTGGTATACCCTATTAGAAATGTAAGGTAAATCATTTTGTTGTAAAGACTTCAAGTATTTTACAACGTCACTGTGGGATACCACAATTGGATCAATAAAGAGTGATGGACAAAATTAGTGAATATTAGTAAATAATTTCTATTCAGAAAAATAACCAAAACTGGTTGTTGCATGCCTTGCCTCTTTTAAAGTATTCATACAATCTTGAGGCAAGTGCAAGAACTCAAACTTCAGTAGCAAAGTTGCCAGATTGAGATCACCGATACCTGGGGCATCTTTCCTACCCATATGGAATGAGTGAGAGATGAAGAAAAGTATACACAAATGTCCCTTACAAGCATATCTACAGCGTATTCCCTACAGATTAGGGATCTGGATAACTGGAAGCAAAGCTGTGGCATTTTATGTTTGCTTTTGTGGTGAACAGTTTGATTTGAGGGATTTTACTTTTGGAAGTAAAGTCTAACATTTTTGTTTTGAGTTCCATTTGTGAATCTTGGTGGTCTCTGCTGAGCAGATCTGCAAAGTTTTGTCTACTCCTGGCAAGCTTTCTATTAGAACAATGTGCCTGTCTAAAGCTCTATGTCAAAATGTACTGTGCCAGCTTAGATAGCTGGACTGGATGTTCCTCCCTGCTTCTGTAAGCAGTACACTGTTGTCACATTGGGTGCTCAAAGCAGGACTATTTTACCATGGAGATGTGTCTGGAAGGCCCTGGAACCTAGGACTAATGCTGTCAATTCCAGTACGTTGATATGTGGTCTTTCTACAGAGCTCTATTTGCCTTTAACTTGTTGTGTGCACATCATGTGCACCACCAAACTGTGAGAAGCATTTGTCGTCAGAGTTGTGGCTGAGGGTCTGTAATTGTACAGATGGTGGAGCCCAAATACGTTCAGCATCTTTAGGGGTTGCAAATATAATTTCCTTCACATTGAGAATAAACTATTTTGTGTAACAAAGACCCTGTCTGATGTGTGCTAAGGACTGAAGAGCATTCATCTAGATAAGGGGATAGTGAACTTGTTGACTATGCTGGTGCACCACCGCTACACATTTGGTAAACTCCTGGGGAGAAGATCTTATCCCAAATGATAACGTGAATTAGTAATGTGTCCACTTATCAAACATCAGATGATGACATGGATCCATTGATATATGTATATGTACATTTTTAAGAATGAGCAGTTAGGAAATCCCCTTGTATCAGTAGCAGGATGACCCCTTGTAATATTTTCATTTAAAGTGGATTATCTTCACATAAAAGACCAGTATCCTCAAGTCTAGGATCTGTTGTAAAGAGTTGTCCATCTTGAGCATTAGAAAATACAGCGAGCATAACCCTGTCATTTGGGGAGGTAATTCCTTGACTGCCCCTTTAGAATTAATGATACAATTTCATCACGCAGCAGAAGCAAATGGTCTTTGTTGACTGTGTTTGCATGTTGTTGTAAGTGGAGGAAGGGGGATTCAATTTTATGCAATATCCGCCCTTCATTGTGAATATTACCCAAGTGTCTGCTGTAATGACTTTCCAAAAAAGAGGGAAATTAATCGGTGTACCCCGACAAGTGTTTCGTAAATGGGGAAAATGATGACAAAGTCATTGCATGGAAAGAGAGGATCTTCCGCCTTGGACTGATCTACATCAGCCTTTGCTCGAGCAATGAAAAATTTCCCCTATGTAAGGAATGACTTCGTGACTAGCAAGATTGACTACATTTTTCTGGAGGTCAGTCTCTGGCCACTACTCTATGTCATGGTGGTTTTACCGCATACAGAAAGAGACCATAATCCCGATTGTTACATTTGTAGGGAATGACCTTTTGAGATAGCTATCCACCCAGAGCACTGTGGTTCCTGAATCTGTTGTGGCCAACAACTATAGAAGAGTTTCTTGGCCTAGGGTTAAGGCTAATGAGAACATTCATGCCGAGATATATCAGCGGTTCATACATTTATTATCCAATTACGAGAATTCCCCTGAAGCTATACCAATTCTAGATATCCACTGCAGTTTTTTTTAACAAATTACAGAGTATTTTTTATAAAAAAATCTAGTGGTAACATACACGCCCCTCCCAAAAGATCCAAGATGGTATTCGCTGAACTGTGAACAGGCCAAAGAAGTGCTGAGAAGCCGAAGTATGTGCCGTAATCGACTCGAGATTAGCACAGACCGAAGGGATTACAAGTGCACCCTCAATCTTGCAAAAAGGAAATGGGAGGATGTTATTTGGCAGGACATGCCCTAGGTCCTTAAAATGAATGAGGGCCAGACATTTTGGCATATTATTGCAAATGGGACATCTGGAAGCTTTAATCCCAGGAGGAATAATATCCCGCCAGAAAGATGGGAGGAACATTGTGCAAAACTATACTCTCAGGCTCCATCTTTAAAACAACCTCCTAATGTGGTTGAGGAGTGTCCTGAGGGCGATGTCATCAAGTTGGGAAATAGTAAGACCAGTGAGATATCTTTCAGTCTAGAAGATACCCTCTCTGCTATTAATAGTCTTAAGGCGCTTAAGTCCCCCGGTTCCGATCGCATTCCAGGTGACCTATATAAATCAGAACCTGGGCTGTTGGCTGGTTATGAGAATATCCTTTCTAATGCAGTAGCAAGGGGTGGGGAGATCCCGAATACCTGGAGAGGGGCAGAAATAATCCAGATATTCAAAAAGGGAGATGCCAACTGTCCATCTAACTATAGGCCTATTAGCCTAGTAGATAACCTTCGAAAAATATTCGCCAGGCAGATTTTAGATCGATTACAAGAGTGGATGGAAGATCGGAGGAGTTTAACTCCCTTTCAGGCAGGATTTCGTGCTAAAGTTAGCACTTTAGATCAGGTTTTTAAATTTGCCCTCCTTTATTGGAAATATGTCCTGCTGGGTAACCAAAAACTCTATGTGGCTTTTGTGGACCTGCGTGCTGCATTTGATTTGATACCCAGGGAGAGTCTTTGGAGAGAACTAGCAGACATGGGAGTTCCAGGGGGGGTTAATTGAATTATCAGCCAGTTTGCATGAAAAAAATTTAATGCAAGGGTCAGGTGGGGTGACGAAGGTGGGTTGACAAAGCGCATCCGAGTCGCAAGAGGTGTTTGACAGGGGTGCGTTCTGGCCCCCACCCTGTTCACCTTTGTATATAAATGATGTAGCAGAGGAACTGACAAAGTGTGTTAATGATTCTCTTACTCTCAACATGGTTAAAACACCAATACTCCTGTTTGCATACGATTCATTATTAATCTCCAAGTCCCCGACAGGGTTACCAAATCTGCTAAATAATTTTTGGGAGTTCTGTAATCACAGGTGTTTGAAATTGAATGCTGCAAAAACCAAATTTATGGTCCTTGGTAAGAGTGTCAAGAAGAGCTATTCAGTAATGGCTGGAAAGGACCGTTTGGAAAGGGTCTTTAGTTTTGATTATTTGGGGGTGACCCTGTCGGACAAATTTAGGTGGGTTTACAGTAAATAAAGGAGCTATTATGATATCTCATAGGTCTAAGGCCATTTTACGTTTCCAGAAGAATACATACTCGCGTTCCATTTCCCCAGCTTTGGAAGCCTGTCGAGTTAAGGCTCAAAGCGTTGCATTGTATGGCGCAGGAGTCTGGGGCTACAGTGACATGACGAGGAGTACAGTGATGGAGAACACTTTCGTTAGATCATTGCTCTCGGTTCCCTTGAGTACACCTTTGGTCCCACTTTATTTTGACATGGGGATGAAAAGAGTATCTGATTTTACGCATTTAAAGCCACTACTATTCTGGATCCATATCTAGACTACCCCGGAATTAGCTGAATATAGAGATTGCTTGAGTGATATAAAGAATATGGAACGTGCCTTGGAGATACCCTGGTTAAGGTTTGTTTGCGACTGGTGTGAAAAAATTGGGTCTGAGCAGTGTGGGACTCGCCCGAATTACTGTGTAAGGCGGACAATCAGGTCTTAAAATCATCTTAGTGGTCACTAGTGTGAAAGGAAATAACCAGGGGCACTATGGGCCATCTTACCGAGCAGTTCCTGGCATTTAAACTTACTCCCGTTTTTGAAAGTTACAGGGACAATATAACACCACCATTGGCCTAGAGCTTGTTTATCAGATTTAGAACAGGCTGTTTGCCTCTTCGATCGTTCTGCAAAAACTGGAATAATATTTCCTCGCCTGTCTCATGTCCAGCTTGTGGCATAAATTCTGAGACTCTTGACCATATTATGTTTGTGTGTCCTGAATACCGTGATGTGCGTAGAAAATGGTTGCACCTGATCTGCCTGGCCTTGAAGGTACCACACCTTAGAGAGGAGAAACAAGTTTTGACTACGGTTGTCTTTTCCGTGAGCCAGTTTTTATTTCAATATCTGGATAAAGCGGGAGAAGCTTCTGAAATTATTGTAAATGCAGTATTTTAGTACATGGGTTGTCCTGTGGGAACCATTTTAATCATATATGTCTTAGGTAAATTGTGTTGTATTTAATTACCGGTTGGCCAGTCCAATTTTAAAGCACTTTTTACAAAATTGTATTTTATAAATGATCATGAATTTTATATATTTTTGAAAACTAGTGTTCATTTTAATTAATAAAATGTAGACATGTAAAGATAGGACTATTGGGGGCGCTTGAGGGCTCGCACGCAAGATGGACGCACTGGTGTGAGGCTCCTGCTGGCCGGGACACAAATTAGCAAATATCCTGTCCCAAATGCCCGAATCTGAAGACTGATTCTGTGGCTAGGAGTCGCAAAGCCTTCCGTGACCACGCGACACCCCTTGAGGATTCATTAATGTCAAGGTGACGCGTAAAATAGATAATAACCGCACTGCAGCTGCGACACTCCTAAGATGGCGATCGCATGACCGGAGAGACGGGTCTCCTGTGACGCTGCCTGCTGCCGAGTTCTCATCATAGAGTCGCTGACCTCGGGGGATCCCCTGCTGCTGGTCCCGCGACGACCCTTGATCTCATAGGGAAGAGTGGGAAGCACAGCTCAACCTTGCTGGAGCTGCGAGATCTCAGAAAATGGCAGCCGCCTGCCCGATGGGGAGACGAGCTACCTGCGCCGCTGCCCGACGACTGCGAAGGGACCGGAGGAGAGCGCAGTCGTCCCTGAGGCTGCCGGACCTGCGTAGCCCCCCTGCTCTCGGCCCTGCTAAGAGGTGAGGAGGAGTGAGGAGTGGCTGCTTGGGTGGGGGGGGGGTGGGGTGTAGGGGGACGACTGAGCCGGTATCGACTGGTTCATACGGAGGGCCGGTGGGAACGTGGGCACACCCTATGCATTGGGCCTCTTTGGGGGCTGTGAGAGCGTGATCCGAGCGGCCGCGGGTGCCCCTCTTGGCTCCTGTCAAAAACACCACCTGGGGAGCGAGACGTATCCTGCCTCACCGCTGCCCTGCATGACACAATAACAGTACAGGCCTGGGGGGAGCTCGACTGGATGTGTGCTGATTGGACTTGAAAACGTGCTGGGGCTGGAATTAAAAAACAACAGCCAGATTGTGGTTTCTTCCCTGCAGGTTGGGAACTCCTACAGGCCTGCCAAATCTACTCACCCTAGCTAAGATACCAGCTACATCTTGGAAGCCACCTTGTATTGCGGCACCTGCTGGTTTGCCATGGGCAGAGGGGAGGGGAAGCAGACCAAACTGCAATTCGAGTCCCGCAAGGTGGCGCACACGCAAAACAACGCAACTGATCAGACCATGGCGGAGGGGTCGACCGCGGACAGTCAAGTGCCAGTAGACAACCTGAAAACATTACTCATAACAATGCAGCACAGCCTTTCCTCTATAGAAGCTAAAATGGACTCTATGTACACTCGTATGGATGCGATAGCTCAGAAACTTGAAAAAACATGATGGGCGCACTGAGGAGGCGGAGCACAGGATCTCTGAGCTGGAGGACACCTCCGAAGGTAGACGGGAACAACTGTTCAACATGGAACGCCTTTTGAAAGTGATTGCGGCTCAAAACAAGGATTTAGAGGTGCAATCGCCGCAATAATATACGCATTCATGACATATCAGAGTCTACAAATACTGGGAGGATGGAAGAGTATGTGGAACGTCTGCTCACTACCGTCTTCGGAGCAGGAGCTTTCTCGGCACAACTGGTGGTAGAGAGAGCCCATCAGGCGTTGACGGTGCGACCACCCCCTGGAGCAACACCAAGGCCTATCATCGCCAGACTGTTAAACTACTGAGATCAGGACACTGCCCTTCATCTGGCCAGAGAGCGACAGCTTACCTTTGAAGGGTCTGCCCTTGCCATCTATCCGGATTTCACTATGGTAGGACAGGAGAACAGAAGAAATTCCTGGAAGATGTGGCACTGGGATGGCTGGGGGACTCCCAAAGAGAGTTCCTCTCTGCTGAAATAGAGAAGGATGAGATCAGGGCGGCTTTTATGCAGCTTCGCTCTGGTCGTGCCCCTGGACCGGATGGCCTTCCGGCTGACTTCTATAAAATATATAGGGACTGCTTGGCCCCCATCTTGAAAGCCCTATATGAGGAGGCTCGAGAATCTGGCATCCTTCCTCTGTCGATGCGGGAGGCGTTAATCATTTCCATACCGAAGCCTGGGAAACCGGAGGATAGGTGTGAATCATACAGACCCTTATCCCTGATAAACTGTGATGTGAAAATACTGGCTGAAGTGCTTGCTAATCGATTGAGCTTGCTCATGGACTCCTTAGTTCTGCCCCATCAGTCGGGTTTCATCCCTGGGCACAGGTCCCATAATCTCCGGACCTTTTTTGTTTTAATGCAGGATATTGACCCTGATCTATCTGCGGTGGCAAACTTTCTGGACGCCTCTAAGGCGTTTGATTCCCTGGAATAGGATTATCTCCTGAGCATCTTGCGCCAAATGGGATTTCCACCCACTTTCCTGTCCTGGATTGAGTTACTATACAGCCGGCCGCAGGCGAGGGTGCTGATTAATGGAATATGCTCCCCCCACCTTAATATTACGGGGGGTACAACGCAGGGCTGCCCACTATCCCCTTTTATTTGCGCTGGCCATAGAGCCGCTCGCAGCCAAGCTCTGGCAGCACCACCAGGACTATGCGATTCAATACCCCACGAGGCATTTGCTAGTATCCCTTTATGCAGATGACATCACACTGAATATTCATGACCCCAAACTTAGCCTCAATCCTATACTGCGGGAGTTCATTAACTTTGGGGCGCGCTCTGGAATACATGTCAACTGGGAAAAATCCCAGATTTTCATCACCCCTGTGGTCCAGCGGTTTGTCCCGTACTACCCACTGGCCTGCTGTGGCTCTGAGATCAAGTACTTGGGGATAGTCGTCACAAAAGATAGGACGTAACTGATGCAAGCCAATTACGGAAGGGCGTTGGACGCTCTGACGGACTCTATAACGAGATGGTTTTCTATGCCCCTCTCGCTGTCAGGCAGGATTTCATTAATAAAGATGGTGGTGCTGTCAAAGTTACTTTATCTTTTTATTAACATTCCTTATAATCCGGGCAGGCATTTTTTCAAAACTCTAAAACCTCAACTTATTCGCCTGGCATGGGGCGGGAAAGAGCCCAGGCTGAAATGGAAGGTGAGGACATAACCATTTTCGAAGGAAGTTTTCGAGGCCCCGGATATGGAACTCTATTTTTTAAGCACCCAGGCGCATTTCGCAACATATTGGTTGCGACACCCCCCCCCCCGTGTATGCCGCACCTAGCCATTGAACAGGGATACATGGACCCTGTTCCGATCACGACATTCTTTGGGACACCTTCCCGACCCCATGTTGTACTCTCCGTTATTGGGACTCCCATTATTATACGGACCTTCCGGTGACGCGCGAAGCTGGATGTCGCCGGATGCTTCGTAGGGTTTGGATGAAGGCATGGGGGGATTTATATGAAGAGGGCATACTCCGGGAAAGCGAGGTGTACTTCAGAGACACTCAGCCACCCCTATGGAGCTGTTCCTATGTGTTAGGCTAAGGCAAGATGCTAGAAAGGCCACCCCCGATTTCACCAATGAACCTCCAACACTGTCTCCTTTGCACATACTGCTCCAAAGCACTAACCCCACACATGTGGTCTCGATGCTCTATCACAGTATTCAGAACGGGAGCACTGAGCTGCGGCAAGACTCGCGTCTGCATTGGGATCAGGAACTAGGAACACCACTAGATGATGGACAGTGGCAATATTGTTGCCAGCAAACGGGAAAGATGCACAAGTTACTAACTTGTGTAACGATATATCTGTAAGAGACAGTAGTTAGTGACAGATTCCTTACCTTAGAATATCCCCAGGCGTCAGGCTGGATCCGGAAAGTTTTGCGTAGCAGTACCCTTGCGCGTTGGTAGGCGGCGTCGTGCCGCTCCGCGTCCGTCGTCGGCGTCGTGATCGCCGGGATGACGTCGCGGGCAGTACTTAGGCGCCGCCCCTGCGCGCTGACGTCAGTTCTGTACACGACTTTCCGCGCCAGGAACGCAGAGCCATGCAAGAAGCTGACACAGGTGTCTGAAAAATACTAGGGCCCTGAAAGGGATGTCCTTAACCCTAGAAATCAGTTCGCAGAACGGGGAGGATGGGTGGGGCGGTAAGGAATCTGTCACTAACTACTGTCTCTTACAGATATATCGTTACACAAGTTAGTAACTTGTGCATCTGAAAGAGACACGTTAGTGACAGATTCCTTACCTTAGAATAGATACCCCAGCAATACCAACCCCGGTGGTGGGTCTGCGAACAAAGATCAGACAAGGAAGTCCTGGAGGACAGAACGGCCAAAGAAGCCGTCCCTCCGGACCTGACTGTCAAGGCAGTAATGCTTTGTAAACGTGTGCAGCGAGGCCCACGTAGCTGCCTGACAGATAACCGGCAGCGGAACACCGCGGCCTAAGGCCGTGGTAGCAGCCGTTGCCCTGGTGGAATGGGCACGCAGCCCAACAGGAGGCTCCTTCTTGGCCAAAGAATAGCAGGTTTTGATGCACAAGGTAACCCAGCGGGAAATGGTCCTCTTGTGCACCGCCCGACCTTTTGGCGCCCACGTAGCCAACAAAGAGCTGGTCATCCACCCGGAAGTGTTTTGTGCGGTCGATATAGAAGGAGAGCGCACGTTTTGGGTCCAGACGGTGGAGCCTCTCTTCCTCTCTGGAAGGATGCGGAGGCGGAAAGAAGGTGGGCAAAGTGATGGTCTGCCCAATGTGGAAAGCAGTAACCACCTTTGGCAAGAAGGACGGACGCGTCCGAAGAACAACCTTGTCTGGATGAACAGACAGAAAGGGAGGTTTGCAAGATAGAGCCTGGAGCTCACTCACCCGCCGAGCGGAGGTGATGGCCACCAGAAAGGCTGTCTTCAGAGTCAGAAGACGAAGAGGACAGTTATGTAGAGGCTCAAAGGGAGCGCACATTAAAAAGGTAAGAACCAAGTTCAAGTCCCACTGAGGCATCACAAACGGAACAGGAGGGAAGAGGTGAGTAATGCCTTTTAAGAACCTGTTAACAACAGGGGACTTGAAAAGGGAGGGCTGATCAGGGAGCCTGAGGAAGGCCGAGATAGCACAAAGATAACCCTTGATGGTACCCAGGGCAGAACCCTGTTGGGCCAGGAGAGAAGGAACAGAAGGACCTCAGAAAGAGGGGCAGAAAGGGGATTCACAGCCTTTGCTGTGCACCATGCCACAAATTTGTTCCACCTGCAGGCGTATACCACCTTAGTGGAGGGACGCCTGGCTGCCAGAATCACATCACAAACTTCGGGAGGCAAGTCGAAAGGAATCAACTGCCGCCGCTCAATCTCCACGCAAGCAGGTGTAGACTGGACAGGTTCGGGTGGAGGACCGTCCCCTGCTGCTGCGACAGAAGATCCTCCCGAAGAGGCAGACGGATCGGGGGATCTACGCTCATATTGAGTAGCTCGGGATACCAAACTCTTCGAGCCCAGTCCGGAGCCACAAGAATAACTTGGGCCCGGTCGTGCCGAATCTTCTTCAACACTCTGGGTAGAAGTGGTATAGGCGGAAAGGCGTACAACAGACCGCCACTCCACTCGCGACGAAAAGCGTCGCCGAGCGAGTGCCGCCTTGGAAATTCCAACGCGCAGAACTGATGACATTGCGCGTTCTCTTCGGTGGCGAATAGATCTAACCAAGGCTCTCCCCATTGTAGAAAGAGTCCTTGCGCCACTTCCGAGTGAAGACGCCATTCGTGATCCATCATGCACCTGCGGCTGAGTTCGTCCGCCCTGGCGTTCAGGGAACCTGCCAGGTGTTGAACCATCAGGAACATGCCCTGATGTTCCAGCCATGTCCAGAGGCGCAGAGCCTCCTGACAAAGGGTCCAAGACCCCACCCCGCCCTGTTTGTTGCAGTACCACATGGCGGTGGTGTTGTCTGTGAACACCTGCACTACCTTCCCTTTGACAGAGGGAAGGAATGCCTTGAGTGCAAGTCGGATCGCCCGGAGCTCCAGAAGGTTGATATGGAGCCGGGACTCCGCCGGAGACCAGAGGCCTCTGATCTCCGCCTCTCCCATGTGACCGCCCCATCCCAGAAGGGACGCGTCCGTCACAACTGTATGCTCTGGCTGGGGAAGGGAGAGGGATCTGCCCATGACCCATTGCCGGTTCGAGAGCCACCACTGCAACTGTCTTGCAGTCCCCTCCGAGATCTGGACGTGATCGGACAGGTTGCCCTGGTGCTGCGCCCACTGGAACTTCAGGTCCCACTGCAGAGCCCGCATATGCCATCTGGCATGATTGACCAGCAGGATGCAGGAGGCCATGAGGCCCAGCAGCCTCAGGGTCATCCGTGCCGAAACCCAGGATAAAGGCCGAAAGATCGGAATCATAGCCTGAATATCCCGGACTCGCCGTTCGGGAGGATAGGCCCGAAACTGCGTCGTGTCCAGAACTGCTCCGATGAAAAGGAGCTGTGGAGAAGGAATCAGAAGCGACTTCGGCACATTGATGGAGAACCCCAGCGAGTGCAGGAGTTCGGCCGTAGTCTGGAGGTGGGAGACGACTGCCTGGGACGAGCCCGCCTTCAGCAGCCAGTCGTCGAGGTAGGGGAAGACTGAAACCCCTGCCCGGCGCAGATGAGCTGCGACCACCGCCATCACTTTCGTGAACACCCGAGGGGCACTGGTAAGGCCAAAGTGGAGCACGGTGAACTGAAAATGCTCGGGGCCTACCGTGAACCGAAGGTAACGCCGGTGGGCCGGCAGGACGGGGATGTGGAAATACGCGTTCTGCAAGTCCAACGCTACCAACCAGTCTCCAGGGTCGAGGGCAGTCAAGACCTGAGCTAGGGTGAGCATCTTGAACTTCTCCTTCCGGAGGAAGCGATTGACGTTCCGGAGGTCCAAGATAGGACGCATGTCCTCCTTGTCCTTTTGGGCACCAGAAAGTAGTGGGAGTAGCAACCACGCCCTACTTCTGGGGTCGGAACATGCTCGATGGCCCTCTTGGTCAAGAGGGCCGTGACTTCCTTCTGTAGAAGCACCAAGTGATCCCCTGACATGCGGTGGAATTGAGGTGGCATGGCTGGGGGGTGGTCTCGAAGGGGAGGGAGTAGCCCCTTCGGACAATGTCCAAGACCCACCTGTCCGAGGTGATGGTGCGCCAGTGGGGAAGGTGATGGCGGACCCTGCCCCTACTGGCGTGCCGTGCACCTGAAAGGAGGGACTAGGAGGGCTTGGAGGCCGCGGACGGGTTGGAGGTGGTGGCCTGACCCGCACGCTGGTTGCCCGATCCGCCACGGCGGAATCCACGTCCTCGGCCACGCGAAGACGCCTGCTGCGCGGGCCGGTGGCAGGGCTGCTGACGTGAAGGGCGCCCTACCGTGGCCACGATAGGGGCGAAAAGCAGAAGTCAGCGGAGGGCGTGTAGCAGAAAGGCCCAGGGACTTGGCAGTAGCCCGTGAGTCCTTAAAGCGCTCCAACGCATGGTCTGCTTTGGACCCAAAAAGACCGACTCCATCAAAGGGCATGTCCATGAGAGTATTCTGGACATCCCCTGAAAAACCAGTGGTTCTCAGCCAGGCGTGGCGTCGGAGCGCCACCGTCGTTGCAATAGACCTGCCCAGCGAGTCGGCGGTGTCAAGGCCACAACGGATAGTGTATTTGGCCGCATCCCTTCCTTCCGCAATGGCGCGGGAAAGCAGTGCCTGGACCTCCTCAGGGCACTGGGGCAAAACATCTGCCACCGAATCCCACAGGGAGTGGGTATATCGGCCCAAAAGACAAGCGGTGTTAACGGACCGCAAGCCAGCACTGGAGGAAGAAAAACCTTTCTTCCCAAACTGATCCAGGCGTTTGGATTCCCTATCCGGAGGAGCGGTAGGGAAGGCGGTTTGGGAAGCGGAGGCTTGGACAACCAAGCTCTCAGGAGTGGGGTGGACAGAAAGAAACAGGGGGTCGCCCGGAGCAGGGCGATGGCGTCGTGACACGTTCCGATCCACAGGAGCCCCTGTGTTGGGCTTGGACCAGGCGCCCAAAAGAACGTCAGTGAGGGCGTCGTTAAACGGCAGCACAGTCTCCGCAGAGGAGGCTGCTGGCTGAAGCACCTCTGTCAAGATGTTAGGCTTGACCGTCAAAGTAGGGAGCTGGAGACGTAAGGCCCCAGCTGCCCTACGCAACACCGTACCAAAATTGGCCCCCTCCTCCGTAGCCACGGGAGGAGACAGCATGCCAGTGTCAGGGGAAGTATCCAGACCACTGGCCTCCCCTAGACTCTCTGTCCAGTCCTCATCATACTGACAGTTGCGCGTCAGAGGGTCATCAGACCCCTCCCAGTCCAACTGGTCCTCCTCAGGTTCAAAATAAGGAGGAGGAGGGACAGTTGGGACCCAAGGTCCCATCGGCGCCGGAGCCGGCGTCGAGCGACGTCGCTCCGGGTCCATGTCCGGAGCCGGAAGGAACTGGGGGACGACGCCGCCCGGAGCCCAGGGCGGCGTCGAGAATGGCACCGGAGACATCGGCGCCGGCGGAGGTGTCGTGAGGTCGACCGGCGTCGATGGGGGTTGTGGAGCCGGGATCGAGGCCGGGGCCGAAGCCGGAGCCGGGATCGAGGCTGGAGGCACGGGCGACGCCGGGGCCGGAGCCGTCGGCGACGCCGGAGCAACCCCATCAGGGCCCGCGGGGCCCGAAGGCGCACCGGAGGGGCCTGAAGGCCCGAAGAGGCGGGCCATGGCCGACAGGAACTCCTGTACCTTGGCCGGATCCGCCCCCGAACCCGGGAAGGGCGGGTATGGCGGGGGCGACTCCACAGGCAAGTCCGGGGCCGCGGGGACGGTGCCGGGAGGGGCCTCAGCCGAGTCGCGAGACCGGCGAGGCGAAGTCCGAGAGCGACGATGCTTCTTGGACTTCTTGTGCTTAGACTTACCGGACGAAGAAGACTTCGACGCCGACGACCGGTGTGCACTCCGCGAGCGACCCCTGGACCTCTCACGCGACCGGGGCCTCCGTGGAGCCGAATGCCGGGCCTCGAGGAGCTTTCGAGACCGCTCTCGCAAAGCTTTCGGGTTGAGGGCCTGGCATTCGGGACAAGACTCGGTGTCGTGGCCTCGGCCGAGGCAGAAGAGACACTCCCAATGCGGGTCGGTGACGGACATCGTCCGCGCACAGGCGCCGCATCGCTTGAAGCCGGGCATCCCTACGACACCTTTAAGTATGGAAAAAACAGAGAAAAATTCACCAAAAAGAATGGTCAAAAAATGACCAGGGCACTGCTCTTCCCGGATCTGCGCTTGCTGGCGCGGAAAAAGAAGAACTGACGTCAGCGCGCAGGGGCGGCGCCTAAGTACTGCCCGCGACGTCATCCCGGCGATCACGACGCCGACGACGGACGCGGAGCCGCACGACGCCGCCTACCGACGCGCAAGGGTACTGCTACGCAAAACTTTCCGGATCCAGCCTGACGCCTGGGGATATTCTAAGGTAAGGAATCTGTCACTAACGTGTCTCTTTCAGATATCAGCAAGCAGTAGACTGAGAATTATACACTTTAAATATTTGCACAGGCTGTATTATACCCCTGTTCGGCTCCAGCGGTTTCACTTACGACTAGATGATAGGTGTGGTAGGGTGAGGACAGACTTCCTACATTTAGCATGGGGGTGTGAGCCTATTAGTGAATTCTGGCTGAAGGTTTTTGAGGCCTTGGAGCAGATGACAGGGACTCCGATTCCTATCACCCCTCTCACGGCGCTGCGGGGGTACACTGAGGGGGTAGAACTATCGACCCGGAGGTATGTCTATCTTGGCTTACTACTATCTAAACGAAGGGTGGCCTGCAGGTGGGGGAGGGGGCAGGCCCCTAAGTTTAAGGAATGGCTACAAGATTTAATATATTGTCAGGAGCAATCACTCATTTATGCAGAGCTGTTACCACTTACCTCCAGGCCTCGAGACATGTGGGATCCCCTGCAAGCGTTCTTATTAGAGTCGCCTGAGGCTGGGGGAGGATCTGTTACTTGCCTGCAAACCTTTGAACCAAATGAGGGGGAGACCGACCGGGGGATAGATACTGTTTTAAGTCATAATGTTGAAATCAGTACGATGCAGTCATGGACAATATTGAAGCTGTAACCAGACGTTGAGTAATAGCCTATGTACAAACTGCTGATGATGCACATGAATGTATTATCCATCTAATCGGATGCAAGATGTTACTTAAATGGCAAAAACCCAATAAAGAAAGTTAAAACAAAAGATAGGACAATTTGCGGGACTATCTTGATATTCCGACAGAAACAGCTGTAATGTAACTACACTGCACTTGGTCTGCTGGGGTTAAGTTTTATGATTATATTTTAATGTTTTATGGGAGTTTATTTATATATTAAGGCTATTGAATGAAGCAAACTTGTTGAATGTATTACATGGATGCTGTGTACCTTTGATGGTTATGTAACCAAATAAAGGATCTTGATTGATTGACTTAGTGACTGTGGGGCTGAAGGAAGTTTTGATGCAACTAGTCTTTGCTTGCTTGTTCCTGCAGTACACCTTTCCCATTTGTTTTTTGCAGAATGGTCTTTGGTAATGCAAAGCTCCCAAAATTGGTCTTCTACGTATAATTGCTTATTTTTTCCAGTAAGTTGTCTCTCAGTGGTCTGAACATATGTTTGCTATCAAAGTCATTAATTAGGTACTGATGCACCTCTGCTCTGAAGACTGATACCCTGCTCCATGCATGCTTATAGAATAAGATGGTGGTGTTAATTTGAGGACAGGCTTTGTCCGCTGCATCCACGCACAACATATGCCTGCATTAGTTTTGCCCTCCGCTACAGTATCTTCTCTCTTCCTGTGTCTGGGACAGGTATGTTAAGAGATCTTCCATTTTCTCCCACTGATGCCTTTCTTAGCGGCTGATGGGGCTTGGGAATTATCTGTCTGCCAATTCATAGCATCGAACCTTCCTCCTGCCACATCAATGAGTTTGTTTTACTGGGTGGCGACATTCCCCAGCACACAGCTGAAACACTCTTTCATGCTGTATGGAATATCAGTAAGACGTCCTTTAATATACAGTGGATCCTGGGTGGCAGCCATATACTTTTTCCATCTACCCTAGGTGTGATAGATCACATCCTGACTGGAGACTTAAAATTCTACATGTTAGACTTGCTGTATTTAACACTGACAAGAACTGAACAGTCTTCTCTGTATGTGACAGATTTTCTATAAGGAAGGAAAATGCTACTTACCAGTATGCATCTGTTCTTGGCATGTAGAGCTGCAGAGATTCACAATTTGTGCATAGATCGCCATCTGGTGTTGGGCTCGGATGCTTGCACCTTGTTGTTGTCTTGGAAGAAGTGTTTGTAGTCACGAGATAGGTGACTCCTCCCTTGGACGATAGTGCGCATGGGCATCGACTCCATCCTCAGATTGTTTTTTGCCATGAAGGGAAATGATGGAGTTTGTAAGAAACAGAAAGATGTCCATGAGAATGTATCTAAGTAAGATAACACTGGAACAGATACAGGTTCCGGGGAGGTGGTTGGGCGTGTGAATCTCTGCAGCTCTACATGCCAAGAACAGATGCATACTGGTAAGTAGCATTTTCCGTTCGAGGCATATGAGCTGCAGAATTCACACTTTGTGCATAGACTGTACAGCAGTGTCTCCCCTAGCGGTGGTCACCTGTATCAGTTGCAGTGGTTTGAAAAAGTGTCTTAAGAACAGCTTGGCCTACAGAAGCTTGTTGCTTTGCCTGCACATCTACACAATAGTGTTTGGTGAAGGTGTGTGTGGTAGACCATGTTGCTGCCTTACAAATGTCTTCTAGGGGAATGTTCCCTAAGAATGCCATGGAAGCCCCTAGTTTGCGTGTTGAATGCGCTCTAGGGGGAATTGTTAACGTACGTTTTGCTTTCTGATAGCATATTTGAATACATTTTACTATCCACCTGGCAATTCCAGCTTTGGAAATAGGATTGCCTTTATGAGGTGGAGAGAAAGCTACAAATAGTTGCTTTGTTTTCCTAAAGGCTTTAGTCCTGTCTATATAGTAAAGTAAAGCTCTTTTGAGGTCGAGGGTGTGAAGAGCTCTTTCCGCTACCGAATCAGGGTTTTGGAAAAATACTGGTAACTCTACTGATTGATTAAGGTGGAAAGCAGAGATTACTTTGGGAAGGAATTTTGGATTTGTCCTAAGAACCACCTTGTTACGATGTATTTGTAAGAATGGTTCTTGTATGGTTAAAGCCTGTATCTCACTTACTCTTCTGAAAGAGGTGATTGCGACAAGGAAGGCTACTTTCCATGTTAGGAATTGTAATTCGCACTTGTGTAAAGGCTCAAATGGGGGACCCACGAGTCTAGTAAGTACAATGTTTAGGTTCCACACTGGAGAGGGTGGCAGTCTGGGTGGAATTATCCTTTTAAGGCCTTCCATAAAGGCTTTGATAGCAGGTACCCTAAACAATGACAAATGTTGTCTGTTTTGTAGGTAGGCGGCCAGGGCAGCCAGATGTAATCTTATTGAAGAGTATGCCAGATTGCATTTTTGCAGATGTAGCAAATAACAGATAATGTTCTGAATTGAAGCATCTAATGGGTCAATTTTGTTATTGTTGCAGTAAATGACGAATCTTTTCCATTTAGCTGCATAGCAAGCTCTAGTAGTGGGGCGTCTGGCTTCCTTAATAATGTTCATGCAGTCTGGTGGGAGGTTAAGGTAACCGAACTCTAGGATTTCAGGAGCCAGATCGCTAGATTTAGTTGTGCTGGATCTGGGTGCCTTATCTCTACATGGTCTGTGTTAGCAGGCTTGGGGAGAGACGTAATTTTTGGTGTGGAACTACTGAGAGTTCGAGTAGTGTTGTGAACCATGGTTGCCGTGCCCATGTTGGAGCAACTAGGATCATGTTGAGAGACTGTTGTTTGAGCTTGCGTACTACTAGTGGAATGAGCGGGAGTGGCGGAAAAGCGTACGCAAATCTGCCTGACCAGTTCATCCATATCGCATTGCCCTTGGACAACGGGTGTGGGAACCCGACAGCGAAGGTTGGGCATTTTGCGTTTGCATGTGTAGCGAACAGATCTATGTCTGGTTGGCCCCACATGTGGAAGAAGGGTTGAAGAACTTGCGGATGAAGTTCCCATTCGTGTATCTGTTGAGTTTGACGACTTAACAGATCCGCTATCTGATTGTTCACCCCTGAAGATGTTCTGCTAGAAGATATATTTTTGTGGAATGGCCCATCTCCATATACTTTGCGCTAGATGAGACAGCTGCAAAGAATGTGTTCCTCCTTGTTTCTGTATGTAATACATTGCTGTTATGTTGTCTGTCCGGACTAGGACAGCTTTGTTGAGGAGATGTGTTTGAAACGACTTTAACGCTAGAAATACTGCCAGTAATTCTAGGTAATTGATGTGGAACAGTTTTTGTTGGGTGGACCACCTGCCCTGAATTGTGTGGTTTAGGAGATGGGCTCCCCAGCCGGTGAGTGATGCGTCTGCTGTTAGCACTATCTGTGGAACTGGCTCTAGGAACGGCCGCCCTGTGGAAACGTTTTGTATGTTCCACCACTGGAGAGAGCGATCTGTAAGTTGACCTTGAGCCTGGTTCCACTGACGTGCTAAGCATTCCTGTAAGGGGCGCATTTGAAGTCTTGCGTGAGGTACAATGAAAATGCAAGTGGCCATCATTCCTATCAGCTGCATAAACACTCGTGCTGGGAGCGAGTGTTGGGGCTAAAACTTGGAGATGAGGGTTTGCATACTGGCTATCCTTGCTGGATTGAGGTATGCTAGAGCTTTGGAAGTGTCTATTATGGCTCCTAGATACTGATGTATGTAGGAGGGTTGAAGGTGCGACTTGGTATAGTTTACTGTGAACCCCAAGTTGTGTAGCAGCTGAATGGTTTGGTAAGTGTGGTGAACACATTGGTTGTGTGACTTGGCTTTTATCAGCCAGTCGTCGAGGTATGGAAATACATGGATTTGTTGTCTTCGCAAGTGCGCTGCTACTACTGCAAGGCACTTTGTGAAAACCCTGGGTGCTGTGGTCACTCCAAATGGAAGGACTTTGAACTGATAGTGTTCGCCGTCCACTGTGAACCATAGGTATTTTCTGTGAGCAGGGTGTATGGGAATGTGGAAGTAGGCGTCCTTGAGCTCTAATGTGGCAAGGAAGTCACCTTGTTGAAGCAGTGGAAGAACCTGTTGAAGAGTGATCATGTGAAAATGATCTGACTGTATGTAGAGATTGAGAGGTCTGTGGTCCAGTATTGGCCTTAGGGTACCGTCTTTTTTGGTGATTAGGAAGTAGAGAGAGTAAACTCCTGTTCCTTGATGTTGCATGGGGACTGGTTCTATTGCAGGTTTTTGAAGCAGCGAAAGAACTTCCTGTTTGAGGAGTGTGAGATGTTCCGTGGACATTGGACGCTGCTTGGGTGGTATGTTGGGTGGAGTCAATGTAAGTTCCAGGCAGTAACCATACTGGATAATTTGTCTTACCCACTTGTCTGTAGTGATGGAATTCCAGACAGGTAGGAACTGTGAGAGTCTCCCTCCGACCGGAGTGGAATGGTCTGGAGGGAGTGGAGGGAAGTCACTGCTTATTAGTGGGAGAGGCGCGAGTGTTGTTGTAACCTCGGCCTCTTCCTTTGTTGTTATTTCCCCTGTACTCACCTCTAAAATATCCCTTGTTGGGGGAAGTTTGTGAGGGGTTTTTGTAGGAGCAAGAAGCAGTGTCTGCACCGATGTTTTTGGATGCGCCTCTATAGAAGGAGCGTCGAAAGGAACCTCGTGTGGATGGGGACTGTAATGCGCCCATGGATTTAGCAGTCTCCGTGTCCTTTTTCATTTTTTTTAGAGCTGTATCTACAGCTGGGCCAAAAAGTTGTTCTTGATTGAACGGCTGATTGAGGATAGTTGTTTGTACCTCCTGTTTGAAGCCAGAAATGCGCAACTAGGCATGCCTTCTTAGTAACACACTAGTATTAATGAACCTAGATGCGGTGTCTGCTGCATCGAGGGCACACTTGATTGATGCATTAGTTATTAATTTGCCCTCCTGAATCAAATCATTGGCCTTATATTGATCAGGCAAATGCTGCAATAGGGTTTCCAGCTGGTCATAATGAGCCCTATCGTACCTGGCAAGTAATGCCTGTGCATTGGCTATTCTCCAGTTATTAGCTGCTTGGGCAGCAACTCGTTTGCCCGAAGCATGTAATAATTTAGACTCTTTGTCCGGAGGTGGAGCATCACCGGAGGTTTGAGAGTTGGCACGTTTTCTAGCGTTGGTCACCACTAGAGAATCTAAAGGGAGTTGACCCTTGATGTAGGTGGGATCATTGGGACCGGGTTTATATTTTTTGTCAATTCTGGGATTGAGAATTCTAGCCCTTACGGGGTCTTTGAATATGTCTGGGGCGTGTTTAATGACTCCTTTTAACATTGGTAAAGTTTGTACAGTCCTTTGTGACTGTGCAAAGATGTCTATTAGGAAGTCCTCCTCTACGGGGTCTAAATGCATTTGAACACCATGGTACTTGGCAGCTCTGTCTATAAGCTGACCAAAACCAATATTGTCATCTGGGGGAGATGGCTTTGTAGGGTATGCATGGGGATCAGGAAGGTCTGGAGGATCTACTGGGTCATCATAATCATCCCAATTGTCCTGTGGTACGTGTGTGTCGTCATCAGGGTCAATGAAAAGGTCATTATCCCTTCCCCCACCCCCTAAATCATCATCATCCTGTGGTGGTGGTGAGTATGTTGGAAGTATGGGAGAATTTGGAGAAAAGAAAGGTTCAGTAGGAAGAAGAGGAGAAAAGGGTCGTAAAGGTGAAGTGGCACAGTCCCTTTTCTTTACTGGCACCTCAGGGATGTGTGGGGTGTCGAATTTTCTCTTGTTGTGTGGAACAGTGATCACATGTCCTGTTTTAGGGTCCACTTGGAGAGTTTTTTGTTGCAGATCGATGGGATCCGGTCGAAAAAGTTCTTCCTGTTCGATAATCGCTTTCGGCGCCGATTTTTTCGGGTCCGAGCGAGGTTTAGATTTCTGCTCTGGAGCCTTGGAAGGGGTTTTTGGATCCTTCGGCTTTGATGTGGAGTTGGAAATCTTTTTCGGTTCCAAAGATTTTGGTTTCGGATCCGAGGCCTTTTCCTTTGGCGCCGAGGTGCTCGGTGCCGATGGCTTTTTGGGGATTGCGAGAGCAGGAAGAGCTCCCGGCTTCGGTGCCGATGGTGTCTGCGGGGCGGTGATATGCGGCTTGCTCGGTCCCGAGTCGCCGGAAGGCTTCTCCTTTGTCTTCGGAGCCGGGCCCGGGGGCGGGGCTTCTGAAGCTTTGTTTCGGTCGCGACTGGGGCCAGCAGGCAAAGTTTTGACCGGAGCCTTCTTTTTTTCAGGTGGGGTTGGGATAGGGGCAGTTGTACTCACTCGTTGACCTGGAGTGATGTGGTCGTCTGAGTCGGAGTCGTCTGCCTCGGAAACGATTTCCAGGTCCTCCGAATCATCCTCTGGGACATCGGGGCCTTCGTTGAAGATGTCCTCCGGCACCGGAGCTGCTCGTTGCGCCATAACGTGTCGTCGGGCCCGGCGATCACGGATAGTCTTTTTTGATCGAAAGGAGGCGCAGGCCTGGCAATTATTCTCCTGGTGCTCGGGCGAGAGACAGAGGTTACAGACCTTGTGTTGGTCGCTGTGTGGGAATTTAGCTCCACACTGGGGGTATTTTTTAAATGGAGTTCTTTCCATTAGCCGTAGGCCCGAATGGCGTCGATAGGCCCAGCGGCCCGCGTCGACGACCGGAATCGAGGATTTGAGGAGCGCGTTGAAGAGCACGCGAACGAAGACAATACAGTCGAGTTTTTTGATGTTTTGCGCGTCGAAAAGGTTTGAATAGTAGAGTACGGAACCGGAGCGCAGAAGTTACATCCGAAACCCGATGGCGGAAAAAAACAATGGGAGGATGGAGTCGATGCCCATGCACACTATCGTCCAAGGGAGGAGTCACCTATCTCATGACTACAAAGACTTCTTCCAAGACAACAAGGTGCAAGCATCTGAGCCCAACACCAGATGGCGATCTATGCACAAAGTGTGAATCTCTGCAGCTCATATGCCTCGAACATTATTTTCTTCTTCAACCGCCATGACAACTCCATAATGCTGAGCCGCTCTTTGCCTGATAGTGGTATACTGATTTTTCGTCTGATCAGAGTTCACTACATACAACTCCCAAGCATCGGCACCTCAACTGGTCTACTGCTCTTCCGGTCTATCAATTTCTTCCTCAGAACATAGGTGTTGTCGCATTGATGTTGAAGCTGGTGTTGTGTGCAACAGAAGTGGTTTAGTGAATTTTGAATCTTTATGCTCTGAGCTCTTTACTATTGGCCCCTGCAAAAGAACTACGTCTCTTGGTGACTTTCTGTGGAGCTGTGCATGGGCTACTTGGTGGCCTGGGCATCCTGACCTGTGTAGCTTTGAATGTGCTCCCCTTTTTTGTGTGGAAACCTATTGTCAGGGCAGCTAATTTTGTCGCTGCTCAATATTATAAATATGTAATCAGAATAAGTTTGTGGTTATTATACCCAAGCAAACCAAAACAATAATGTACCGTCAGGCTGCTGAACTTACCTTTGCCCCTTTCTTAAGCAGAAACCAGTGAGGAGAGGAAGGAGTCTTGTAAAGGCAAAATATTTATTACCCTAAAAAATTAAAGCAATAAACATGAATTCACAACACGCATAATTTACAGAATAGGTTTCTGAGGTAGGAGTTCTATATTACAAATGGATTAAGTAATGGGCAGGATGTTGTATATACATGGGTTATTCATGGAATACAAGAGGACATACCTATTGTGGGATGTGTTATTAATTAATTAATGGAGTCAAACTGAAGCCTTCTATTTACATAATTTTCATTCTGAAATTCGTTCCCTTGTTTAGGCAGCAAGAAAGAGAAAGAGTGAGGAAGGGACATAAGCATCCACCTTAACAGGCACATTCTCAATTTGATTCGATTTTTGCCAATGTAGGGGCATTAAATTAGAGTTCCCTATGTGGAGAATCCTCAAGTTGTCTTTAAAACCTGAAGTAGAGCGTATAAGAGAAGGCTGCACAAACAGTGGCAAACAGTGTTTCTTTTCCAATGAAAAGACTAGTACAGAACACAGACTACTGTTTTCCAGTCACCATTTATCTTGCCACAATCTTTCTAGTCACAGCCTTCTTGGCTCTCATTAGGACAGCTATGTTTGATACAGATTCCAACACTGCCAACACTAGCAATTGAGTTGAGATGGGCAATGATTTCCAGCAGTGTACGTACCTTCACATCATAGGCCAAAACGTGTTTATGTCTCTGTGCACATCGGCTCTGTGATGGCAAATAATTTCTTTGAAGGGGCAAATGTATTTTTCATTTCTATTATTGGAATTGATATGTAATAGTGATAATGAGGAAATGTCCGCAGTTGGCAAGAAAACAAAGAAGTGCTGAGTCCTCCTATGCACAATAGGCATTAGTCACTGGAGAGCACACAAAAACCTATACACACAGAAAAAAGATTGTGTCTTTCTGCAGGGTTCTTGTGCCCATTGTCAGTGTGTCTAGGAAGGCGACATAGTCACTAAACATATGACCTATACTGTTACAACATACACTGTTCCCAGTTCAGAGCTCTGCGTCGTGTACAGAATGGTTGGAGAAGGCTCCGAAGTACTCGTTGTAGATGATGCAACTGGGGGATCTTCGATCTGTGAGGCTTCCTTGGGACGCAACTCGCGCAGAGTCTTATTCATATGCATGCAAACGGCCGGTCTCTCTTCTATGTGAATTCGTTGGTGCGAGCCAAGACTTCTGGGACTGCCAAAGCCTTTCTCGCACTCAGTGCATTTGTATATTCCCTCCTCCGTATGACCAGATTGTTCAGTGGCATCCCCCACGCTGTTCTGTACAGAAGACTCATGACCCACACCAACGGTGACCACAGGAGAATGGACGACTGTAGAATTGTCACTAGAGACAGCTGGGGTAGTGTTAGTTAGTTCTAATCCTTCCGAAACAGTCATGGGAGTGGTGTGCCCAAGAGTTAAACTCCCGCTAAGTGCAACTGGCATAATGTTTCCAACTCCTAAACCTCCATTCACTGCGACAACAGTACCACCACTAATACCTAAACCAGTACTTATGTGAACAGGTGCAACCTGGGTAACAGCTGTAGGAGTGGAGTGCAGAGGACCCAGATTCTGATTAAAATTAACAGGAGCAGTATTTGCAATTCCTAATCCCCCAGTGACTGCTACAACCGTATCACTGCTGATTCCCAGGCCTCCAGTAATGGGAGCGGCATTCTCAAGAGCCAAACCTCTGTTTAATGTTACCATGGTGGGACTGCCAAATCCCAGGCCTCCCACAGGAGTAGCAGAATGCTGGACTGACTCCATAGCCACAGAGGGAGCAGTAAGAAGAATGCTCGAAGTTCCACCAGCAGAGGCCTGTACTACTCCCTGACCTGCATTAACTGCAATGGGGGTCGGCTGTCTTATGCTGATACTGCCACTCACAGGAACTGTATGTCGAACTGCCGAGCTCACATTGACAGCTACTTGGGGAGCTGATCCAGTATGAGGCCCAATGTTTACAGTTACAGGGTTAGCTTGTCTCACCCCTGTGCTGTCCCCAACCGAGATGGGAGTTGCAAGCACAAGTCCTGAACCCATGTCAATGGTAACAGGGAATGAAAGCATGATTCCTTGACTACCATTAACGGTCACAGGGGAAGCTGTGTGCTGAAGCCCAGAATTCCTTCTAATGATAAAGGGAGAAGATGCATGCAAAGAGGCACCACTATGGTTAATGTTAAAAGGGGGGATTGCAAGTCTGGTTCCTCCGCTTCCATACATGGTTATGGGTACAGGTTGAGTTGTGGTTGTCGTCACACTTACAGGAATGGAATGCCGAACTAACTGACCCCCAGTAACCATGATGGGGGGAGTGGGATGCCTAATTAGCTGTCCTTTAGTGACAGTAATAGGTGGAGTGGTGTACCTGATTATCTGACTTCCAGAGACACCAATCGGGGTAGAGGTGTACCTCACTATCTGACTCCCGGTGACAGCAATTGAAGCTGCAGTATGCCGGACTGCTTGACTAGCAGAAACCATAATGCGAGGACTGGCAAGTGTGACTCCCTGGCTCCCAGTAACCATAATTGGAGTAGTGGCATGCCTTACGTCTTGACTGTTGCCTACCGTGATGGGTGGAGCTTCCTGGGTCTCAATAGTAGAAATAGCAGGAATTGTTTGGCTTCCATCATGGTCGACGTTAGTGATAAATGGAGTCTCATCCCTTACCCCCGTACTCTCTATGTTAATGATGGTAAGATTATCAATGGGCGTCACTGCAAGTCCCATTTCCTTGCTCTCAACACTAGTGGCTTGTGTAGTGGCAAGTTGTACAACCTCATTCTCAACATCAGAAATAGGTGGAATGACACTACTCGCAACTTCACTCTCAAGACAAGAGGGAGAGGTATTACTAGTGTCCTGACTGTCAGTGTTAGAGATGCCATTATTTATGATAGACGACATTACCTGCCCGGCACCCTGGCTCTCAATGCTGGTAATCACAATATCAGCCACTGTAGAAGTGGCACATTCCATGGCCTGGTGCTGAACACAAGTGGTAGGGGGAGGCAAAAGACTTGCTTCCTTACTCTCTGTTTTGGTAATGGGAGAAATAGCATACTGAACATCATGGCTCTCAGTAATGGTGATGGGAGCACTGGGACACCGAACATTCTGACTTTCTATACTGGTGGGGTGGCCACTGGGACACTGGGCACCCTGAATTTCAGTAATGGTAATGGGGGCACTAGGACACCGGACACTTTGACTCTCAGAAGAGGTGATGCAGGAACTGGCACAATCATCAACTTGATTATCTGTACAAGTGATCGAGTTACTGAGACACTGGACAGTCTGACTATCAGAACTGTTGTCAAAACTACTAAGACAAGCGCCAACATGACTTTCATTGTTAGCAATGGACGGGGGGGATGCAGGCCTCATTTCCTGATCCTCAGTGTTGGCAGTGGGAAATGCTGAACTCCTTGCAGTCTGACTCTCAATATCTGTTGAAAAAGGAGTGGGATAGGTTGCATTCTGTCTCTCGTCGTTTGTCACAGCAATGTCAGTAATTGGAGAAGCAAAATGTTGCACACTATGATCCTCAATATTGGTGATGTGGAGAGAAGCACATTCAAACTCATCATTCTGAATATTAGTTTCTGGACACGTTTCATGCCTCACACTCAGACTCTCTATATTAGTGATAGCAATACTGGTGACAGGGGGAGGGGTTACTTGAGTCAAACCATGATTCTCAATATTAGTAACTGGTGGAGTTCCCGGTCTCACAACCGGACTCTCAATACTTGAAATGGCCGGGGTTTCGGGACTATCAATGCTAGTTAACATTGGGGTTCCTTGGCTTACATTTGGACTCTCAGCACATGTGGCAGGTGGGGTTCCACAAGCCAGACTCTCAGTAAAACTGACTGGCAAGGGTCCATCGCTCCTATCCTGGCCCACTGTGAAATTATCAAGTGGGGTTCCAGGACTCTCATCCTGGTTCTCAGTATAAGTAACTGGCAGTGATTCATGTCTCACACCTTGGCAGTCCATGTTATTGCCCAGTGGATTTTCTAGACTCACGCCTGGACTATTGTTAACATCAACTAGTGGTATTCCTTCATTCATACCCTGACTCTCAATACTAGTGACCATCAATGTTACAGAACTCACACTCTCAACATTAGTGGCCAGTGTGGTTCCAGGACTCATAGCCTCACTCTCAATATGAGTGGCTGGTGGTAATCCATCACTCACACTTTGACTTTCAGTGTTACAGACTATTTTTGTGCCACCATTGTCACACTCTGTCTCCACGGTAGTGACCGGCTGAATTCCGTGACTCACACCCTGACTCTCAATATTTGTGATGATAATATTGCTGATGGGAGGAGTAGGAGAACTCGCACCCAGACTGCCATTACTCATAATGGGAGAAGTAACATGATTCGCTCCCTGGAGCTCAGAATTGTCGATGAGTGGACTGAGTCTTACACTCTGACTCGGAATACTTGTTGTGGATGGGGCATTCTGGAGCTCAATGGCAGTTACAGGAGGAGAGATACAGCTAAACTCCTGATCCTCAACACTAATGACACTGGCCTTAGTATGGCTCACACTTTGACTCTCGAGGTCTGTGGAGGGAGATGTAGTATGTCTGGCCACTTTATTATCAATCTCATTGAGGGGAGGAGAAGGGCTCCTTAGCTCTGGGCCATCCCTGATTATGATAGGTGGAGCAGAGTGACTCCCTTCCCGATTCTCCTCAGCGGTAATGGAAGGTGAGGCGCCCTCATCATGGTCATCTTCAATAACTATGGGAGAGGAAACACATACAGTTCCTCGAACCTCAGCTGTAACAATGGGAGGTCCAGCATCTTTCTCCACTGGTGTATCTTCAATAATAATTGGTGACGTAGGAGGATTAATTGCCTGGTTCTTCCGAGTAATGGTGGGTGATGTTGAATCACTTCCTATTCTACTTCTGCTTGAAGCTGCTGAAGCCTCGTTTGATGCTCTGACCCTGTTAACTGACTGGAGATTACTTATTTCTGGACTTTCATCAATAATTATTGGAGATGTAGACCCACTTAAACCTCGGTTCCTATTTGTGGCAGGAGTAATTATATTTGGTGTTTCATCAGGCCTTATCCATTGATTTGGAAGACGGGGAGTAGGGTTTATTTCAGGATCTTCACTTATGACAATTGGTGAGGTGACTCTGCCTAATCCACGACTCAGCTGAGTGGCTTGCTTTGGACCCACACCGCTAGAGGCAGCAACAGGTAATGAAGCTGGTCTAGTGCCTACAATCCCACCAACAGCAACTGGTGGTGCATTCTTAGAACCATGGCTCCCATGATGGGTACCCGTTGTCATGACCTGTCCAGTTCCCTCTTTTCCATGAACATTGGTTAGAGCACCTGCATATCTCACACCATAACGCCCACCAGCAGTAATAGGAGAATCCTTTGCGATCTGGCCCCCACCAGATGTCATAGTGCCAGCTGCATATCTCACACCATGATTTGCATTAACTGTGGCCAAGGGAGTTGAAAATCTAACCCCTTGACTGCCATTAGCAACTGCCTGAGAAACTGAATACCTAATCCCCTGGTTTCCATTAGCAGCCGTAGGTGGATTGGAAAACTTAACAGCCTGATTTCCACTAGAAGCAACAGACTGAGTTGTAAACCTAACCCCCTGGCTCCCACCAGCAGCAGCGGGGGAACTTGAAAACCTAACCCCCTGGTGCCCTCCAGGGGCACCAGGGGGTACTGAATGTCTAACCCCCTGGTTCCCATTAGCATTCACAGGAGGTGCTGAATACCTAACTCCTTGATTTCCACTTGGAACAGTGATGGGTACTGAATGCCTAAGCCCTGGATTCCCACTGGATGAGGCTGGAGAAGTAGGAAACCGTGACCCCTGACTTCCACTAGCAGGGGATGTTGAGTGCCTAACTCCCTGATTGCCAGTAGGAGCAGCTGGAGATGTTGAATATCTAACCCCGTGGCTGGCAGTAGGAGCAACGGGGGACGCTGAAAATCGAACCCCCTGATTTCCGTTCCCAGAAGCAGGAGACAATGGATGTCTAATTGTCTGATTGCTTACATTAGCAGCAGGGGGACCAGTACTCTGGCTTCCATTACCTCCAGTAAGCGAAGCTGGGTACCATATCCCCTTGCTTCCACCATTCGGAGGAAAAGGCGTGGAATACTTAGCTGCATGGCTCCAGCCAACATGAGGAGGAGCTGTAAATGAATGTCCAGAACTCTCAGTCACAGAAGTGGTAGTATGTGACACTCCCTGACTTCCACCAACAGTTGTGGATGTGCAGTAGGTCATTCCACTACCGCCAGCTGAAGACGGGGGTTGTAAATTAGTAAGGCCACTAACAGTTGTTGGAGGGGTTGAACGTGTAACTCCATGACCAGCACTAGAAGAATTGGGATACCCAATACCTTGACTGCCTGAAAAGTTACCAGGGCCTGAATGCCTAACACCTTGATGGCCACCAGAGGCTGGAGAAGAGTATCGAGCACCTGGACTCCCACTAACACTTGCAGATGGTGCTGTATATCGGACCCCTGGATTTCCACTTGATGTTGCAGTTGAATAGGGTGGAGGTGGTGCAGGAAACCTAGTACCTGGACTTCCAAGAACAGTTCCAGCATTTGAATAGGCAGGCGGTGGTGCTGAAAACCTGACCCCTTGACTTCCTACAACAGTTGCAGGTGGGGCTGGATACCTTACTCCTGGGCTTCCACTAACCATAGATGGATGAGAGGCATATGTCACCCCATGCACCGCTGAGGCCAACGGTGTTGAATACATAGGTCCTGGGCCGCCACTGGCAGTAGAAGGATGGCTTACAAAGGTAGTCCCATGACTGCCAGTAGCAGGTGGGGAAGAAAAGCGAATTCCCTGACCACTGCTGACCACTGCTGAAGTTGAATATGTACCTCCATGACCCCCTGTAACTGTAGCAGGAGGCGAAAAACGAACTCCGTGGCCAACAGTGACTGGAGGAGTTGAGTATGTGACTCCATGTGGAGCTGAATACCTAAGTCCCTGGCTCCCACCAACAGTAACAGGAGGACTCGCAAATGTAGCTCCGTGGATACCACTAACAGCAATAGGTGATGTGGGATACCTTCCTCCTGGGCTCCCCCCAACATTACCTGGAGGAGCAGTGAAGACAACCCCATGACTCCCAGGAGCAGTAGTAGGAGGGAGAGGAGGTGGACAATAACGAACTCCATAGCTTCCATTAATAGGGGGGTTTGGATATCGAGGCCCATGACTTGAGGCAGCGGTATTTGGAACTGCATATGTCAATCCATGACTGCCAACAGAAGAAGCTGGATATGCAACTCCGTGGATTCCACCAACTGGGCCAGTGTGGGATGGGTACCGATGTCCTTGGTTGCCACCAACTGCAGACTGGGATGATGCGTGTGTTGGGTCAGAACTACTGTATACAGGAGGAGCTGACTGCCCAATTCCCAGGCTTCCAAAGGCAGTAACCGCAGGATTCGGTTGCCGGATTCCAGGACGTCCATACATTGCACCGGGTGACGTTGGCGGCCCAAACTCTTGGCTCCCATATGTGGCAACAGAAACAGGCACATGCCTGTGTCCAGAAGTCCCATCAGTGACTGTGGGCTGAGGTACACAGTTATAACCCGAGATCCCATCAGCAGGAAAAGGGTGAGTCATAAACCGGATTTTTTGGTTCCCATCAACACCGATAGGGACTGGATGATAAGGGCCTTGAGATCCCATTGGAAAACTGGCTCGGGTAAGTCTGCACTGATTGTTACATTTCTGTCCGCACTCCAGACAACGCATAAAATAGTCTCTTTTTTCTTGGGAGGAAGAAATCTCGCTTGGATGCTGCAGACTCCAATTTTCGAGTTGAAGCTTCTCAATTCCAGTTTCATTTTCAACCTCGGCAGCTGGGGGGGAAAAAAAGGAAATTCTTAAAAGGAAGAATAATTTTTACACAACATATAAACCATCAGCACATTAAATTGTTATTTTTAACAGCGATTGTAAAAAATTATTTCATAATAAATGTTGAAAGAATATACATGTTAATTGTATCCCAATTACATGTACTATTTAAATATGAGTTAAGTAAGCTGGCTACCAATTTCTAGTTCACATATTTTGTTCCCGCACAGAGAAAGACTGTCATTACTACTAGGCGTTTCCCTAAGGTTTAATACATTCTGATGTTTGCAAGAATCATTTCTAGAAAGGAGTCGCAACAGGGCCACAGTTCCCCATCTTTCTCGGGTCTGCATGCAAAAGCAGATACAATGCCTGAAAACGTTCGTGTTTTTCTCTACAATACATGAATATATAACATGGGCTGTACGCTGAGCAGAAAAAATCCATCAAGCTAAAATCTCTTAAAATGAAATGCATTTCCCTTTGTCCTAGATGTAGGCCAGAAAGGTTTTGACTTACTTCTTGATCACAGGAAAGCAATGTATTTTTAAAGGGGGTATTAGAATACGACTATAGGTATTTTAGGCAAAAAGTACTACATGGAGGACACATTGAGTTACACTATATACTATGCTCTCTATTTGGTGTAAATTGACTTGTAGTTTATTTAGTTCGCATAAATGCGCGCCAGAGAGCAGAAACTGTATGTCTAACCATGAATACAAATATTTCAAAAAGGTTAATACAATAATCCAGACAGACAAAGGGTGCGCCTAAGGGTCTGAATGTCAAGTAAAACATTGTCATTATTATCATCGAAAAAAACGTACAAACGTGAAACAATTGCAATGAATCGTTTCAATGATAAAACACGATCAAATCAGCTCGCTTTGTTGTTGGGAAGTACTGGACGAGGAGGGCGGCAGCGACAACTGCTTGTGCCTTTGGGCAGGGAGTAGCTAAGGCAGGAAGGTTAGTTGGCTGCTCGGACTGTGATGGTCCACGGGCCTGAGCTCCACGACTCAGGAAGGTAGTCTTGTGGGTCACGTGGAGATGTTTGGAGCTTTAAGGAAAGGGGTGGCTGGAAAACGGCAGAGACACAGCCAGCCGGGATGCAGGTAGTCCTGGGCAACGGTGGTGGGCTACCGCCAGGAGGTCGGAGGCTTCCACAGAGCAGTACTCGTGCAACAATTCCTCGATAGGCTGTGTAATATGCTTCCATTAAAAAACAAAATACTAAAGTGCTTGTAAACTTTAAATGGGACAAATGGAAGCCTGTGCAACTTTCAGCCATGTTAGAACGGTAATTAAAATGTATGAAAATCAATAGAAAGTGAAGGACAAAAAGAAGGATGCCAATAGCCCTGTAAGCACTTAGCGGCTGCCGATCCCACATACAAAATAAACAAATCCGTAAAACAAACAGGAATTGGAGGAGGGCAAAAGAGCATGAGGGCTGTGGAAAAGAAGGGGGGGAAAAAGGAACAATATGTACTCCCAAGGAGTGCTTATTAGAAAATAAGAGTTTCCCTCATCTGGCCCTGTTCCCACAAAAATGAGGACTGCAAACAAGCAGTGACCGACCCAAGTGCCATGATACGCTTGTGCAAGTGTCACCGCTCATACACTCGTATGCGTCATGACAATGCACCAGCAACTTTGTTTATTTTCAACTTACTTTTCTATGATGGAAGACGCCAATCTGGGAGCAGTAAATAAAACAAGCATTGGCAAAACCAATAGCTTATGCAAGAGCTCTCGGCTTTGCCAATGTTTTAGCCATGTTGTTCACCAGCGTGGCTGCTCCTCAGCATAGCTGAAAGTTAGTGGGGTAAAGGGGGGTAAAGGGGAGTGTTATGGAGTGGCATGGAGTAGAGTGGTGTAGAGCAGAGTTGAGTGGAGTGAACTGGAGTGGCATGAAGTGGAGTGTCATGGAGGGTCATGGTGTGCCATAGCATGCCACAGAGTGTTGTGGAAGGAGTAAAATGTTGTGGCATGGAAGGGCGTAAAGTGTAGTAGTGTCGTAGAGTGGAGTGGCATAGTGTCACTGAATGGTGTAGAGTGGAGTGACGTAGAGGGTGTTGCTTTTAGTGGAGTAGAGTGTTGTAGAGTGGCGTGGAGTGGGGAAGATTGTCCTAGAACGGAGTAGAGAAGGAGAGTGGAATGGCATAGAGTGGAGTGTTATGTTCCATATAGGTACCCTAATATAGGTCCAGGTAGTCACCTAACCCTTCACCTATATTCTCCTTACCATGACACTACATAACGATTCTTAGTACTGACCTTTTACCTAGTCACAGTAATGTCCAAAGATGACATGGGGTTTTCTCCGAAAAGCTTAAGCCTCATTCATTATGCATGAGGATTCTTGGAATCACAGCAGGACCAACCATCTCCTGCATAAAAACTATGTACAAGGGTCATTCCTTCCGTCATCCCAGTCCGACATGACACAGCAAGGTATATATCCCCAGGGGGTAAACACTTGGGTATATATACACCATCTCTTGCTAAGGTAATGAGAGGAGAAAAGGACTTCCAATGCTGACACACTGACGTGAGACGCTGAGGCTCCTGCATGCAGACACTCCAGCTCGCAGTGGTCCAACATCCCTTGTGGGGTGTTCATCTCGAGACCAAGACGGGGTCCCACAGTCTCTCACTTCAGGTAATGGGGTTGGCTTTATCCTAGAGGGATTCTTGGCTTTACACCCACATACATGCTAGGTACACTTCGGTACATCTAGATAGGGACGCATCGTAGGAGTACGCATTTACTACTGTCATGTATTTTATATACTTGCCTGTATCCATCCATTGTTTTAGCACGATGGTAGAAATCTACCATCCTTTTACCCTGTTAGTGCTTCCAATCATTTATATCTGTTACTGTCTATTGGTTGTTTCAGCACACCTATTTTACAATAGAATGACGCTGGTTCAATAAATGCTTATTGAAAAACTTCCCATCGTTTATTCTGTGTATCTTTCTGAGACGAAGTAAGCACGATTGACTGAGCGACTAGCTGCACTGTTTCCACGATTCTGAGGGTTCAGGGTTGTCATGTTCGATGGTTGCCAAAAACTATTCTCTCCGTTGTAAGAGAGAGTTTCTAGTGGCACTGTGAGCTAGCTGGTATACAGGCTGACATCCGGTAAGGATGTCCAGAATCAGTCTGACTCCAATCCTATAGTATATGTTGTCTAAACGCGCAAATTCTATATAGGTTTGTAGGAACTACACGACATGGCGCAGCCAACGTTGGTTTGGTACTTATTTAACAGTCAAATCTGAGTAGTTCAGTCGTGCTCTTCTCAGAGACCCCTACTCACATTTTTCCAGAGACGTCTGGAGTGGGAAGGGTATTATCCACCACAGCTGAGTAGGCAAAAAATATCATGTATATTGGCTGTAGGTTTCTCAAGCTTGAAGGACAAACAGTTCCTATTGTGCATAAAACCTTATCTCAGTTTCCTTGAAGCTTCTTCCTTATTCATAACAATGGCTAACGAAGATGCCGCTGTACGAGCACAGCCTGTCATGGTCGGGGACGAGGAAGAAGAAGGGGAAATTAACATTTCAGAAAATGTCAGAAATGCCCCAACTCAAAAGCTAACAGACTACGGAGTCACAGCTGGGGGTGGGACAGTAACTTTCGTGATTGAGGCTCACGAATCATATAGAACAGAGGTATTCTATTCATGGGTTAAATTCCCACAAGCAGATGCACAATCAAATACATTTAATTCTTACACTGAAGATGAAATACCATAGGAAGACAGTACGTATGAGGACATTGAAATTCCACTCACCTACCAGGAGCACATAAACTGGTTTAAAGGCGCTCTCCCCCATACAAGAAATAAAGCAAGACTAGGTCCGCTCGGCAGAGACGGGGCCACTTGGCCTGTCCTTGCGGCTTACATACCGCATCCAGACATTGACACAATGCCAGTAGCAGACCTATGTACACTTCACAAAGAAATAATAAAACTCTACAGGAACATGACACAGTTCATGATGAGAACACTCACACTTCAGCCAACAAGAGCTATACAAACAAATCAAGTTCAGAGTTCTACAACTAAAATTACACCACAAACACTATACGCAGTTATGGGGAATGCCCATTAAACGTGAACAGATGCCATTCTGGATAGCTCAGAAAATAACACCGCTAGAGGCAGTATTTCCACACAAAAGCCCTCAAGAAAAACACAGAATGCTAACAATCTGCTTGCTAATGGGGATAGCTCCCCAGATAGAGGATTGTACCACTTGGGGTACAATTTTCGCTGCCATATATACCAGAACACATGGTATCCCGTCATTAGCAGTAGTACCAGACGTATTAAGACAAATACAAACTGAGTATGGAGCAGAACCTGCTCTGAACTTAGGAATGAAATTACTAGGTAATTTTGCCCAGGTATCAGCTATTATATTAACTAATATCAAGGGGATGCAGCAGCAGTGTCAATACGCCAACGCCTGAGGGATTTCACTCCTTTACAGCAGGAACGTGAATTATCCAAAATTATCACTGACACCTATGCTGAATGAGGCAGAGATAGTTTGGGAGCTAGAGCAACAATACCTCAACTGATGGGTGGTCCTGAGAAGGATAACACCAAGCAAGCACCTGATTCTTCCAAGAAGAAATGGGATAATAACAATAAAAACAAAAAGATTAGAGAAGATAGATCTCTATCTAGGAGTGGGTCTCCTCAGCAGGAGAACTCCGACAGGAAATACAACCTTAGAAATAGGGATAACATTAAAAAACCTGACAGGTATCAGGATACTGATACACGTTCTTCTCGTTCCTTTCAGGGTTCACCAAGAAACTCTGAGAGAGAAGGACGGTCAGAACACAGACAAGAAGAGCATACGAAGTCCAGAGACATGCAACGAGCGTCAAGCTACACTTCTAAAAAAAGAAGACAAGCCACAATCTAAACATCAATTTAAAAAAAAGAAGGTAGCAGGTCTCAAAGTTAGTTAGACATGCCCAGAACTCTGAGGACTAAACTACTGAACAGGGATTGGGCTCTGACGATGCTAGACAGCGCAGCAGAAGTAACAATAGCTCGCCAGAACCTGATGGAAATTCTGGTGACAGCGGAGTTGACTGAGCACATCATGGTGGAAACACCCGATACGAGGGTAAGTGTCCCACATAGGTTACATGAGATAACACTCCAAATGGAGGGGGACAAACCCAGAAAAGTTAAAGGTCTCTTTTGGGAGAACTTGACCCACGGCTATGACATACTTTTAGATGAACAAGATTGGCCGCCTGAAATTGTTATGGATTGCCCAAAGGGAGAAAAGTAATTTTACCATCCTTTTCTGACCACGCTCCAGTATTCTTAAAACACACATATGCGCGGGAGTGGGCGGCAGCCCTTGCTCTGGCTCTATATCGCAACCATGTTGGGTGGGATGCTGAGTCACCTCACCATATAATCCCAGTAAAAACTAGTCCAACTCCACAGAGACAGTACCCAATAAAACAAGAAGCGAAAAAACAGGACAGGGAGATCTTGGATCAACTTGAATACCAGGGTGTAATAGAATCTTGCACCTCTGCAATGAATAATCCTTTGTTTCCTGTAATGAAACCCGACAATTCATATTGTCTAGTTTTAGACTACAGACATCTGAACACATGCACAAAAACATTTGCAGTACAGAATACACACAGTGCCGCATTAATGAATAACATTGTGCGTAAAAAAATCAAAACAACACTAGATATCTCAAATGGATTCTTCTACCAAAATATAGCACCTGAAAGCAGGTATTTAACAGCATTTTCCACGCTAGGTTCTCAGAGTCAATTTTGTCGACTCCCCCAAGGGTATAAGAATAGCCCCGGGTTGTTCAGTGCTAGGGTAACAGAATTACTTCAGAATTTGGATGAAGAGGCATTGTCCTATGTAGATGATATTTATCTGACGGATGATGATTTACAGGATCACTTGACCAGGGTGAACACCATAATTGTGGGATTTGCCTCTGAGGCCTACAAATTCAACTTTAAAAAATCGAAAATAGCCCACCTCAATGTCCTATTTTTGGGATACAAGTTATAAAAGTGAAGGAAAAAGCCTGGGAGCTAACTTTTTAGAAAAGTGTGCGCTGCTCCAACCTCCTAAATCTTTGAAAAACTTACAATCCATACTGGGATTTTTAAATTTTGGCAGAACATACATTTTGGATTACGCAGAAAGAGTAAAACCTTTATACGACTTAATAAGACCGGATTTCTCGATTAGGCATTGGACACATGAACACACAGATATCCTTCGTTCCCTACAAGCTGACATGATAGCTTCAAAACACTTGCAGACATGTGTAAATGTATGCAATCTGGTGATCCGCATTCTAACGGGTCAATCCGGGTACACTTACCTAACCTTCAATAAAGGCGAAACGGTACCCATAGCTTACAAATCACATTTATACACAAACGCTGAAATGCGCTTTGCTTCTACAGAGAAAATACTGACAGCTGTTCAGACCGCTGTAGTAAGAGAAAGAGCACTGGCTCAGGGGAAACGAATAATTGTCATAACTCCAGTACCAGCCCTAGAGGCTGCTACAAAGGCTAGCGTTCCTAATGCTAAAGCCTTACATCCAAGATGGATACAATGGGCTAATTCTCTCACTGCAACGGATGTAGAATACAGATATGAGCCAAGATTAAAAACACAAGCAATCCTGCAATATGGACAAGAATATCCTCTACCAAATGAAATAATGCCTCTAGATCAATATGCATATATCATTTACACTGACGGATCTGCTCAGCCAGCCATAGGAAGTAAACAACAATACAGCGCCGCGTGTGCGATTGTAAAAGGTCGTATGTGGGAAGGCAAGTTCCATCCCAGCGATACGAAGACACAGTCTCTAGGAGACTGCACGGCTCAGCTGGCAGAATTAAAAGCTCTATTACTGGCACTAATAAATACGGATCGAGAATTCCCCACACTCATAGTGTGCGAATCTTTTTATTGTGTCCAGCCATATAACGAATATCTTCACTACTGGGGTCAAAATGGGTTTAAAGACTCAAAAGGTGGCACAACTAAGCATAAAATGCTATGGGAACAGGCAGCTGAGTTGAAAAACGAACTACCAAGAGTTCACGTGATACACACGCTGAGTCATCAAAGTGATGGCATTCACGTTGAAGGGAATTCATTGGCTGATGAAGCTGCAAAGGGGGCAGTACGAACTGCTGCCATAGCTGCAATCACTCGTTCCAAAACGAGAATAGACGGACAGATAATGGTAGCTATCATTGCTTCATGCAAAAACAGCCCTGCCTTACCAAAAGGTTTTCCACTCAAGTACTCCTACAAGTTAGATGCAAACAACATTCCGTATGCTCAGATTCCTGGAGTGGGGGATAGAGTAATACAAAATATGGATCGCAGATTGGGTCTAATACTAGCTGCACATGAGGGTCTAGGTTCTGCGCACGCAGGGATAACAGCAACGGTTTCATTATTGAAACAGCGCTATTGGTGGCCTGGTTTAACAAAACAGATGAAAAAGTTTGTCTTAAAATGTGACATCTGTCAGCAGATGAAGGATTCCAACGTAGCATTTCCGGCGCAGACACCTTTACTAATATCAGACAGACCACTAGCGTGTGCCTATCAGGAGCACTGCGGCCGGCTACATTCGGATGGGGCTTACAAGTATATCTTGGTGGCAGTGGATTCATGCTCGAGATGCCTCTGGGTATGGCCTTAGCGCTCGGCTGACGCTCGAACTGTTATAAAAGATTTGCGAGTCTTCATAGGGACATACGCAGTTGGCACATTACATTCTGACTGTGGCCCCGCGTTTAGCTCTCGGGCTTACAAGGAAGCCATGGAAGGTTTGGGTGTAGCATTGCGGTACTCTTCTCCGTACCATCCCGTGGGTAATTCAGTCATAGAGAGGAAAAACCGGGACTTAAAGCAGTCTTTAACAGCGAGAGTATTAGGTTCGGGTGGTAGTTGGGTCAATCACCTATATGGGATACAGCGTGCCCTCAACAATATGCCAAGAAGTTCTCTAGGGGGTGTCACTCCTTATAAAGTTCTATTTGGGACGAGAATGTGGGCACCTGATCTCGATTGTGAAGGCACAGTGGCAGTTGAAAAACCATTTGACATCAATAAACGTTTGGCTGTTTTACAGGATCTGAATGAATCCAGAGCACTACTAAGCAACGTGCAGGTCAAACGGACCATCACTGGGGAAGTCAAATCAGTCACGGCAAGACCTGTCTGGATCCCAAAAGTCGGGAATCTGGTCAGAGAAAATATTGAGGACAAGGAAGAATTTGGGCTATCCTACAGAAAGCCTGTACCTGTCTTGGCTGTCGAAGGAACAAGAACAGTACTTCTTCCGCCTCTCGCCGGCAAAAAAGAAAAGAGATTTGTCTCCATTGATCTGATCAAACGACACTATGTGGCCGATACTGAATAGTAGGCCTCGTGGGCTCCTGAGTAGCCGACGCTCTCCTCTCGCTACCATCAAGGAAGTACAGACAGAAAGACTCATAACTTTCGAAGAGTCAACAATTCGAAGTGATGGAGTTTCCGACAATGAAATGGAACTCGTACCTCTGGAATCAGAACATCAAACTACAAATGAAAGACAAATTTAAATTCGGCCTACCACTGAAGTCTACATCAATATGCCTCAATACGAGACACCTACCAATTCAACACAACCTGCTGAGTTACCAAAGATTGATCGAACTGCATCTGGCTACTTCATCGATTTTGATACCTTCTCTCTTGATCCCAGTGAACCTGAGACACCCCCAGCTCCAGTTTCCCGTAAGCAACAAATTCGTGAATTCTACACTTTTCTGAAAAAGATTTACTTAGTTTCACCTTGGCTCCAGCTCTGGATCATAACTGGAATATTGTTTTTTTCTGTTCTGGATTGGCCTAGTGACTGTTTTTTGCTTACTTGTGAATGAAAATTATCTCCCAGAATGCTCTGCAGTATCCAATGTAAACTTGGTCTTAAAACCTCATACATCATTTCATCGTGAACAAAGAGACTTGTTTTCCGTGACCATTACAGCTGTTCCAATTCCTGATGGTATAGTTTGGGACAAGGTTGATTATGATGTATTTGGCTCTACTGAACTTTTAAAAATACCACATTTATTTAAAATATCTCTCAATGATATCATTACCTCCAGTACATTTTCTGATGATTGGGACTTTGAAACTGTGAATAATATGTTGTCTGATTTAGAAAAATCTGCTGCATTTTCAAGCAATGAAATGTTGGAAGACACATCTGATTTTGATACTATGTACTGTTATCATCATTATGGTCATCACTTTTTACACAAATCAAGTATCCCTCGTAATGTTTTCACATATCACCTATGGGAACATTGCCCAACACCGCAGAAAGTTAGTTAAAAAACGTTTGCACAGAAATCTTCATATTTTTCAGGGTTTAACACTTCTGACCGACCTCATTTTACTATAAGGTTACACCAGAAAAATATGCTGACTAACACCAAACAGATTTATTCTGCATCCTTTATTGCCCAACTGTCTGAACAGGGTTTCGACTTATGGAAAGACACAATAGACAAAAAATCAGTCTGGGGTTCTAAGGAATGGCAAGTTCAGGGAACAGAAGAACTATTGAGAGCGTGCCTCATTCCGCAACAAATGATACTTCTGAATGAAACTGTGCAACAGACTTCCTGACTTGGAGTAGCTAAGAATAAGGATTTGAACACACCACAGTTTCCCACACCTTCACACATCAATTTTACATCAAGTGTAGGGGATACAATAGATGACATCATGCAGGACAATACAACAGACCCCAATTGGAAGGGATGGTTAGTTTGGCCCACAGACACAAACAGATGTCAATCAAGATTCAGGGGTACAACCGAAGGGTTTAGTATCCATAGGCCAGACCCACAATATGTACAAAGAGAACATCCGGGGGTAGTGACATCATACAGTGTTGGGAAGTTGTGCCTCGATTGGCTAAAAACCTCAACACTATCCCGGGTGAAACAGCACTTATCCTTACTCTCAGATGAGGTGGATTTAAGGGATCTTTTACTAGGTCCCCGAAAGCCGCGTCAGAAACGTTTCTATTATGCGGTCTATAATGAACTCTGGAAAATCTCTCAACAAGAAGCCGCGGAGAGACTCCGTGAAATAGATAGAATTAACCTAGAAAAGGCGTTAGCTGTAGTTGACAACGGTCTGACTACATTAACATCCAGGATTTATTCACTGGGCAACATTGTATCTTCTGCTATTGATATACTAGAACAAGACTTGTCCATACTACAACACGGACAATCTCAACTACGTTCTATTATGTTGCTATGCTGGAGGCTGAAATCACTGCGCGCTGGTTATGTGCTTTGGCGATTTATCAACAGTACTTCTCTATTTTCAGCATACAATCTAACTGAAAAACAGATTTCAATGGTATAAAGGGGAGCAAAATATACAATGCTGTGCATTGAAAAATTGGACAAATTACCTTTTACTGAGAGTCACCATCCACGGAATGGTTAATCCATGGCCATATAACACTACCGGTCACTACTTTCCAGTTTCAATATTGCCTAGAACAACGACAGGCAGGCAGGTATGAAGCGATGGGTAGGGAATTCATCAAGGAATCTTGGGAACTGCCGTACAGATTTCGATGTAGGAATGGGGACACAGAAGTGTTTCTTAGGGGTACCAACTGCGAGAATTCCTTAAGTGGATCTCTCATATGCCAGGATATAATTATTCACGGGGCCTGTAATGGTTCAGTTGCTAACTTATCCGGTCACTTGAAAGGTTCCCCAGCTGCCTTGATTAATCCGATGTTCCAGTTACTTTCAAATGGGAGTTACTTGATGCCGAATGATCAAGGTTGTTGTGGGATGCTCCCGGGCATCGCATATCTTGTCAATGTAAGCTCCAGGGTTACTTGCTGTATGCAAGTATTGTTTCCACCGACCCACACAATCAGGGAGGCGCTGTTATGGCCTTCGTTGAATGTTTCCTTTATACGGTTTGATACTCTGAGCCGAATGAAAGCCATGCTGTTACAACAAACCGTGCCCTTAACCTCCGCCCGGGAAACTTATGATCGTCAGGTTGCAAGGTCCTCGGCTGAGATACAGGCACTAGTACGAACAAACTGCCCTTTCCATTTCACAGAAATGGTACAACGTATCTTTCACATGTCTGATACGACGGGTATTGTCCACCTATTTAAGACAATAGGTTCTGGACTGTTAAGCACCTTTCAGACAATCCTCGGAGTTGTTCCCAACTTTATACACTCAGTATTCGGAAGAATTTTTGGAGGGTTTCCGCTGATCCTGTTTCTAATAGCAGGTATCCTGATTGTCCATTTTCTGCTATGCAATGGACATCCCAGTCACCAAGGAGATGGAACGCACGCTCTTGGAGCGCCAATACCGTGATCGCATGGTAATCCATCTGGGCACACCTCGTCTTCGAGAACTGAGCGAGTCTTGGTTCTTGTCATTTAGACAAGTCTGGATCGACTGTATTCTGCCTGTCCTCCAATGCCTGTTCTGCGGACAAGAGTGCGTGTTGGAACTCTGTCTGACACTTCCAACAATTGCACCACCGGACGTTGATGCTTTACTGGACCCGATAATGGCCCATGTTCTGCTGTGTCCTCAGCGTATCCCAATGTTGATGTCCGCATTCTTAGGGCCACCACGGGATGCTTCAGCTCCTGTCGGGAAGGATACCGGATCCCCAACGAATACTCAGGCCTCAGATGACACTAGTACATCCTCAGCAATGGCTGTGGTAAATACGGAGGAACATCTGTGCTTGATTGACCTGATCTGCGAGGTGTTGCAGGGAACGTCGTCTGCGATTGCAGGCAACAGTGATGTTGCGTCTCCCAGCCAGGACACAAACATTTGGCTCATTGTGTGCCGGGAAAATTCGGCCTTTTTCAAAAAAACAACCAAATTTGGAATTTTAAACAAGACACTTTGTCTAAACTGCATGGCTTTCAGTCTCTCATTGTTCGGACTATATATGTATATACAAACTTATTTAGCACAGACTTTTATCACATGCACTATTCTTTCTTCTTCGAATTTCTTTTCATTTTTTAGAAATTTTACATTTTAAAGATACTATTTTTAATGAACTTATTAATGAGTTGCGTACCACGTTTTAGCAGTACGTAGACCTTTTAGCATGTCGTCCAGTCAGATGAGGAGTGGGTGTCATGTTCCATATAGGTACCCTAATATAGGCTCAGGTAGTCACCTAACCCTTCACCTATATTCTCCCTACCATTACACTACATAACGATTCTTAGTACTGACCTTTTAACTAGTTACGGTAATGTCCAAAGATGACATGGGGTTTTCTCCGAAAAGCTTAAGCCTCATTCATTATGCATGAGGATTCTTGGAATCGCAGCAGGACAGCAGGCCTACCATCTCCTGCATAAAAACTATGTACAAGGGTCATTCCTTCCGTCATCCCAGTCTGACAAGACACAGCGAGGTATATCCCCAGTGGGTAAACACTTGGGTATATATACACCATCTCTTGCTAAGGTAGGCAGATGAGAAAAGGACTTCCATGCCGACACACTGACTCAAGACGCTGAGGCTCCTGCACGCAGACACTCCAGCTCGCAGTGGTCTAACATCCCTTGCGGGGTGTTCAACTCGAGACCAAGACGGGGTCCCACAGTCTCTCACTTCAGGTAATGGGGTTGACTTTATCCTAGAGGGATTCTTGGCTTTACACCCACATACATGCTAGGTACACTTGGGTACATCTAGATAGGGACGCATTGTAGGAGTACGCATTTTACTACTGTCATGTATTCTATATACTTGCCTGTATCCATTGTTTTAGCACGATGGTAGAAATCTACCATCCTTTTACCCTGTTAGTGCTTCTAATCATTTATATCTGTTACTGTCTATTGGTTGTTTCAGCACACCTATTTTACAATAGAATGACGCTGGTTCAATAAATGCTTATTGAAAAACGTTCCCATCGTTTATTCTGTGTATCTTTCTGAGACGAAGTAAGCACGAGTGACTGAGCGAAAAGTAGTACACTGTTTCCACGATTCTGAGGGATCAGGGTTGTCATGTTCGATAGTTGCCAAGAACTATTCACTCCTTGGTAAGAGGAGTTTCTAGTGGCACTGTGAGCTAGCTGGTATACAGGCTGACATATCCGGTAGGGGTGTCCAGAATCAGTCTGACTCCAATCCTACAGTATATGTCGTCTAAACGTGCAGATTCTATGCAGATTTATAGGAACTACACAACAGGAGTAAAAGTGGAGTGGCACAGTGTCAGAGGGAGTGGCACAGAGTGGAGTAGTGTGTCGTAAAATAGAGTGGATTAAAGTGGCATGGAGTGGCATAGAGGGAGTTGCGTAGATCGTCAAAGAGTGGAGTAATGTTGTAGAGTGGCATAGAATGGAGTAGTGTTGTACAGTGGTGTGGTAAAGAGTGGAGTAGAGTTTAATGGAGTAAAGAGTCAGAGTGGAGCATCGTAGACTGTGTTGTCAGAGTGGAGTAGAATTGCTTAGACTGAAGTGGCGTAGAGTGTAGTGGTGCAGAGTAGAGTGGCGTAGAGTGCAGTGACGTAGAGTGGTATAGAGTGCAGTGGTGTAGAGAAGAGTGGTGCAGAGCAGGTTGCAATAGCGTAGAGTGCAGTGGTGTACAGTGGATTGTTTCAGAGTACACTGAATTCGAGTGGAGTGGAGTGGTGCAGGGCAGGGTTGAGTAGAGTGGAGTGGTGCAGGGTAGAGTGGCAGAGTGCATTGGTGTGGAGTGCAGTGGCGTAGAGGTTTGCAGACTAGAGGCGTAGAGAGCAGTGGCGTAGAGTAGTGCAGAGTGGAGTAGAGTGCATTGGCATAGAGTGCAGTGGCATAGAGTGGTTCAGAGTAGAGTTGCATAGAGAGAGAGGCATAGAGTACAGTGGTGCAGAGTAGAACAGAGTGGCTCAGAGTAGAATAGAGTTGTTTAAACTACAATGGCATAGAGTGTTGCAGAGTAGAGTGACAGAGTGCAGTGGTGCAGAGTAGTTGGCGTAGAGTGCAGAGGTGAAGAGTGGTGCAGAGTAGTTGACATAGAGTGCAGAGGTGAAGAGTGGCGCAGAGTACAGTGGAGCGGCGCAAAGTGGAGTTTGTAGATTGTTTCGGACTGGAGTGGTGCACAGTAGTGTAAAATGCAGAGTAGATTAGAGTGGCAGCATAGAGCAGATTGGAATATGGTGCGCTAGAGTGGAGTGGTATAGAGTAGAGTGCACTGGCGTAGAATGCAGTGGCATAGGGTGCAGTGTTGCAGAGTAGAGTGTCAGAGTGGAGTGATGCAGTGTCAGAGTGGAGTGCTGGAGAGTGTAGAGTGCATTGGTGAAGAGTGCAGTGGTGCATAGCAGAGTAGTGTGGGGTACAGTGCACTGGCGTAGAGTGGTGTAGAGTAGAGAAGCGTAAAGTGAAGTGGTGCAGAGTACAGTGGAGTGGCATAGAGTAGAATATGCATGGTGTGGTAGCACACTTCCATTACAGACAACACATCTTCAATTGAAATCACCATTACATTTGCAAGGACATGCAGCTTTACTGATAAAAGTATACAGCGCACAAACGATAATGTGTGGAAATGTCATCCCCTTGTGTTTTGATTTTTTGATCGTTTTAAAATATTTGTTTCCACCACACTTTAGAATTACCAAAAAATGTGATTCATTTGGCCTTTTTCATTCTGGCTTATTTGCACAGTTCATTTACAGACATATACATTTCTTTGTGTGCTAGAAAAAAAAAAACATTATACAGCCTTCCTCAAGCACTCCCACAGAGACAGCATGATTGCCACATAAATCCTCTCACTTTAAAGTCATTGAAAGAAAAGTAAACACCAAGCTCCCTGGACGACAGAGCTGGATATTTGACCACTGCCTTTGAAAGCACAGCAAATGTGATAAGATAAGAACAAGATTTATAGGCACGTTTGCAGAAATCGGGCACTGGTGAAAGAATACAGTAAATAAGGTTTGGGCAAGGGAAGGGACAGACTCGAGGCGCACAGCTGGACAAATAGAGCCAGCAAATAGAAAGCAAGCAAATGTGATTTGCAAACCACTAAGCCAAATGTAAACAATGGGCGGATGTCCCGAAGATGTTGTTAGCAAACCAAACAGCTGTAAGTGAGCAAAAACACACACTAGAGAAAGTACTGGGCCGGCAGCCATTTACAGCTGTCGACCCATCTGAAAAAGAAAAGAAAAAATAAAGTGGGCAAGTTGAGGGAGCAGTAAACGCCACTAAATGGCAGAAAGATACAGGTAAGCTAAGCGGTGCTTGGAGAAAAAAAGCCTAGGGGTAGGGTGAAGCTGCAGGAAGCATTACTACTATCTGTAGTGGTTAGAGCGGCTTAGCACAGTTGAGACATTTGGCTTTATGGTCTTAGCCTGTCGGTGCTTGGAGAAAAAAAGCCTAGCGGGACGGATGGCGTGAAGCCGCGGGCAGCATAAATACTATCTGTAGTGTTAGAGCGGCTTGGCACAGATGAGGCATTTGGCTTTATGGTCTTAACCTATGGTTGGTTAATGTTAATAAATTGATAAAAGCTGGTCTGCATTTGTTTTTTTAAATCTTTCTATTGGCGTTTTCAACACCAAAGAAAAAGACCACACATCGCTCTTTTACCATGCAGCACAGAGAAGGTGCGCAGTGATAATGTCAGTTCTGTAGCTATAGTAAAGAACAAAACCCCTGCGCCACCTCCAACAACCTCCCCCCCCCCCCTTCCCCCAAATGAACGTCCTGGTCTAAGGCAGCAGTTCGGTCAGGGCTCGCTGATCTGCATTTGTGAACGCCTTCTTTTGTCAAGAATAAGAGCAGAAATGTACATTAAGGAACACCATAATACTAAAGAAAACACATGCGTAGTTCTTTTGAGAATATATACAGGCAGGGCCAGTGGAATTATGCGATTGTACGGCCGCTGCTGTATTTTCGCACAATTATGGTACTGCCGCATTGTTCACGTAATCCATCACCTGCTGCATAATCTGCAGATTTTAACATTAAAAAAAAATTGTTTCTAGCTCAAATGGTTAAAAAATTACTAAAAATACAGCGACACATGTTGCAGCGCAGTGTTGATGCGAGGTGAAAGGCCCTTTGCAAAGGTTGACTGGTCACTTTTCTGTTGCTTTTTTCAAAGTTTGAATGAAACTGTTACTAATTAGGTGCAACCTGTGTCCAGACAGTTAACAAGAGTAAAAATGACTAAATAAGAAGTGATACTGTCAGAAAATGTGCATTCCACCGCATAATTTAGCCAACCCTATCGCATAATTCCAGTGGCTTGATTACAGGTGACTCGGGGGTGGGGGGATGGTGTTCCATCTGCTGATCATCAATACATCATTTGTGTCGATGGAACATTCTTCATGTACCTAAAAACCATAACTTGGGTTTGATAAGTCTTTCTCTTTAAAAAACAATACAAACTAGAAACACAGAATGAGAGAACTTATTCAGTGATCACCGCATGAGCATTATAATTCTGTTCTGTTTCTCCATTATTGTAACAGCAATATGTGGAAATTCAATATTCACTGTAACGCCAAAAATAAACCATGATGAAACCTGAGAAACTTTCACCACGACGTGGGTTTTGACCAAATATTGTCATTTTCCACCTCACATATATGCTTAATTCCATGGACTCCTGATTTAGAGTCCCTGGCAGGTGCTCAAAAGTGGCCTAAGGGTGTAAGCGCTTCTCCCCACAGAATCTGCAGACACCCCCAGAAGCGCCTCTTGTCCTAACCGTAAGTGCAATGGATGGTAGGACCCAGCGCTGTTGGAGAAGTCTGTCCTTTAAGATTATGACCCTTCATGAACCACCCCAATGGCTCTCTGCCTATCTGAAGCTGGACGGTGTAACCGTTAAAGGTAGGGGATCCCCCGCCATAGAGAACAAGGATACTCAGTTATTGGCAGGAGTAGTAGCCCTAAAGAGACTGCACAAGTGCACTTATGCATGCATATGGTATTTATATAACGCCAACCTAGCCCAGAGGCAGCGGAGCGCTGCTCCTCATGAGATCTAAATCTAGGCCTAGATTAGTTCCACCCTACAAGACGTTAGTGGAGATTCCTCCCTTCTCAAAGACGAAACAAAAAATCCAAACTGGGTCAGAGCAGATCAAACTGAAGAAACGGAAAACCAATGAGTTGGTAAAATAAAGTGACACCTGCAATTGGTACGGAACAATAATACAGACTTGAGTACAGAAGAATATGGAGCTGACAGAGTAAGAGATGTATAACAAAAGAGGGTACGGAAGACATTCTGACCTGGCAAAATACACCTATTGCGAGGCCTAAATCTCCTTTTTTAATACATATATGTCACCGCTAAGGTAAGCCCTAAACAGCCCATAGGGCAGGGTGCACTGTATTTAAAAGTTAACATGTACTTTTACCTGACCTGTTAGTGGAAAAACTCTTAAATTAATTTTTCAATACTACAAGGCCTGGATTGCCTCTGCCATAGGATAACATCGGGTTACCTTATTACATTCAATAATTGATAACTTTAAATTGGGAGCAGGTAGAAAAGATGAGTTTTGTAATTTAAAGAACAAGTTACTTACCTTCGGTAATGTCTTATCTGGTAGAGACATGATCTAGTCGCAGATTCCTTGCATTAGAATTTCCCAGACGTCAGGCTGGACCAGAAGACTATTGTTCGAGCAATACCACTGCGCGCCGGTAGGTGGTGTTGTGTTTCCTGCATGGCCCATTGTAGTTTTCCCAATGTTAGTCTAACTGTGCACGTTGTAGGCCTCATTTTCCTTTGCACACTTTACTATCTAAACACGTTTTGCTTTTGTGTCACATTGTACTTTCGCACAGAACCTGCATATGTTTTTGCATTCTTTTCTTTTCCTGGGTTTTAGATTGAACACCATCGAGAAGATCAAACAACAATGTTCCTTGTTATTTGCTCTGGCCATAACACAAGATTGCAGCAGTTGTTTATGTGTGCACACATGTCCCATCATATAGATGAGCACATGAGCAGAAAAACAGAGACATGGAACAGGAGTTCTGAGACATGAGCACTGCGTCTGCTGTTCTAAACTGCCTTCTTGTCTCCTTGTTTATCTTATTGTGGACAAGGACAAGTGAGAGAGCGACAGGGTGTGTTCTGTTACTGAGTTCCCTGAGAGGATGGAGAGTGTTGTGTTCTGGGGTGCCAATTCACTTGTTTCTCTGGTAAGGTCAGGAGAGCAAGTGAGGCACTATAGCTAGTCAGACTCGGACCCATAAGTACTGATGTGGAATGTGGCTAAGACCCTACATACCGATGTTCTATGGTTCTAAGCATAGTATCCCTGCAATATGGCGCCACCAACGTTTGGTCTGGTACTTACTTGTGGAAACCAAGAGTAGTGCTTATGCTTGTCCACAATAACCCAGCACCTTTTACCGGAGATGTCAGTGGTGCTGGGGATTTCTCCTCCGCAGTTATTAGGCAGCACCTAGTTCTGTTGGATTTTCAAGCTTGAATATTAGAAGGTTTTTAATACCCTGTGCTACACTTTGATTCCGTTTTTGGTTCGCTATGGCTCTAGCCATAGCTATTGCTGTTAACTGCCGCTGGCAGTAACTCAGCATTTAATGCAACACAGAATTCCTAATGCAGGTGCTACTGTGATTTTTTAAATTGAAGCGGACACAGCGTTCCGCTGTGAAGTCTTTTATTCGTTGGTCACTTTCCCGGCTGTCGACGCTAATGATAATACTTTCCATGAATACACACTATCAGCAGTTCCTAATGCATATCGCCCATATGTGCTTTCTGAAATTCCACGTACTGTCTGGGAGCACCAGATTTCATTTTTGACAGTTTCCTGACGCGGGTACTAGGCCTACCCACACAAGTGAGGTACCATTTTTATCGGGAACTTTGGGGGATGCTGGGTGGGTGGAAATTTGTGGCTCCCAGCAGATTCCAGAACTTTCCATCACAGAAATGTGAGGAAAATATGTGGGGTTTTTTTGTGTTTTTTTTTTTTACAAAGTTTGAGGTTTGCAAGGGATTCTGGGTAACAGAACCTGGTGAGAGCCACACAAGTCACCCCATCCTGGATTCCCCTAGATGTCTAGTTTTTAAAAAATGTTTAGGTTTGCTAGGTTTCCCTAGGTGCCAACTGAGCTAGGGTCCAAAATCCACAGCTAGGCACATTGCGAAAAAGGGTCCGTTTTCACTGGAAAAATGCGATGTGTCCATGTCGCGTTTTGGGTCGTTTCCTGTCGCGGTCACGAGGCCTACCCACACAAGTGAGGTACCATTTTTATCGGGAGACTTAGGGGAACACAGAATAGTAGAACAAGTGTTATTACCAATTGACTTTCTTTGCATTACTGCCTTCCGAATGCAAGACAATGAGTAAAAAAGAAGTCATTTTGAAAAATGTCCTCTAATTCACATGCTTGTATGGGTATCCACAATTACAGAGATGTGCAAATAACCACTGCTTCTAAACTCTATATTTTATTCCTATTTCGGAAATATATAGGTTTCCTTGGTACCTATTTTTCACTCTTTATATTTTACCAAATGAATTGCTATATACCCGGTACACAATGAAAAACCATTGCAAGACACAGCTCAGTTATTGGTTCTGGGTACCTCGGGTTCTTGGTGAAACTACAAGTCCTATATATCCCTGTAACCAGAAGGGTCCAGCAGAGTAACGGTATATTGCTTTCAAGAATCTGCCATACTTAGAAGAAGTTACAGATGAAGACGTTGGCACAAATGGCTGGTTTTTTTCAACTAAATTTCAATATTTTCTTTATTTCAAATTGTTAGTTTCTATAGAAAAACCCTTGAAGGATCTACACAAAGGACCCTTTGCTGAATTCAGAATTTTGGCTACTTTTCAGAAATGTATAGTTTTCCAGTATCCATGATTGCTTTCACACCCATTTCTACCACTAACTCGAAGGAGGTTGAAAACACAAAAAATAGGAAAAATAGGCTATGTCCCAGTAAAATGCCAAAACTCTGTAGAAAATGTTGGTTTTCTGACAAAAGTCTGCCTGTTCCTGAAAGCTGGGATGATGGCAATTTTAGTACCACAAACCCTTTGTTGATCCCTTTTGTAGGGAAAAAAAACAGACGCTTTCTTCTGCAGCACTTTTTTCCCATTTTTCAAAAAAACATCAAAAATTAGATTTATTTTGGTCAATTTTCGGTCCCCTCAAGGGGAATCCACAAACCCTGGGTACCTTTAGAATCCTCAAGATGTTGGAAAAAAAGAAGCAAATTTGGCGGGGCTATCTTATTTGGACAAAAAGTTACAGGGGCCTAAGTACAAACTACCCCAAATAGCCAAAAAAAGGCTTAGCACGGGGGTGGAGGGGGGAGACGTAGCAGCGAAGGGGTTAATATTTCTCCAATCAAATGTTTTACTCCTTTTTGGAGGTATTTATCATTGCCCCCAAAAAATTTAAAGGATGAAATTTGCAAAAATGGGTACTACTTGGTGTGAGCACCATAGGTCAGCTCTTTAAACGTGAGCTTTTCTGTACCATTTCTGACTTGCAAAAAGAATAATATTTACCATGACCTAGCCTCTTTAAATATTTACAATTTCAAAAGCAATGCTTCCTCAAGAACAATACTGCCTTGAAAACAAGGCTTCCTAAAAACAATGACAAATATCCAAATTAAAGAAGGAGAATTAACAGAACTTCCAAACCATAAGCAAATTAACATCACGATTCGAGGACTGTGTAACGTTTCATTGATACTACAGAGGATCACCTAGGTTTCACAGGAAAATAGTCTCTTAAATTAGATACTCAAATTGGTATGGAAGTGGTCATGAACATGTTTGCAATAGGATATAGCACTTTTAGAGCTCCCAATCCCCATAGGCAACAATTTAGAGTTATCAATATGTTATATTATGCACCATTGAAGTGTTTAAATGAAAATTCAGGTCAGATTCTAAATGCCATAAATGTGGATATCCTGCTGCTGTTGACTTTCACATGTTTGCTAAATGTACACAACTGAAATATTACTTGTCACATGCTACTGAATTAATTTCCACATACGTACAACAGAAAGAAAGTTCAACTACTAAAAGTATTTTGTTTGGTACAGATAAGCTTTCGTTTGTTCGCTCACTATTCATTCAAATTTCTTTGGCCAATAATCATTCACAATAGTCTTTAAACCACAATTGCTGCGAGGGACCCCGTGATTGTATCCAATGGATTATCATCCCATAGGCATTCTTCTTACAATACATTTTATTCTAATCTCTGCATCCAGCCTGCAGTTGACTGTTTCTATATTAGGAATTAAATTTGTATAGTATTCACATTATGCATTTTGTTCTGTATATTTATATTTACCATCTTTTTAAAAATTTTAAAAAGACTTTCACAGGGACAAAATGGGGTCTCTTGTTCTGGAGAAGATCAGCCAGCGAGCCATCACATCCATCTTTAAACGGGTGATTTATATGAGCTCTCAGTTCAGTCCAAACATGTTATGTTAAGTAGTTTTATAAAGCGCTCGAATACCAATAAGGCGTCTTGGCACTAGCTAAATGACAAACCAAGGCAAACTGTAGTGACTAGAGATTAATTTAAAGTAAAAAGCCACGTTTTAAGAGCCTTCTTGAAGGCGAACAAATTGGGTTGAGATTTGATTACAAGAGGCAGAGCGTTCCAAGCCTTAGATGCATTCAATATAAATCTGCGACTGCCCCATTTGACTCGTCCACAACAGAGGACTGATAGAAGCCTAGATGAAGCTGTTCTTAGCGGTCTTGGTGGAAGATAGATGGACAAGGCCGATCTCAAAAAGGCCGGACCTTGACCATGTAGGGCTTTTATAGACTATACATAGTGATTTAAAAAGGATTCTGGCTCCAAAAGGGAGCGAAGGAAGCTGTTGGATGGCTGCAGAGACAGGATGATATTTGGGAAGCTCAAAAAAGGTCCTCGCAGCAGCATTTTGTACTTTCTGAAGTTTGTTAAGCACATGTTTGTGGGCATTCAAATAGAGACTATTGCAATAGTCGAGTTTCAACAGCACTAGAGATGTAATTACTGATTTTTTGTAGAGCGACGGGAATATAGGGCAAGATTTTCTTGATTAGCTTTAAGGTAAAAAAGGCAGCAGATGAAACAGAATTGGCCTGAGTTATGTAAGATATATCTGTGCTGATTTTAACTCCAAGATTTTTTTTACTGATTCAACCGGGAGAGGCAGAGAACCTAGTTCAGATGGCCATCAATTATGGGACCAGAGAAGTGGTTGATTTCCGAAAAGCAGCACCTCCGTTTTAGTGGAGTTCAGTTTAAGACAGTTTGATGACATCCAACTGCTGATTGCTCTCATGCAGTCGCAGAAATTGGAGGCTACATCTTGTGTTTCTTGTGAAAGCAAGATGACAATTTGTGTGTCGTCTGCGTAAGAAGTTAAAGTAAAGCCGAAAGAGTGGATCAAATCTGCCAGTGGCTTAACATTGAGATTAAATAGTGTGGGGCTCAATGACGGTCCCTGTAGAACCCCGCATGGGAGAGAGAAAGAGGGTGATGTGAAATTTCCAAGACGCACTCACTGCTTTCTATCAATGAGGAAAGATTTAAGCAATTGCAGGACTGTACCGGATATCCCTCCTGAACTCAGGCGCTCCAGTAGGTGTCTGTGGTGAACTGTATCAAAAGCCGCTGAGAGGTCCAATAAAATCAGGGCTTCCCCGTTGCCCTGATCCAAAGATGTTCTGATCTCCTCGTGGCTTTGATAAGAGTGGTTTCGGTACTATGAGCTGGCCGAAAAACACTTTTCCATGCAAGGTGTCTGCTAGCAAGTTGCAAAAAGATTGAGACTGATCTATAGTGGTCACAGGGCTAGAAGTGGTTAGCTGCGTTATAGTGGCGTCCAATTCTTTCAATGAGTTAAATGAAGATTTTATTTTTAAGGTATAAAAGGCAATTTTTAGTTTTCCGAAATGAGAATTTATAGAGTGTCAAACATTTCTTGTATTCTATTTTTTCTACTTCATTGTAACTGGTTCTCTATAGCTTTTCCTGCCTTCTGCAGATCTGCTTTAATGACCTAAGGTCTTTGGAAAACCAAGGTGCGGAGGTGTGAGGTCTCTTAATCTTGACCTTTTTTTATGGAGCGAAAGAGTTGAAGGCCTTGTTTATCCAAGAGTTATCATTAGAGACAGCTAATTCAACGTTTGGGGCCTCCTTAGGGGAAGCAGTATCTAGAAATAGGGCAAAAGTAGCTGATTCTACTTTGAGGCATGCCCGTGATAGAGTACAGGGTGGTTTGGCTGGGGTGGCATGAAATGATGATTTTATCGTGATATCTGACCAGACCAGAGGGAAAGTTCTAACATTTCCAAGAAGGGGGTTATCGAAAAAAATGCCGTCTAGTATATTGCCGGCAGAATGGGTGGGAGTAGTGACCAGTTGTTCTAGACCAAGAGATTTCAAGTTGGTGAGAAGATAATCTGTGTTTTTGTCATTGCTCTTTGCCAATACTGGATTTCATCAAAATATAGTTTCTCACAGTCATCTTCCATAATTCAACATTTTCTTGCTTTGTTGTAACAGACACCCAATATCTAGCAATATTCAACACTGTTAGTGGGGAAACATGAGGCCAGTAATAATTTGCACACGTATGTTTCCTAACTCAGCATACAGATTTATTAATAGCAAAGGAAGTGACTTCATACATCACCCTTTCTAGAGTTGGTACTCCAACTAGAACTGACACACAGGGAGCGGTCTGATGTGGAAGGTGGGGTGCAAAAGCAGATGCAGGGTGCAAAATAAAAATGAATTTACTTTAGATCTTTACTTAAATCTGTCTGTGTATAACGATAAACCAGACATTTTTAGAAGGTACATACCCCATATTCTCACCATTTACTGGAGTTAACCTCACCCAACCCACCTCCCCACCCCTTTATTAGGTTCCACAGGGGCCAATAGTAGAATTGCACCTGGGAGGAAAGTCTAATAAACTGGTCCGCATGGCACAGTCGCATACAACCAGGCAAATTTTAGCAAATAGTTAACTTTCTGCACACCCTGTTACATCCTGAGGCTTCCTCAAATCCCTCCACGCTGCTGACTCTGCATTACAACTCTGTTATCCCTGCTGCTGACAAACTTGCTCTACTAATTACCAAACCAAGCAAAAACAGCTGTAAAGCCTGCAGCTGATTTACATCAGTGCTAGCTGTTCTCAAACTTTTTTCTTTAAAAGAATGGCAGACTGCCGCTGGTGTCATTCAGCACTGGCTAAGGAAACCTGGCAGAAACTCAATCATGATTATGAAAAATCATGATTGAGTTTCAAAATCATTTTAAAGAACTGCATGACCCCCCCACCCAACACCTCCATATCCGAACATTCAGTGGATTTATGTAATCTGATTGCAAATTTCTTTGAAAATAAGATCAACATTAAAGCCTCCCCAAACCTGTCAGCAGCCTCCGACTGTGAGGAGGGTTCGTTGTATCACTTTATATCGCTCTGAAGTATCTTATACTCATTTTACAGCCTTCAATGCCTGTTTTTAGCATTTCGGTTTCAGCTAGCAGGGCTATGAGATTTCTGCATGCCCCCTACTTTGCATAAGAACTTTTCTCTATGTGACCTGGACTGGTCCAGATCTATAGTGAATGAATGCCTCTATAGTGTCTACAGCGGTTCCTGAACGTCTGAAACAAGCCTATGTTCTCTCGTTGCTGAAAAAACATTCTTTGGACCCAAACAATTTGGCTAATTAGCATCCCATCTCTATGTGACCTGGACTGGTATAGATCTATAGTCAATGCCTCTTTGCTGTCCAAAGTGGCTCCTGAACTTCTTAAACAAGCCTATGGTCTTCCTTCGTTGAAAAAAACCTTTCTGAACCCTAACAATCTGGCTAACTATTGTCCCATTTCACAGCTGCTTATCTCGTGAAGTTGCTGGAGAAAGCAGTTTTCCATAAGATTACTTGTTTTGTTGAGAGTAACCATCTTCTGCATCATCTCATATGGGCTTCGATCAGGCCATAGCACAGAGGCAACTGTACTATTTGCACTAGATGAGCTACGCCATTGTGCAGACCCCAACATCTTGGGCTGTTCCGATCTAATTTGATTTATCAGTGGCCTTAGACACAGTGAGCCATTTCAAGGGTGTGGGAATCTATAGAATATCTACTTGTCTATGGGACAAGTTGGTGCATAAATCTACTTGTCCTGTAAACAAATTCATTTGTACCGTTTGCGCAACGTAGTGCCACAACAAATTATGGCAGTGATCTTATTATATAAAAGCTCGGATGATAGCCTCTCTGATTATGCCAGGGCTCATACTATAGTAGGGTTTGAATACTAGCAATTAACCTATTTTGCCACCTTTGCACAGACCTACATACTGAGGCTGGAAGTAGTGGTAAGCAATATTTTCAGGGTTGGGATGTCCTTTTCAGTCTCTGCAAGTCTACTAATTTGCATGTTTTATTGTTTTTCACCAGCTCTTTTCTAATCTTTTTCCATACTGCTAAAGGTTGGAAATTTACTCCTGACAAGGGCAGAAGTCAAACTTCTTCCAGGGTTGGAAAAAAAGGTGTTGGAGGAAAACGAAATGGTTACTTACCAGTAGGAGTAGTTTTGCAGCTTGAAGAGTTTTCTGGATTCACATGCTCTGCATCACTCCGCCATCTAGTGGTTGGGTCCAGAATAGTCTTTTTTGGGTGTCGTCGACCACCATTTGGTGCCAGGTCCGTCCCCTGCGTGACGTCAGATGGCGCCCCGGAGGTTGTTGAGCGTAGTAGCCATCTTCGTATTCTTTTTTCTGTGTTTCAGTTTTATAGTCCTTTAGATGGTACTTTAGTGAATTGTGAGTTATAGTTCCTCACCTGCTTGTATTCCTTGTAAGGGAGGCTGGGTAGGTCGCATGTGAATCCAGAAATCTCTTCAAGCTGCAAAACTACTCCTACTGGTAAGTAACCATTTAGTTTTGCAATGTGAATCCTTTTCTGGATTCATATGCTTTGCATCAGATTACGTAGCGTTTTCTCCCTTCTTGGGGAGGCTGTGGTAAGAGGAAGACTTTGCCAACAGGTTTTGAAGTACCTTTTGTCCTAATTGTGCTTCCTTATTCCTTTGTATGTCCACACAGTAATGCTTGGTGAAAGTGTGTGGGGATGCCCATGTTGCTGCAGCACATATAGTGTCTATTGGCACATTGGCTATAAATGCTAGAGTTGCTCCTTTCTTCCTAGTTGAGTGAGCTTATGGCCGTACGCCTAAGGTTTTCCCTGCAGTGGCATAGCATAGTTGGATGGTTTGGACTATCCATTGTGCAATAGTTGCCTTTGTGACAGGCGTCCCTGTTTTGGTATGTGAGTAAGCAACAAATAGCTGTTTGCTTCTGCGAGCTTGTTCTGTTTTCTGTAAAACGTATAGTAAAGCTCTCCTTACATCCAGGGTATGGAGGCTCTTTTCTCGTATTGTTTGCGGGTCTTTGAAGAAGACTGGTAGGAGAATGCTTTGATTCAAGTGATACTTGGACACAACCTTTGGTAAGAATTGAGGATTAGTTCTTAAGATAACTTTGTCTTTATGGATTTGAATGTATGGTTCTTCAATGGTTAATGTTTGTAGCTCACTTACTCTTCGTAAGGACGTAATGGCTATTAGGAAAGCTGTTTTTAATGTGATGTGTTTGAGGTCTGCTTTGTGCATGGGCTCAAATGGTTCTGTCATAAGCTGCGTGAGGACTCTATTTAGACTCTACATGGGGGCTGGAGATGTCCTTGGGGGTGCAATTATTTTAGATCCCTCTAGGAATCTTTTTATGACCGGTCTTCTGAAGAAAGCTTTTGCATGATTTTCCCCTGGTGTAGGCTACGATAGCTGCGAGGTGTACATTCAGGCTTGAGCAGTTGACGTGACTGTCTAGGCGGTGTGTTAGGTATATGATCACGGTTTCTTGTGTGGAGATTGAGTCCATCAGGTTGTTTGTTGCGCACCAAGTGGTGTACCGCTTCCATTTTGCGGCATAGCATTGCCTTGTGGTTTGTTTTCTTGCCTCTCTTAGAATTTCCATTGTTTGCTGAGGCAATTTTAGGTGACCAAACTCTACGTATTCAGGTGCCAGGCCGCTAGGCGTAGCGTCTCTGGCTCAGGATGGAAGATTTGGCCCTGTTGCATTGTTAGTAGGTTCTTCTCCGTTTTGAGTCTGATTAATTGTCCCTTGGACAGTTCTAGTAGAGTTGAGTACCATGTTTGTCTGGCCCATTGTGGAGCAATGAAAATTAGGTTTGTCCCTGGTTGTCTTGCTTTTTCTAGGACTCTTTGGATTAGGGGTATCGGTGGAAAAGCGTATGCAAATGTCCCTGACCAATCTAGCGGCAGGGCATTCCCTTTTGACAGGTTGTGATGAAACCTGGAGGCAAAGAACGGGCATTTCTTGTTCTGTATTGTCGCAAATAGGTCTATCTCTGGGGTCCCCCAGAGTTTGAAGATGTATTGTATTGTCTTGTGTTTCAATTCCCAATAGTGGGAGCAGTTGTTCTGCCTGCTCAGTTGATTTGCTGTTGTGTTGTATATTCCCGGTAGGTGTATTGTCTGCAGATTGATTCCTTGTGAAATTGCCCATGTCCAGATCTGTTGTGCTAGCTTGCTGAGTGGGAATGACTTCGTAGCTCCCTGCTTGTTGAGGTAGAACATTGTGGTGGTATTGTCTGTTTGAATCAAGACAGTCTTCCTGCCAATGTGTTTCTGGAATGCCTTCAGTGCTAGGAGGACTGTTTTCATCTCCAGGTAATTGATGTTTTTTATGGAGTAGAGGTCGTTCCACTGGCCTCGTATTTTCAGTTTGCCCAGGTGCGCTCCCCACCCATTGTGGGATGCATCTGTTGCGATTGTCGCAGAGGAAGTTGAGCTTTTGAAAGGTCTGCCTAGTGCTATGCTCCTGGATGCCCACCATTGTATTTCTGCTTGCAGTTTCTGCGTAACAACCACAAGATCCTCCCAACTCCCAGTGGCCTGTGACCAATTGTTGGAAAGCCATTCCTGGAAGGGTCGCATATGGAGACGGGCATGAGGAATGAGTGGGATGCATGATGCCATCATGCCCATGAGTTTCATGACTCTCCTCACTGTCAGAGATTGACCCCTCTGATAAAGTGAAGTCTCCCGTCTCATGGCTTGTATCCTGTTTTGTGTTGGATAAGCTTGTGCGAGTTCTGAGTTGAGTCTTGAACCTAAGAAGGTTTTTTCTTGTTCTGGGTTTGTGGATGACTTCTTGTGATTTATTGAGAATCCTAGTTTTTGGAGTGTGAGGATTACTGTTCGAACATGGCTGCGACATTTTTGTTTTGCATTTGCTCTTATAAGCCAGTCGTCTAGATCAGGGTAGACATGTATTCCCTCCTTTCGTAGGTGTGCTCCAACTGCGGCTAGGCACTTGGTGAAGACACAAGGTGCTGATTTTATTCCGAAAGGTAGTACCTTAAACTGGTAGTGTGTTCCTTCATGTAGGAATCTGAGATACATTCTGCGGCTTTTGTTCATGGATATGTGCAAATAGGCATCTTTGAGGTCTATTGCTGCCATATAGTCTCCTTTTTGGATTTGCAGTATTATTTCTTGAAGTGTAGTCATTTTGAAATGTTGCGTCAGAATGAACTTGTTTATGAACCTTAGGTCTAGGATAGGCCTTAGTGCAAGGTCTTGCTTGAGAACTACGAAGTATGGTGAGTAGTTTCCCTTGAAACGGCCTTTCTTTGGTACGGTTTCTATCGCTTGCTTTTGAAGGAGCTCTTTGATTTCTGATCTCAATTGTGTGATTTCTGATTTGAGGTACTTTTTTACTTTTGGAGGGTTTGCTGGTGGTGTCTTTGTCAGCTCTATGCAATACCCGTATTTTATCAAATTTAATACCAATTGTCTGTAGTGATATTTTTCCATTGTCACAGGTATTGTGCTATCCTGTCCCCCACTGGTGTTGTGTGTGGGTCCTCTTTTGTGCAGGAGTCAATTTGATCCAGCTCCTCTTCCTCTGGAGCGCTGACCTCGGCCTCTTCCCCTTCCTCGAAAAGACTGCTTTGGCTGTTGTTGCCAGCTTTGATATCCTGTTTGCTGGCTTGACTGTTGCCCATGTCCTTGGCCCTGTTGTGGATGAGGCATTTGTTGCCCTTGCTCGAAGGTTCCTCTTCCTGTGGGTTTCCTTCTGCTAAACCCTCCTCTTTTGCAAGCTCCTCTTTGCTGCAGGGCTCCCATAGCTCTTGCAGTTTTGTTGTCCTTTTTTATTTGTTGGAGGGATTTGTCTACTTCTTTCCCGAACAGGGCGTCCCCTGTAAATAGTCTGTTAATAATGGAAGTCTGCACCTCCTGTTTAAAACCCGATATTCGTTGCCAAGCAGGTCTCCTTAGTGTGGTACCTGAGCACATTTGTCTGCTGGTCGTGTCTGCTGCGTCGAGTGCTGACTTTAGGCATGTATTTGCATTATTTTTGCCTTCCTGGATAATTGATTTTGCCCTTTTCCTGTCCTCTTCTGGGAGTTTGTAGATGAGTTCCTTGAGGTCATCCCATTGCTGGTGACCATATCTGTTTACCAGGGCGTTTGAATTTGTGATGCGCCATTGTGTCGCTGCCTCTTTCTCTATTTTCCTGCCTACCATATCCATTCTCTTGCTCTCCTTTTCTGGAGGTGGGCCAGTGTTGGAGAGGGAGTTGCCCCTCTTCCTTGTTGTGGTGACAATAAAAGAATCTGGCACAGTATTTCCCTGTATATACTTAGGGTCTTTGGAGGAGGGTTTATACTTCTTCTCAACCCTTGGTGTCACTCCTTTGGCTGAGGCTGGCTCCTTGAAGGCTTCCGTGCCTTGGTCCAGGATGCTTGGTAGCATGGGAAGATACTGTTTGACCTGGTTGGCAGGGGCTAAAGTCTCTAAGAGGAAGCATGCTTCCTCCTTCTCCTCTTCGAGGATGACCCCAAAAGTGTCTGCTGCTCTCTTTAAGAGGCTGTTATTGAAGGTAATGTCATCTGGAGGCGATGCCTTCGAGGGATAGCAGCATACCTCCTCTTCTGGGCTTTCCGTGTCGAGGTCGTTCCATTGATCCTCGAAAGTCTTAGAGGCGTCTTCGTCCTCTGGGGCGACGATGTATTCTTCTACGTCCTCTGCGCGTGGTTCGGGGTTTGAGGCGATTCAAGGATTTCTTCTTCCTCTTCGGCGTACTCTGTGCCTTCGGCATCGACATTTTCGGTTTCGGCGGTGGGAACCGCGGGGAAACGGAATCCCTTGAGCGCGTCCTCGAACTCCTTCTTCTTTTGGAGGAGTGCCGCCATTTCTGCCTTGAGGCGTTTTTTCTTTCTTTTGACCTTGAGGCTCATACTCCATTTTCGAGGTCGGCGTAGTTCCCTTCGCGGGTTCATGCTCGACCCTCAGTTTCGACGCCTTATGCGATCTTCTCTCGTTGGTGTCCTTCGGCAAGGTTCCGTGGGGTTCTTTGGATCACGGCTGACCTTCGATCGTCTTTTCCTTCGGCGTCGGGGCTGCCTTAGGCTGTGTCTTTTTCTCGTGGCCCTTCGGTTCCGACAGTTGTGAGTGTCTTACGTTGTCCGTCTTTTTCTCAGAGTCTTTCGCCATTTTTTTCTTTGTGCGATTTTTCTCTCCGTCTCCTTCGAGAATTTCGACGTCCGATCCTTCCTGCATCGACTCTGCTGGGGCCCCTTGGTCCTCATCGTCGCTGTAGAGACCTAAGTCCTTCAATGAAGGTTTCTTCTGTCCTTGGGACATTGTTGCGTAGTGGGCCTCTCTTTGCTTTCGGCGTGCCCTGAGAGTCTTCGACAGGAACACCGTGCAGGCCTCGCAATCCTTGTCCTTGTGATCCTTGGGTAGACAGAGGTTGCACACGTCGTGTGGATTGCGTTGGGCGAATTTGTGGTGGCACTTGGGGCAGAATTTGAAGGAGGTATTTTCCATTGCCCCTACCTCGCCATTTGTCGAAGTATGCGTAGTCGCGTCGTGGAGGTGTTCAGTATCGAAGACGTCGTCTCCGGAGGCCTGTTGTGTTCTCCGGTCGTGTAGTCGATGTCCGTTGTAACTTATTGTTCAAATCTCGAGTTCTTTCGGGGATTTTCAGATATTCTTCGGAGCTTCCCCTCGTGGGAGCTTCCGGGGAGGGTGTATGGTGTCACAGGAAACACAAAATGGGGAATCCGTTGACGCCCAACAACAAAAAATAAAAATAGAAAAAAGGATTACAAAACTATTTGAGAAATTCGGACCCAACCACCAGATGGCAGAATAATGCACAGCATGTGAATCCAGAAAAGATTCACGCTGCAAAGTCTTTGGATCTAAGAAGAGTCCTAAAGTTTTTTTTGTATGTAGAAACGACTATAATCATCAGAAAAATAATCACCTTTTGGTAAACTACAGTCCATTATGAACAGGATTAGCATCTTTCAAACAGACTACTGCCTGATGGACTGTATTTTGCATTACATTCTGTTAACAGTTAGCAAACAAACCACTACCTGGTAGACCCAAAGCACATTGCATAAGAGGAAAAGAAGAGTCAGCCACTTCGGTCAAGAATGTTCCTCTCAGAAATATATACTTTCAGTAGCAATTACTGTGTTGATAACAATTCTTGAACTGATAAATTGGTACGTCAAGCTACATGATGCAATTGTTTAATTAGCAGACCCAAAAACACATCACAGTTGTACCACATGTCTTAATGGCAAACAATATTTTCTCTCACATCGACAATCTTGCAGTGGGAATATTCCTGCTGGACTATTCTACAGTTGTGACTATCCGTGAGAATCCTACAATGCAGATGAAAGTGGTACTTACTTGTAATCCTGGTTCTGCATTGTCGGTACTCTCACTGAAGTCCTGAACAAGCCTCCTTTCTTCCACATTATCAATGTAATTCACTTTAGGCACGTCATAACCTCCCATTAAAAAAAAACTGAGGCTGTGAGGCAAACTGCCAGTACTGTGCATGCTGGGTAATGGAAGAGTGTATTTTGAGTGCAGCTGATGCACCTTTGACCCAACAGGACCTTTTCCTTTATTTTTTCACAGTTACAGCATATTTTTCACTATATAGGACAATTCTACACCACATGCTGCAATGTGGCTTATAAGTTATTGACAACACTGTAGGTTTCAACATAAAAATGCAGTTAAAGCTGATCTGTCAAAGACGTATGGAGGTGTCACAGAACTGTTCAACACCTCCAACATCAGAAGATTGTATATATACACACTGAAAATTGTCCAGGCAGGACTTTATGACTTCAGTTGGAATACCCTGGCCTTCGAAAAATCATAAAAATGCTACCTGGCCTGCAGGTCTAGTGAACAATCTACTCAAATGAACAACTGTAATGCGCTTAACCCATACAGTGTTCTCAAATTGTGTGGTGCAAATATTTTATTTCAGTGAGTTGTCTTTTTCTTCATTATCACATACTAGAGCAAAAAAACTGACACCCTACTATAGCCTTATAGCCCGCCGTAGCGGGCTATACCGGCTATTAAAGGCCCACTCCCGCGTTAAAGGCCCGAGCCGAAGGCGAGAGACTTTAACAAGGGAACGGGACTTTAATAGCCGTATAGCCCCTGCTGCGAAGGGCTATAAGACCATTAAAACCATTCTGCCACTAGAGGGCAGAATGTTCTAACAAATAAAACAAAGGCTTCTCGGCTCGAGGGGATTCAAATCCCCTGGGCTCAGAGCCTTTATAAACTGATGGAATGTTGCTCTGCGGGCCTTCACCGGCCCGTAGAAGCAGGGAGCACTCCATTGTCTTCAATGGCGCTCCCAACATTCCAATGTTCTAATACCCTTTATTTCACACTTACTGTACCCTAGCACAGGTGTCAGATAGTTCACTTGACTTTTCTTTCTTTGTCTGCACAGTTAAAGGATTTTGCAAACATCAACCTCCAGGAAAACAAATAAGCAGCAATATGCAAGAAGACAAACTGACATTTGACCTCCATCCTTGAACACACAGTAAGGGTGACACAATAACACGATTTAAAGGCATCTTTATTGCTCATTCACTTTCTGAATGAGCGGAACACATGTTCTTTGCCAGCTTGAGCTCTCTCAACTGGGCCAGCAGACCCTAAAAATGGCTCGACCTAATTAAATCTGACTCACCATAGCATGTAGGCGAGTATATTTGTGGCATGTCTATGATTCAGAACAAAAATTGTAAGTAACGTTTTATTTTACAAACTTTATAGGAGTCTACCATAATTAGACATGTATGCATGATACAGTATGTGATTAGATATGTTTACAGAATATATGGGAAAAGGAACCTAGATTTCACGAAATGCTTCTATAAGTATTGGAATTGTAAAGACCTCAGTCGTTCTTCATTTACTATACTTTGTCCTATTTACTTATTCCCATGATGGTCCTTGGTCCTTTACTGGAGTGCAATTTACATGAGGGGCATCCTCTGTACTTGACTGGACAATTACTTTTCCTAATTGATGCACCTCGACTGTGACCAATATGATGGAAAGCTTACATCCATCACGATAAATAATATTACTCAGACTACCTTCCACCGAACAAATCCTCTCTCTACATTACAATACAATATTATGTTATTTTTCATTTTTATAACTGATTTATCTTTTTTCCCCCACTGGTTTTACACCGAGCATTTTACATAGGTTCATCTTATTTTGTGTACATCACATCTGCCGTGCCTCACAAATTTTTTGATAATTGGACTGCTGCTTGTTAAGTATTTGCCCCCCACCCCCCCAAGACTTTTAATCTCATATGGAGTTGCCCCTTCATAATACATAAATGAAGATTATTATTGCAACATATATTAAGTTTTGAAAAAGCCCTAGGTTTAAGAACATAAACGTGGGGAAACGCATGGGGACTGGCTCTGTAAAGAATAACGTATATGTTACTCAGAACAAGTTTTACAATCAACTCTTATGAGGGGGAAGGAACATGGCCGCATGTTGAGTTGGCCTGTCGGGAGCCTGTGGAATCCCCGGCTCCTATAAACCCCAAGCAGGACTTACCTCAAGCATGAGAAGCAAGAGATGGCTTCGGGAAATAGTGGAGGAGGTCTGGGTAGACTCTGCCCTGTGTCACAGTTCTGTTATGGGGCCAAGGGGGTCACGGAGCGGGTGGCGTGCTGGTGCAGGGTCCGTCTGCATCGCCAGTGTGGAAGGGCTGCCACAACAAGGATCTCGCTTTGGGGGTGGGGGGTTTGGACAGAGACCGCACAGGCGCAGTTGTTGCAGCCAGCAAAAAGTGCCCGATCAGGAGGAGTGCAGTGAGGGCATGAGCAGGCAGCAGGAGCTTGCACCCAAACTGTGCCACTCAACCCTCATGAATGACGGAGGGCTTAGTCTCTGTAATTAAGGGCCAGAAGCCAACACCACTTACTGCTTCAATACAAGTGAGTGGATTGGTTAGGGGTGGGGACTTTGTAGGGAGCATTACACGAGGAGTGGTAGCCCAACCAGAGAAACAAATAGGAACAGCCAAAGATCCTGGAGGGCTCCCATGTTAGTGCAGCCGGGGAGACTTCCAGGGGTCAGCGGAGGCTTAACTGCTGGCAGATCCATAGGCAGAGCACTCGAAACCAAGCCATCAAGGTCTCAAAGAGAGATTAAGCCTCAGAGAGGGAGAGGGGACTTGGCGGTGGGGAAGGGGAGAAGCAACAGCAAAATAGTTATAGTTTCCAGACCCAAAACCACCCCCTGGCGTGCAAAACTTCAGAATCATGTCAGACCAGTCTAAGCAATCTAAGAATTCAATAACACAGTGCCTTCTCACTGCTTAAAGGCGACAGTTGGAGGGGGTGCCAGCCCTCACGAGTGGGAAGAACAAGGTATCAGACAAGAGGTTAGAAAAGGGAATGGCTAGAGGGTCAAACCATCTTGCTAAGAAATAATCATAAAAGAATAAAACATACATTTTACAATAAATATCAATATTAAAAAAAAGAAATGCATGAAAAATACATGATTACATGATAGTACAGCACAAGAATCATTAAGGACATTGAAAGATCATTATGTTCCAAGGTATGATATCGCAATACAAATTCATAAGGAATGTTAAAAATCATCAGATTCAAAGGTACACATTCAATTATGACCAGATTATGCTAAAAATGTGCTATTGTCTGCCAATACAATGCATGTCTTAGAAAGGCACTTACAGCAAAACAGACAACTGGCTCAGATAGCATTCAAAGGCAAGCAATGGCAAAGCCAATAGGTCTCACCTTTGAAAAGCATTAGCTGAGGTGTTGGCTTAGCAAATGCTTTTTGCAAGTACTGAACAGCATCTGCAAAAAAAGAAAAAATATATTGTTGCGGATGCTGAAAAGCATCAGCAAAAAGTCAAACTATGGCACCAGCACAATGTGATATACATACATTTA